>CM071597.1:71242880-72492880 GCA_036435485.1 Saposhnikovia divaricata | reverse complement strand
ATCTTGAAAACTTTATGCAACTACTGCTGAGCGGTTCCTTGACCCTTAATCTATTTCAAATGCAAATCAAAATGGCTTATTTCTTTATAAATGTTTTAAAATTTCCTTATACTGGGCTGATCTGTTATCAGTGAGTATAAAGGACTTGAAAATGAATGGTTTTAAAAATTTGAAGATTTATTATGAGGGATTCCGTCAAAAAATGTTTTCTACTGTTTCCTTCAGATTGGAGAGCGTAAGAGGCCGGGTGACGCCGGTCCAGCATGTTTTATTTTATGCTGTAGTTCTGGTGGGACCAGTCCAGCATCTTATAGGCCAATGTGTTGCCTAATTGGGAACCCAATTTTTATGTCCAGACGGATCGAGTGTCCGTGCTGGGGACTTTACGTGGCTGATCACCCGTATTGTCCAGAGTCGGGAAAAACCTCCAATCAATTTAAATGTTTTAAATAAAAGTTTATTTGATGATTTTGAAAAGTCATAAACAGAGTACAGTATTACCAGACAGTTTTACCTTGAGATTGTGAATTAAAATTTGAACATTCTGAATATTCTTTGGTAACTTTAATTTGATGTAGCCAGTATACAGTTGTGAATCCTTTATTTTTACTTTTATCACTTGCTGAGCATTTGGCTCACTCCTTGCTACTGTTTCTAACCCCTTTTTCAGTTAAAGAAGAAAAAGATACGAAGTAGGAGCGACATCCGAGAAGAACCTGTTGTGGACCATAAGCAGCCTAATTGCACTCTACTAGAAGGTTGAACTTTTGTGTATCAGTATCAATTTGTGTAATAGTTCTAGTTAATTGTAGTTATATTTGTGGAGTGTATGTATCTTTTAATTAAGGATTTAGTGTTGTCATGTAATAACTTAGTTAATAGTTGCTTGTTTCATACCACTACCTGGTAGAGATCCGGGTTAGTAGTGGGGTTGTATTTATTATTATTATGTTGTTATCATGGTTTATGTTTTAGTTGGTTTTATGATGCCCCGATCTTTGCTCTGATCGGGAGGGTATTTTGGTTTGGTTCACCTGATCAGTTAGGACAGGTTGAACATGTGTGGTATTATTTCTTTAGTAGTTGAATTTATTGTGATGTTGGAAAGAATTGGTTTGGATTCAAATTTACAGGTGGATAGTCCGTATTACGAATACTACATGCCGAAATTTTTAAAAAAATTCCCCTGTATCAAATTCTATTTTATTTAATTAAATCCAATAATTTATTATAAAAGTATATTTTTAGTATTGGGAAGTCGGGGCGTTACACCAACTCCACATCCTACTACTCTGGAGGATAACCCAACTGAGGGGGAGAAGGTGGATGATCAAGAAAAATCTACTAGGCGTAAGGGCAAGGAAAGGTTGTTGACACGAAATTAACTTTATTTTGGGAAAAGAAAAGCTAATGGGAGTATTAGTGCTATGTGGAAAGAAAGCAAAGGCAAATTTGAAAATATGTTCAGTCTAAAGGAACAATTGTCTTGCATTTGGTTACTTTTAGAAATCTGGAAAATGTATATATATATATATATATATATATATATATATATATATATATATATATATATATATATATATATATATGATCCAGAATGCACTTCAATATTATTTATCTTTGTATTTTATTTGTATCAGTTGAGTTATCCTCTAGGTATTTGCTTGTCAAACCCTAACAATCAAATAGGGAGAGATTGTAAAGCATAAAGTAATATAATATGTAATAGAGGACATATGTAACTCAATTAGGATAAAAGATAAATAATATTAACTCTATATAGGGATCGTGAAAGTTGAAGAACATGCATCAACAAGGATCAAGTCACTGAAAGAAGTTCATTAACATGATCAAGCTTCAGTGACAAAATAAGATGTATAGATGATTCAGTTGAAGGGCCAAAAGATTTTAGTGATAAAGTTTTTATGGTTGCACAAATATTATCAGTGTTCTTAAAGACATGATACGAAGACCACGAGTGAATGTTAGTCGTCTGTGAACCAGACCAGTTGCACTAGGCGTCAACACCTCACAAAGGAATCAAAGTATCTAACTGAGAAAAATTGTTAAGAGATATGATTGAGTTTAGGTCAGTGTTGATATCCTCTAGTTAGTTGGAAGCTGAATATTTAAGTATGTCAAATTAAGAGGAAAATGAATAGTAACCGAAATTACTATTCATGTGAATAGTATCTAAAATTACTATTCATGTGAATAGTATCCGAAAATACTATTCATGTGAAGAGTATCCGAAATTACTATTCATTTGAAAAAGTAAAAGCAAAGAGGTGAAAATCAGGTGGGGCCCATGCACAAAGATAATATTCAAAGTAAAGACTTTTTGAAATGTAAAGTTCGGCAGAATAGAAATTGAAAACAGCGGCGCAGTCAGCAGCTCATGCGTAATCAGTTACGTATATTAACTGCATAGTGACTTTCTATAACCTATAAATAGGCATGTTGTATTTCATTTCTAAATACACCTCAACACACAACTTTCTATTCTCTCTCTTATATCTTCTCTGTGTAAGCTGCCAGACAGTCCGGCCATCTAGTAGGAAAGCCGGCTTAGCCCGCTTTTAGGAAGTGTCGGGTAGAAGGTCCTCGTGCCTAAACTATCCTAGGAGTGTTTGATTTTGTAGCTCATCCATAGGATTAGATTGTGTAACAAACCTTCGGGTTTTATTTATTAAAAGATATTTCCCAAACAGTTGTGTTATTTCGATTTAGTATTTTTGATCTCATATCCACATCAAAAATCGAAATATTTTTTTAAATAACGTATTCAACCCCCTTTCTACGTTATTCAGGACCTAACACTATCCTCAAATGTTCAGCGTGTTCTTCCTCTATCTTTGAGTAGATCAGAATATCATCAATAAAGACTATAACAAACTGGTCCAAATATTCCTTGAACACTCTATTCATTAAATCCATGAAAGATGCTGGGGCATTGGTTAATCCAAACGACATCACCAAGAACTCATAATGTCCATATCTAGTACGGAAGGCAGTCTTTGGTATATCTTCGGGTTTGATCTTTAATTGGTGATATCCCGACCTTTGGTCAATTTTTGAGAAATACTTTGCTCCTTTTAGCTGGTCAAACAAGTCATCTATTCCGGGTAACGGGTACTTGTTCTTTATGGTTAGCTTGTTCAACTCTCGGTAGTCGATGCATAACCTCATACTCCCGTCCTCAGGCACAATCCTGAAGTTAAAAGTTTTCCAATACAATTTTAGGGGTATTTAGGTAAATCTACTGAAAAAAATTGATATTACAAAAATGCCCTTGCGGGGCCACTTATTCTATAGGCTATTTGGCTTATAACCTCAGGAGAACTACCTGAGGACATCCTCAGGCCCATTTTTCTCTTATATAAAACATGGGGTGATTGCCTATATAACCTAAAATAAAAATATTGGGTCCAAAATGCCTGAAAATATAAATGTGGTCCTATTTACCGCGTCAATACGTTATTACATTTACGGACATGTTATTTCGTGTTGAATACTAGTATTAGCTTGATACGTTTTTCTGTGTTCAACCATAACTATGTTGCGGTAGCTGAGACTTCGTATTGTGACCAAATACACAGTAACATATCTTTTTTCACTTAAAATCGTATTTTTATTTTTTATCTGATGCACATAACAAACGCATAAATACATTCTTCTCACCCACATATCACATCAACCCGTGCAAAACACCGGCTTTCATATATTATAATTATGAATTAATATATTAATTTTTTGATTAAATAAAAAAATTTAATTTTTTTAAATTAATTTTATATTAATTTTTGATTTATATATGTTTCATACTTAATTTCACGACATAAATAAATATCATTAATTTAATATTAGTTTTAAATATTTTAAGAATTCATGAATTATTATTTTTAAAATACTATTTAGTGTAAACTGAAATCGTAGAAAAAAATAGTCATAGGTTTATATTTTTAATAAATTATATATATAATTTATTTGAATTTGGAATTTTAAACACATTTTTTTTATTTTTTACCAACTAACCAAATATACATTGTTTTGCTTATAATAGTATAGTGTAAATTTTTAATAGATTATATATAATTTATTTGAATTTGAAATTTTAACACATTTTTTTAATTTTCCAAAAATATATTTTTGTTCCTTATTGGTAAATTTTGTTGTTTATAATAAATAAATGAATATTTTAGATATAATTTGTTAACAATTAACCAACCAAATTAACAACTAACTAAATATACCTAGTTTTACTTATAATAGTATAGTATAAAGATTTTTAATAAATTATTTATCTTGTTTTACTTATAATAATAGTATTATATAGATTTTTAATAAATTTTATATAATTTAACTGAATTTGGAATTTTTAACACATTTTTTTAATTTTTTAAAAATATATTTTTGTGCCTTATAGATAAATTTTATTATTTATAATAAATAAATTAATATTTTTAATAAAATTCTTTTTAACTTGTTACCTTGTTTTGCTTATAATAATATTTATTTTACTAAAATATTTTTTACTAAAATACAAATTGTTCGATCCATTCTTTAACGCTATAACGGGCTTAAACGGGTCGGGTAAATTGAACATTCTCGATTCGATTTGTTTTGTTTTGGAGATTACTAATTTACAGCAAGTAGGCTTCTAATATTCAAGAACTTGTTTATAAGCAAGGTCAAGCTGGGATTACTAACCGTTGTTTTCGATAATTCCGATAGGAGTAGGAGTCATCTAATGAATTTATTTTGGGATTGTTACGAAAAAAAGAACATATAATTAAATATTAATTGGAATGTTATTAAAAGAGTTTGTTATTAAGTAAAATATGTAGTTTATTTTTTGAAAAATAAAATTTTATATGTATTTTAATTTATATTTTCAGTTTTGGAAGTTGTTAACAAACTTATTTGGAAGGTGTTAATCAACCGACCAACCAACCAATTATACAATGTTTCGCTTATAATAGTATAGTTGTTTTCGATAATTCCGATAGGAGTAGGAGTCCTCTAATGAATTTATTTTGGGATTGTTATGCAAAAAGAACATATAATTAAATATTAATTGGAGTGTTATTAAAAGAGTTTGTTATTAAGTAAAATATGTGGTTTATTTTTTGAAAAATAAGTAAAATATGTGGTTTATTTTTTGGGATTGTTATGCAAAAAGAACATATAATTACATATTAATTGGAGTGTTATTTAAAAAGTTCGTTATTAAGTAAAATATGTGGTTTATTTTTTGAAAAATAAGTAAAATATGTGGTTTATTTTTTGAAAAATAAAATTTTATATGTATTTTAATTTATATTTTCAGTTTTGGAAGTTGTTAACAAAAAATAAGGTGTTAACCAACCAACCAACCAATTATACCATGTTTCGCTTATAATAGTATAGTATATATATTTATTGGAGTGTTATTAAAAGAGTTTGTTATTAAGTAAAATATGTGGTTTATTTTTTGAAAAATAAAATTTTATATGTATTTTAATTTATATTTTCAGTTTTGGAAGTTGTTAACAAACTTATTTGGAAGGTGTTAACCAACCGACCAAACAACCATGTTTTAGTATAGTACTAGCCTATAACTATAACCGTGAGATGCATGGTTTTCTTAAAATTAAATAATTTTTTATTTATATTTTAATAAGTATTTATCTCATATATTTCCTTAATAGTTAATATAATATTGGCATACTATATATTATTTAATAATAATCGTTTAATTATATTATATAGTATTCGAATTATGACTATCATAATAATATAAATATAAATTGAAGTATCGTATATACTTACATTCAAATTTTTGTTGATATTATCATATTTCAATTATGATTCCATAATAATGCATAATGTAATATTCCGTATTTGTTTAAAATAGAATTTAATATTAATTTATAATTGTGTAAAATTTTTATTGTTTATTTTATAGTTTTAGTTTGTTTTCACTTTGTTGATTTATAATATGTTGTAAATTTGTTAATAAATATGTGATATTAAAATTATTAAAAATGATTTTGAAAATAATTGGTTTTCAAGTAATTGAAAGAGTGTAAAAAAGTTGGGTGTAGCTGAAGATTTTAACTCAAATATAACCAAAAGAGTATGTAACTGAATATTAATTGGAGTGTAATTAAAAGAGTTTGTTATAAAGTTAAATATGTAGTTTATCTTTTGTAAAATTACATTTTATATGTATTTTAATTTATTTTTTTCATTTTTGGAAGGTGTTAACAAAATTTTTGGAAAGGTGTAAACCGACTGACCAACCAACCAATTATACCCTGTTTCGCTTATAACAGTATAGTATAGATTAATTTATAATTGTGTAAAAATTTTATTGTTTATTTTATAGTTTTAGTTTGTTTTTACTTTGTTGATTTATAATATGTTTTAAATTTGTTAATAAATATGTGATATTAAAATTATTAAAAATTATTTTGAAAATATTTGGTTTTCAAGTAATTGAAAGAGTGTAAAAATGTTGGGTGTAGCTGAAGATTTTAACTCAAATATAACCAAAAGAGTATGTAACTGAATATTAATTGGGGTGTAATTAAAAGAGTTTGTTTTTATAAAGTTAAATATGTAGTTTATCTTTTGTAAAATTACATTTTATATGTATTTTAATTTATTTTTTTCATTTTTGGAAGGTGTTAACAAAATTTTTGGAAAGATGTAAACCGACTGACCAACCAATTATACCCTGTTTGACTTATAATAATATAGTATAGATGAGGAAAGATTTTAGGCTTTTGTGATTGGTCTAGAATTTAGGACTGACATCTGATTGGTTGTGATATAATTCATAGTTTTCTTATTAGTAAGTCATGTAATATCTTTTTCTCTGGCCCATCAAATGGCGAAAGCCTTGAGAAGGAGGCATGTTTATTCTTACTAAATACCCTCCTAATCAGTACTCCCTCCGTCTCATAATATGTTTCCTGTTTTTAAAAACACGTTTGCCAACGCACACTTTTGATCGTTAATATCTTGAATTTCGTATTAGTACTAAATATAAAAACTGCACTGTATTAAAGTACTCAAAAATACGAATCTAACAAGATCACTCATGACTATATTTTGTCTTATAAATTATACGTAAATTAGTAGTCAATCGCGTATAATGAATAGTAACAAAAGTCAAAATGAGAAACATATTAAGGCACAAAGGGAGTACCATGGATCAAGGGGAAAAAAGTGATCATTTGCTCTGACTCTTACTGGCTGCAGCAAGAAATTCAATTTTTAAAACAGGAATGGCGGGACCTCAAGGAGGCAGTTTTTGAAATCTCTATCATACATTGTGCAAGGGATTTAAATCATCAAGCTGATTATCTGGCCAAATATGGATCGAGATTATCAAATATAATTTCAGAAATCTCTCCATATTTAGATTAGATTTAACTAGATATGATTTTATCTCTAATCGTGCCTTCCAAGATTGGGCCTGTTTGGCTTACCTTAAAATAAGTAACTTATAACTTAAAGTGATAAGTATCATATAAGTGATAAGTAAATCAGAACTTATAAGTTAATAGAGTGTTTGGTAAATCAGAAATTATAAGTCAGTAGAGTGTTTGGTAAATCAGAACTTATAAGTTAACTTTTTTAAATATTTTCAAAATATTTGTTTTTTAATATATATAAGTGGATATCAATGGATAGATCTCGATGAGTAGAGAAATTTGACATATACATATCAATTCTTTAATGAACGAATCAAAAGATATATGATTTTGAAGATTTGAAGGATATTATATATTGCGTATATCGAGAAATAAGAATAAGTTGAAAGTTGAATGTTAGGATTTCTTAACATTCAACTTATCCCATATAAGTGCAGAAAATAGGCATGTACTTATTTTGCCAAACGGTCTTCAAAAATAGGAAATGAGCTTTCCTCATATAAGTGCACTTATATGAAATGCCAAACACGCACATTGTCTCCCAGCTGTTTCCCTGTAAAAAAGATTCGTCTCTGCATCCAAATCTCGGGGATTTAAAAATCTTTTGTTGAGTGGGCTAAGCATAACGCAAGAGCATAGATATTACCAAAAGTGGTAATAATAACCTCCCAGAAAGTTTACCTTTCCAATAAAAGCCCCCTTTCTCTAATTAGGTGGCTTAATTATTAGCATGCAGTAGTCTCTCCAATCATACATGTTCCTTACCTATAATGTATCTAGGTGGACAAATATAGGGATTTTAGTTTAAAAATAAAGCTCCAACCCTACCCCTCATCCCTTTATTTTTTAGGGGAGAGAAAATATAACCCCTTATTTAAGGGATCAAAATTATATCCCCTATATCCTCCACCTCATCTATCCTCCACCCCATTGGTTAATTTATAAGAATGTTCAAAATTTAAATTTCAAAAAACTACATTAAAAATTATTTTTAAAATATAGGGTATGAATATAGGATATATGATTGGAGTGAAACATAATTTTCATTACCTATATTTTTAATAATCCCTATTTTAGGGATTAAGGAAAGGGAAGAGCATTGGAGTTGCTCTTAGTAGCTAATCATGTTTAGCAGTGTCTCTTAGTAGCAGTCCCTCGTCGACAGACTAATCATTAGCTGCGAAGAATCTCACCATTCTTCCTCCATAATAAAGTGAATACTTGAGGAGACCTCCCCTATCAACCCCTCCCCTGCTAGGAAGTCCAAATTTTTGAATTCATTCAACTATACTATTGGACCCGAATTAAATGAAAAACTTTAAACATGGTAAGCAAGCAAGCTATGTATCTCCACATCCTGCTAGTTGTCTACTTATTGCCCTAAACATAGAGATGTCACGACTCACGTACATAGAGAGGGCACACCAATGTAGTATGCTGAACATGCACATGTCGATATTATTCAGTTGCTTGTTAAGGTATTTGTTCAATGGATCCTGCAAACTAACAATTTTATTCTTGAAAAATTTGCTTACGCAAGTAGATAGAAACATATGCAGAGGGAGTATAACACAAAAGATTATCTTTCCCACAAGCCAAAGAACTCGATCTAGTTTTGCATGGCCTCGTCTAACACCATTACCAGTTTAAGCGAGAAGATTGAGGTACATGGAATTAACCTTGTGTATTTGAAGCTCTAGTATTTCCCTTCTTTCTGATGCTTCCAACTAGCACTTAACTGGACGATTGATTGCTTTTACTACAATCTAAAAAGATAGGAAGGATAATGAAACAACAAGCTTGACAATTAACTGCACAATTGGCTCGCTCTCTACATGTCTTTAGTGTTCAGTAGCTGAACGTGAGTATAATTTTTCTGAAATATGATTTATGTTGATATGTTATTTTTGGATTATCCATTGGAGACTGCCTATAAAACCTGTGGCCTGACTCGTACCCCAGCGCCTGTTGCTGCAAAGAACAAGACAACCCTGTAAACTTTGGGCCATATACCGAAACATACTTCGTAATTCCTCCATGCTGTAATGTTTATCCTGCGTATTGAATAGGAAAATGCTAGACTTACAGAAACTTTCACAAAAAGTTTTACAAGTGTTTTAATTTAATTGGCTATAACTTAATGGGCCCCCTGCATTCACATCAATATCAACCAATAAAGATCTACATTAGTCATTAGTGAAATACAGCTCATTCTGTGAAAAAATTCTGTAGCAAATTCTGTGCACCTAGCATTACTCGATTGAATAATGCATCAACTCTAATCACGGATATTCTTCTGAATAATCCTCTCCGAGTCACAATACAGATCCCAAACATTATGCTGTTTCATCATCATATATAAAGGTCAACATTTTTATTCCAAGCTCCAAGTTAGAAAATTATGTCCAAATGACTGGACATGACTCCAGGCACTATTCACAAGTAAAAAAAACAGATCAAATATCCTTGTAGTTGTAGATGTCTCTTCAGAAATACTATAATTCAGGGTTCTAAAAATCGGTAACTCGGACCGAGTACTCAGCCGAGTACTTGTTTTAGACCTCTTAACCGATCCGAGTAACGACTAATCGGACCAAAAACCGGTTTTTGGTGTAACTCGGTCAAGATTCGGTTGACTTCGAGTACTCGGAGTAAAACTCGGGCGCCTAAAAAAAACATAAATACTTTTCCTTGTTCAACTTATAACCTAGATTCAGCAGCATCTCACTTTTATAATTAATACCTCTCGACTCTCGTCCTCTCTCTCAGATCAAATCATCAAAGATAACACCAAGAATCCAAGATTCGATAACAATAACATACACACAGATTCAATACAGATTCAAATCGAAAGGTATGTGATTTAATATCTTCTTACTTCTCTAGTTCTCTTTAATCAAGTTCATTTTTGATTATTTGAATGTTGAATCTTTTATAGTAAACACTTTAATTAGAGCTCTGAATTAGATTTTAATTCTGGTCTCTGTAATATGGTGGTCTCTTAGCTTCAAAATCGAATCTCAGATGTTCGTGAATTAGATTTTAATTTTGTGTCTTAAGTATAATTTAACAGGAGCCGGTTTTGATACCAAACATGTAATTCTTTGTAATTGTATTATTGGACTTTCGGTAATGTTCCGGATAAAATCTTTTCGGTACGCTTGTTTATCACACAGTACATAATGGACATAAATTACAATCAATTGTGAGCTAGTCCAATAATACAATATTTACAAATCATCCATTTAATATCTATAATTATAGATACTCTTTAATATCTTGATTTCAAAAAATATAATATTTAATATCTATAATTATAATATTATATCATCCATTTAATATCCATAATTATATTTATAATTATATTAATATTATACTCTTTAATATTATAATTATATTAATTATACTCTTCAATATCCATAATTAAATATTATAATATATTAATTATACTCTTTATATTAATTATACTCTTTAATATCCATAATTAAATCTGTAGAATAATCTGCGCAAAAACAATTAAACAAATAAAATCGTGTTGGTGTGTGAATAACAGAGGGCACAATAACATAAGGATACAAGAGAATAATCCTTGAGTCCAGTGCAAACACTGTCTCCTTAAAGCTTATTTCGTCCTCACCGTAATTGCAAGAACGAAGGCTTCCCAGGATAAAACAAGGCGCAGTGAAGCAAGTGCTACACTCTCGGCGAGCTAGAACAGAGCAAGTTATTATCACCAGGAGGAAGAGGAAGGAAAAATAAGGGAGGCTGTGTGAGGTTGTGTGTTTCGATGATTAACCCTACACTCTATAGCGATGAATATATAGGCTCTGACATGCGTGCTAATCAGTTATAATTAGACGCGTTAATTAATTAGGCAATTAATTACACGCGTTAATTAAAAACGGAAGTGATCAATTAATCCTTAATCGAATCAGAATTATTAATTCATAATCGAGGCAGAATTAATTTCAGCAAAACAGAATCAATTATTTGAGCAGCCCAGTGGAGAATAATTTAACAAAACTGGTCCGGGATTATTCGACCCAAATTTTGCTGCATTCGTGTCCGCAGGTCGCACACGCGGAAAGCCCGAGGCTTGCGAAGCCACGTTTTTCCCTCGAAATCCCACAATTTGCACCCCCCCGCGCGCACGTAGATGATGGAGTAATACATTATTAACACTTTTAGACACAACATGAGTGTCTTGCTATATAAAGCCTTGAAAGGCTCTTTTCCTTATCAATGTGGGATACAAGGTTCACTCTTCTATTTTCCACTTCTAAGGGATCAACTTTGGACAATCATAACTCATCCATCCCTTAGTCGTTTTGAGTACTTTAATATGCGTTGGAAAGTTCTCACGAAGTAGAACATATTTCAAGCATAACTTGTTGCGATCACGCACCCAAGACCTACTCAAATCTTAGCTCAAAATGACTCGTCAAAATGGGGCTAACACCCACATTTTCCAACAATCCCCCACATGGATGAGATTGATGTTTCATTAGCACACACCAGACAGACAGACACGGAGTTTGACTTGGTGATAATTTCTTCGATCAGATATAGCATACGATAGGTAGAGGTTTGCTCCTTGAACCTTCGATTGAGTAAGCATATCGACCTTACTGGTAGACAGTGGAGGTTTGCTCTTTGAACTATTCGACCGTTTGTGTAAGCGATGATATACTTATCACTATATCCTTTCTGACTCGTTCAGCTCTCATGATCATGTCCATTTTGGCCATGGAACATCGTCCTGGTTCTGCAGGAGTTTCTAAAGAATTGTGCCTCGCAATTCTCCTTTGAAGCGGCCCCACTTCTCTCCCACATAGGTGATCTTTATCTTAAAGAGTAACCCGCGTTTACTCAACCGAATTCCATGCATTCATAGCTCTTGAACTCCATGTATTCGCCAAAGATCATTAAAAGCGAAAAGCTTACCCTCGTACCATACGGGTCTCACTGTTTCTCATCATAGGAACAGGCCAGGGGTTACCCCCACAGTGATTAGGTCATCATGATTTAGTTTGCCCATTTGAACCAAGTTCTTGGGACCTCCAGTCAGCAAGGTTGGGTGTCCACCATGATGCCGTTAAACAGTAGGCTTAAGGCCCATCCCTTTCGATGATTTATCAACCAGCACTCTTGATAACCCTTTGGTTAGCGGATCCGCGATATTATCCCTTGACGGTATATAGTCAATCGTGATAATTCCGGTTGATATTAGTTGTCTAATGGAACTATGTCGTCGTCTTATGTGACGAGACTGTCCATTATACATCGTGCTCTGTGCTCTGCCAATGGCTGACTGACTATCACAATGCAGTCCTATTGCAGTCACAGGCTTTGTCCATCTTGGAACATCCTCCAGAAATTGTCGTAAGTATTCCGCCTCTCGTGCGCATTTATCTAATGCCACAAACTCAGCTTCCATCGTGGAATGAGTTATCACCGTTTGTTTCGAGGATTTCCATGACACTGCCGCTCCGGCCATTGTAAATACATAGCCACTCGTAGACTTTAGTGCCTTCTTGCTAGATATCCAGTTCGCGTCAGTATATCCTTCTAATACTGCTGGGTATCTGCCATAATGCAATCCATAGTTTCGAGTTCTCCTTAAGTACCTCAGTACTCTTATGATCGCTTTCCAGTGATCAGCTCCCGGATTATTTGTAAATCTACTCAACTTGCTAATTGAGTATGCAATGTCTGGTCTTGTACAACTTATTAGGTACATCAGACTTCCAATTATCCGTGAGTATTCCAGCTGCGAGACTCTTACACCTTTATTCTTGGATAGATGCAATGTCACATCCACAGGTGTTCTCGCTGTCTCAACATCATCCTTGAGAAATTTCTCAAGAATTTTGTCAACATAATGTGGTTGACTTAATGCCAGACCCTCAGATGTTCTAAAAATCTGAATTCCTAGAATTACATCTGCTAGACCCATGTCTTTCATGTCAAACCTTGCCTTTAACATGTCTTTTGTAGATTTGATCACTTTATCATTGCTACCAGCAATAAGCAGATCATCTACGTATAATGTCATCATGACATAGCCACTCTCGTTATCCTTGTAATAGACACAACTATCACATTCATTGGTCTTGAAGCCATTCGGTAGCACGACTTGATCAAACTTCTCATGCCACTTCATAGGTGCTTGCTTCAGGCCGTATATTGATTTCACCAATTTACAGACCTTTCTCTCTTGACCAGGGACAACGAACCCTTCAGGTTGTTTCATATAGATCTCCTCATCTATATCACCATTTAGAAAAGCAGTTTTCACATCCATTTGATGTACTTCTAAATCTCGCATTGCAGCGATAACAAACATCATTCTTATAGATGTTATTTTCGATACTGGAGAATATGTATCAAAGTAATCAAGACCATGTTGTTGCTTTTATCCTTTGATTACAAGTCTGGCCTTGTACTTATCTATGGTGCCATCAGGTTTCAATTTCTTTTTGAAAATCCACCTGCTATCCAATGTTTTACTTCCGGTTGGTAAGTCCACTAACTCTCACGTATGATTCTGCAAAATAGAATCAACTTCACTTTTGGTGGCCTCTTTCCACATAGGTCCATCAGGTGATGTTACCGCTTCCTTGTAGGTTTTCGGATCACCTTCTTCAAGCAAATAAGTCAGAAACTCTGACCCATAGGATTTCTCTTTCCTTTGTCTTTTGCTCCTTCTCACTACCCCCACATTTTCGTCTTCACCTTCATCACTCTCATTGTCGTCTTCTAAAGACTCATGAGCTCGTTTAGACGTAGTAGGGCGCTCAATTCCAGGATTACAAGGAAATATATTCTCAAAGAATGACGCATTCCTTGATTCCATGATCGTATTCTTTTGAATCTCAGGAATCTTTGATTCATATACAAGAAAACGATATGCAGTGCTATGTGGTGGATATCCGATGAATATACAGTCCACCGTCTTTGGACCGATCTTCACCTTCTTAGGCATAGGGATTAGTACCTTAGCGAGGCACCCCCACACTTTCAAGTGTTTGTAACTTGTCTTCTCTTTCTTCCATATTTCATGAGGAATTTCATTCTTATTCTTGCGAATCATCCTATTTAAAAGATAATTTGAACTTAAGATGGCTTCCCCCCACATAGACTACGGAATTCCAGAGCTTAATAACATCGCATTCATCATTTCCTTGAGAGTGCGGTTTTTCCTCTCAGCCACACCGTTAGATTGTGGTGAGTATGGTGCAGTGACCTCATGGATTATACCATGTTGTGAACAGAATTCCCCGAAGGGCTCGACATATTCACCTCCACGATCACTACGTATCGTTTTAATTTTCTCTTTTTGTTGTGTCTCAACTTCTTCCTTATAGATTTTAAATTTCTCTATAGCTTCGTCTTTGCTTTTAAGCAAATATACATAACAGTATTTTGTACAATCATCCACGAATGTTATAAAATACTTGTTTCCTCCTCTAGTTGGAGCGAATTTCAAATCACATATATCACTATGTATTAAATCTAGCACTTTGGTATTTCTTTCCACACGTTTAAAAGATGATCTAGTTAATTTTGCCTCAACACAAGTTTCACACTTATGTTTTGAATCAATGTTTAATTTTGGTATGTAGTCTTTTGCACTTAATCGTCGTAAAGTGTCATAATTCATGTGTCCTAATCTAGCATGCCATAAATTAGGAGACTCAATCAAGTAAGCAGAAGAATTCTTCATTGCATTATTGTCGTTGACCGACATTACATTGAGCTTAAAGAGCCCATCAGTTACATAGCCCTTGCTTACAAACATACCACTCTTAGACAAAATTACTTTATCCGACTCAATTACAATGCGAAATCCATGCTTATTCAACAGAGAACCAGAAACAAGATTCTTGCGAATATCAGGAACATAAAGTACATTCTTCAGAGTCAGATTCTTTCCAGAGGTCATCTTCAGAATCACCGTGCCTTCCCCTTCAATAGTAGACGTTGCTGAATTCCCCATGTAGAGCTTCTCGCCAGCATCGGAAGCTTGGAGGCTAGAGAAAATCGCCTTGTCAGAACAAACATGCCTTGTTGCTCCAGTATCAATCCACCATTCCCTTGGATTAGAGCCAACCAGGTTCACCTCAGAGACAGTCGCACATAAGTCTATGTCAGACATATTCTTTGAGATATCGTTCACCATGTTTGCTTCCTTCTTCTTGTTGGGCTTCTTGGGCTTCCTGCACTCGGAAGACCTATGACCCACCTTGTCACAATTGTAGCATTTTCCTTGGAATTTCGAGGGCTTCGAAACTCCTCCCTTAGGTCCCAGCTTTGTCCCTTTTCCAGAATTGGCCTTCTTGGAACTTTGAGCGTGCTCCACCATGTTTGCCTTTTCAGTGGCAACACTGACCTTCTTCTCAGATCCCCTGTTGTCTTCTTCAATGCGAAGTCTCAGAATAAGATCCTCCATTGTCATCTCCTTCCGCTTGTGCTTCAGGTAATTCTTGAAATATTTCCAACCAGGGGGCAGCTTCTCAATCACAGTAGCAACTTGGAAAGATTCGCTTATGACCATTCCCTCAGCATGAATAATCACTTGCAATTCTTGCACCTGACTGACCACAGTCTTGGAGTCCATCATCTTGTATTCAAGAAAACGGCCAACAATCCATTTCTTGGCTCCAGCATCTTCGGTTTTATACTTATGTTCGAGAGACTCCCATAAGTCCTTAGCTGTTGGCTTTGAGTAGTACACGTTATACAACGAGTCTGCCAGGCCATTAAGCACATAATTCCGACAGATATAGTCGGCGTGCTTCCACGCATCAGCAGCAAACACAGTCTGCACATCACTATTAGTAGAGACCTTAGGTGCCTCCTCCTTTAGATAGCGAGACAAATTCAGAGTGGTCAGATAAAACAGCATTTTCTGCTGCCATCGCTTGAAGTTTGTGCCATTAAACTTCTCCGGCTTCTCCGCATGTGCGGGAGGCACAACAGGTGCCACAGGTGCAGTAGGCATCACAGGCACAACAGGTGCCACAGGTGTAGCAGACACATGTACAAACGGCGGAGTCTGTACAGTAGAAGCCTGCAACGTCGGAGGAACGAATCCACCCGAGATCAGTCCGAAGGAGCATGGTATCTGCCCAACGTTCACTTGGAAAGGCACATACCCCGAAGGCGCATGTCCAATCCCTGACATACTCCCATCTGACATAACCAGTGCGTTAGGGTTCGATAAACCCACATCTGGTATGACCGGTGCGTCGGAGATAGTCACAGCGGTTGTCACAACATCGGTTTTACTAATGTTCTCCATGATCTGTTACTCAAAAACAAACAAACAAAAATAGAAGATTGTTAGTCACAGATATATATAATATAATCTTTAATATTGTAGAATAATCTGCGCAAAAACAATTAAACAAATAAAATCGTGTTGGTGTGTGAATAACAGAGGGCACAATAACATAAGGATACAAGAGAATAATCCTTGAGTCCAGTGCAAACACTGTCTCCTTAAAGCTTATTTCGTCCTCACCGTAATTGCAAGAACGAAGGCTTCCCAGGATAAAACAAGGCGCAGTGAAGCAAGTGCTACACTCTCGGCGAGCTAGAACAGAGCAAGTTATTATCACCAGGAGGAAGAGGAAGGAAAAATAAGGGAGGCTGTGTGAGGTTGTGTGTTTCGATGATTAACCCTACACTCTATAGCGATGAATATATAGGCTCTGACATGCGTGCTAATTTCAGCAAAACAGAATCAATTATTTGAGCAGCCTAGTGGAGAATAATTTAACAAAACTGGTCCGGGATTATTCGGCCCAAATTTTGCTGCATTCGTGTCCGCAGGTCGCACACGCGGAAAGCCCGAGGCTTGCGAAGCCACGTTTTTCCCTCGAAATCCCACAATTTGCACCCCCCCCGCGCGCACGTAGATGATGGAGTAATACATTATTAACACTTTTAGACACAACATGAGTGTCTTGCTATATAAAGCCTTGAAAGGCTCTTTTCCTTATCAATGTGGGATACAAGGTTCACTCTTCTATTTTCCACTTCTAAGGGATCAACTTTGGACAATCATAACTCATCCATCCCTTAGTCGTTTTGAGTACTTTAATATGCGTTGGAAAGTTCTCACGAAGTAGAACATATTTCAAGCATAACTTGTTGCGATCACGCACCCAAGACCTACTCAAATCTTAGCTCAAAATGACTCGTCAAAATGGGGCTAACACCCACATTTTCCAACAAAATCATCCATTTAATATCTATAATTATATATACTCTTTAATATTATAATTATGAAGATATTACAGATACTCGAGAGTGTTCTTGACAGATATTACAATACACTTATCTTACAATGTCAAGATAGACTTAGATTAACCTAACATCTATTTTCACGGGTCTTGTAAATTGTTATATAAACAAGATTGTCATTACAGGCTGAGCAATTTGGATATATACTAATTTTAGTTAAACCAATTCCAGTGGATGTAGATGTGACGTACTCTTAAATTGGTAAGCTTTGTCTTGTTTATCTCTCAAACTTCTGTCGTAGTCTTGTAGATATGTTACATCGATCATATGGATACTGCAACACGTCTGATTTCTAAATTGTCCAAATCTAAAATTTACTAAAATGTTAAACAATTACTAAATTTAAGATTATTTTGTGAATTTCATATGGACTGTAAAATTGTCCAAATCTAAATTTTATATATAAACAAATATTAAACTGAGCATGTAAAATCTAATAAATATCAAAATTTTAACTATAATTTTTTTGACTAAATCTTTTTTAACAATAATTTGATCATGTAAACTAAGAACTTTTTAATATTAAAATATTCATAAATAAACATAATTATAGATATTAAAAAAGTATCGTGTGTTGCATGGGTAATAAAAATATAATTATAAATAAAATCTTGCACGCAAGGGTTATAAGAGCATCTCCAACGGTACTAGCTAAAATGGTTAGCTAAAAGAATATAAAATAATGATTATGTAAAATTTACTGAACCTGTAAAGAGTTGTACTTCAATGGTGTTAGCTATAATTGTTAGCTATATTTCAAAAAAAGTATTTTATTGTTATTTCAATTAGTAAATATATATAAGATTAAACTAAATTGATGACGTGTCACAATATAAGTGGATGTGATATTTTTAGATGTCATGTATAATTTTTTGGATATCCTCCAAATATAGAGGATCTGTATCTTGTTTTCTAAAATTATAGCTAACAGGTTGATGGGTTGGAGTGGTGGTTTTTTTGAAGAATTTCTATAAATGATGACACGTAGACTTTTATGGCTAACAGGAGTGAAAGTTGGAGATGCTCTAAGCTAATTGTTTAGAAGAATAAAAAAAGGGGTTGAATCTAATTATGATATATCCCAATCCAAAATAGGCAGGCCCAATTGGAATATGGCCCAATACAGATGTTAAGGGTCCGTGTCAAAGTCAAAATCGAAGAATTAGGTATTCCAATATATATCCCCCACCCCTTTTGTTACCTCTGTATTTTGAACAAGGCGAAATTGAAGAATCAGGTGTTTGACGATGGCAAAGAATAGCGAATCAGAAAACGTTGGACGTAGGGGCGTAAAGCGAAGACATGTAAGTGGTGTTCGTTCCTTAATCATCATTGTTTGTGGTTGTGTCTATGTTTTCAATTGTATGAATATTTGTTCCTTAATCATCTTTGTTTGTGTTTGTGTTTTCAATTGTATGAGTATTTGATTCATCATCATCATCATCATCATCATCATTATTATCATTATTATCATTATTATTATTGTTGTTGTCGTTGTTGTTGTTGTCGTTGTTGTTGTAGGAGTACAAAGGTATATCTACTCGTAAATATTACGATTCATCATCAGAGGACTACATCATCCCCAGCATCAGAATGCATAAACTAGTTTCTCTCACTCAGTTGGCTATTTGTCACTATAATATCAAGGAGGGTACTACATTTGACAGAGTTAACGTGCTCCAAGTAGTGGTATCTCTTAGCGGCCTTCTCGATAATCGTATCACTTTCGAAGCCTTTTCTCCTATTGGAGTTACCTCCGTTTTCGAAGCAAGAATAACTGAGCACTTCTATATTATTGAGATTAAGTATGTTAGGATGAAAGATCAGCATGGTTCAGACGTTCCACCTTCTAATATCTCTCAACAAAGCGTCTTCAACAAACTCTCCGCTGTATGTTTCCTTTCTTAGCCTATGCCTTACTATCTTATGTTTGTGTGCTAGTGCATTTTTATGTTTTAACTCATAATTTCTGCACATGTAGAAATGTTTAAAAGATCTGGCCCCTTATTTGTCCCAGTGTGCTCTCGCCATGTATAATAAATTCACGGTCGGTGTTCTATTCTCTTATCTTTCCTTTCCAATATCATATTCTGAAATCCAAAATATCATCATCCTAACTTCTTTACGCTCCACAGTTACATGTTAAAAACGATGCAGCGCACGACATTCCCTCACTCAAAGTTGTCAAGGCGGTAAAACTTGAGGCTCCTACTTACCTTATCACTTTTCAAGCCTCCTTGCAGGAAGAAAGCAACAACGTTGAAACCTTCGAAACACGTATATTTGTGCCTACCGTCTTCCCAACTACAAACATTGAGTTTAAGGAAATTAAGATGATCAAGCACAACTGATGCAGGTAATTCCATCCTGCATCCCCCCTCTTCCCGGGTAATATATCATGGCTTCGTTTTAACTTCATGTGCTCTTCAATTTACGACCCCCCCCCCCCACTAATTTAAGTTTCACTTTTCTATAGTAATAAATGCTCTCTGCTGCTCATTTTTCTTAAAGTGGTAATAAATTAGAAAATATAATGGCCTCAAGGATTGGGGTGGGGGACCGTGGGATATGTCAGTATTTGTGGCATTCTGGTTAACCACTGATCCATTTTATCACATTTAGTCCCTTGAAATAATACCTTGTAGTCATCAACAACTTTTGGTTTCTTTTATTTCGTTTTAGAGGATTATTTTAATGTCACCTGTCATAATTTTGTATGATCTCGTGGGAATGAATCAACAAATGATTGCAATGTTAGTTATAGCCTATAGGATAACAGGTCCACTCATCATACAGTACATGTTTTAGAATATCCCACATTACTTGAATCAGCCCACGAAGTGCTACTTTGACAGGCTCGGTTCTTGCTTTAGGAGCATGCCAAGTTGGATATGCAACAAGTCTTTAACGAAGCTTGTTGATTCTCATCTCAGAGTATTGTCCGTCATTTGTTAGAGTCATTGAATCTAGCTAGCAATGGATTTGCCAATAGGTAGGGAATGCAATGGGCCAATGGTTTGCTTTTTCACTCCTGCTGATACTTTGAAAGCCTAACTATAGAAAACATATGCATTTTATCATTCAACCTATAGAGTTTTGTTCTTCATATGAAATCTGTTTTGTTCCAACGGTTATCAGGTTAACTGCATCAGGAAACTAGTTACTTGCGGTGTAGTTAGTTATGTTGTGTCAAATTAGTTTGGGAACGAAAACGGTCTGATGTTTGTACTAGAGTAGTTTAATTGCACTGTGTGGTTCGGAGTATATATATCTTATGTTTTGTTCACTGAGACATAATAAGTAAAGTTGTTATAAAGGTTTTCGCACCAGAATTTTATGCTTAGAGCTGCGGTATCGTCCAGACTTTTGAAAACAATAATATAAACATGCCTTTTTTGTCCAGCTTTTCTGGACTTCTAATTTCACTTTTGTATAGTAATGAATGCTGTCTCCTGCTCATTTTTATTAAAGTGAAAATAAATTAGAAGGTATAATGGCATCAAGCATCTGGGGGCCATGGGATATGTCAATATTTGTGGCAGTGGTTAACCACTGATTTACACAAAGTGTCTTATTATCAGTCTTCTCCACTCATCACAAGATATTTTGCTTCTTTGTGTGTTGTGGCATGTGGGCTTCAGGTTGACCTCCGTTCTATATACATGCCTGTGTTTTTCCGGGACTAGGACCGTGCCTTTAAATTTTAGCTCATTTGACAAAAAATGTTCGGACGGAGCTTTGATATACACTTGTTGTGTGGTTGTGTTTGTCTGTGCGTGTGTGTTTAATTAGGGTTGCAGGGTACAATGTCTATCTGTTGAGAAAACAAACAGTACTGTCCCTCTTGCTTTTATGCTTTTTTTCTTTTTCTTTTTTCTTTCTTTTCTTTTTTGTTTAATTAGGGTGGCAGGGTCCAATGTCAATCTGTTGAGGAAACAAACAGTACTGTCCCTCTTGTTTTTTACGCTTTTTTCTTCTTCTTTTTCTTTCTTTTCTTTCTTTGTTTTTTTTTAACTTGGTGCCCATCGGATTCAAAGAAAGAACTGTAGTATACAAACCTTTAGCTATAAGTGACAGTAACATGAAACTGAAATTACTCCCGATGTAGTTACTTAAGATGTGTCAAATCGGGAAGGCGTGGAAAATGGTTTGATATCTCTATTTTACACAGTGTGGGTTGTGCGTTTGAGACATAGCCTATAGGATAACAGGTCCACTCATCATACAGTACATGTTTCAGAATTAGCCCACATTACTTGAATCAGCCCACTACTTTGACAGGCTTGGTTCTTGCTTTAGGAGTATGCTAAGTTGGATATGCAACAAGTCTTTAATGAAGCTTGTTGATTCTCATCTCAGAGTATTGTCCTTCATTTGTTAGAATCATTGAATCTAGCTAGGCAATGGATTTGCCAATAGGTGGGGAATGCAATGGGGCCAGTGGTTTGCTTTTTCACTCCTGCTGATACTTTGAAAGCCTAACTTTAGAAAACATATGCATTTTATCATTCAACCTATATAGTTTTTGTTCTTCATATTGAATGTGTTTTCTTCCAACTGTTACAGTTACTTACAGTGCAGTTAGTTATGATGTTTGATGTGTCAAATTAGTTAGGGATAAAAAACCATTGATATTTGTATTTAGAGTAGTTTAATTGCACTGTGTGACTCTGTGTATATATCTTATGTTTCGTTCACTGAGACATAATTAAGCTGGGCTAAATATTAAGTAGAGTTGTAAGGTTTTCACACCAGAATTTTATGCTTAGAGCTATGCTTTCGTCCAAACTTTTAAAAACCATAATTTAAACATGCCTTTTTTGTCCTCCTTTTCTAGACTTCTAAATTTCACTTTTGTATATGTGATGAATGCTCTCTCCTGCTCATTTTAATTAAAGTGGAAATAAATTAGAAGATATAATGGCATCAAGGATCTGGGGGCCATGGGATATGTCAATATTTGTGGCAGTATGGGTAACCACTAATTCACACAAAGTGTCTTATCATCAGTCTTCTCCACCCATTACTCTTATTTTGTTTCTTTGTGTGTCGTGGGCTCAGGTTGACCTCCGTTCTACATACATGCCTGTTTTTTGCCGAGCCTAGTGACTGTGTATTTAAATTTTAGCTCATTTAACAAAAAATATTTGGACGGTTGGATATACACTTGTTGTTTGGTTGTGTTTTTCTTTCTCTCTTTTTTTTTTCTTGTTTTCGTATACAAACTTTTAGCTATCGGTGACGGTAACATGAAACTGAAATTACTCCCGATGTAGTTAGTTACGATGTGTCAAATCAGGAAGCTGTGGAAATTGGTTCGATATCTCTATTATGGTAGTTTAATTACATAGTGTGGGTTTGAGTCCATGTCTTCATGGAGACATAATTAAGCCTCGGCTAACAATGTAGTAAAGTTTTTAAAGGTTTTCACACCAGAATTTTATACTTGGAGCTCCGCTTTTGTCTTAACTTGTGAAAACCATAATACATATATGCCTTCCATGGAAGTATAGGAAGCTCCGTCTCTGCTATAACTACAGAATACACCTATAGTTTTTTAATAATAGAACCTTTCTACTTTGAAATTATCTTGGGATAGTAATATCTTGTGAGGCGGGATACTAATTGACATCCTAACCTCATGATCCATTGATTAAAATCCAACAGATGGTATGAATAGAAGCTTAATCTATTTTTTTATTCATATATATGGAAATGAGAAATTAAACCCCCAGCTAATCCCAGGAAGAGATACACCTTTACTGCTTCACCTGTAGGCTATTTTTTGCCACTAGGCTTTATTTAGTATTTAAAAGTTATTATTATGCGATTATCTCCATATTTTAAATATGTAATCATTTTATTTTAACTTGACGAAAGATGCTTTTATTGCAAGTTTGCAACATGCACATCTTTCCAACATTTTAATATGAATCAAAGACAGTAACAGTATAAATTACCTAGTAGGAAAACAGGTGTCAGACCAAAGGTGTATAAAATTTTTGAGATTGAGAAGGCCTCTTGTGAATAAGTTAAATTATGTGAACAATTTAAAACCAAAAAAAAGGAAGGGATATGACTCACATTCTTAATTTGACTCACTGTTGTTGAAATATCGATCTATGCAGACTTTGTATTGTCAGCACACATGGAGGGTAAGCTAAATTGCTTTAGTATAGAGCGAATAGATTTGACAAAATAAAAACCAGGGAACAAACATTATTAAACTCCAGCCCTTTGACTTTCAACATGAGCCTAGAAACCACACCTTGATAGGGGTAAACACCTACCACTACCAGAACCACAATTTGAGAAAAAGGGGGGGGGGGATGGCATTAATGTATAGAGGTTGAAAATACTAAATTTGAGCCTGAGAGACATTTAAGCAACAGATGCATGTTAATGAATCATGCTAATTACAGTGCTTGGGACTACACTATTGCTATAAATGTTGCGTAAAAAAATCAGTAGAATATACTAGGGAAAAACTTTTGTACACGAGTTTCATTGGAAAAATTCAGCGCTGTGTTGAGTTGTATGCTACCAGTTTATTCATTTCCGGATGAGTGTTGATTGAATGATATTGATTCATGTTTGGCATCCTGTGGAAGCAAATGTTCAGAGTATATCTCTTGTCTACACTGAAAAAACAATATATGAACATGTTGTGTTTTAGAAGTCTGAAAAGCTCCAATTATGTACAAAATAATAATAAATATAATGTTGTATGTAAATATCTTAACTTGTGTCTAGTTCGTGCATGGTTGTTTTTGTTATATAAGGTCAAATAAATGGCATTGCACTTTTTCATGTTGCTATCAAGGAATTGATTGAACTCTCTGAAGATCCGCCTATTAGGTTCTTCCTGAAGTAAACTCTAATTGGTAACTAGTTCATGTTGCTAATCTGCTGTTTATGTTTGTTGGAAGTCAAAGTTGTGTTAAATTCATTTTGCTTTTTGAAGGCTGAGTATATCATAACTGTTGTTTGTTCGTATAAGCAGGGCCTTGCTTGCAGAGTGTGCTGTCGAGAAAAGAAACTAGTTGCTGAATAAAGGAGACAATGAGCAATGAATTTACTTTAGGTTTATGAATTGGTCATTGTTTTGACCATCTGGACTAAAAGATCAGATTTCTCAATGAATTTAGTTTTGTGTGAATTGGTTCTGTTTGACCATGTGGATTGAAAGATTAGATTGATGACCAAGTTTGAAATTTCTTTTTCTTTTGTTTTGGTTCCAACGACAGATTAGGAAATCTGTGTTTCATAATTGGTAATTTCTTCATCCTAATAGGATGAAGAGCCTCCTCTTTGGAACCTGTTATAGTTAGATTTGTACCTGAACTTGGGATTCTTCCTGAATCTGAAGTTACTGAATTTCCTTACCAACAAAGCCATGGACTCATCTTCCAACTGATCTAGCTCTTCTAACGAATAGAAGTCTCCTTCATCTGGACTAGCATTCGTTTGACCAACTTCAACTTCAAGCTTGCCACTGTCAACACTACAAGATTGAATAACCTTATCTTCCACTTCCTGTTTGTTCTCAACAATAAGAGCTGTAGAAGTATTAGCAACTCTTCCTTTTCCATAAATCTCCTTTTGTTGAGATTGTTCCAGTTCATAGGTTTTTAAAACACCAAAGAGTCTTTCTACAGTAATTTCACTTAGATTCCTCGACTCTCTGATAGCTGTAATCCTATGTTCAAGATGAACAGGCATTGACAATAGAAATTTTCTGTTGATCTCTTTCTGAGTATAGTACTTTCCATGCATCTATAAATTGTTGACAAGTTTGTTATATCTTTCAAACACATCTTGAATACTTTCATTGGATGCTGATCGAAAGTGTTCATACTCAGATGTCAGAATTTCTAGTCGATTCTCCCTAACTTCCTCTGTTCCTTCATTCACAGTTTCAATGGTTTCCCACATTTGCTTTGCAGTCTTGCAGTTAATCACATGACTGTACATTACAGAGTCTAGAGAATCTATTAAGATCAGTCTTAAATTAATGTCAAGTTCAACTTCCTCTCTTTCAACAAGAGTGAATTCAGAAGAATCTTTGGGTACAAACCTTGCAGGGGCAACAACTTTTCCATCAGTGACAACTTCAGGAATTAATCCAAAAGGTATTATTGGTCCTTCTGATAAGACTTTCATGTATTTAGGATTTGCAACCTCGAGGAACATTAACATTTTGTTCTTCCACATATCATAACTGTTTTTGTCATATATTGGAATTTTCACAGTTCCAACTTTAGAAGACATGATGAATTTTTTAAGAGAGTTAAAAAATTCGGGGATGATTTTTAATCGAGTAAAATGGGATCTTTGATTTGTGTATCAATCAATCGGCTCGGATACCAATTGTTAGGTCCAATATGTTTGTAGAAGGGGGGGTTGAATACAAACAGTACTGTTTTATCGAAATTTGTCCGGATAATTTAATTTATATGTTGACAAATTTGAGCGGAATTAAATGAAACAAAATTCAAGTTGAATCTAAAATTATATTAACTTGAGGGATTTGTTACAAATACAGTACAGAATAATACAGTACAGAATTTATATCTAGTTAATAAAAACAAATTAGAAAATTCGACATGAATTTTTCTAGATTTGTTAATAAAAATCAAGATATAGATTAGGAGTAAAAACTCGCTAATAGTACAAGAGTATCAAGGAAATCAGTTCTATCGGATCAGATATTAAAAATAAGATGAACTTGATTTTCTATATATTTTTCTGCTTCTTGTGTTGTGTTCTTGAAGAGAGAGAAGAGAGAAATCTGTTCTTGAATGTAATATTTTGATCTGTGTTTTTTCTTGCTTGATTGCTTCTGTCGATATGTCTTGATATATATCAATTACTGCCTTCTTTGTCTTCAATTATAACTGTCAAGACAATCGGCAATACAATTTATTCTTCCAAGACAACCAATTTTGTACTGCCAAGACAATAGGCAATACAATCGTCAAGACAATCAGGTTCTTCCAAGACAATCGGCAAGACAATCAAATTCAGAGATCTTTGTCTTGCTTTATCAAAGATTATCATTCTGTCTGAAGCTTTTTCTTTTTGATCATTATCAAGACAATCAAATTGAACTGCCAAGACAATCGTCAAGACAATCAAATCAGATTTTTATTCTACTTTTCAAAAGCTTTTCAGACATTATCATTATCAAGACAATCGGCAAGACAATCAGAAATTGTCTTGCTTTATTGATTTCTTCTTCAATACAATCGGCAAGACAATCTCCTATTGTCTTGCTATTCTGATTTAAACCTTCAAGACAATCGGCAAGACAATCAGGGATTGTCTTGCTAGTTCATTTTTCAGAATTAAATTAAAATTGATTAATAAATAATCATTTTAATTTATTCTTACTTAAATAATTAATCAGATTTAATTAATCTAATAATTAATTTAATTAAAGAATTAATTCAAGATGAATTAATTAATTAATTAAATTGACTACTTGATTTAAATTAATTAAACAAGAATAATTATATATCCTTGGATTGTCTTAATTCTTTTCTGAATCACTGAAAGAAATAAAGGAATACCACTGAATATTTTGTTGACGTTCCATGCACGGTCTGGTTCATGAACGACTAACTTCAATGACTGTCCTTTAATTTTCACATTAAAAATGTGATTCATTTTTCTTCTCATCTCTTTCTCCTTCTTGTACTTCACTGTATACTGTCTGAACCTGTCACTCTAGAAATCTCTGTCTTAGAAATAAATCCACTTCTTTGATGCTATACTGAGGCTTGATCAGCAATCTGAACTTCTTCCAGTGTAAAACATCAAAACTATAGATTGACTTTAGGGTTTTTCTTCTGACAGATAGTACCTCCTGAGATTCCTGTGACAGTTAAAGTTATTTACTTATTACAAACTAAGCTTAAGTTGAGTTGAGTCCTCGAACTACAAATAGGCTGTGTCATATGCCTTTCAATCTCCCACTATTTGTTTGTTAGACGATAACAAGCAAATACCTAGAGGATTACTCAACTAACTCAACTTAACTTAGTAAAAGATAAAACTTTAAACACAAAGTAAATAAAAGAAAAGTTCTGGTTTTTATTTAACATTGTCCAGATTCAAACATAAAAGATAAATACAAGATAGATGATCATCTAGACTGATCATATAATACAATTTTCTATCTTGACCTATCTAAGCTCTAAAGATATCACATGTAGAGCTGATCTTCACTTTGAAGTTTCTTCATCCCTTATCTCTCCAGGTTCAACTTCATCTTCTTGCTCTAGAAATCTTCTGATATTCTCTGTGTCAAATCGTTCTTGATCATCCAAGGTTTTGATCAAATTCTTGTCAAGAACACGTTCATAATCAGACACAAGACCTTTAGGTTTCTTAGGCAAGATTCCAAGGTTACCCCATAGCCGATTCCGAAGAATGTAATATCTCTTTTCAAAGCCAGTTAAAGCATATGATCGAATAATGTCAGCAACAAAGATACTTTCTTTATCTTCGAATCCTGTAGTCCTCAGCATATGTTCTAACCAGACCAGATGAGATGCAGTGTATAATTTCATCGACTTAGAATCAAGGATACAAGAGTGTAGTGTATTACCCTTGAGAAACTTAACATGATATGGAGTTTGAATAACTTGTGGACTATTCCTTTGAGCAAATTCCAAAAGTCTTTCATGAAGTAAAATATTCAGTTCAGAAAACCTTTTTACCTTTATGGACATAATCCACAGTTCAATCAAGCTTCTCTGTTGAAAGATTTGAAGTGACACATAGAGAGAACCCATTGTACGAGAGTCAATCTGAATTATCAGTTGATCTGCACATCTTTCAAATCCAGCTACTATCCTTGAGATTTCCAGCATCAGTGCATCCATATATTGCAAGTAATCTGGATTGGTCTCTTGAAACTGTTGAAGTAGTTGGAGTAAACGTTCATCATCATTAGCAGTGTTCTGAATAGAATCAAAAATTTCTCTTGCTCTATCCCACTTTGGACCAATCTTCAACTGAATATCTCTTTTCCTTTCCTGTACACTGATTGCATGTAGCTTTTGTTTCTCTGCATCTTCAGCTTGCTTCAGCTTCAATCTTTCATTCACTACCTGTCTGGTCTTCTCAAGCTTAGCTTGTCTCATCTGACGATCAGCTTTCTCCTCTTGAAGTTCCTTCTCAAACTCAGGATCATCTTGCCAGTTTGAAAGATCTTCTTCGATATCATTTAATTGTTGTACTTCAAACTTACTATTCTTGAGATCGAAATCAAACTCGAATACATCCTGATCATGAGCAGCTTTTTCTTTCCCCTTGGTAGACTTCTCCTTATGCCTCCCTTGACCTCCTGACTTACTTCCTCCTCCTGCTTCTCCAGACTTACCTGCTCCTCCATCTCCAGACTTCTCCCCCTTAGTTGAGGAATCCTCTACAGACTTGCGTTGACTGTCAAGCTCCCTATTTGCATCATTATCCCCTTCATTATCATCATTATAGTCTTCAAAATCTGCTCTTTGTTCTGGTGTGATATTATGAGTAGGTTTAACAATGTTGTATAGATGATCAAGTCCTTCAAACATGTAATCATACTTTTCTTCAAGCTTTGCAAAGGTTGTTGAATAAGATTGAGCAGATTCATGCATTTCCACTTGAAGTTCATCCACCCTATTAGAGAGTCTGTCAATAGCATTTAGAATATCTGTTCTTTCTGTAGATGCCTGAGAGTTGGATTGTATCAATGTATTGATTGCTGGAGTGAGTGTAGTCTTTATGTTGTGGACATCGTCACGAATAATCATGAGCTGATTGTTGACAGAGGTGGATGAAGAAGGCCGTTCATCCACTTGTGCTTTTAAAACTTTTTTCAGCCTCAGTTTCCATCAGTTTCTTTTGCAGATCTTTGATTTGAGCCATGAGAGACAAAGTGTTTGTGTCAGTGTGTGCGCTCACCTGATGTTCACTCAAGGATATGTCACTCTCCTTTCGTGCATGTGTTTCACTCATATTTATGATGGTCCTCACATCACTCACTAGCTCCTTTCCTTGAGCTGTACCTGCATAAGAAATCACCCTAGCCTCTTCTGGAGAGGTCAGTGGTGGTGCAATGGGAGTTCGCAATTCCCAATCCTCAGTCATCTCTCTCAATTCATTTGGATTTGATAACTGAATTTCTTCAGTGATAGGATGACCAAGTTGCCTTTCACTTTCTCCAGATAAATCTGCGAGTGAAGAATCCCTTGAGGGAGCCAGGAATGTTCCTCCTGGGAGGGGAGATGATGACTCTATTATAACTGGCAGAGAGTCAAGATTTCCCTCTGAAGCCTGTGAAGGCTCTTCTACTGTAACAATGGTAGGCACTGTAACAATCCTATCGTGCACTCCTTGCTCAGTGTCCTTAGCAACATCAGATTCTACGGTAATGTTTTCCCTCATTGTGAGTAATAGAGGTGTGCTTGACTCTGTACAAGGTGCCACGGCCCTTTGGCGAATTTCAATAATTGCATCCTGTTGAGAGGATGAAATTAGTAACAGTTCATCGGCCATTTCAATGTCCAAGTCCTGTTGGGAGGAAATGGATGGGCTAACAGATGCCTCAAGTAGTAGGTTTCTTCTCTTCTTTGGTGGAGGCAGAGCTGTGGGATCACTCACATTATCACTTCTTCTATCAGCTCTTTTTGTCAACAACTTGCTTCTGGCTTTAGGTTTAGAGATTTGGTTAGACACAGTGTTTGGCTCTAAGACCTGGGATAGAGTCTGTGGTTCTACAACCTCTTGGTCTGACCTATCAGCCACTTGGGCTCCAGAAACAGTTTGAGAGATAGAAGGCAATACCTGCTCCATTGATGCAGTAGCTGTACCTGAAGGAATAGATTGTTCCATTTGATGTTGATGTTCAGGGACAGGTACATTTTGAGGTTCAGGTTCAGGTGCATTCAAAAGTCGAGGAATGACAGGTAGATTTAAGAAGTTAGACAAATATGGTGTTATATACACTGGCACATTTATCAATTTTCTATGTGTATCAAGGCTAGTGAATATTTTCTTGGTTTGCCTGCCTGATACCATAGGGTTGTCATTCCTAAAAACTGTTTGTTGACCAACAGGAACAAGATGATTAAATAACAAAGTTAAAAATCTAGGATAGTAACATAGAACTTTCTTACCCTCATCAAAATCTCTTCTGGCCTTAACAATCCTGTTAATAATAGTATTCCAAAGTAGGTTACCAATATTGATTCTACGGTTGTTAGCAACAGCATAACCAATAGTTTGTAACATAGAGGTGAGTAAGTGAAAGTTACCTCTGGCTGAATTAGCAAATACCTTGGAGATCGTGTCGAAGAATGCATCCCATTGTTGAACCAGATTTCTTTTGCTCAGGTTGTTCATATCAATTACGCCATGATAATTAATATCAATGAAGAATTGATAGAGTTGTTCACTGGTTGGAAATGGAGCAAAATTATCCGCAGGAAGACCCAAAACAGTAGTAAGGGTTGATTCTGTCACAACGTGGTGTGTACCATCAAAATCAAAAGAAAATGAGGTCAAGTCTTCAGACACCACAGCTTCTGTGCAAATCAATCTCAGTGGTCCTATCTTAATTGGGGCTTCAATCGAAATGGCAGTTCGGATAATTGAATCGTCATTCAAAAATCGTATCCAAGGCCTAAATCGATCGTAGGGACAATCGTTCGGATTAAAATAGCCAACCAAATTATGTTTCATTATCTCAAAATTATCAGCCATTTTTAAACACAAAAACACACTTTAATTTTAGGAAAAATTAAAACAATTCGAAATTTTTTAGAATTAATAATTAATTAAAATTAATTAAAAATTCGAATTATTTCAAAGTTGTCAGAAAAATTCCAAAAATTTATATGATGATCTCCTAATCACTGGGAATCTCAATCCATTTTTAGAATTCAAAGAAAAAATCTAGAACTCTTAAAACAATCAAAACCCAATTCAACTTTTTGAAAAAGTTGATTTTCAAAACCTTAACAGAATTTGAAAACAATCGGTTCAAAAGAAAGGTAATTGAACGATCTATTCAAATATGATCTTAGATTTCAGTTTGGTTGAGAAAAATCGAGCAGCGTTTCGTTTAAAAACCGTGTGTATTGTATGTATATGTGGTGCTCTGTGTAAAGACACGAGAGAAAAGAGATGATTGTATTGGCTGTGTGTTCTGTTTTTTTTTATTAAGTATCAAACAACACTACAAGGCAATCGGTTTGATTGTCTTGCCGATTGTCTTGGTAGTATAAACACTATCTAGACAATCGTTTACAATTCTGATAAATAAAAGAAAAACGAAAATATTTTTTTTTAATTAATTTTATTAAAATACACACTAACATTACAAGACAATCAGTTGATTGTCTTGCCGATTGTCTTGGTAGTATAAATACTATCAAGACAATCAAGTATTTAACTGATTAAAAACAAATTAATCACACAAATTTTATTTTTTTTAATTTAGAAAAGACACTCCAAGACAATCAAGTGATTGTCTTGCTGATTGTCTTGGTAGTTCAAAACTATCAAGACAATCGTTTGTTTTGAGTAAAACAAAATAAAAACAAAATAAAAACAGAACAAAAATCTGAAAAATATTTTATTACTTAGCAAAATAATCTACCAAGACAATCTGTGGATTGTATTGGCGATTGTCTTGATACTATAAATACAGACAAGACAATCTATTAACCTGCTAATATTATGCTAATAAAATGCAAATAAATGTTCATAATTAATCCAATTAAAATACACTCTAATATATTATTAAAAATACTACTAAATATAAATAAATATTTTACAGAAACATGGATTAATCTTTTTACGAGAACAAATATAAATAACAAAAGGACAAACACTACAAAACATTTAATAAAATAATTATTAAAATAGAAATAAATATCTACAAATATTCTAAAAATACATAAATATGAAGTATTAAATAATATGAATAAACAGAGTGAAAAATAACTAAACAAGCAAGAAAATCAGTTGGTAAAATAATTATACAAGTGATTTCAAACAACAAACATTCACTTAATAATCACTTGCAAAATTATTAAAGATCAAATTTCAGATATTAACAGTATTAATTACTAGGACTGTTTAACATACCCAATTCACTAACAATTCTAGTGAATGAGGATTCATTAAGCGACTTAGTAAAAATATCTGCAGTTTGATCTCCAGAGCCTACAAATAGTAGTTCCACTGTACCATTCATTACATGCTCTCTTATAAAATGATATCTTATGTCAATGTGCTTTGTCCTTGAGTGCTGAACAGGATTGCTGGCGATTACTATGGCACTTGTATTATCACATAAAATAGGGATATTTTCCAATACAATGCCATAGTCCATTAATTGATTCCTAATCCATAAGATCTGAGCACAACAGTTTCCAGCAGCTATATATTCAGCTTCGGCTGTTGAGTTGGAAACTGTTTGCTGTTTCTTACTGAATCAGGATACCAATCTTCCACCTAGGTATTGACAACTCCCAGATGTACTTTTTCTGTCTACAACACTTCCTGCATAGTCAGAATCTATATATCCAATTAAAGTAAAACCAGATTCATTAGGGTACCAGATGCCTAAATTAGACGTACCCTTTAGATATCTTAAGATTTTTTTGACAGCAGTGAGATGGATTTCTTTAGGATTCGCTTGGAACCTTGCACACAAGCATGTGGCAAACATTATATCTGGTCTACTAGCAGTTAGGTAAAGCAATGAGCCAATCATACCTCTATAGCCTGTGATATCTACCTTGACAGAACTTTCACATAAACCAATTTTGACTGCTATAGTTGATGGTGTCTTTGCTGATGAGCACTCCTCCATGTGATATTTCTTGAGGAGCTCCTTAATGTACTTAGATTGACAAATAAATATTCCATCTTGTCTCTGACTTATTTGTAATCCAAGAAAGAATTTCAGTTCTCCCATCATGCTCATTTCAATCCTACCCTGCATTAACTTAGAAAACTTCTTGCATAGAAGCTCATTAGTAGACCCAAATATAATATCGTCCACATAGACTTGGACTAGTATTATATCATTCTTATGTCTTTTAGTGAAGAGCGTTTTGTCTATGACACCTCTTATAAAACCATTTTCTAATAGAAATTCAGAAAGAGTGTCATACCATTTTTTTGGGGCTTGCTTAAGACCATAGATAGCTTTGTAAAGAAAGTAGACATAGTCCAGATGATCTTGATCTTCAAAACCAGGGGGCTGTTCTACATACACTTCTTCATCTAGCTTACCATTCAGAAAGGCACTCTTGACATCCATTTGATAAACTTTGAATCTTGAATAGGATGCAAATGCCAAGAATATTCTGATGGCCTCAAGTCTTGCCACTGGAGCATAGGTCTCGTCATAATCAATGCCTTCAGCTTGAGAATAACCTTTAGCTACCAGTCTTGCTTTGTTTCTTATCACAGTGCCATCTTCATCTAGTTTGTTTCTGAATACCCATCTTGTGTCCACCACTCTTCTATCTTTAGGTCTTGGTACCAGCTTCCATACTTCTAGTTGCTTAAATTGATTGAGTTCATCTTGCATAGCAATCACCCAATCAGGATCAGATAGAGCTTCTTCTACTTTCTTAGGTTCCATGACAGACAAGAACCCAGAATAGTTACATTGATTCTGATAAGCTCTTCTTGTTTTCACACCAACATCTGGATCACCAAGAATCAGCTCAAAAGGATGAGCTCTATTCCAAACAGTTTGTCTGGGAAGAATTGATCTTGATGATTCGCCTTGATCTTCAGTATGATGTTGAGTATGACTTGTTGACCCTTCATTATCTCCCCCTGAGTTGTTGCCAGTTTGACTTATTGATGGTTCAAGAGTATCAGTGGTGTCTTGAAAATTATCATTGTTTTCACCAGCATCACCTTGATCATTACCACCAACATTTGGATTATTATTATCAGCAACAACGTCAGGTTGATTGTCATCATCTGAATCTGAGTCTGACATGTCATCAAACTTAAGCTTTTCAGATGGATCTTCATTTTGGATACTTGGGAGTTTTGTGTCATCAAATGTAACATTGACACTTTCCATAGTTTTCTGTTGATCAATAAGATACACCTTGTAGGCTCTTCTAGTATAACCAATAAATATTGCTTCATGTGCTTTTTCTTCAAATTTACCACCTTGATCATCTCCTTCTTTCAGCACAAAGCATTTTGTCCCAAATACATGGAAGTACTTGAGAGTTGGTTTCTTGTCATGTAGAGCTTCATATGGTGTCTTCATTAAGTCTTTATTGATAAGTGTTCGATTCTGGGTATAGCATGCAGTGTTGACAGCTTCAGCCCAAAAGCTCAATGGAAGCCTTGATTCACTTAGCATAGTACGTGCAGCTTCAATCAAGGTTCTATTCTTTCTTTCAACTACCCCATTTTGTTGAGGAGTTCTGGGAGCTGAGTAATGTCTAGTTATACCCTTTTCAGTGCAAAAGTCATTCAGAACTGCATTCTTGAATTCAGTTCCGTTGTCTGACCTTATAGCTCTTACTGGACGATTAGAGTCCAGCTCAATTAACTTAATGTGATCAACTACCAGTTGTGGAGTTTCATCTTTTGAGTTCAGAAATAGTACCCATGTGAATTTTGAGAAATCATCAACAATCACTAGAGCATATCTTTTCCTTGACATAGACATCACACTAACTGGACCAAACAAATCCATATGGAGAAGTTGTAATGGTTCAGTTATTGATGATATGTTAGTGCTCCTGTGAGTTGCCCTTTTTAACTTTCCTTTTTGACAAGCATCACATAGACCTTCCTGGGTAAATTCAATCGAAGGTAAACCTCTCACAAATTCTCTTTTCACTAGAGAATTCATTGTTTTGAACTTTAGGTGAGAAAGTTTCTTGTGCCATAACCAACTTTCATCAGTGGATGTCTTTGAATAAAAACATCTAATTTCTTCTGTGCTTCCAGAATTCATATTGGCTATGTACAAGTTTCCTTTTCTTACTCCAGTCAACTGTGGCCTTTCATTTCTCTTGTGTGATATTAGACAATTCTTCTTGTTGAAATGAACTTCATAACCTTTGTCACAGAATTGACTAATACTGAGCAAATTGTGCTCAAGATCGTTCACAAAAGAGACATCTTCAACGATAACATTTTCAGCTTCTAATCTGCCATATCCATCAGTTTTACCTTTGCTGTTATCTCCAAAGGTAACGACTGGGCCGGCCTTCTCCACCACATTTGTCAGCAGGGCTCTATCTCCGGTCATATGCCATGAACATCCACTGTCCAAAATTCACATGACTCGTTCAACCTGTTTTAAACCCTGCAATGACAAATTGGTTAGACTTTCTTCGGAACCCAAATTTGATTGGGTCCGGAGTACTTAAAGAATTGGCCTTTATCAGGCAAAGCAACACTTTTTATTTTAACAACATTTTCTTCAGGTACTGGACATTTAACCCTGTAAACAGCTTTAACTTGTTTTGGTTTCAGCTTGGGTAACCATGTCTTCACCATATCCTGAGAAGGACTTGGAGTCCTAATCTTAGAATTAGGTGGTGTTACAGTCCTGGATCTAACATGTTTATTTCTGCTCATATGCTGTCTAGGAACATTCTTATCAACACATGCATGATTACCGTTAAAGTAAGCAGACATTATATTAAAAGCACAAGACATGCAATTAGCAGCATTGCATTTCTTATGAGCAATATCAATAACAGGAATAGCATTCATGGTAGATGTGTTGTTGCATTTATTCATGTTGTTACTTCTACTACTAGTTTTCAAGGAACTAGTAGACTCACCAACTCTTTCTGTTTTCTTAAACACAGTCTTTCTATCTTCATCATTTTTAACAACTTGATTACTTTCTAAGACTACGCCATTAGCTAAATCCTCAATGCGCATCTCTTCCTTAATGATTAAAGATGTAGTATCCAAAGGTTCTGCTATGGATGTCTTAAAGAGTGGATTACTAACACCCTTAAGCACTATTGGTATACCCCTTTCTACAGCACTGACATGATTAGGGGTAATAACGCTTTTTCGTCCAATAGCTTCATTATAATCAAACCCAAATCCCACGGTTTGATTAATAGCTTGTTGGTTAAACAACTCTTTAGCCACTTTACATGAATTAGAAGTAGCACTAACCCTTATTTCAAGCTCAGCTATTGTTTCACGTTGTTGAACCACTATCAACGCTAAAGACCTCTCAAGTTCTTTTAGAATTCTTATTTCTGATTTTTGTTTATCATGGCAATTTTGTACATCGTGTAATTCTGATAATTGATTACTAAGATCTGTATTTAACAAATTGATCCTTTCAATCTCTCTATTAGCACAACCTAGTGAATCACTAAGTTGATAGATATATTGACTTTCAGTACATGATACCTCAGATGAAGTACCACTGGAGTTATCAGATTTTGCCATCAGGGCAAGATTGCCATACTCTTCATCTTCAGAGTCTGTATCATCCCAACTCTTTCTAGCAGCCACATAGGCTTTACCTGTACTCTTCTTCTCAGATCCAAAGTCTTTTCTTTGGTTTTGTTTTGGCTTCTGACATTCAGTAGCGAAATGTCCAAGTTCATTACAGTTGTAGCATCTAATTTTACTTCTTTCAACTGTTCCAGTTTTGTAACCTCCTCTGTTACTTGAGGATTTAGAGCCTCCTCTTTGGAACCTGTTATAGTTAGATTTGTACCTGAACTTAGGATTCTTCCTGAATCTGAAGTTACTGAATTTCCTTACCAACAAAGCAATGGACTCATCTTCCAACTGATCTAGCTCTTCTAACGAATAGAAGTCTCCTTCATCTGGACTAGCATTCGTTTGACCAACTTCAACTTTAAGCTTGCCACTGTCAACACTACAAGATTGAATAACCTTATCTTCCACTTCCTGTTTGTTCTCAACAATAAGAGCTGTAGAAGTATTAGCAACTCTTCCTTTTCCATAAATCTCCTTTTGTTGAGATTGTTCCAGTTCATAGGTTTTTAAAACACCAAAGAGTCTTTCTACAGTAATTTCACTTAGATTCCTCGACTCTCTGATAGCTGTAATCCTATGTTCAAGATGAACAGGCATTGACAATAGAAATTTTCTGTTGATCTCTTTCTGAGTATAGTACTTTCCATGCATCTGTAAATTGTTGACAAGTTTGTTATATCTTTCAAACACATCTTGAATACTTTCATTGGATGCTGATCGAAAGTGTTCATACTCAGATGTCAGAATTTCTAGTCGATTCTCCCTAACTTCCTCTGTTCCTTCATTCACAGTTTCAATGGTTTCCCATATTTGCTTTGCAGTCTTGCAGTTAATCACATGACTGTACATTACAGAGTCTAGAGAATCTATTAAGATCAGTCTTAAATTAATGTCAAGTCCAGCTTCCTCTCTTTCAACAAGAGTGAATTCAGAAGAATCTTTGGGTACAAACCTTGCAGGGGCAACAACTTTTCCATCAGTGACAACTTCAGGAATTAATCCAAAAGGTATTATTGGTTCTTCTGATAAGACTTTCATGTATTTAGGATTTGCAACCTCGAGGAACATTAACATTTTGTTCTTCCACATATCATAACTGTTTTTGTCATATATGAGAATTTTCACAGTTCTAACTTTAGAAGACATGATGAATTTTTTAAGAGAGTTAAAAAATTCGGGGATGATTTTTAATCGAGTAAAATGGGATCTTTGATTTGTGTATCAATCAATCGGCTCGGATACCAATTGTTAGGTCCAATATGTTTGTAGAAGGGGGGGTTGAATACAAACAGTACTGTTTTATCGAAATTTGTCCGGATAATTTAATTTATATGTTGACAAATTTGAGCGGAATTAAATGAAACAAAATTCAAGTTGAATCTAAAATTATATTAACTTGAGGGGTTTGTTACAAATACAGTACAGAATTTATATCTAGTTAATAAAAACAAATTAGAAAATTCGACATGAATTTTTCTAGATTTGTTAATAAAAATCAAGATATAGATTAGGAGTAAAAACTCGCTAATAGTACAAGAGTATCAAGGAAATCAGTTCTATCGGATCAGATATTAAAAATAAGATGAACTTGATTTTCTATATATTTTTCTGCTTCTTGTGTTGTGTTCTTGAAGAGAGAGAAGAGAGAAATCTGTTCTTGAATGTAATATTTTGATCTGTGTTTTTTCTTGCTTGATTGCTTCTGTCGATATGTCTTGATATATATCAATTACTGCCTTCTTTGTCTTCAATTATAACTGTCAAGACAATCGGCAATACAATTTATTCTTCCAAGACAACCAATTTTGTACTGCCAAGACAATAGGCAATACAATCGTCAAGACAATCAGGTTCTTCCAAGACAATCGGCAAGACAATCAAATTCAGAGATCTTTGTCTTGCTTTATCAAAGATTATCATTCTGTCTGAAGCTTTTTCTTTTTGATCATTATCAAGACAATCAAATTGAACTGCCAAGACAATCGTCAAGACAATCAAATCAGATTTTTATTCTACTTTTCAAAAGCTTTTCAGACATTATCATTATCAAGACAATCGGCAAGACAATCAGAAATTGTCTTGCTTTATTGATTTCTTCTTCAATACAATCGGCAAGACAATCTCCTATTGTCTTGCTATTCTGATTTAAACCTTCAAGACAATCGGCAAGACAATCAGGGATTGTCTTGCTAGTTCATTTTTCAGAATTAAATTAAAATTGATTAATAAATAATCATTTTAATTTATTCTTACTTAAATAATTAATCAGATTTAATTAATCTAATAATTAATTTAATTAAAGAATTAATTCAAGATGAATTAATTAATTAATTAAATTGACTACTTGATTTAAATTAATTAAACAAGAATAATTATATATCCTTGGATTGTCTTAATTCTTTTCTGAATCACTGAAAGAAATAAAGGAATACCACTGAATATTTTGTTGACGTTCCATGCACGGTCTGGTTCATGAACGACTAACTTCAATGACTGTCCTTTAATTTTCACATTAAAAATGTGATTCATTTTTCTTCTCATCTCTTTCTCCTTCTTGTACTTCACTGTATACTGTCTGAACCTGTCACTCTAGAAATCTCTGTCTTAGAAATAAATCCACTTCTTTGATGCTATACTGAGGCTTGATCAGCAATCTGAACTTCTTCCAGTGTAAAACATCAAAACTATAGATTGACTTTAGGGTTTTTCTTCTGACAGATAGTACCTCCTGAGATTCCTGTGACAGTTAAAGTTATTTACTTATTACAAACTAAGCTTAAGTTGAGTTGAGTCCTCGAACTACAAATAGGCTGTGTCATATGCCTTTCAAGATATTTGAAAATAAAGAAACCAAACCAAAAGAAAAAGAAATTTCAAGTCTAGTCATAAATCTAGTCTTTCAATCCACACGGTACCAATTCACACACAAACTAAATTCACTGAGCTTCTGACAGAAACCTGACTTTTGATTCAAATGGTCAAAACAATGACCAATTCATAAAACAAAATACATGCATTGATCTTCACTAAGCAACCAGTTTCCTCGTGCTTCTCCATAGGCACTGTCTGCGCAAAGCCCTGCACAAACAACCAGTTTAGACATACTCGGCCTCCAAAAATATATGTACATGACACAACTTTTAACTTCCGACAAATACAAACAAAGTATTATTAACAAGAACAAGATACCAATCAGAGTTACTTTAGGAAAAATGTAACAGGGCTTACCAGATGGAAACACACTTGAATCCTAGTTGTTTTCCAACTGCCTTGTGGCAAATTTCCCCCAAATCCTTATCATGATCGTGGTTACTGATAGGCTATAAACAGCCAAGGCCCAACAAGGAGCCCAAAACAATGAGTAAATCATCTCATGAGAATAAGAGCGGCCCAGCCCAGAGTAGTGGACCCCGGGCCCGGGGCCACTACCACGTGGCGTGGTCTCCACCCCAGACTAGGGGGCCCCAGATGGGTGACACTCGACACACGTGGCACCCCACCTCAGCTGACATTCCGACATATGGCGCTGACCAACACTAAAAGACAAGGGAAGGCACGTGCCAAATCATTTCTGCAACAACATGGCCACACTCCAGTCAACGGTCACCCCAGACTAGTCCACGTGTCCTACATCCCGAATATTCAGCGGTTTGTCCCCCAGATCCAACGGTCGGGGGTGAAGGTAACCTACCCCTAAACCCTAGGCCTAGGGCTATAAATACCCCTAGTAAAGAGGGTTTAGGGATTAGACACTATTACACACCCACACACTCTTATTACTTTGTGATACTCTCCTTGATTATAGTCTTCCAAAGCCAACTCTTATTCTCACGCCGGAGGCACCTCGGGGCCGTACCCCCCTCCGGTGTTGTTTTGTAGGCACCCCACCACAGCTACACCCCTTCCGAGGCAGTAGTTGGCGAGGAAGGACCCGATCGAGATTCGGAGTTATCATTGGCGCTAGAAGGAGGGCTGAACCTCCGAACCAAAGAACCCCGAACTAAACAGACAGAATAGAGAAGCCCGAGCCGCTCAGCACCATAACCATGCCCCGAAAAACCACCTCTGCCCAGCGCCAAGCACCCAGCGCAACTAGAGACGAACCCCTAATAACTATCCCGGAGCAAGTCCCACCTGTCCAGATCCCAATCCAAGAGAGGCTCGGAATTGGGCCAAACGACGCTCGGGTAACCGTTGAGGTGAACCGGTACAAGTATACAGATGTGCCCCTAGACTCCGCGCAAATGGAAAACCTGACACCCGAGGAGCTAGCCCAGGCAATCCGAAATTATAGGAACCGTCCCTTCCCGGAACCTGAACCTGTGCAAGCGGAAAATTCCGGGGAATCAGCCAACTCCCATCATTCCCGGGCCTCGGTCTTTGACCGCCTTGGAAACCGGGGCAAGGGAAACAGAAAGGACCAGGAGGTTCGGAGTAGGGACAAAAATGATGAAGCCGATAAAATCAAGAGACTAGAAATGCTCCGGGAAAGAATTAGGCAGGAGGAACAGGCTAAGTTGGAGCTCAGAATCCAGAAGAGGCTCCAAGAGGAAGAAGAAAGAATGAGGAAATCCAAATCCAAAAGAACCCGGAGGGAGTTAAGCCCGGAGATTATCTCAAATGATGAAGAAAATCCAAACCACCTGGTGCAAATGATCCATGAGCTACAGAGGAAAGTCAACAGTGACTCCGGGTTTGAGATCCAAGACACACTCACCCCTTTCAGCCATTCCCTTGAAGCCATACCCCGGCAAAAGAACCTCAAGCACTACAACTTTGACTCCTTTAATGGGCTGGAGGACCCAGAAGAACACCTCAACTACTTTGAGCAAATAGCCCAGATATACTTCTACAATGACCTAACCAAGTGCAGGTTCTTCGCTTCCACCCTGAAGGGAGCAGCCCAGAGATGGTTCAGCCGGATTCCTTCCCGGAGCGTACACAGCTGGAAGGAGTTCCGGGAAGCCTTTCTCCGGAGGTTCCGAGCCAACAAACCCCCGGAGTATCACATGTGCCACCTTGAAACAATCAGGCAACATGACAACGAGACGCTTGCCGCATTTATGAAACGGTTCCAAGAAGCCATAAACCAAGTCACGAACCTAGACGAAAGAGAAGCCTTGAGCATATTCCGGAAGAACCTAGACCCGGAGCGTAGTGAGCGCTATGTTATTGAATTGGTGAACAAAGAGCCCCAAAGTCTGGCTGCAGCCTACTCTATGACCGCCAAGTTCATCAAAGAAACCGATGTCCTACAAGCAATGAGGATGACCCGGCAGGGCACCTCCTCGGGAAGAGGTAAAGATGATCGCTCTAGAAATGATCACAACTCGGATAAGAAGTTTAAGCCCAACAAACAGTACAACTATATCCCAAGTCATCAACTGACGGTCCCGGACAAAGGCCACTCCTCCAGGGCCAAGTCCGAAGCCAGACCCCCGAGACCGGGGAGAGCCGAACCAAGGCCGGAGCCGGAATGGACACCTTTGAACCGGCCACGCGCTGATATATTAAAAGAAGTCCGGAGCAAACCCTTCTTTTATCCTCCCAAACCCTTGGTATCGGCCCCAGAGAATAGGCCCCGTGACAAACATTGCGATTACCATGCAACCCATGGCCACGAGACGGAAAGCTGTGTCTCCCTTAAGTTCTTCATCGAAGACCAAGTCAAGAAAGGAAATATGGGCCAATATCTAGCTCGGAGAACCACGGAAAGGGGCGAGGGACCCGGGGCCCAGAAGACCAAGAATGTGGTGCACGTTGTATTGGGAGGATCCAATTCCCCTCCGGGAAGCCCGGACTCCGGAGATGAAGTAATGATGATAAGCTCGGCCCCAGAGCAAGTCATATCTTTCAGTAACGCCGACTTTGAGGGAGTAGATCCTAACCACAATGAAGCCCTAGTCGTAACCCTGGACATCGCCGAAAATGAGGTAAAAAGAATTCTTGTTGACAACGGCTCCTCCGTCAACATACTATTCAAACATACCATGGACAGGATGCAACTTGGAAGCATCAGGATGAATGAGTGCCGGGAAGACCCACTATATGGCTTCGGCCACAACTTGGTTCCGATTCAAGGAACCCTTTACTTGCCCGTCCAATTCGGCACCGCCCCGAAACAGATAGTTCATATGGTCAAATTCTATGTGATCAATAGCCCTTCCTCTTACAATGTAATCCTGGGGCGCCCAGCCCTGACCAAGCTCCGAGCCGTAACCTCAACCCCACATCTCAAGTTCAAGTTTCCCACACCCTCCGGGGTCGGAGAAGTAAGGGGCGACACAGAAACAGCCAGCCGGTGCTATGGCCAAGCCTTAGTCATGGCGGAGGCCGACCCGGAGAATAAGAGGAAAGCTTCCTCTTACCACAAGAATCTAAGCAGAAAGAAGCACAGAGTTTCAACTTACAAGAACCCCGGGAAAGAGGTACAAAACATTGAAATCTCCGGAGCCATGTCCCAGGGACCAAATATGACTGAGGCCCGGGAATACCAGATCTCCAACTCCCAGGCCCGAGTGCAAAAATCATCCCTACTTCAAGACCAAGCTAAGGTAGAACCTGCAGTAGAAACCGAAACAATCGAGCTCATACCAGGAAACTCAGAAAGAAAAATTAAGATCGGAGCTGGTCTAGAAACCGCCTTCAGAGAAGAATTAATCCAACTACTCCGGGAATATGCTGATGTTTTTGCTTGGAGCCCATCTGATATGCCCGGGCTCCGGGAGTCCCTCGCCATGCATAGCCTGGATGTTGATCCCCGGAGGAAGCCTGTGAAACAGAAAAGGAGGAACTTCACCCCGGAGAGGCAGAAAGCTATAGACGAGGAAGTGGACAAGCTGCTCAAGGCAGATATCATCTGCGAGGTCAAATACCCGGAGTGGCTAGCCAATGTAGTTCTAGTCAAAAAACATAGTGGGAAATGGAGGATGTGTGTTGATTACACGGACCTAAATGAAGCCTGCCCCAAAGATCCATATCCACTGCCAAGTATAGACCAGCTCATCGATGCCACCTCCGGACATGTGATGCTTAGCTTCATGGACGCCTTCTCCGGATATAACCAAATCAAGATGAACCCGGCAGACATAGCCAAAACCGCATTTATCACTCACAGAGCTGTCTATGCTTATAAGTTCATGCCCTTTGGGCTCCGGAATGCTGGAGCTACATACCAAAGAGCCATGGTGGAGGTCTTCAAGGATCAAATCGGCCGGAATTTGGAATCCTATATCGATGATATCATTGCCAAGTCTGAAACGGTCAAGGAGCATGTCTCCGACCTGCGGGAATGTTTTGAAAACCTTAGAAAAAATGAGATGAAGTTGAATCCGGAGAAGTGCACCTTTGGGGTAGCAGCAGGAAAGTTCCTAGGCTTCATGATCAGCCAGAGAGGGATTGAGGCTAATCCGGAGAAGATAAAAGCCATCTTGGATATGCAATCACCCCGGACTCAGAAAGACATTCAGAAGCTAGCCGGATCATTGGCAGCCTTAAGAAGATTCATACCCAATTTGGCATAAAAGTGCTTACCCTTCTTCACTTTGCTCAGGGGGGCGAGCAACAAAAAAGAAATTACCTGGAGCCCTGACTGCCAGCAAGCTCTTGAAACTATCAAGCAATATCTCTCATCACAACCCCTTTTAACAAAGCCGGAGCCCGGGGAACCCTTACATCTATACCTCTCCGCCGGGCCCCTGACCGTGGCCGCGGCCTTGGTCCGGGAAGTCGAGGGAAACCAACGGCCGGTGTACTACATCAGCCAAGTTCTAAAAGATGCAGAAACCAGATACCCCAATCTAGAGAAATTTGCCTTCGCCTTAGTCACGGCCTCAAGGAAACTCAGACACTACTTCCAAGGCAGAGAAATCAAAGTGATAACAGACCAGCCGTTAAGGCGAATAATCCACAAGCCAGATGCGTCCGGAAGATTAATAAATTGGGCGATTGAGTTAAGCCAATTCCACTTGACGTTTGTGCCACGGACAGCCATCAAGGCACAGGCTCTGGCAGATTTCATAGTTGAATGTTCCTTCCCGGAACCACAGCAAGCTACGACAGTAGCTGGACATTTGGTAAATCAGGACCAAGCCCCGGAGTCATGGACTCTCCATGTGGACGGATCCTCAACAGCCGACAGGTCCGGAGCAGGAATAATCATGAAAAGCCCGGAAGGCTTCCAAATCAAGCAAGCCATAACATTCAAATTCCCAGCAACGAACAACCAAGCCGAATATGAAGCTCTTCTAGCCGGGCTAAGGTTAGCACGAACTTTGAGAATCAACAACCTGAACATCTATAGCGACTCCCAAATCGTGGTGCGGCAAACCAAAGGGGAATATCTAGCTAAAGATAAAAAACTGGCCTAATATCAAGCCCTTGTCAAAAGTTACCTAGCCACCATTCCGGAGTATCAAATCTGCCAAATCAACAGGGAAGAAAACTCCGAAGCTGATGAATTATCCAAGCTGGTTCGGAACTCAGCCGAACTAGACAGTTCGGTCTACTTTGAAGAACTGGAAACCCCGGCTATCGATCAGAAAGAGGTAACCGAGATAGAGGGAACCCCGAACTGGATGACCCCTTTCATCCTCTACTTGGAGAAAGGAGAGTTGCCCGAAGACAAGAATGAAGCCAGAAGATTGAAAAACAAGGCTTCGAAATACTTCATAGAAGAAAACCAACTATATCGCCGAACCTTCTCATCTCCAACACTGAAGTGTGTAGGTCCGGAGGAAGCCAACTACTGTCTACAAGAGGTACATGAAGGGATTTGTGGGGATCATATGTCCGCAAAGTCCCTTGCATACAAAATCATAAGGCAAGGTTACTACTGGCCAACAATCCACTCAGATGCAGTAGAATTCGTCAAGAAGTGTAGAAACTGCCAACTGTTCAGCAATGTACCGAGACAAAGCCCGGTTCTGCCATCTTCAGTCTTATCCCCTATCCCCTTTGCTGTGTGGGGAATCGACATAGTAGGCCCCTTCCCCCGGGCCAAGGGCGATCTGAGATACCTCCTGGTAGCCATTGACTACATGACTAAGTGGGCCGAAGCAAAAGCAATGAGGACCATAAACCAACAAGACTGCATCAAATTCATGGACAACATATTAATGCGGTTCGGTCTGCCCAGGGTCCTGGTTTCAGATAATGGTCCCTAGTTCATCGGCTCAGATTTTGAAAACTATTTGAAGGAAAGGGGAATCAAACACAAGAAATCTTCAGTAGCCTATCCCCAGGGCAACGGGCAAGTGGAAGTGACAAACAGAATTCTGCTAAGAGGAATTGAGAAGAGGCTGAAGGAAAGCAAGAACAAATGGCCCGAAGAGCTGCCACATGTGTTATGGGCATACAGAACTAGCCCACGGTCCGGGACAGGGGAAACTCCGTTCAAGTTAGCGTACGGAACCGAAGCAATGTTGCCAATCGAAGTGGGTTCTCCTTCCCACAGGGTAATCAACTTTGATGAAATTGCAAATGAAGAAGGGCTACGAGCCAATCTAGAGCTAGTTGATGAGGTCCGGGATAAAGCAATACAAAGAATGGAGAAGTATAAAGAGAAAACAAGAGAATACTTCGGAAAGAAGTCAAGAGTCAAAAACTTCCAAATCGGGGATCTAGTACTCCGGGATACCGAGGCTTCAGACCCCACTAACACAGGAAAACTTATGCCTAAGTGGGAAGGTCCCTACAGAGTTAAAGAGGTACTCCGCCCCGGAACCTACAAGCTCAGTCACATGGACAACTCCGAAGTCCCCAACACCTGGCATGGCCTCAGACTAAGAAAGTACTACCAGTAAAGGGAAATAGTTTCAGCTCATACACGGGCGTTTTTTTGGGAATTGTACTTGGAAATCATGTAATCGTTCTGTTATCAATGAAAAAGAACTCTATTTCCTACTTGGCATTTCAATTTTATAATTATCATCAAAATTCCTACTTGGAAAAGTTTTCATCCTTTCCAAGTAGGCCAAAGCCCGGGACCTTATCAATGTTTCGGCCCGGGAAGCCATAGGCACCCGAATTCCTACTTGGAAAAGTTTTCATCCTTTCCAAGTAGGCCAAAGCCCGGGACCTTAGCAATGCTTCGGCCCGGGAAGCCATAGGCACCCGAATTCCTACTTGGAAAAGTTTTCATCCTTTCCAAGTAGGCCAAAGCCCGGGACCTTAGCAATGCTTCGGCCCGGGAAGCCATAGGCATCCGAATTCCTACTTGGAAAAGTTTTCATCCTTTCCAAGTAGGCCAAAGCCCGGGACCTTAGCAATGCTTCGGCCCGGGAAGCCATAGGCATCCAAATTCCTACTTGGAAAAGTTTTCATCCTTTCCAAGTAGGCCAAAGCCCGGGACCTTAGCAATGCTTCGGCCCGGGAAGCCATAGGCATCCAAATTCCTACTTGGAAAAGTTTTCATCCTTTCCAAGTAGGCCAAAGCCCGGGACCTTAGCAATGCTTCGGCCCGGGAAGCCATAGGCATCCAAATTCCTACTTGGAAAAGTTTTCATCCTTTCCAAGTAGGCCAAAGCCCGGGACCTTAGCAATGCTTCGGCCCGGGAAGCCATAGGCATCCAAATTCCTACTTGGAAAAGTTTTCATCCTTTCCAAGTAGGCCAAAGCCCGGGATCTTAGCAATGCTTCGGCCCGGGAAGCCATAGGCACCCGATTTCCTACTTGGAAAAGTTTTCATCCTTTCCAAGTAAGCCAAACTACAAACGACTCCCCAATCCGGAATACCCGAATTAAGGAGTGGGGGGCAATAAAAACTACAAACAAACCAACAACAAAAGAACAAGGCAAAACTTGCAGAACAAAAATAGATATAAAAGCAGCAGACAGGCCGGGCTGACCGACAGCCCGAAACACCTGACAGTTGAAAGTTATACACGACAGCAGAATTTAAAGTTATACAACCAAGTTAAGATTACATCAACAAAATCAAAGAAATTACAAGGGCACAGCCCGGGCACTGGACGCAGCCACCCAAACGAGGTTAAGCCTGAGGAGGACGAGAGGAGCTGGGAGCAGCGTAAGGAGTCGGTTCCCCTTCACCCCGGTCAAGAGCATCCTCGGCTTCCATGTACTCTTTAATGAAGTTTTCCCAAGTGGCAGACATAGGATCGCTCTTGCACATCTTCTCGGCAACAACCCAGCAACGGCTGATTTTCCGGGCTGCGACCAAGGAAAGATCATCGTCGTAAGCATCCGAAGCCCGGAACTCAGCAATGATATCCTCTTCGGACTTCTTGGCTTTCAGTTCATCCCGGAGCTTCTTCACTTCTTCTTTGTACTCCTTGGCCTTAGCCCGGAACGCATCCCTCTCATCAGCAACAAGCTTAGCCCCGGCCTTGAGCTTCTCAACCCGGGATTCCATGCGCCCCTCCAGCTCGGCAACTTGCTCCTTCAGGCCGGAAATCTCTTGATCTTTCCCAGATGCCCCAGCCAACGCAGCCTGGCCCTCCTTGATCTCTCGGCATGCAGAAGCTGCAGCCCCGGCCATCCGGACCCCGAGCTGTCAATATAAACACAGTTAGAAGCCTAACAAGAAAAACAAGTGGAGGAAATTCGGGGAGATGCATACCTGACCGTAAACCCCCATCATTTCCTGAAAGAGCGAAGTGGCCGAAGTTTTACCCATATCCTCCCACTCCGTCTTGCTGGGAAGATCCGCCAGAAAACCAATGAAGTTTCTTTCTTCCGGAGACACGGGGGCGGCCTCGTGAGGACGGAAGTTAGCCTTCTTCGGGCTACCACCAGCAGAGCTCTCCTGCACAAGCTCGCAGTCCGAGAGCATGGTCCCAAACTTCTCAGCTTGAACAGAAGAAACCCTGGGCCTCTTCCTCGGAACCAGTCCGGATTCATCCACCACAGCTTCGGGGATCACTGGCCCCGGACCCCCCGGTCTCCCTTCTTCGGCTTGCGAGTCACTAGCCTCCCCGGGGGCCTTAGTGTTATCACGAACATGTCCAATGCTCCGAAGAGCCGCTGCCAAAGCCCTGTTGGATTTGTTCATCTCAACAACTTTCTCAAACTCCGGGTTATAACCGGGAAGACCTGGAAATAAAAAACAAAAAAAAAACAAAAGAAATTTTTACATTAGCCCGGCGTAAAACCAAAACAACAGATATGAGTACAACGAAAATATAGCCCGGACTTACATCCTATCCGGTAAAGGTAGACATGACTCATGAGATCCTCCCGAGTCACCTGCCTCCCAAGACCTCGGCAGAAGGTATGTACCCGGTCCAACGCCGCATCCTGGAGATCGAACACCTCGAAGTGCATAGCCAAAGGATTCTCCTTGAAGGTGGGCATGAACCGGATATCAACACCCCGGAGAAAGACGAACTCTCCGTTCCAGCCTTTCAAAGACGGAAGCATAACTAGGGGCTTCGAATCCGAAGAAGGATAGCCACAGGCTTTGCCCCGGAATCTAAACTCAAACAAAGGAACATTGTTGGACCGGACCATCTGGAAAAGATGGTGGAAAAGCTTGAAAGTAGGTAACACTCCGGCAGCCTCACAACACCCCAGAAAGTACGAAATCCACTTGACCGCGTTCAGAGTCAATTGGGTAATGGGGATCCCATACTCAAACAGGCACAAGGACTTAACAAACTGATGACACCTGGGCCCATATCCCGACCTCAAGTGCTCCAACCATACCCCGACCCAACCGCCATCGGGCCTGTGGTAAATCTTTTCCCCGGGCTCCGGCCATCTCCACTCCACGTCACTATCTATGTGGAAAGTAGCCCGGAATATGGTGTCCCACTCAACCGGAGTCTCCAAATACTCCGCTCTAAAGGGACCAACATCCATTCCGGACCCTGGCTTAGCCCCGAACTTAGAGTCAAGAAAAGCCCTATTGTATCGGGTCATCTCTGCCACATCCGGATTCTCCCCAAACTCCGCACTGAGATCCCTGAAGAAGTAAGCTTGAGGAATCCCCGGGTCCCTTTTCACAAAATAATACTTAGAGTGGCCCCAGCTACCGTCCGGCTCACTCAGACTGTACCCCGGTCCCATGTCCTTGGTCGCAATACTCGTTAGTACGGGAAGACGGTTCTTCTTCTTACCCATTATACCCCAATCTAGGTCTATCAATTCTAGACTACTATCCGGAGAGTTAACACTACTGGAAGAAGTACTTGGATCGGAAAGAGGAATTAAAACTCGTCTAGCAGTTATTTTTCTAACCATACAAAGGGACTACCCCGGGCTACCCAACAAAAAGATAAAGCCTACAATTAGTATCTCTACTCAGTCCGGGCCAAGAAAGTAAAATAAACTTAAAGACAAAAAGGAATACAAAGACCGGAGCAAGAAAACTTACAGTGAAGTCCGGAGGTCTGGGTGCGACGATGAACTTGGGATCAGATCACGCTTATAGCCCGGAGTGCAGGTCTTCAGAGTAGCAGAATCACAACAGCAAATCAAAAACTCGTAAAAGACAAAATGAGGGGAGGGAGCCGCTATTTATAGGCAAAATCAGAATCCAAACCGCCCAAGACACGTGGCGGCCCAAAAAGATCGGCCCACTATCTCCAAAGCCCGGGGATAGTGGATGACAGCTGTTATTTTTCAAAAAAAAAAAAAAAAAAGAGAAAAGAAAAGCGAGAAAAGAAACAAAAACGAAATCCAAAAATGCACTCTCAGAATATTACATATATTCCTTAATAGACGTGCATTTTTGTATATACGCAAACCCAACGCCCCGGGATGTACACTTCAGTCCCGACCCCGGGCCTGGGGGAAACCAAGGACAGTCAAAGTATCAAGGCCTTCAAATACTAACCACTAGCCCCGGGCGTACGTACTTCAGTGCACACCCCGGAACTGGGGGCAGCCGAGGCAAAAGCCCACCCCCCAAAGAAGACGCACTCATAGAACCACAAAACGTCCAGCCCCGAGGACATATGTCTAGCACCCCGGAGTATCCAGAAAGTCCACTCTCCAAGGCAGAAACACCCCTTACTACTCCCCCATCCGGAAAATCCGCATTAGGGAGTGGGGGGCAAATGATAGGCTATAAACAGCCAAGGCCCAACAAGGAGCCCAAAACAATGAGTAAATCATCTCATGAGAATAAGAGCGGCCCAGCCCAGAGTAGTGGACCCCGGGCCCGGGGCCACTACCACGTGGCGTGGTCTCCACCCCAGACTAGGGGGCCCAAGATGGGTGACACTCGACACACGTGGCACCCCACCTCAGCTGACATTCCGACATATGGCGCTGACCAACACTAAAAGACAAGGGAAGGCACGTGCCAAATCATTTCTGCAACAACATGGCCACACTCCAGTCAACGGTCACCCCAGACTAGTCCACGTGTCCTACATCCCGAATATTCAGCGGTTTGTCCCCCAGATCCAACGGTCGGGGGTGAAGGTAACCTACCCCTAAACCCTAGGCCTAGGGCTATAAATACCCCTAGTAAAGAGGGTTTAGGGGTTAGACACTATTACACACCCACACACTCTTATTACTTTGTGATACTCTCCTTGATTATAGTCTTCCAAAGCCAACTCTTATTCTCACGCCGGAGGCACCTCGGGGCCGTACCCCCCCTCCGGTGTTGTTTTGTAGGCACCCCACCACAGCTACACCCCTTCCGAGGCAGGAGTTGGCGAGGAAGGACCCGATCGAGATTCGGAGTTATCAGTTACAATTTCACAATACTAAAATGGATCGGCAACAACTGAAGCAACAACGAGTCCACTTATATGAGCCATATCCATCATAAGAAAAGCACCAACAGCATCTGCAATCTTTTTTTTGGCATACGAGGGACACGTGATCAGAACACATATAAGAACAGCAAAGAGACACCATAAAGAAAAATATATACACAAAAAACAAAAGAATCTACATGTTTCCAACAAGCAGCCAATGTATTGTACCTTCCTCATACGAGGATAGTCAAAATCTCGAGGATAAGCACTGGCATCAACAATAATGAGCTTTGGCCTAAAGAGGTTGGCTGTTTTCTCAAGCATGTCATCAATGTACTCATTTCCACCATAATACCTGAAAAATATTATAAATTCAAAAAATCACATAGCATAACGACCAGCGCAACATGTTTTGACTTCCTAAATACCAAATGATCACACACAAAATTCACAATCAATTCAAGGATAAGTACTAATATCAAATTTCAAACTAAAAAGAATTAATTTAGACGTAATAAAAGCCATGGAGTAATTAGCAGAAGCTACACATATAAAAAAGGGATTGACGAAAGTAGTAGCAGAAGCAGACATAGTGACAGCAACACTACATTCAGACATGGCAAGGGAGCTTAGGGGTACTATAGTTGTACACCATGCAAGGGGGAGGACAATTAGCTCTAGCCTAGGCTTCCTGTGTATCATAATTTCTTTCATACCCTACTTATTTCATCTCACATACATATTTGTGGTTATATATTTAGCCTATCACTTGGCAGAAAAGCTTTTAAGCATCCTACATAAGTCAACAACAATTAAATATTAAACAAACAATTAAAAAAAATAGTCTTACAAACACTTGGTGAAACAGCTTTACGCAACCTCATATGCAACCGAAAACTGAAAACTGAAAAATGGAAGTTCAAGTTCCTGTTTTCAGTTGTCATTTTCGACCTCTTTTTTGAAATCTATTAATAGATTTCAAAAAAGAGGTCGAAAATGACAACTGAAAACAGGAACTTGAAATCAGAAATTCATATGCAACCTTTGCAACCGTTCCAACCATTGCAACCTTTCCAACCTTTGCAACCAAAAATTAAAAGTTGCGGCTGGCGCCGCCCATATATATAAAAGGTTGCATAGGTTGTAGATAGTATTTTTGAAAATAAAACTTGAAAAGGTAGTAGTTTTGAAAATAAAACTTAAAAGATAGTATTTTTGTAAATAAATTTTAAAGTGGTAGTATTTTTGAAAATAATTTCAAAAAGATACTATATGGGGTAATTTCCCTTTTTTTTTGAGAAATTTGATACTTCCAAATACATATTCGTATAATGTAATAATAATTTAAAAAAATGATTAAATTATTTTTTAATTTTTATAGCATTCTTCTTAAATTATGAGTAGATGATATTATTATAATACTTCCTCCATTATTCTATAATTTCTATTTTCAAATTTTTACCTAATTCATTTTAATTGATGTTTGAAATTTCCAAAGAATAATAAATACTGAAATTTCCACATACTAATATCTTTAACATTTCTACTTCATTTGATATTTAAAAAGTTAATTAGAGCATCTCCAAGAGGCTCTTCATTTTGGCTCTTAAGTGAGATTTGAGGAGAGAGAAGAAAAAAATGTGCTCCAAGAGACTCTTAGTCACTCCTAAATTCACTAAAAATGTAATCTCTCTCCTCAATTGTAAGAGCTCCTATCCACTCCTAACTAATATTTTATACTAAATTCATAAGATACATTCTCTCTCTTCCCACTTTTCTTTTATCTTTTTATGAATTCCACTTACTTTTAATAATATAAAATTAAATAAGGAGTGAGTATAAAGAGTATTGTTGGAGATGAATGTACATTAAGTTACTAAGAGCCAATATTTTATATTATATTTAAGAGTAAGTTAAGAGACTCTTGGAGATGCTCTTAGTCTTGTACTTGTAACCAAAAGAAGCGCGTGGAAAGGGAGGAGGGCACACGAACAGAATCAAAAGAGGGGGGTCACGTGCCAGGCACAACACAAACCAGTAAGCCGCCGTTCAACTAAACAAGCATATACACACACTCCCCAATATAAGCACATAATTTCATTTACACACCCACCTTCAAATCTCTCTCTCTCTCTCTCTCTCTCTCTCTCAGTTAGGAGGATGGCGACGTCGTTTGGAGCATCAAACACAGCAGCAATAAAGAAAGACCCAATTCTTGAATTACAAAGCTATGATGGGCTGAGGAAAAACATGAGCTTTTGCTCAAATTCACTTCTGTTATGCAAAAAGATTCAATTTTTACCGAACCCTTCTGCCAATAATTCTTCTTTCACCATCAGAGCTGTATCTACTGTATGTATAATCAAAACCCACCTTTCTTTTGTTTGCTTTTTTCTTGATCATTTCATTTCTTTGCATGTATCTATATTTTTTTACAATTATTTAATTATTCATGTAAAAGTAAATTAATTAAAAGTTTTTATTTCTTGAAGTTATTAATTTTTTGTATCATGTATACATTATTTCTGTTGAGGTGATGTGAACTTTATTGTAGTCAAATTACAAATTTTAAAAAAAATAAATTAAGTAGTAAAGATATATATAAAAAAAAACAGAACTTTTGGGTTTAGGATTGTTTTTGGATGTTTGATTGTGCTTTTTTGCTGTAGAATTGTTCCTTTAATTTTGGATTTTTTAAACTTGGTTTTTGAATGTGCTATAATACTTATGGAGTTCCCTTGTTCTTATCTTGCTGCATGATTAGTTACTATGTGACACACATTATTGCAAGGATCGGGGAAATGGTTAAATTAACATGTTTGAGCATCATATGCAAGAAAATTCGTTGCTTAATGGTTCTGGGGTAGTACAGAGTTTGTGTAAAAAAAGTCTCAGCTTTAGCTGTTTAAGCAATGCAACACGTGAAAGCAGAATAGTAACCTTATAAGGGATGAAAATGCTCAAGGTGTTATGGGGATTTGTGAAACCTTGCATTTTTAAAATCCTGTCGTGTATGGATTTTAACTTTAGGCTTTGTGGAGGTGTATCTTAGTTTTTACTTTTAAGTACCAATGTTGTAAAAATCGCTAGGCGGGTCTAGGCGGTGAGTCTACCTTCTAGCGATTAATCGGCTAGGCGGCGATTAATCGGAACATTAATCGGATGTATTAAAATATTATTTTTTATATAATTTAATTTTAATATTTAAAAATATATTTTAAACCGCCTAATCCCGCCTAATTCCGCCTAATCCCGCCTAGGTGCCGCCTAATCCCGTCTAGGCGCCGCCTAATTCCGCCTAATCCCGCCTAGGCACCGTCTAGGACCGTCTAGGCGCCGCCTAATCAAAAAATGCCTAATGACCGATTTTTACAGATTTTAGGCATTTAATGGCCGCCTAGCCTAGGCCGATTTTTAGAACACTGCTTTTAACTTATATGCTTGATTCATTTATGTTGAGGAAACAAAAAATCATTTATAACCTGTCATAAATAGCTAGAGGATCTTATTGTCTGATTAAGTGGACGGGATATCATGTCTATTTACTCTGGATGATGATCCTTACATGTAAGTAAGACTCTGTTTGAAAATATTCCTTAAAATGGTTGATATATATATATCGACGTAACTTTTCACACATGAACTAATCTTTATCAATATGAATGTAATTCAATAGCTTCCCACAGCAGAAGTTGCATGATAAGAGAATCATATATAGTTGTTTTGTGGTTTTTAGCATGTCAATATATCTGTTTTAGCCTTTTGAAGCTGAAAGAATGTTTTTGCATGTCTTTATTGTTTTCCTTAAATTTCAACTGTCGTTGCGAGGTCTTGCAGGATGTTAACTGAAACAGACTGTCATTAGCCCTGAATTTTTTGGGGTCAATTTATGTGATTATTGGAGATGCTACACCTTCAGTTTTATCTTTCTGTTATGCTTACATAGCTACTATTATGTTTTCTTTCACCGTGGGATCTAGGAGATGTGAAAAAATTTCCGTGGATATTTGACATATTGGCCATCAGTTTATCTATTTTTTCCTGTTCTTTCTAATGAGTTTTTTTTTTCTTTTTAAATCATTTCATTGCAGCCAGTTAAGCCAGATACGTCAGCTCAACCTAAGAGGAGCAAGGTTGAAATTTTCAAAGAACAAAGCAGCTTCATAAGATATCCTCTTAATGAGGAGTTGTTAACGGATGCCCCCAATATAAATGAGCCTGCAACTCAATTAATAAAGTTCCATGGAAGCTATCAACAAACTAACCGAGAGGAGCGTGGTTCCAAGTCTTACTCATTTATGCTTCGAACTAAAAATCCTTGTGGGAAGGTTTCTAACAAACTATACTTAGCCATGGATGATCTTGCAGATGAGTTTGGAATAGGCACACTTCGTTTGACAACAAGGCAAACATTTCAGCTCCATGGTGTTTTGAAGAAGGATCTCAAGACAGTAATGAGCACCATCATCCGAAGTATGGGCTCAACGCTTGGAGCATGTGGCGATCTCAACAGAAATGTTCTTGCTCCTGCTGCCCCAATTGTCAGAAAAGATTACCTTTTTGCGCAACAAACTGCAGAGAATATTGCTGCTTTGTTAACTCCACAGTCTGGTTTTTATTATGATATGTGGGTGGATGGGGAGAGAATCATGTCAGCTGAACCTCCTGAAGTTACAAAAGCTCGCAGTGATAATTCCCATGGAACAAACTTCACCAATTCTCCGGAGCCTATATATGGAACACAGTTCTTACCAAGGAAATTTAAAGTTGCAGTTACCGTCCCAACAGATAATTCGGTAGATTTATTAACGAATGATGTTGGTGTTGTCGTTGTTTCTGATGAAAATGGAGAGCCCCAGGGCTTTAACATATATGTAAGTCAATATATTCTTCGTAATCAACCATCTCTATTTTTTCGAAATGTTTTCTGAGTTCTATAATTTCTTATGCAGGTTGGTGGTGGTATGGGAAGAACGCATAGGAATGAATCCACTTTTGCTCGTCTTGCAGAGCCATTGGGCTATGTTCCAAAAGAGGATATATTGTCTGCAGTGAAAGCTATTGTTGTTACGCAACGAGAAAATGGAAGAAGAGATGACCGTAAGTATAGTAGGATGAAATATCTAATCAGCTCATGGGGAATTGAGAAGTTCAAATCTGTTTTTGAGCAGTACCATGGAAAGACAATTGAACCCTGCCGTGAGTTACCTGAGTGGGAATTCAAAAGTTACTTAGGATGGCACAAGCAGGTGGGTTATTCTATAATTATATGTGATAACATATCATTTTTGTCTAGATGGACTAGACTTGTGATGCCCATTGGTGGGTGCTTTGCTCGGAAGCTTTTTCATGGCCTCTTCATTTCCTTTCTCTGTTTATTTTAATGATTTTTTACTTTCATTGGCAGGGTGATGGCGGTTTCTTTTGTGGCCTTCATGTTGATAGTGGTCGTATCAAGGGAGCAATGAAGAAGACACTAAGGGAAATAATTGAGAAGTACCACTTGAACGTGCGTATCACACCGAACCAGAACATCATTTTATGTGATATTCGTCAGGCATGGAGGCCCCCGATCACCACAGCTCTTGCACAATGTGGTTTACTGGTAAGACAAGCATCCATATAAAACTTGACTAAACGAATTCCAGAAATTCACATATCAAATGTTACAGTATATGATTGGTTGCATCTATGTGGTTCAACACTCTGTTTCCCGGATGCCTGCACCGTGTTATATTGTTTTTTTTATTCCTGTAACTTGTGTATGATAAATGATTTGCATTCTGTCAAACTATCTGTATATACCAATTTTACCTATAATCTGTTTTAAAAGGATAAGAATGACTTGGACGAAATTCTGCTATTCTTATGTCAGAGGTGGTTAAATCATAAAAGTAATATATACTGGATGAACCTGTATATCTACCCTCATTTCAATTGTTACTTATACTGTATAGTTCAACATGCAGTCCTGCAATAGCTACACATGTTTGATTTTCATATCTCGCGTAACATTTATGCATGAGAATGACTGGGCATATTAGATACATGTTTTCTGTACCAAGTCATCTTAAATATACATGTTTGTTTTGTCAAAAAAAAAAATATACATGTTTGTTAGTATCTTTATGTAAAAAATTTCAATTCCTAATTGTTGATATCGAGGATATGCATAGTAGTTAGCAAAAGCAAGAATATATTATATTTTCATTCTTTAGATTTGTAATAATTTATTCTGTTATTCTTGTTGAAACATTATGCAGTATATAAAATTTATCTGGTGCACTTTGCATTACCTATATATGTGCTTATATGTTGCACTGTTCTGCTATTATCTGTAATAATCTTTTGTGTCGTTTCTTTTATAATTCAAGATTGTCACTCGCATACTGCTTTAGATGTGGCTTTATATGCTGCACATTATCTGTAAGGAGCCATGTGTATATCATTACTGAACTTCACACAATTAGTCTAGAGCACTGTTAACTTCACAAGTAATCGTGAACACTGTTTAGCTCAATAGTTGGTGTATATATAGTCTATGATGAGGAGTAAAAATTGTTAATGACTTGTAGTTTGTTCATGTTTTGACCAATAATATTACTTGCAGCATCCTAGATATGTGGATCCCCTAAACGTAACAGCAATGGCATGCCCAGCTATGCCACTTTGCCCTCTGGCAATAACTGAAGCTGAGCGTGGCATACCAGACATTCTCAAGCGGGTTCGAGCAGTATTTGAGAAGGTACTTTTGTGCAGCTAAGATATTATACCTCCTGAGATTCTAAGATGAGCAAGAATGCAAGTCTAGTGAGTCTGGTATCATTATGCTTTTATAGTTATATTTATGGAATGACATTTGCGACTCCAGGTTGGTCTCAAGTATAGTGAGTCTGTTGTTATAAGAATAACTGGCTGCCCTAATGGTTGTGCTCGTCCCTACATGGCTGAACTCGGATTAGTTGGAGATGGTCCTAATAGCTATCAGGTATTACAAACATTGGCCTTGTTAAAGCTTAATTACTATATCATCACCTTCTAGGGCTGAAATCTGAATGGTTCTACAGCTGTCCCTTTCTCTTGTAAGAAATTTTTAAACGCAATATGAAAGATCTCACTCCATATCTTGTGTTGAATCAGATCTGGCTTGGAGGGACACCAAATCAGACGTCGTTAGCAAGAACATTCATGAACAAAGTTAAACTTCATGACCTTGAAAAAGTATTTGAACCATTGTTTTATTACTGGAGAACGAGTAGGCAGTCTAAAGAATCATTTGGCGACTTTTCTAATAGACTGGTAAGAACCTAAGTTATTAAGACCACAACTTCTTTCTTATTGTTTGTGGAAGTCGCATTTCTATGATTTTCTACTATCACACACTGTTGTTGATGGTTGAGAAATAAAAGGATCTTTTCTGATTTCAAGTCTCTGAATAACCAGCTTCTCAGAATTTTAACATCTAAATCATTGTTCCTAATACTGATGCCAGAAAGAGTACTTACAAAATTCATGATGTTGGTTCAGGGGTTTGAGAAGCTACAAGAATTGGTTGACAAATGGGAAGGTCCACCTCAGTCTTTATCTCGATATAATTTGAAGTTTTTTACTGACAAGGAGACATACGAGGCTGTGGATGAACTTGCGAAAATCCAAGATAAGAATGCTCATCAATTAGCTATGGAAATTATTCGCAATCACGTTTCTTCCCAACAAAATGGCAAAAGTGTGTGAGCCATGACAATTTTGCTTGTTACATTTTTAATGCTGTCATTGTTGCTTACCTCCATCTGCTGTTACTTCTCGGTAACAACGGAAACGAATGCATCTCTTAGCTGTCCATGAACGCCTGTAATCGTTGAGTTATCGTCGACTTTGGCCTTTTGCAAGGTTGTTTTTATTTGTTTTGCTTGGAATTTTATTCTGAAACTTAGGTTTTCTAATATTCTGAATGTTTCTGCAGTACTAGTTCTTAACATATTGTATTTCCTTTTAAATTATGAAGTAGATTAATTTCGTGTCGGTTGTTAAATTATGCTGTGAATCTAACTAATTAAGAACATATATTTTTTTTTCTTTGTAAAAGAGTAATGCATTAAAATTGCTAAAAAACAAGAATTTTTGTGGGTTGATAGATAATGAAAAATGAGTTCGGTGGTTTTTCTTTTGCCTTTTTGCTTTGTTTATTCCTTAGTGAAGGCAAATTAATTGAGACAACAATTTCCTTTCCATGAAGAACCAGGAAGCGAGTATAATTAATTTCAATGAAGAACGAGGGTAATTAATTTCCATGAAGAACCAGGAAACCAGTAATTATCTGAAATGAATATTAGATTATATGAACAATAGGGAGGAAAAAAGACATTGGCCCATGCAACGAGTGTAATTAATTCCGTTATGTCCGCCACATCTCTGTCAATATGACAGTCTTTTTTTCTCTGTCAATATGACAGTTATTGCCTTTTGTGATACTTAACTATATCACCATTTTATTCTTATCATATCATTAGCATATCATTACCATATCGTTTATACATTTTATTAAGAACGTAAAGAGCAAGGGAGGTTTTTCTTATTAAATTTCTAAATACAAACAATGGCAACGGGACCAAGTGATTTGGATGCATTATACGCTAGGCTATCATTGGAGGAGGATGACGATGGTGGAATTATGGCTGGAAAAGATGATGTTACTGAAGCAAGGAGTAAGTATGTGTTGATTGGACGTTTTCTCACGGAGAAAAATGTTAATTTCAGTGCAATGCAGAATGTGCTGTCTTCATTATGGCGTCCAAGGGAAGGTATGGAGATTCATGACATAGGAGGACAAAGGTATTCGTTTGTGTTCTATCATGTGTTTGATATGCAAAAGGTTTTGGAAGGGGGTCTATGGACGTTTGAGCAGAGCTTGTTGATTTTTCATCAATTAAAGGAAGGTGAGGATCCGCATACAATCTTGCTGAATAATATGGACATCTGGCTCCAAGTTTATGATATCCCGAATGGTTTGTTCTCGGAGAGGATAATACAAAACATTGGGAATTTCGTTGGAAAGCTTGTCAAAACAGATCCAGCAAATCGTAATGGTTTATGGAAAGCATTTGCACGAGTGAGAATAACAATGGATGTCACGAAGCCTTTAAAAAGGAAAATGAAATTGAAGCGTGAGGGTGGGGAATGGAGTTGGGTAAATTTTAAGTATGAGAAGCTTAGTACGTTCTGTTTTGTGTGTGGTATACTAGGCCATTCGGATCGAGATTGTGGGATAGTATACGCACATCCAGACAAGGAGATTAGCAGAGCATATGGGACATGGTTGAGAGCACCAATGAGAGGTGGTAAGAACCAGAATATGACATCAAAATGGTTGCGAAATGGGATGGACGGAAAAGATTCATGGAAGTCGCCGGATGGGGAGTCTCAGGCAACTGCAATGGGGGAGAGATTCATGGAAATTGATGGGGTCATTCGCAACATTTCAGGGGATGAGGGTGGAATTAGTTGGGTCCAGCGTGATACGGGGAACAAATTAGCAATATCTGATCACATGGAGGATAATGTGAGAGAAATAAGGGGGACAACAGATATGGTTATTATTGATGCAAAACGTAAACGTATTGAGAGGGAGGAGATTACGGGGGAAAATCAAAACACAGCTGACTCTGGGTTACATTCAAGTGATGGGCCAAAAAACGGATTAGAGGCGGGACCTGTGGTACAGGCCCGCCTAGACAAATGAGTATCCTAGCGTGGAATTGCCGTGGGCTGGGTCAACCACGAGCAATTCGTTTCCTTAAGGAGATGGTCCAACAAATAAAACCTAATATTATTTTTCTGTCAGAAACTTTAGCTAAAGAAAATAAAATAAAGGAGTTGTGTAAACAGATTCATTTTGCAGAGTACTGGGTAGTAGAAGCACGAGGACATAGTGGAGGATTAGCTTTGCTATGGAAAACTGAGGGAGGTTGTCAGATAAAAGGAAGTGGCACTCATTATATCGACTTTGAGGTAGAGAATGAACAAGTGGGAAGGTGGCGATATACTGGATATTATGGGTGTCCGGAAAGAAGTAGGAGAAGTTTTTCTTGAGATTTGCTGCGGGGTCTGGCTGCAGTTTCAACACTCCCATGGTGTATTCTGGGCGATTTTAATGACATGATGGCGGTAGGGGATAAACGAGGGGGTTGTGAACAACCTCTTAGCTTGTTAACAGGTTTTTCAGAGGCGATAAATGACTGTGGTTTGATGGATATGGGTTTCAATGGGGAAAAATATACTTGGGAAAAATTTAGAGGGCAACCACATTGGGTGCAAGAAAGGTTGGACAGGGCATTTGCGAATCAGATGTGGTGCAATTTGTTTCCTCAGGCGAAGTTAAGAGTGATGGATGTATCGACGTCAGACCATTTGCCAATTTACATTCAGCTGCATAGGAAGGTTTACATGCCAAAAAAGCGTCGTTTTAAATTTGAAAATGTTTGGTTGAAGGAAGATGAATGTAAGCATATTGTTGCGAGTGGATGGGAAGAAGCTGGAAATCGGGATATCATGGAAAAAATCGAATATTGTGGTTTGAAATTACAAGAATGGGGAGGGGGTGTGAGTAAGGAGTACAAAGAAAAAATGATGGTGTGTAAAGACAGATTGCGTAAGCTGAGGTCGAGACGAGATGCTCATGGAATCAGGGAGTACAATGAGGCAAGGTGGGAGTTCTTGCAGTTGTTAGAAAAACAAGAAATCTACTAGAAGCAGCGAGCCAAACAGTTCTGGTTGAAAGAGGGAGACCAAAATACGCGGTTTTTCCATAGGTATGCCTCACAGAGGAAAAAAAATGAATCAAATAGACAAGATAAAGAATAAAGATGGGGCCTGGTGCGAGACAACGGAAGAAATACAAGCAGTTATTGAGAGCTACTTCTCAAACTTATTCACAGCAGAAGCTTTGGATGGGAGATTATCAGAGCATGAAGGGGTAATGCAGTTGATGGATCATGACAAGGTGGCTTTAGTATCATACATAACAGAGGAGGAGGTGAAGAGTGCGGTCTTTTCTATGCATCCTGAGAAAGCTCCAGGGATAGATGGGCTCAATCCTGCCTTTTACCAATCTTTTTGGGGAGTGGTAAAGAATGATGTGATCCACTTTTGTCAGGAGTTTATGTGCACGGGGGAGTTGCCTGCAGGGGTAAACCAGACGCTAGTTTGTCTCATACCGAAGATCAAAGTACCTCAAACAATGGCAGACCTGCGACCAATATCATTATGCAATGTTCTCATGAGGATACTTTCGAAGGTTTTGTCTAACAGATTGAAAGTGTGTCTTGGTTCTATTATTTCACTCACAAAGTGCCTTCATTGAGGGTCGTTTGTTAACAGATAATGCGCTTGTGGCGTTTGAGGTGAATCATTACATGCGAAGGAAGAATCAGGGTAATCATGGTGTGGCAGGTTTAAAGGTAGACATATCGAAGGCTTATAATAGGATGGAATGGGGATTTATTACAAATATGATGCACAAGTTTGGATTCCAACAAGTCTGGATTGATAGAATAATGAGGCTGATAAATTCGGTATCATACCGTTTTACTCATGATGGAGAAGGGTTTGGTAATGTCACCCCAACTCGTGGTCTTCGACAGGGTGATCCTATTTCACCTTATATCTACATACTGTGTGCTGAAGGGTTGAGTGCAATGATTAGACGGAATGAAAGTGTGGGTCTTTTACATGGCTGCACTATTGCAAGAAGAGCACCTACGATATCACATCTTTTATTTGCAGATGACTGCTATTTCTTTTTCAGAGCTGTGGAAACGGAGGCAAATGTGATGCATCGTATACTGAACAGGTATGAAAAGATTTCTGGACAGGTGGTCAATTTTAGTAAGTCTACAGTTGTGTTTTCTCCTAATACAACAGAGGAGAATCGAGCTAAAGTGTGTAGTCAGCTGGGTGTACGTGAAGTTGATAACCCAGGTAACTATCTGGGTATGCCAATGATGGTGGGAAGACGGAAAGTATCTAAGTTCAAGTTCCTGTTGGAGAAGATTGAATAGAAATTGCAGAATTGGGGTAGTAAAGTCATTTCGAAAGCAGGGAAGATCACTCTACTTAAAACATCAGCATAAACAATTCCAAATTTCTGGATGAGTTTGTTTTTAATTCCAAAAGAGATCGTTACTGGGATTGAACGAAGAATGAATGCTTTCTGGTGGGGAAACAATGGGGAGGCTGGTGGGATAAAATGGTTGGCGTGGGATAGGTTGTGTGAAGTCAAGGAAGAGGGAGGCTTGGGCTTCAAAAGTTTGGTTGAGTTTAATGTATCAATGTTAGCAAAGCAAGCATGGCGCTTGATAAATAATACCAACCCCTTGGTTACTCAAATCATGAAGGCTAAATATTATCCACAAACAGATTTTTTAAATGCTTCGTTGGGTGCTAATCCAAGCTATGTCTGGCGTAGTATCTTGGAAGCACAGGCTGTTGTGAAACAAGGCTGCAGGAGACGTATAGGGGATGGTAAGGACACAAGAGTTTGGCGTGTGCCTTGGTTACCAGATATGGAAAATGGACAGCTTACGAGTGTGATGCATTCAGAGCTTGCAGAAGTGACAGTGGATGGCCTGATGAGTATGGATGGAAAGACATGGGATGATGAGATATTGAGTGAGCTGTGTAACGACAGGGATAGGGCGCTTATTTATCAGATACCAATCCCTTTGAGAAGTAAACCAGACTCGTGGTTCTGGTTACCTGATACTAAAGGTGGTTTTACAGTGCGTAGTTGTTACAGACTATTGCGAGGTGAATCAGTTAGTCAGGAGAGAGAAGTGTGGTCCAAATTGTGGAGGCTAAAGCTACCAGGAAAGATATGGAACTTTATATGGAGGGTTTTAAGGGGTGTGCTACCTACAGTAGTGTCGTTGCGTAATAAACATGTTGATATATCACCACAATGTACGTGGTGTCACAATCATACAGAAGACGTTGCACATGTGTTGTTTCAGTGTTGTTTTGCACGTGAATTATGGAAGAGTACAGGCCTGCAAAACTTAGTGCTTAACGGGGATGTGGAGACAGCGAAGGAGACTATCACACGGGTTTTCCAGACAGCTAATAATGATCAATGTGCTTTAGTTGGACTGTTTTGCTGGGGGATATGGTTAAGAAGAAATAAATGGGTGTGGGTGAAGATAAGTATGTCAGTTTTTGGGATTAAACAGCTGGCCATGAGTTTGCTGTCTAATTGGAGTCGAGCTAAATCACAGGATGCACAGATTCAAAGTAGAAATGCAGTACGTCAAAGAACATGGTGTAAACCTTTAACTGGATGGGTTAAGGTTAATATTGATGCTGCTTGTAACCCAGGGTGTGATGTTGTAGCTGTTGGGTGTGTTGTTCGGGATGCTGGTGGCTTATTTCTACGAGCTAGAAGCAATATAATAAGGGGAGCCAGATCACCAAGGGAGGCAGAAGCATTGAGTATGTGTGAAGCATTATCATGGGTGAAAAACTGGAGGATTAATAACTGTGTGTTTGAATCAGATTCCAAGCTATTGATTGATGTCCTTAATGTACCAGCTGGGAGGTCTTTATTTCATACGATCGTTGAAGATTGTAGTGAGTTATCTAAACACTATGAAAATGTGTTATTTGAGTTTGTACCGAGATCTGCGAATAGTATGGCTCATGAGATTGCCTGAGCTGCTTATTCTAGTACAGGTCTAAAGGATTGGTATGATACTGACTTTATTTTGTGTAATCTTTTGATGGATGAATATTAATATGAGCAAGTACTTTATTTCAAAAAAAAAAAAAAATTTACCAACTGAGCTAATGGGCCAGTTGGTATTATATTGTGCAATTGGTATATATTTTGAAAGCTGGCGAAAAATTGAAAGTCCACCAAAGACCATAGCTGTCGCATTTTTGTAGGTGTAAAACGTTACCAAGATTTGTTTACAATGAACAAAAATCATAACATTACTCATTAGTACATTACACGTAATTATGGTAGTAAAAATCGGCAATTAAAATTAATTGGTTGATGTATCGATTAGGAAATAATTAAATTTGAATTTAATTGTAATGATTATTCGTTACAAAAATCGGGTTATTTTATTAATTTTTATTATATTTTTGTTTATTTTTAAAAATATTCCTTATTGATAATAAAACATATGATTCAATAAACAATCATAGCGATTAATCGGATATAAAAATCGAATGGTCAAATATTTTTTAAACGTTGATCAGAAATTTTTTTTAAAAATAAACATAAGTAACATGCATATAATTTCTTAACTCTATAGAAAGTTCGACAATGAAGTATTGTAGTAACAGTTTGGATAAATGCAAATGCGTTCATTTGAACAATGTACTTGATATAAGCAATAGAAATTCGGACATATCCAACTGAACATAGAAACATCAGTTTCAGCATACATACAACTAAAAAGTATCAGTTGCGACAAATGCGAGCAGTTGGATTGGTAACACAAACTGGAGCGTACTTCTTTTTAGCCTCCGGAGTTCCACGCTTTGGCTCATCAGCCAATGCAATGTTTGCCACCGAGCATGCTACTGCAGCCGCAACAGCAAACATCATTTCCCTCCTAGCATTCTTGTTATTTCCTTCAAAGTTCTCCTTAGTGACCTCTGAGGCCTTTGCCATGACAACATTGCTTCTACGGACAGCGATCATCGGCTGCTTCATGGAGGCAGCTACCATGACAGACGAGCCAGTCCCGAGGAATGAGGATGTCATTGCTACTGCAGCCATTTTCTTTCGGAGGGAAATGATATCTGTTCTCTTTTCGATGTTTGGAAGTTTACTGATAAATGCACTGGGGAGGAAAAAGAGATTTGTGATTATCTTGTTCACATACAAATTCCATCCACTTTCTTATCTTAATTAATGTGGTTTCAAATGAGTTGATGCCATGTGTCACTTATCTATGTATTTATCGGTGGCTCAGGAGAATTGGATACTATCTGTCGTCTGTGGGCATAAATGAACAATCGGATATTATTCTGTTTTTCTTTTATACTTGACAAAAATCTAGACAGGTCTCTTGGAGATTTTAACATGGTGATACACATACAAAAGTGTACAAGAAACTAGGAAAAAATTATTCAAAATATTAAAGCATGCTTTCTTAGTTTCTTTTGCACTTTAAAATAAGTGTGATACAATTTACAGCATCCCCGGACTCCAATGTGAGGCTTATTGTCTTGTAAAATCTAACTCGCAATCACAAGAAACTAAGAAAGCATGCTTTAATATCTTGAATAATTTTTTCCCAATGCCTAATTTTATATATTCACATATATACCATGTCTCCATAAGAGAAGGCTTTTTGAAGTACTATTATTAAAAGAGCTTCAAATTCCAGTAAGTGAAAAGGCTACAACTGACTTTCATAAATCCATAGAACATAACTAACACTTATCCAAGAGCAGCAAGCAAAACAATTCATAAGCTAACTTACATCCTTCAAACTACCAGAGACAGTGATCAGCATAATTATTTCCGCGCGCTAGTCTTTTTAAACATCTCCGCTATAGAGGCTAATTCCTGTTTGTACTTTTCCTCACGTGCAAAATTAGTACGCAGGCGGTTATGGGCTTCTTTTATGAAGGTAGTGACTCGTTCTAGGAAATCGTCTATTTCCGTCTTCAGAGCTTCATACTTAGTAGCCACATTGTACGAGGATCTTCTAGATTGGCGATATACATATTTATCATGTCTTTTTTGTGCCTCTTGGCCACCATTATCTGCCATATTTCTATTAGATGATTTCTGTTTGCTATCATTTTCGTTGATAGCATTGAGGCTCTTGCCTGACTAAATCACCAGCACATCCTTCATGATATCTAGTGACTGCCGCAAAAAGATTAGAAACGGAATATGGGAGTCAATTAAGCATGGTACTGAGTTCTGTCAAATATCCCTCCAATATCCTCCATGCTGCATCATAGTTGGCTATTCGTTGTTCCTCTATGTCTGAGTTGTCCACTCTTTTCCGTTTAAATGACAGAGGAGTTTGCACTTTAGAGGAAAAATCCATTGTTCCTATTCCCAATACTAACTGTTAGATAAATATACAGTAATAAAATCACAAAGAAAAAGAATATGACTTATGACACCAACTCGAAAAAGATGGTGCAGTTCAAAATTCAAATACATTGCTGAGCAAGACTTTGAAAAATGAAAAAAAATTGTGCAACCGGACATTTATGGGGTCCAAGTTAAAATAAATTTACAGGGCCCTAATGAATATATTTGTTACATATATTATACATTTATATCCTAAGGTTTAAAATTTTGGGGTTTTTAATGTGTTGGGGCCTAGAACAAGTCCAATAGACTAGCTATTCATGCTCTTTACTTGAAATTTAAGTAATTAGAATAAAATACGTACTCCAATCTCCTACTCGTTCCTTAAATCACACTAATAGCATCCTTTCGCTACTTATTTTTAAGTATCATCCTCCTCTTTTTAAGGATCACTAAACTAATATTGTATTTTATAACAAACTATAGCGACCATTATCTCTTTCTCTCTCTTGTATATTGTACTTTTATTAATAAGATTAATAATTAAAAATAAAATATTAAATAAGGAATACGTATAAGGAGTGTTGTTTTAGAACAAAAATACTTATTCATGTCCTAAGTTACTAAGAGCAACACCAACAAGCTCTTAAATGGGCTCCTAAGTCATTTTTTAGAGAGTTTAAGTTTGAAATAATCTCCAACAGGCTCCTAAACCTTCCTCATAACTTTAGGAGCTCTATTTGTTTCCTTAGTGTTGAGAAGGACATACTCTCTTTTAGAGCAACTCCAACAAGCTCCTAAATTTTTTCTATAAACAATATTATTATATAGCCTCTTAAGTAGTTAAGATATAAATTTTTTTTTCATCTCCAACAACATCTTTATTTCTACCTCCTAAATTATATTTTATGATAAATATATTCATGTACAGGAAATCAGGGAGATAAAAAAAACTGAGATGCTCCAACTGTCTAAACAGTTTCATTCTATTTAATAAAAAACTGAGATAGGGAGAGGAGAGAGAATCTTAAATGTGAGGAGGAATTGTTGGCTCTTAAAAATTTGAGGAAGATTTAGGAGGTTGTTGGAGTTGATTTCTAGCATATTTCTTCAAATTCTTCAAATTTTGATTTAGGAGTTGATTTAGGAGCTTGTTGGAGATGCTCTTAAATCATTTCAAAACCATTTTTTATTGTTTCCCTCTTCCCGATAAGCTCATCATACATGTTGGTTAAATGCATGTATAATTAAATAGTAAAATATAGATAGAGATTGGGTTTACGGAAGATTGTTGGAGTGAATGTGCAAATGTACCTCTTAAATAGTTGAGAGTCAATTAAATTATATTATTTTTAGAGAAAAAGTAAAGAGATTGTTTGCAGTTGCTCTAAGAGCAAATTTTTTATATTCAAATATAAAACAACATTTTTTGAACCTTTTTCACGTAAAAAAGCACCCAAAACATAAAAAACATTGATTACTAGTAACTTTTTAATGCTTTACGAAAACATCACATTCGAACTTTTGGATGCAACAAAGATGGTTAAAGATAAGTTTCATATAAATTCAAATTTTAAGAACCTAGAATCATATTTTACAAAAGTGTAATACATATATTTTTATGATTATAAAGGAATTATTAATTTATAATATTATTGGGACCATATATTTATATAGGGTTTTTTAAAAAAACTATTATCTTATCGAAATTGATCATTTTTTGAACTGGCCCAAGTTGGGACCGGAAGAAATTATTAACTTAGAGAAATTATTAATTTATCGAATATTAATTTAACGAGGTTTTACTGTACCTTCGATTAATTCCGCAATAGCAATGTCATTATGTCAAACAAAAAATTAATTCTTTGAAAAAACTGCTTAATATTCAATTAATTTTTTCAGAACAATTGTGTGAAAAACGTTAATTGAGTAATATTTTTAGATAAATATTTTTCATTAATATACTGAAAAATGAAAATTTAAAAAAGTTTCAAAAATCAAATCTTGAAAACATGTAAATTTATATTAAAAAAAAAATGTGAACTTGTAATATGAGATAAATTTATTTTCAAAAAAAATATCAGTATAATATTTATTTATACTATTATGTTAAATTCGAAACATTGAAATTTTGTCCTTTAGTTTTTGTTACGATTATCCTAATTATTAAAATTAAATAATAATATTATTGTAACCAATAACTAATTAATTTTATTTTTTATGTGAAACATGTTACCTATTTTTTAATAACTAATCAATTTTCATTTTAAGTACATATCATCTTCTCATTCACACTCTATATAAAGAAAATTGTATGTATACTTTTTTTTTTTCACTTCCATACATATTCTTGAAGCTCATTTTTTTTCCCTAAGTTTATATGTTGTTTGAGAAGTAAACATAACTAGTTTGTGATTATATTCAGAAATGTTTCATGTTTAGTGGATGTTTGCTTTTAAAAAATAATCTTCCTTTTATTTAATGTTGGAAATATTATACTTTTATTCTTTAACTTGCTAATGCTGATGAGAGTTTACACAAACGGTTAATAAAATTATAATAAAACAAATGTTAAATCAAAATGTTTTTCAAATTTAACAATATTCTTTTTGTTACTCATAGAATATTTTTCCTTTAAAGTATTGAAATGTATTTTATTATTGTAATATCTGTTTCCTTTATCAAATTACTAAAGAAAATACTGATGAAACATTTGCTTTATTAGTCAAGAAAGTTTCTTTGTGTAGTCCATTACTTGCCTCAAAACCGGCAGTTTGTAAATTAATTTGGCTCAAAATCCTTTTATTGTCACTAGTTATTTCTCATACTCAACATATGCATGCAAAGTTCTTTATCAATGGTCATTTCTGCTGTAAATGTGACTTTTACGATATATATTTTATCATAAATTTTTATAGAATATTTTTAATAAAAGCTCACATTTTGGGTGCCAAATTTCTTTGTAGGGTTTGAGAGACTTCATGTTAGTTCAGAGGGGGTCGGGTTGGTTATGGGAGGACTGAAATTTGATAGTGACATTTCTAGGATAGTAGGAGAGTCTTTTAGCCTTGTTGGGTATTGAGTCTATTGACTATTACTTCGCGAACTTAATTTTTACGGTACTATACTAGTAGTTCCATGCATTGATTGTCTTTATTCTGATGTCGTTTTGCGGCTTCTCAGTATATTTTAATATTTTTTGTAATTATAAAAAATTGGTTAAATATCAAATTGGTCACTGAAGTGGTGGACATATATCACTTTACTCACTGATTTCAACGGGGTCTCATTTGAATCACTTAAGTTAGAATAAATATCAAATAAATACCTATAAATATGTGATCGAGAATTAAAATAATTTTTTGTTAAGTTCTATACATTTTTCTTTAATGCCACCATAACCAAATGAAAAGTCATGGGTTCTAATATTTTAGATAATATATTTAAATTTTTTAAAATCTATTTACTATTTATTTTTAATTAAATCAAAGAAAATAACTAGAAAATCAAATATAAATAGTAAATAAATTTTAAAATTTTTAAATATATTATTAAAAATATTAGAATCTATGACTTCTCATTTGGTTATGGTGGTATTGAAGAAAAATGTATAGAAGTTAACAAAAAATTATTTTAATTCTTGATCACATATTTATAGGTATTTGTTTGATATTTACTCTGAGTTAGGTGATTCAAATGAGACCCCGTTGAAATCAGTGAGTAAAATGATATATGACCACCACTTCAGTGACCAATTTGATATTTAACCCATTATGAATTATATCTGATATTTTCTTGCTACCATGTCCAAGTTCTACATTAATATTTTCCCTTATATTTGACGTGACTGTTATCACGAAGACGACTAGTCAACGACTAGTCGACACGAAGGTACTCGGGCGCCGAGAACCTCGAAGCCCGACTTTTTACGACTTTTACTCAAAACTACGAGTACTCTTGTACTCGGGCGCTGAGAACCTCAAACCTCGAAGCCCGACTTCTTAACATATTCAAAACTTATACTCTTGTATAGTTACACTTTTATTACTTTTGATTTAAATTGGAATTGATGTGTTTAGCTATATGATATATCAATCTAGTAAATACATGTATAATTAGCACTTTGTCGACTTTTTACGACTAGCCGGGCGACTTGTCGACTAGTTTTCTCGAAGGTACTCGAGCGTCGAGGCTCGACTCGGCGCCGTGATAACTTATTATGGCATGTTCATGGACTGTTTTTTAATAATTGAATTTTCTTGTAGGGAGGTGCAACACAGGAATGTTGTTCGTTTTATCGGTGCATGTACGAAATCTCCTCATTTGTGCATAGTAACAGGTATGGGCGTATGGCTTCTGAAGGGAAGCTGTACTCTTTGCTCTGTCCATATGCAGTTGCACTTGTAGCTTCCCTATATAGTTTTATGCAGGAATACGTATTTGTTCCAAAGCTGCTTCCTTTTTCAAACCCATGTTGAAGTATGAATAGTCTGAAACTTCTAACACGAAGAGTCATTCAATTACTTGAATTTGTTATGATATGCCAGAGTTAAACAAACCCATCAGACCCTCTTATCAATATATGTGATGGATCCATCTTTCAAGTGCCTATGAACCCACTTGGATTACTCATTTTTGAAGCAAAAAACTCATTTGTCGAGTAGACTGTTCGCATATGAATTCCTCATAAGTACCTTTCTTAAACGGAACCATGATGTTACCCATGAACATGGAAAGAATGTATGTTCAGTTATGGCCCCATATGTTGGAAACTATAGAGCCGGCCAAACGGGCGGTTTGGCCCGGCACGGCTGTGAATAATTCGTTAAAAAAATCGTTCGACCCGCTACAGTACGAATAACGGGCCAGCTCGTTCAGCACGTCAAATTGGACGAGCCGTGCGCGAGCCGAAGATACGTGAACCGCGGCCCATTCGGCCCGGCACGTGAAAGACCGTGACAATAAAAGGGCGGCACGTTCGGCACACCCGTGCGTACAGTCATGTAATATTCTGAAAATTAATAATAAGCTGACAAAGGACAATTATAGAAACCTAATAATTAAATATATAATTAAATATATAGGTGCATGATCATTTATAAGATTATCTACTTAGCGAAAAGTAAATAAATAAATAAAATAAATATATGTATACTTAATTTATAAGATTATTTACTTAGCAAAAAGTAAATAAATAAAAGAATTAAGAATGTAGAATGTAGAAAGAAACGGCACGTAGGCACGAGGCACGCGGCACGTAGGCACGTAGGCACTCGACCATGCAATGAAATTACTAGACAAAACACTTAAAGTATAGTCATTGATTTTTCCTCATGATTTGACTTAAATACATCAAAAATTCGTATAATATGATTCGTATTCTTAAAATTTCAATATAATATGATTCTTATTTTCTTAAAAATTCAAAAAATTTTAATATGAAAATAAAATTAGATGAAAAAATTTACAAAACCGAAACATTTTAATTCGAAACATTTCATATTTTGAGAATATTAAAAGCAAATATTAAATTAACAAAAAAAAATTCAAATTTTATGTACAATTTTTCAGTAGACATTCAAATTTTCCTTTAAAAAAAAAAAAAACCGCCAAGCACGTGAAGCTCGCGTACCGTTCACGGGCTATATTTTCGAAGGAACGGCACGGCACGGCACGGCACGTCCAACCCGCGCGTGCGTGCCCGTGCCCCGTTTCCTTCGGCACGGTCCGTGGCCAAACCGGCACGGCCCGCACGGCACGGCCGTTTGGCCACCTTCTAACTATACAAGTGACTTGTAAGTGATAAGGGAAAGTTTCTTTCAATGGTTCAATAAGCTATTAGTGACTTGCAAGTTAAAAAAAGTATCAATTTTCATTGTTCCTTATGACTTATATGACCAGACAAACAGGCCCATATATATTGCCTATTGTTTCAGTGAGCTCTTTTTTTTTTGTGGGTAGATATCTTTTTCATTTTTCTTTTTTCTTTGTCCATTTACTATATTTTCTTTTGTCTCTCTTCCTGAAAGAAACAATAAAGTGAAGGAAAGCATATTTAAGAATTTTAGTAGTCACTACTCACTTGCCAAGTCAAAATGTTTGACTGAGATGTTTATTATTGACGATGCCTTCTCTTATCATATAATTTCAAACTTCTTCATTCTATTTCTGGTTTATGGCTTTGAAATATTATTGTTTCGTAAAGTTTATTTTTTATTTAAAGATTGATTTCTATTGATTATATTGAAGATAATGTGTTTCTACTTGCAGAGTTCATGCCTGGAGGGAGTCTATATGAATATCTGCATAGAAACCATACGACGATGGAGCTTTCGCAATTGGTGAAGTTTGTAGTGGAATGGAGTACTTGCATCAAAATGACATTATTCACAGGGATCTGAAAACGGCAAACCTGCTAATGGATGCTGAAAGTGTATGTATACATGCACGTACTCCTTTTTCAATGTTTTAATAGTAATTACTGTTGATTGTTTCACCAAAGGACTCATAATTATTCATTTAGGAATCACTCAGTAAACTTGTAAAATGACATTATTTTGTTGTTCTTCTAGAAATGTTTGAATTCACTGTAAGATTGAAGATATAATAATTTATTATTAGCAAAACAAAATATTATTTATTGTCAACCTAAATATATTTTAGGTATAAAGAAAGAGGAAAATTATATTAAAGTGAGAAGTAATCTCCATTCTAGCGATCTGAGTATAACATACCAAATGGTTAATTTTTAAAACTCAATTTAATACTATAATAATTTTTATATCTAATGTTGCTACATTGCCTTTAAGTTAGCTACTCTATAGTTTGGCGGAACTAGCTAGGCTGTGGTTATTACTATTTTAAATTCTTCCTTTATGTTCGTTTATCTTTCTCTCTATGAAACTTAAAACACAAAGGACCAAACTACTGCTGCCAACACCTTATGACATGATATTAGCAAAGCTGATTTTCAATAGTAAACAAAAGTTAATGTTTACTAGTTCTTTATGACCTAGTGTTTGTCCAATCTTAGGTGCTTTATTAGTTCACATTGCATCGAGTTATTTGCACTACTAGTAGCTAGGGATGAGCAGAAACCGAACCGAAAACCGAAACCGAACCAAAAACCGCAAAAACCGCACCAAGTAAAACCGAACCAAATAGAAACCGCATGAAACCGAACCAAATAGAAACCGCACCGATACTTTGGTTCCGGTTTTGGTTTCTACCTTTTTTAAAACCGAATATAAACCGAACCGAACCGCAATAATATATATAATATAATGATATAATTATATATATAAATATATTATAAATAATATAATTATTTATGTTTTTAAAAACATACAGACTGTTATCTGTTAGTTTACTAATACTATCTATTAGTGCAGTCCATTAACAAGTCTAGTCCATATATAACAAGTCCAGTCCATTAAGGCATTAACTAGTCTAGTAACTCAGTTCACATGACATGACTTATAACCCTAAATAATACTTGTCTCTTCTCATCTTGATCTAGCAGCGACAGCGAGCCAGCGACATACAAAGAGAGAGGCGCAATTCTTCTCCCCTTCTAGTTCTAGACTTCTAGGGTTTAAAAATTAAATCATTTAACATATGGAGCATACAGGTGGTCCATCCGATGCTACAAAAGGGAAGAATGTAGAAGCTACAAAAGAGGTATTTACTTTCCTAATTGTATATGATATATACATAGTTACATACATATACTTACATATTTATGTTAGGTTCTTGTTTTATATTTCCTAATTGTATATGTAGGTGTTATTTTGCTTAATTGCTTGTCACAGGTATATGATTCATCATCATTTATGCTATCAGTTCAGATAGTTCTGAACCCTTGCATATGATTTGAATATGTTTATTCAAAGGTTGGATATCCTGTTTTCCCTTCCAGATTGCCTTATTTTGCTGAAAAAGCAGATTACTGATTGGGTGACTGAAGTTTCTTTATCTAGTATGTGCAGAGTGTTTCTGTATCATATATCGTTGGTATCACTTTCCAGTTTCCTCTATATTTGTTTTGTTTCTCCATTCATTCATTTTCTTTTAAAACCGAAACCGCATCATTTCAAACCGAAACCGAGTTGGGAAAACCGAACCGCACCAATATTGTTTGGTGTGGTTTTGGTTTCTAATTTTAGAAACCGAATTAATATGGTTACGGTGCGGTTTTCGCACCAAACCGCACCATGCTCATCTCTACTAGTAGCTGTTACCATAAAAGTATATCCTCAAGTCTTCCAACATCTTCTGGAGACGTGCTGATTTGCATGTAGGCAACGAAATAGTGCTATTATATCAGCTAATTCAACAATGGATCTAGTCACAAAGATTTTGACTGCATCATGTAAGAAGATTCTCGATAACGGATAACCAGTAAGCAATATATTCCCGTCCAAATGGAGCATTAAAGAATCGATCTGATGCCAAATGATCAATTTTCCTTGATCTGATGATGGCTGTATAATCCTCTGTTCCCTGTGCAATCTTGTCATGACCTTGTGTGAGCGCCCATTATTGGCACACTGGATCCCTTTAGGTTCTGGGTGGTAATATTTCTCATAACTAGTACAAAACACAATTGGTTAGTTGACCGTTTAGGACTTCAGTGGCTTGAGACCTGGGCAGTTTGGCAGAAGTTGTAGACATCCCACCCTTACTTAACAAGTTACTATCTATCAAGCCTTCTTCCAACTACTTTTCCAACCATACTCTTTACATTCTTTTCATATGATTTCCCGCCCATTATTTGTCCACATCTTCTGATTAAGAAAAAGCATGTTATTAAATTTTTGCGTACTTGCTAAAATAAATAACTGAATTTTTTTTGAGTACCAGAAGCTAAGTGTGCACCTAATATCCTTATATGTAATCCTTATTTCTTAACATATTAGGAGAGGGATCCTTTGAGGACTTTATACGGTGCTTTCTATGTTTTGTGGGAAAAAGTATGTATTTATTCACAAAATGTAATCCTTGCGAAAAGTTATGAAACAGAAATTAGATTTTAAATGATACATTTATTTTGAAATTGGAGATTGCTAAGGGTTTGTATTCCCAAGTAGGACATTGATACATTGGTTAGAAACAGAATAGGAGTAAGTGGCCCTAGAAACCCCTACGAGGATTGGGCCTCGTATTCTATGAGCCAATGAGGATTGACTCCTCCGCCAAGAGGCTAGTTCAGACGCCCCCAACCCTTAATCAGGCCCAGTATTCTAAGATTTTCACATCAACCCGTATCATGAACTAGTTTATATTTTGTATTGTTGTATATGCCCAATGTTTTTACTCTTTTTGTGAAATAAACATGCATCACTCCAACTGTTAAATGAAGCATGCGAACATTATTTCAATTCTCACAATTCGTAGGGCCTCTGCCATAATATGAGGCTGTATCTGCATTTACTTCACTAACATTGAGTGGCGGATGCAGCATTAGACTTGAAGGTACTCGGAATAGATTTTTTGTTGTGGATGGGAACAAAACAACCAACTTGACAGATAAAACTTGTTAAAATTCACTGTGTGTAAAACTTGTTAAAATTCACTGTGTGAATAGGTTATAGAAGATATTTAATGGTATAAGCAACCAAAACTTTAGATCAAATTCTGAAACTTCCTGGGAATTAATGAGTTATGACTCGAATTCTGCATTCTGGAGAAGCTCGGAGAGATAACAATTTGTAATATTAATATATGTTATATGCAGTTAACTTAATAGACAAAATCTCAGGGTACGCCACAGGAACCCCTCGGTTCCATGTGGCTCCATCCCTTCTAACATTATCTTTCTGCACAGTTTTGAATTATATTATATATGCATTCTGGTTACTTTGCTTCGTACCTCTTAACAACTTCAGGCATATTAAGTTGGCATCGTAATTTTTTCTTAAGGTTGTTAAAGTGGCAGATTTTGGTGTTGCTCGGTTCCAGAATCAAGGAGGGGAAATGACAGCAGAGACAGGAACATACAGATGGATGGCCCCTGAGGTCTGGTTTCATCTCATAACAATTTCATGTGCTTCCTTATGCTAGTAGAAAAATGAGTGCATGTGGACATGTGGTGTGTTGATTAAATCATGAGCTCATGTCATATACAATAAGTACTTCCCATATCATCATGTAGCCTGTTAATTATGGTATATATTCTTATCATATGCACTTCGCCGTGGTTCTATATTACTTTTTCTTTTTTGTATGGTTTTTATTACTTTAAAAATGTTGATGCTCTAAAAATTCAACTTCCAGTTAAGGTGGTTCTGAAATATGTGGAGATACAGTTAACTATTTAAGGCATGTGTCAATACAGCAGAGGGCGAAAGAAATTTTCTAGGAAATGTATAACTTAATATGCAAGTACGTATCTAACTTAATATGCAAGTACGTATCAGTTTTACTTTGTGTCTAGTTCATTCTACATTGCTTTACTTGCTTTTGGGTGTATAATGCATACCAAATTGGGTCTATAATGTTATTGAGATCACCAACCTCCACAACCCCCTCCTGGTGCAACCGTGCAGTGTGCAACACATTTTGTGGTTCTATGATCTCCTTTTCTCTCTGGTATATATTGATTGTATGCCTTATTGTGAAGGTCATAAATCATCTTCCTTATGATCAAAAAGCTGATGTGTTCAGTTTCGCGATTGTTCTATGGGAGCTTGTGACAGCAAAGGTATATATCCTATAGTTTAGTCTGATTTGCAAAATTGTGTAAAGTTGAATCTAATTGAGTTAAAGCATATTTTCTTAAGTAAGATAATATTCACTAAGATCTCGTTGTTTGAGATGTAGATTCCATATGATTCTATGACGCCATTACAAGCTGCCTTGGGAGTGAGACAGGTTAGTTCAGCCATAAATTAAATCTTAATTTAAACAATGCTATAATTGCTGCGACTGCAAATTCTTGTTCCTAATCCCTTTTGAGCCAATTTTCCTGTGACATTTGCTGGTGTTCTCTCTCTCTTCTTTTAAAGGGTGTCGACCACTAATTTTAAACACTTGAAAATCTTTTTGCTCACTTCACAGCTAGGCCAACTGTTTGGGGTTTCCAATGGTGGATATGGCAAATTTTGTTTATTGGGGTATTTTGGTCCCGAAGGATTAAAATCTTGGCTTATACTTGCATAGATCAAAATTTAGTCACAGATAATTCCCGGCTTGTTAAATTTTCTTAAAAAACAAGTCTTGTGTTTGTTTGGTTTAGGATTATAAATGGGACTGTTCATTGATTGGAGTATTATATTATTACTAATATGAAAGAATATGAAAAATGCAATGCTAAGTTAGTAAGTTGCCTCTATTTCATCTAATCAGTAACAGATGGATTATCATTTTTTCTTTAAGTATGTTCGATCCCTTTCAAAACCTGTTTGTGCTAGGTTTGAATGTGTCAGGTAATCAACTGGTAGCATGTTTTTATTCAGTGATAGTCCATGAACTAATATAATCCCATTACACTTATACGAAACAAACATGAGATGACCTTTTCCAGTGTACTATATATGGTCTTATTTATACTTACTGATTAACGAACGCAGTCCCATATAATAATTCATGGCGCACTCTCATATTTTTTATACGTTTACTATGCTAGGGGCCTTCGGCCAGATATTCCTAAAGATGCACATCCAAAGTTATTGGACTTGATGCAAAAATGTTGGGAAGCTAGTCCAAGCAAACGACCGTCCTTTTCTGAGATAAGAATCGAACTTGAGATGATCCTTCAGGAAGTTCAGGTAGCACAACTCTTGTGCATTATCGGCTTCATGCACATATCATATTTTATCTTTTAGCCTTAATATATTCCTCTGTCAATCTGCAGGCTTCTTCCAAAGCATCAAATGACAGCTGAATTCTTCAGCTGCAACTTACATAGGGTAGATCAGCCTCTCATTTGTTTCTTATTCCCTGTCATCCCACTCTTATATAGATATAGAAGTCTAGTTGGAAAGTTAGAAAGATTGATACAGAAAGGCACATTAGGGAAAGAGATAGAATGACTTGTTACATAGTATTACCACAAACTTCTAAATGTTTCAGTTGTACAAATCAGATGTACGTTAGTAAGATAGTGGTTTCTCTTGCAGTCGGAATACAATTTTGATGATTTTTGAGAAAATGACCAAAATACCTCATTTTGGAGGTCAATTGCCCGAAATACCTGTTTCCAAATTGCATGGCCCTCAGCGTGTCCCAAGTTCACTTTTTCCACATTTTTTCTAACTCCCCGCTGCTCTCCCCCCCATGGGCGGACCGAGGGCTCTGGTGGGTTCCAGCCCGGGTCAATTTAGCCAGCAATAAAATTTTACTTGTAATATGTGATTTACGAAATGGTTCAGCCCGGTCCATTTTAATCTCTTAGTCCGTCTTAGCCCATCCCATTTTCATACAGTTGATTGATTGGTTTATGAAGTCTTACATAAGATTTTAGAAGTTCTCTTTCCGTCTAACTAAAACACACTCTATCAGATTTATTAACTACATACGGAGTATTTGGTTTATTTGAATGATTTGTTCTATTTAATTTATATACAAATTAGTACATATATTATGAAACTTATTATTGTTATAATATTATCGTTGTTGCATCTAGTTTTTTTTACGGTGTCATGTGACTCCCTATTTATTAATTTAATTTTCAAAATGGTTTTGAATTCATAGTTATTAATTTCATTTACAATTTTTATAATAGGTAGATTTAATCTGATTTCTAAGATATTTTAAAATTATTAGGTTGATTTTCAAAATGTTACTCTTAATTTTTATATTTTATAAAAATAGTACAAACATATTAATCAAGATTCCAAGATCTTTTAGAATATTCAGGTTGAGTTTTAAAGTGTAATCGAGATTTCAAAATTTATTGTATATATCGAGATTTTACTGTAATTCCCAATTTTTTTTAAAAATATTTAACTATAATTTTTTTGTAAAAAATTGACATTTTTTTTTATTTAGCAATGATTAACAGGTCACACTCGTGCAGATTACGTTGGTCCATAGTAAAAAAAAAAATTTGTAGTTCACTTATATATGTTTAGCCCAGGTGGATGCAACATCCTGGGTCCGCCCCTGCTCCCCCCCCGGTGAATAACCCCCCTCCCCGACGTTCGTTTCCGTCCATCTCCGTTCCAGAAAATCACATAATTTTGTTGTCCACGACTTGCTCATCAATTTAAGGTATAGTTGTGTTTAAATATGATCCCGTACGTGCGTGTATGACGAGATCGGAAAACATAATCGGAGAATAGCTTCGATTTTGGGCATTTACAATCAGGATTTAGAATCGTTAAATTAATGCCATAGGGTTGTAGAGGACGATGATACGATTCTGTTGGTATATAGAACTCAAATGGAAATTGATTGAGGTGGGAGAACAAAGCAAATGAAAATCTGGCGAAAAATCGCCCGACGAGTCGCGCCGGCGAGGCTTTGCACAAGACGATGCTGACGTCGGATACGCCGTTCCAACATGCGTATCACCTGATACGCATGATGGAAATGCGTATCTCGACTACTGTAGCAGCATTCCTACGGTTAGCGTGTGTTCAAGACACGTTGGTACATGTAGCGTGTCTTCAAGACACGTTGATACATGTAGCGTATTTGAGTGATACTCTGTTCGTGAAGGCGTGACTGGAAGATACTCCTTCACCAGTAGCGTGTCCCGTGGGTATTTTGGGCCGCCCGAGTTGGCGGTAGGCATTACCAGAGGATTAAAAAAAAAAAGGTATTTTGGGCCTTCACCCATGATTTTTTTAGTAAGAGTATTTGGCTACCAAATGAAACTTAGCTTTAAGTTACTTTTTCCAGTTTTTTTTTTTTGAGGGAAACATGAACTAATTTATAAATTTAAGGACAAAACGTCCATCAGTACATTGCTAAGAGGCTCCTGGGTAGTGATTCGACCAGACCAGTTGAATTCCAAAAGGTATAATGAGTCTAAGATCAGAAAAATACATTGCAATATGCACCCTTTGACAGACTATTCGATTTATTTGAAGTTGACAATTGGACTCCAAGATTACCTCCTACAGGCTATGTCTTTTTCGTAGCTTTGCTACCTGAACAATGATTTTTGCTTCGGTTATTTCAATTAGAAAAATGCTAGAGAATTCAAAAATTTGTCCCAAAATACTAATGTATTATTTTGTGTAATTGATAACTTTCCTAATAAAAAAATATGTTCCCGTGTATAAATATGTTCCCATAAATTAGATCTTGACATGTGTTTGCCACATTATTTGAGACAATTTTGGAAGTTTTTTTTTTGGGTTCTTTAGCATTACTCTCAAATTATCAAGTTGTGAGTTTTCTTTAAAAAAATAATGTAGTAATATTTTTTCACTTAAAAAGTATTTATAAGTAATAATAGCTTTGATGATTAAGCTATTAGCTTTCAAGTTTCACAGACTTGAACGTACTATGGAGGTCACTTGCCATATTTTGCGTTTGAGAGAATAGAGAATATCCAATGCTGTGAATTTCGTTTATACTGTACTTTATAGTAATGAATTAATTAGATCAATGAATAAGAATAGAGATAAGCAAGTCAAATTCCTTACACCAAACTGGAATATGGTACAATTTAAAGATTCATTCATGCATACGTTTAAGACCAATCGAAAGGGTTACTCAAATTTACTGAGAAAGATAGTTTTTGTAAGGCAAAATTATTGGCCTATTTGGCTACGATTTAAAATAAGTCTTTATGAATTTCGGGAAAAATTTCATATTTTGATTTTGGTGAGATGTGAAAACACCCGATCCCATTCCGACCTCGATATGTGGAATCGTCTTGCGCCATATGTACTGAGATTGTTCGGGAGACATGGTCCAAGCCCGGTGAAGAAATGAAGCCAACATTGACTGACTTTCATGGTTAAGATTCGACAAAGTATAAAGAAGAAAGATTAAGTTGGTGTTAAGTGAGTGAAAGTTTTTTATACAAGCATTTAATATATGTTTGAGATTCCATAAATTGCAAAAAAATTAACTTTATCTTAAAATAAATTGACTTATTTTGGAAAATAAGTTCTCCAAATACATCCTATATTTCAGTATCATTTCTTGGTCAAAAGCATATATGAAATATACTCATTGAGCTGATCAGCTCTGTTCTGTGTTCGTACACAACGTTGCTTAAAATTGGCGAAATTTGGACATGGGTACGAGATCATGTCATAACGTTTAAGACATTATACCGATATTGCAGTGAAAATTAAACATTGTATTCCAATCAATACATAAATAATTTTCCTTTTTTATTTCTTCCTGCAATTATAGATTATTTTATTGGATGTTCATGATCAAAACATTCATTGGAGATTCGATCCAATCCTGTATGATTCAAAACTCGATCCGATAAAAACGATTCAAAAAATATATGAATTAGATTGAATAATAAATGGGTTGTACCCATGTAGTGACACTGATTCTTAGAGAAAATGAATGGAATGTTTTTATTAACACATGTATGAAAATGCTTCTTTATTAACGCACTTTAGTGCAAAACAACTTTGAAGAGTGTTTTTTTTATAACATCCCACGTCCAACGTCATGAGATCTTTATAGATACAAGTCAACAACTAATGTGTAGTAAATTGCTAACACTTTTGGATTGACATGTAATGGATTGTTGAGTCTGGTATGCATTCGGTTATCTTGGATGCATTTGGTTTAATAATTGTAATTTATTTTAGTTTTCAATTTAGAATTCTACCAAATTGCTACTTGTATAAAATTCTGCTTAGTAGTAGAGCATACAAAATTCTGCTTAGTAGTAGAGCCTTCAGTACTTTTGCAGCCCCACTTTGTTTTCTACTTGATAGAGAAGAATGGTTGATGCAACTATATCCTTTGCAATCGAAAAGCTCAATGATTTTCTGACTCAAGAAGTGAACACTAGGATAGGAGTAAAGGATGGTGTAAGGTGGCTCAAAGATGAACTGGGCTACCTCCAATCTTCTTTAGGAAATGCAGAAGCAAATCAAGAAATGGATAACCAGATTCGCTTGTGGAGTTGTGGATAGACAATGTCTGAGATGTTGCGAATGAAGCTGTAATATCTTGGAGAGGTTTAGCGTTATACAAGAAGAACATGTTAGAATTTCAAACTCTTCTAGAACATAAACATATATAGTCATATATGGTAGACTAGGTTGAAGAAATCAACAAAAACATCTCAATAGTCAATAGTCAAATAATTTAGGCTTGAAATAATTAAGTTGTGATGTAAGGGGTGATGCAAAACCATGCAATTTGAAGCCTATATAAAGGCTACCCAGCAAACTCAATAAACACACCAAAAGAGATAGAAAAGAAAGAGCTGAAGCTCTTGTGAGAGAAAGAAAGAAATTGTAATTTCTTTTTATATATACATACACGTTTCCAACAAGTGGCATCAGAGCTAGGTTGTTAAATTCTGAAAATTCTGCAAATTTTCCGGCAAGTTACTGTTCCGACGGCACTGTTCACGCCGTAGAAGACGAAGTACTGTTCGCGCCGGAGAAGACGAAGTACTGTTCATACATACGACACTGTTCATACGAAGCACTGTTCATACGGTACTATTCATACGGTACTATTCTCACGACACTGTTCATATACAACACTGTTCATACGGTACTGTTCATACATATGGTACTGTTCACTTATACTCTGAGAGAATATTTTTTGAAAAAAATGGCGAATATGGTGCAACAAAATATTCCAAAGTTGACGGCTACAAATTATGGAAATTGGAGTATCCAAATGAAGGTGTTACTCGGTTCGTACGATAATTGGGATATCGTTGAAAGCGGCTATAGCGAGCCCGAAGATGCTACCGCTGAAGCAGCACTTTCTAATGCCGAGAAGACGGCGTTAAAAGAATTTCGAAAAAAAGACAACAAGGCGTTATACACAATTTTTCAAGGTGTCGACGAATCCACCTTCGAAAAAATTTCAAATGCAAAGACAGCAAAAGAGGCGTGGGAGATTTTACAAAAATCATTCCAAGGTGTCGAGAAAGTGAAACAGGTACGACTCCAAGTTCTTCGTGGCGAATTTGAAAATATCAAAATGAAGACTTCAGAAAATATCGGTGAATATGTTACGCGTTTGAAAACGGTGTCAAACGAAATGAAAAGAAATGGCGAAAGTCTCGATGATGTTCGGGTCATGGAAAAATTGCTCCGCTCGCTAACAAGAAAATTTGATTATGTTGTTACTGCTATCGAGGAGTCGAAAGATTTGTCCACGATTTCTATCGATGAGCTAGTTGGTTCACTTCAAGCGCATGAGCAGCGGATGAACCAGTATGATGATACGAGCCATTTGGAGAAAGCTTTGCAAAGCAGCATGTCTATCGGTGAAAATTCTGGCACTAGCAGTTTTGTACGTGGCAGAGGTGGCTATAGAGGTGGCTACCGAGGTGGACAAGGACGTGGAAGACAGACGTTCAGTAGAGGCCAGAATAATGAAGGCTATCAACCATCTAGTCGTGGTCAAAATTTTAGAGGCCGAGGAAGAGGCGGATTCCAACAACGAGGTGACAAGTCTCAATTACAATGTTATAATTGCAACAAATATGGTCACTTCAGTTACGAGTGTAGATCACCGAAGGTGGAAGAAAGGAGTCATTTTGCAGCAGCAAGAGAAGACAAAAATGTGGGTTCCGCTATGTTCCTCACTTACAAAGGAGATGACGAAGGCAAGAAGAATACATGGTATCTTGATTCGGGAGCCAGCAACCACATGTGTGGCCACAAGGAATTATTTACGGAGATAGACGACACCATCAGTGGAGAAGTTACTTTTGGTGACTCGTCAAAAATTCCAGTCAAAGGGAAAGGCACTGTTACGATTGTGACAAAGAGAGGTGATATAAAGTATATAAATGATGTTTATTATATACCTGCTTTGAAAAGTAATATCATCAGTCTTGGACAACTTGTGGAAAAGGGATATAATATTCAGATGCAGGATAATTCTCTGATCATCAGAAATCAGATTCGAGAATTAATTACAAACGTGGAGATGTCAAAGAATCGTCTCTTCACTCTTGATATGCAGACGGAGGTGCAGAAGTGTTTGAAGTCAGTCATTAAAAATGACTCGTGGTTATGGCACTTGAGATTTGGTCATCTTGGATTTACTGGCTTGAAATTATTGTCAAGGACAAAGATGGTGGATGGTTTGCCAGAAATCAATGAACCAAATCAGTTGTGCGAAGCATGTGTTAAAGGGAAGCAACACCGACAAAGCTTTCCAGTTGGAAAATCATGGCGAGCTAGATGGCCGTTGGAGATTGTTCATACGGATATAGCTGGTCCATTTGATATTGCATCACACTAGTACAAAACTGACCTTATACGTCGCCTCTTATACGTCGGTTCTCGCCAAAGGCGACGTATAAAGTAGTTATATACGTCGGTTCCGCATAAAGGCGACGTATAAGGTCAATTTTTAAAATTTTTTACGTCGGTTGAACAAAACGCCGACGTATAAAGTCATATTATACGTCGGTTGAGGAAAAGGCGACGTATAAAATGCTACTTTATACGTCGGTTGAGAAAAAGGCGACGTATATAATGCTACTTTATACGTCGGTTGAGAAAAAGGCGACGTATATAATGCTACTTTATACGTCGATTGAGGAAATGCGACGTATAAAATGCTACTTTATACGTCGGTTGAGAAAAAGACGACATATATAATCACTTTTTACATCATATTTTCAAGACCCGACGTATATATATTAATCATATACGTCGGTCTTTTTATCAGTGACGTACTTTAGACATACTTTACTCTTTTATTTCCCCATTCTCTCCCCTATCCCCCAAATTCAACCCGCTCTCTGTATCAATTATTACTTTCTCCGATCCTCATCGCCGCTTTCTCACTGGAAAATCCAACTTATTGCCGCATTTTAGTCTTAATCGACGATCTCTCTCTCAGATCTTCTCACTCTATCTTCTTCAATTCGCTTCAAGCTCGTGGGTTTCATCTCGATTTCAAGCTCGCTGATGATCCCACTCTTTCGCTTCAGCGTTATGGACAGTACCTATGATTCAGAGTCTTTATCGAGCAAATTCGTCTCACTCAAACTTCATCTCTCTATTGGCCTTGAATTTGAAATTCAAATTCCATCTCTTGAGTTAATTTTTGGGCTTTGAGTCTATTGGTTTAATTTGAGGTATGCCTTCTGTTGAGTTCTTATATGCTTAATTGACTTGTGTTCTGATTTAGGGTTTGCATTCCAGTTTTTGTATTTTTCACCTTTAAGTGTTTGTAAATTTTAGGAAAAATTGGAATTATGTGTTTGTGCCAATTCTTTTGCAAAGAAGCAGCCAAATGAAATTAAAATTAAAATTTTAATCTTTTAATTAGAATTGTATTAATCTTTTGAGATTTTTGTTTGCTTCTATTTAAAATGTTGTGTTTTTTGCTTTACCTGTGTGACGTTTCAGAGGTACAAAGAAGCTGGGCACGACACCATTGTTCTGGCTGGAGTAGAATATGGAAGTGGCAGCTCCCGAGACTGGGCTGCTAAGGGCCCAATGCTCCAGGTGAGTTGTTTGTTGGATTTATGAGAGTTTTTGGACACTTTGTTTGGAAGAGCTATTTTTTGCTCTGCCCATGGCTAATTTTTTTGCCAATAACTGATTTCAGGGTGTAAAAGCAGTGATAGCCAAAAGCTTTGAGAGAATTCATCGCAGCAATCTGGTTGGTATGGGCATCATTCCTCTTTGCTTCAAAACTGGGGAGGATGCAGATGCACTTGGTTTGACTGGGCATGAACGTTACACTATAGACCTTCCAAGTAAAGTCAGCGAGTTAAAGCCTGGCCTGGATGTTACTGTTACAACTAACAGTGGCAAATCTTTTACATGTACAGCACGGTTTGACACAGAGGTATATAACATGTTTTTTTTTCTTGTGAACAGATGAAGTTGTCCCAGGCTCCTTTTTTGCTTAATCCCTTTTATGCTTTTTTTAATACACGTAAAAAACAAATTCCACTAGAGGTGGAGTTGGAAAATGTAGGAGTTATATTTTGATTCTTGTGTCTTCTATCAAGCACATTGTATAGACAATTCATGTTGAACTCATTCTTATACTAATCATCAAATCATAATACATCTTATTTTTAGAAATTGTCCAGTCAGTATGTATTACTTGTACGTGTCCTTTATATCTCTGGTTTATTTTAAAATTTTAATTTCATTTGGCTGCTTCTTCAGGTTGAGTTGGCATATTTTGATCACATAATTCCAATTTTTCACATAATTTTATTTTGAGTTGGCTTATTTTGATCACATATTTGGATAAAGCTGCTGCAATTGCTTTGGCAAAGAAGTTGCCTATGCATAGCACTGTGTGGAAAACATGGTATCTTGTAGCTGTAGCCTGTAGATTAGTGCACTGCGAAAAAAAAAAATTAGTTCACTATTGTTGGTGTTAGTTTAGGTAGATTGTGCGGATATAAGAGCAGTAAAGGGCATTGGTTAATCCTTATAACATTAGCTAATGGAGATTTTGACTGTGGAAAAAATGTTAGCGCCTAGGGAGCTGTATGTATTGCATATTCATCAGTGGTAGTATGATTGCAGAACTATATTTAGAACAACAGAGGACAAAACTTGAATTAGTATATACTAATTATGCACTTGACATGTTTAAGGATTTTAATAAGTTCCAGAATCTTGATGGTAGTTCACTGCTCGGTGGAGATCTTATTATAGAAGTTGAAATCTATACAGAAATATACATGTTGTGCTGTTATCTGACTGAATGATTAATCTGGTAAAGGTGATATCAATAAATTTGAATTTCAAACTTTTAACAGAAATGACGAATCTGTGAGACTTGTTGGATGATAGGAAAGTACAGGATAAAATGCCATATGGGTTACTTTTGCAGAACGGTTGAACACTAAATGATAAAAAAAATCTGGGAAATGATGAATGTGTGACCTGAACATTTTTCTCCTGTTTATGTATAGCTGCCACTTTTGTTCACTCTGGAAGTTTATGTATGCTCATATGTTTGGAGTTAACCGGTTTGATGTTATCCTTCCTCCTGGCCAGGTTAGTAAAAGTTATCATGGTTGTTGGAGCATTTAATTTCTGATATGTATACCGATGTCAAGTTTTTTGTTGGATTCTATGTCAAGTTTGTTGTTGTATTAACTGAGAACTATGGCAATTGATAACCAGGTGCATAGTTATGTATCTCAGACCAAAACGATTGCAGGTCACAACCTAGAGCCAATCCCGTGGCAAATATTTCCTGACAAAGAAAAGAGCAATTTTGAAACTGGATACACTAAAGCCTCCAAGGTGATACATTGTTCTTTTAAACAAAAATAATTTTGTTGATACATTTAGTTTCTTCATTCTTTGACCTTTAGTTTTTGCTGAATAATAGAATTGGACTGAAGAAAAGAACATGGATACTCCAAGTCTAAACTATCGAACCAATGCAAAAATCGGTAAGAATATACTGATGCAATTGAATAATGTATAGTTCTGATGGGGCTGTGTAATTTTTAATCTTTATGTTTAACTTTTGCAGGTATAAGATCTATGTAGAAGGTTACGCTTGGTCCGTAAGTTTAAGATACATTCTATCACGTGGTTCTGTACCTGTACTTATACATCCTGAATACGAAGATTTCTTTAGTCGTGGCCTTTTCCCGAAGAACTACTGGCCTATATCTCCTTCAAATTTATGCCCGTCGATAGAGTTTTAAATTTTGTTATTGCACTATCTCAGTGTTACTTGTACAATATCTCGTGCATGATATGCTCGACCCGTTAGATTGAGAATTTGTAACATTTTGGATGTAATTTTTCAAGTGTATAACAGTAATTATGTTATTTAATCTATATTTGTGTTCAAATTGAATTGGGAAATTTTAATTATTGTAGGTTTTTCATTGTACAAAATTTTGTTAAAGCCGGTTATTTTGATTGTTTACCAGGTTTTTGGGTATGGGCACAGAGAAACAAAAAAATTATTTTTTTTAAATTTTTGTGGACAATATACGTCGGTTCCCGGGCGATGTATAAAGCATAAACTATATACGTCGGTTTTTTGGACATTATACGTCGGTTTTTTGGACATTATACGTCGCCTTTCTTTGATATTATACGTCGCCCTTCTTCGACTTTATACGTCGCCTTTTTAACCGACGTATATTAAACTTTATACGTCGCCTTTTTAACCGACGTAAAAGACTCGTGACTTTATACGTCGCCATTTAACCGACGTATAAGACCTATTTAACCGACGTAAAAAGCAAATTTTGTACTAGTGTCATTTGGCGGAAATAGGTATTACCTAACTTTTATTGATGATTTTAGCAGGAAAAGTTGGGTTTATCTCATTAAAGAAAAGGCGGAGGCTCTTGATAAATTCAAGGAGTTCAAAGCTTTGGCAGAAAAACAAAGTGGTCATTATTTGAAGGTACTCCGATCAGACAGAGGAGGCGAGTACACTTCAAACTTGTTCAGAAGTTTTTGCAGAGCACATGGAATCAATCATCAGTTGACAAGGGCATATACTCCACAGCAAAATGGTGTAGCAGAGAGGAAGAATCGCACCATTCTAGATATGGCAAGGAGAATGGTGAAAGCAAAGCACATGCCAAGAACTTTCTGGGCTGAAGCCGTTCTATGTGCAGTTTATTTGTTGAATCGCTGTCCAACTAAAAGTGTCAGAAACAAAACTCCAAATGAAGCATGGAGTGCTAGCAAACCATCAGTTGGGCATCTCAGAATATTTGGGTGTATTGCATATGCCCATGTTCCCGATCAGAAAATAAAGAAGTTTGATGACAAAGGCGAAAAATGCATCTTTTCCGGATATGATAAAAGAAGCAAGGCGTACAGACTCTATAATCCCCTCACGAAGAAATTAATCATTTCTCGAGATGTTGAGTTTGATGAATCTAATTACTGGAGATGGAGTGAGGAAGAAAGAAAAGTTGCGGGTTTATTTTTCAATGATGATGATGATGGTGATGACTCCAACAATGAAGATGGTGGAGATGATGATCCAACTCCTCCCCAAAGTCCAAATCAGCAAACTCCTGCCTCGACACCATCGAGTTCAGGAAGCAACAGTAGCAGCAGTTCAGGGGGAGCACCAAGAAAAATGCGGAGTCTGGATAGTATTTATGAAGCAACAAGTCCGGTACAGACATCTTTTGATTATTCTTTATTTTGTTTGATGGCTGAATGTGATCCAGTGACATTTGAGGAAGCTTCTGAAGAAAGCAAATGGAAAAAGGCCATGGATGAAGAAATTGGTGCTATTAAGAAGAATGATACTTGGGAGCTTACAAGTCTTCCAGAAGGACACAAAGCAATTGGTGTCAAATGGGTCTACAAGACCAAGACAAATCAAGAAGGCAAAGTGGAGAAGCACAAGGCAAGGTTGGTGGCTAAAGGCTACAAGTAGAGACATGGCATTGATTATGATGAGGTATTCGCTCCAGTTGCAAGAGTTGATACCATCAGACTTCTTACAGCAATTGCAGCTCAGAATCAGTGGAAGATTTAGCAGATGGATGTGAAGTCAGCATTCCTGAATGGTTATCTTGAAGAAGAAGTCTACATCGAGCAACCACTTGGATATGTTCAGAAAGGCGAAGAAAATAAAGTCTATATGCTAAAGAAAGCACTGTACGGGTTGAAACAAGCCCCGAGAGCATGGAACACAAGGGTTGATGAATACTTTCAGAAGAATGGTTTTGTGAAGAGTCCATACGAGCATGCACTCTACACCAAAACAAATTCAGGGGGAGATATTATGATCGTGTGCTTATATGTGGATGACATGATCTTTACCGGAAACAATCCTGGTATGTTCGATGATTTTAAGAAGGTTATGACTAATGAATTTGAGATGACAGATATTGGTCAAATGTCATACTTTCTTGGAGTCGAGGTGAAGCAAAGCAAAGATGGGATTTTTATGTCTCAGAAAAAATATGCCGAGCAGATGTTAAGCAAGTTCAGAATGGAAGAATGCAAGCCGGTGAGCACGCCCGCAGAAACGAGCATAAAGCTCAGAAATGATTCAACAAGGGAGTCGGTAAATCCGACATTGTTCAAAAGTTTGGTTGGAAGTCTGAGGTACCTAACTTTCACTCGTCCGGATATTATGTATGCAGTTGGACTGGTTAGTAGGTACATGGAGAAGCCGAAGCAAAATCACTTCATGGCAGCTAAAAGAATTTTGAGGTACATTAAAGGTACACTTGATCATGGTCTATTTTACACGCATTCTCAAGATTCAAAATTAGTTGGCTACTCAGACAGTGATTATGGTGGAGATTTGGATGACGGGAAAAGCACTTCAGGATATGCTTTTCATATCGGTTCAGCGATATTTTCATGGTCATCAAAGAAGCAACAGATAGTTGCTCTCTCAACATGTGAGGCAGAATACATGGCAGCAGCAGCGTGCGCATGTCAAGCTATGTGGCTAGGCTACATATTGGGCGAGTTAAATCTCGCAAAGGAGGATCCGATTACTATATACGTAGATAACAAATCTGCTATCTCACTTGCAAAGAATCCGGTGTCACACAGTCGAAGCAAGCACATCAACATCAAATATCATTTCATACGAGAGCAGGTGAATGACAAAATTGTGGAGTTGGTGCACTGCAGGACCGAAGAAAATTTAGCAGATATTTTCACGAAGCCATTGAAGCCGGAGTTATTTCAGAAAATGAAGAAGTAGCTCGGAATGGAAAGTCGAGTTTGAGGGGGAGTGTTAGAATTTCAAACTCTTCTAGAAGATAAACATATATAGTCATATATGGTAGGCTAGGTTGAAGAAATCAACAAAAACATCTCAATAGTCAATAGTCAAATAATTTAGGCTTGAAATAAATAAGTTGTGATGTAAGGGTTGATGCAAAACCATGCAATTTGAAGCCTATATAAAGGCTACCCAGCAAACTCAATAAACACACCAAAAGAGATAGAAAAGAAAGAGCTGAAGCTCTTGTGAGAGAAAGAAATTGTAATTTCTTCTTATATATACATACACATTTCCAACAGAACATGCAGCTCCGAAACATGGTTTTCTGGATCGTCTGCGAAAGTGCAAAGCATTATATGCAGGTGCAAGAAAGAAGCCGATCTTTATGATATTGGCAAGGAGATTGAGTTGCTGCAGAGAAGGATTACAAATAGATCACTGGGAAAAGTTGAATATGATTCCAGAACAAGTAAGATGTGTTCCTCCCATACCTGACACATACATTCATTAGCTTCGAAGTTGCAAAATTACTATAGTATTATTTCTTCGTGTTATCAATCTGATGTTGCTTGATGTTTACCATATTTGATTTGAAATTATAGACACCATATATTGTAAAAGAACAACAATTCTTGGAATTTAAAATTTTGAAGCTGGTTGTACTTTTTATTTATACATCCATAGCGCCAATATTAATCACCTGATCAATGATGCAAATGAAACTTTGTTTTCATGTCTAGAAAGGTTTAAACTCAACTTCTGAAAAAGGTTTTATATTAAACTCTGTGCACAAGAAATTGTTTAACATTCTTAAGAACCTTTTGTGGAATTTTGATAAAACAAGTGCAAGATATCTTTCATCCACTTTGAGGAAATAGGGAAAACTTTTGGGTGGACTAATGACCTAGATATGCGTGGCTCCACCAAGTCCTGCACACGTTTAATTCACAGGCTTGGTCCCAAAAGATTATGTTCTTGCCGGACAGTTTTATTAAACAAAAACCGTACTTTTGACAAACCAACATCAAAATTTAAGTAACTATCTTTTGGCAAAAAGAACAACTTATGACTTATAGAGTGGAGATTGTGATTTACCAGTTATCCTAACCTGTCTCCAGTTTTTGACCCGCACAGCAAATGCTGCATACACCACTCTTTAAAAAATCTTCCTGCCCAGTCTCGAAATCACAATAAACAGCTTGTTGCACATACGAACTGACAGTCTTGCCATCAGCTGAGTCCCCATACCTAAAGGCCGGAAGAAGATGAATCGAGACATACATTCTGAGAGTCGATTTTTCCCCAAATAAAGAAACAACAACAAATTAAGGAAAAAGTGGCAAGGTAAACTAAAGTTTAAGAAACATGGACCGCAAAAAGAAAATGATTTCGAAAGACCAACCTAGCTAGGCAAATCTTAGATGAGAATAGAATTTGTAAGGGCTGAATAAGTCAACAAAGGTAACAAACATATACTCCATAAACAATGAGATGTCCATTCAGACATTATGGTCTACAAAGTAAATTTTACATGCTCACTTACAAACACATTAAGCATAACAAAATATACAGTACAGATTCTTAACACCAGCAGGATTGTGTATATTTCTTATGTTTGCTAATAAAAGAAAGAGTATTCAGAAGTAAGCACAACAGCCTGGTTTGCCTCTTGCACAGATGCAGCTACTCATTGACAATTGTCTGATTACGATTAAACAAATATTTATTACTGATATGTGTACAACCAATTACCAACATCTTACTAAAAAGATAACAATGGTGAAGTCAATTATGGTACCTCAATTCTGTAGTCAGCAGCCTAGTTTTTTTTAGAACCAGCAGCTAGACATTTCTTAGGTTTGGAGAATCATTCTCAGATGATTATCGTTGTTTGAGTGAAGTCATTAATCAAAAAAAGCTTAGGTTTGAGTGAAGATTGATCACAAGATATGAAGGCACCACATACCTGAAGAAATACCATAGTTTCCATCATAATTCATCAGGATGAGCTTTAGGACCAACAGGCCTATCAACAGAGATACTTGGTGCTTTGGCTTGTGTGAGTATAATAAAGACTCTCTTGCATCCTCAAGTGGTAAGGGCGAAACTGTAACCTTAAGTATCCCCAGTCTGCCATGCATACAGTAAACTGACCTCACAAGTAGAGGTGGCCAAACGGGCGGGTTGGCCCGGCTCAACCGCCACCCGCCCCGCCAAAAACCCGTCTCAACCCGGCATGCCACGAGCCGGTTCAAACTCGGCACAAACCGTTTGTAGTAACGTGCCGTTCACGAGTCCATAATTTGTAAACCGTCACCAACCCGGCACGGCCCGGTTAACCCGGATAACCCGTTCAACTCGTAACTCGCCCGGCCCGGCACGTTCAACCCGTGTTATTTTAAAATTAAAATTAATGGATTTATCTTTTACTGAATTAATTAATTCAATAAATTGATTTATCTAAAAATATAGTTATATATACTCATCTTATTGTTTAATATAAATATAAATAAAATTTAAAAATAATTACATTTTAGTGTAACAAAATCGAAATAGGGTGTAGAAATAATAAAATAAATAAAAAGAAAAATGTAAAAACAAAACAATTTAAGAGAAATGATTTCTAATATATATGTATATGTATTTAAATCTCAAATACATGCATGCATTTGTAAAAAAAAAAGTGTGAGACTCGCCCGGCACGGCATGGTTCAACCGGCCTGCCTGGAAAAAACAAAAAAGAAATAAAGAAAGAAAGTAGTAGACATTATAAGTAAAAAGGAGACAAGAAGCAGTGGAGTACTAGTACTCTAGTAGTAGTAGTCTACTAGTCTGTGAATTGTGAAAAAAATAAAATAATAATAAACATGCAAATGTAAGTATACATTGTACACGCTTAACTGCAACTCGGAACGGCACGGCACACTCGTCTCGGCACGCCTCGATCATGCTTTAAAACCACGCACCAACTATATAAAAAACTATAACTTTTTATGTTATACACAGACCAACTATGGCAACTCGCAACTCGCCAAACCCGTGCAACCCGTCCAGCTCGTTGAACCGGATAACTCGCGTGCCGTATACGAATCAGCTATTTCCAAACCGTAACCAGCCCGGCACGGCCTGTCTTCCTCTACATGCCGTTCGCGAGTTCACCGGAAACGGAATCGGCCCGGTTCAAAACCGGCACGACTCGCCCGGCCCGCCCGTTTGGCCACCTCTAGTGACAAGGCAATAAGTTGAGAGGGAGAGAGAGAGTATCAACATAAAAGTAGTGAAAAGAATGGAGATTAGTAAACTGACCTCCTGACAAGGTAATAAGTTGAGAGAGAGCTACATCCCCAGGACATAAGAAATACTGGATTTCTGGTGTAAATATCATCTGTTAATCAAACTGGCTCCTCATCCAGTTTGCGGAGCAAATGGAATCAGATTCAATTCATAATGTAATTACTAATAGCTAAACAACTGACTTTACCTTTTTAACTATTATTACGAAAGTATGGCTTATAAAGCTTTAGGTCCTAATTGCCACCTAAAGTTCAAGGTCACAAAATTAAATATCAAATTTCATGAGAAACAAGGAATTTGATTCACTCGGATGCTAAAAGAATTATTGTCTGAGGGGATAAAGGATAAAAGCTTTGTATTAGTTAATACAGAACTAACCAAGTATACTTTTTTAGGGGTTTTTTCACAAAATACAATTTTTCACTTTTCTTTTCAAAATAAGATTTCACATAATTTTCAAAAATGCAATTTGCTTATATTTCATTTAAAAAAAACAGTTTGCAACTCTGTGACCGAAAATGTAACTTTTGCTTCATTTTTTACAAAATTGATTTTAAGGTTGACTCGGTATGTAAAACAAAAACACAACTTAGGCTACAAAAATTAACTTTTTCAAAATTTGTAATAAAGTTGCATAATAGGTGGCAGAGGGTGTGAATTTGTTTTTTAATAAACAACATTATTAAATACAAGATTTTGTAGGATTTCAAAAGTCGGGTGTATTTAATTTGAATTTTAGAAAATTCACTAAATCTGGTGATATTCAACAAAATATTTAAATAATCCTTTAAAATTTAATGATATTCAATTCAGATTTTAAAAACTACTATATGTAACAAATTTTATTTTATGTTTCAATTACCTTTTTATATAATCATTATTTACAATATTTCATTTTAATTTTAATATTAAAAATTTAATATAAATTTAATTAATGATATACATGGTTTAAAACTTATATTATAAAATTTTAAAATAAATATATCGTTGATAATTCGAACCTTAAAATTTTATTAAATTAATTTAATTATATAATATATTTAATCATTAGATCTAACGACTCTGATTTTTTACTAAAAATCTAATGGTCATTATTCGTATTATACAGATTTTTATTATATTTTGTTAGTGATTAGAAGATATGATGTGATATTTTTGGTTATATATTAATTATTGCTAGATATGATATGATTGGAAGATATGATATGATTGATGTTTTTAGGTGTTCATAAAAGGTAATATCTTCAACTAAAAGCAAATGTGAAAAAGACAATCGACTAATTAGCATTAATTATATTATGTTATTATTTATTTTAGGTATTTTAATTGTATAGATATCGTATATATTTTTCTTTATAATAAAGGTTAAATAAGTAAATTCACGATTTACTAAAAAACATATACCAAAAAATAACTACCAAAATTTTAAATGTTTCGGCTATTATATAATTAACTAATTTTAATTTAATATAATTTAATATACTCATGTTTACGGATTATACTAATGTTTCCTTATTATAAACAAAGTATACGGATTTTTAATATATTTTATTAATAATTGAAAAATATGATGTGATATTTTCGGGTATATATTAATGATTCTAAGATTAGTTTTAAATTGAAAAGGTAACGTGTTTTAATTCGAAAGGAAATATTAATGATTGGAAGATATGGTACGATTGATATTTTTAGTTGTTTATAAAAGGTAATATCTTCAATTAAAAGTAAATGTGAAAAAAGGCAATCGACTACTTACCAGTAATTATATTATGTTATTATTTATTTTAGGATTTTTAATAGTATAGATATCATATGTATTTTTCTTTATAATGAAGGGTAAATAAGTAAATTCACAACGTACCAAAAAATAGGTACCGAAACTTCTAATGTTTCGACTTTTATATAACAATATAGATTTAAAAATGATACTATTTTTGAAAATTAATTTAAAAATACAGATACTATTACAGATAAATTTCCTTGTTTTTAAATAAACGTAAGGATTAGAGCTGTTTAACGAACCGAACTGTTCGTTAAGCTCGGTTCGTTCGTTTGTGTTCGAGTTCGGTTAGCTCGTCCGATAAGCTTACCGAACTCGAGTTCGAACAAGAAAATATGTTCGTTAAGGTTACCGAACATTGTTCGGTTCGTTAAGAGTTCGTCCGAGTTCGATTCGAGTTCGGTTCGTTCGATAAAAATAATAATATTTATAATTTTTTAATTTTTTAATTTTTCAAATTATTTTATTTATTTTTTATAATTATATATATATAATTACCGAACTGTTCGTGTTCGGTTCGGTTCGGTATGCTCGCGAACAGTTCGTGTTCGGTTCGGTTCATTACCGAACTCGAGTTCGGACAAGAAAAATTGTCCGATAAGCTTACCGAACATTGTTCGGTTCGTTAAGAATTTGTTCGTGTTCGTTAAAAGTTCGTCAGAGTTCGTCCGAGTTCGGTTCGTTTACAGCTCTAGTAAGGATAAACAAGAATTGAACTCGTAAGCAATACATAATGATCAAGATTCAAGAGGAAAGCAGCTTAATCACAAGGAAATCGTTGGGCAAACGACGATGCAACCGACTACCACTACTATAACCCAAATATCACATTGAGAAGCCACTGCAACTTCAATTGAAAAACTGAGTATTGGTTTGGTTGACGATAAAGAGTTCAGGAACTTGAAATGGCAGCACATGATATACGTACAAGTTTCTTGTGCCAAAGACCCGACAGCGGCAATGCATAAAAAATCTCACGGGAAAGTTATTCTAATAAATAAATAAAAACCTAAATTTAAATTTAAACATTTATTCTTACATTAGTTATTACTAGCGTAATAACCCGTGCAAGGCACGGGTCATTTTCTAGTACCGTACGGAAATGGGAGTTATGTCTTTTAAAGTCCAGCCAAGGCATGCTTGGTCCAAGAATAAAAGTCCTACTCAAACATACTTTGTCCGAGAGTGAAATGTTGGGCCGCCAAGCATGTCATAACTCCACATTAGTATGATATTGTCCGCTTTGGGCCGAGCCCGCACGGATTTGTTTTTGGGTCACTCCAAAAAGGCCTCATACTAATGGAGTTGACCAGCTGCTTATAAACTAGCTATCTGCCCCTCTCACAAACGATGTGGGACAACTCCTAACAATCTCCCCCTTCACACATCGGGCCCGACACTTGTCGAATCTGCCTCCTTTTGCGCGATCTGGCTCCCCCTTGACCCATACTGGAAGTCCCTGGCCATCTAGCTCCCCCTAGGCCCATACTGGAAAGTCCACCTGCTCCCCCTTAAGCCCAACCTGGGATAGCCCATTTGCCTCTTCCTGGATCCATTCTAGAGCCCATTGAGATTGTTTTGGATCGTTACAACCATAGCTCTGATACCACTTGTTAGATCTAAATAAATAACCACGGATCATCTTATGCGATATTATCAAGGTTACACGATATAACTGTAGTGCGAAAGCGTACCTGATTCCATGACAGTAGATTATGTATACGGATTCGGGACTTGATCTTCCACAGACTTGATTCGCCTCTAGCCATATCTCGCTCTGACTGATGGGAATAGAGGAGTAGAGGTTGTGAATAGCCTTGGGGACCAAGACCCTATTATGTTCTTTATATAGTACTCTAATTAGACCCCCATTAACTCTAATCAGATTACTATTGGGTATTACACATTATAAAGCCCATACCGAATAAGATGTTATTGGACCCTTTATTTTAGACCACTTAATTAGTCCAAATAGAATAAACATTAAATATAATTGTCTTTAATTTGTAAGCCCATAAATTATTATTAGATTATAAAAAAATAATCTAACAATCTCCCACTTGGGCTACAAATTGTTCCAAACAACAATTACATTCAATAACCATAAGTGCGCACAAAATTGTTTATTCTTTAGAAAACATCTTCCTTAGTCAATCTGGTCCATCTCATATATATAAACATGAAACCAAAGCGACCTTCGTCACATTGTCGTAACTGGGTCCTCAATGATCACCATATAAATATATTCAATGACATAGATCAAGTATGGATGTGTAACTGGAAATTACATGCAATGTGATCTCAATCATGCCTATATCCAATTGGTCCTTAATACCTTAGTGAGATCAATCTTTATTCTTTCAAACTTTATGTCAAAACCACAATTGAAAGATACAGCTCATATAGAGCAATAGAGAGAATAAAATAAATAACTTTATTCTGCAGAATACTCAAAAACACAAATATCACCATAGTGTCAATAAAAACTGAGTAACGAATATAAGAACAAAACAAAAATTATAACTCCCACTAAAACTGAATATCCTCCAATGAGACAACACCCATATGAGCAGTATGCCCGAGAAAGACTTTATGGTGTCAAAACTTTAGTAAGTGGGTTTGCTAGCATAGAATTTGTTCTTATATACTCAATAGACACTAATTGATATTGCATTCTCTCTATAATGACTTGATACTTAATGTCTATATGTTTAGACATAACAAAAAACTTAACCAATAGTAGATTTTCTTGTATATACACAACCAACATAATCAGAATCAGAATACATAATGATCTCCAAATTTTCCGATTTCTGATAAACGAGCATGTAATATGTAATGTTCTGCATCTCCTTTCCTTCATGATCATTCTTAGGGCACTGTTTGAGACTAAACTTATCTCCTTTAGCAACAGGAGTGCTTATTTGTGCACAATCTTTCATGCCAAACTTAGCATGCACCTTATCGATATAACTCTTTTGTGATAACCCAAGTATACCTCGAGAACGATCTCGATGTATCTTAATTCCTAATACAAAAGAGGCGTCACCAAGATCCTTCATCTCAAAACGAGAAGTAAGAAACCTTTTGGTTTCGTGTAATAAGCCTATATCGTTGCAAGCCAATAGTATATCATCGACATAAAGCACAAGGAATATAAATTTACTCCCACTGAACTTGTGATATATGCATTTTTCAACAACATTGGACTCAAAACCGTATGATACAATGGTTTGATGAAATTTGCGATTCCACATACGGGAAGCTTGCTTTGTACCATAGATGGATCGTTTAAGTTTACATACAATAGACTTTGGATCACCAATTTCAAAGTTTTCTGGTTGTGTTATGTAGATCGTTTCGTCAATGTCACCATTGAGAAAAGCTGTTTTCACATCCATCTGGTGTAGCTCTAAATCAAAATGAGCCACAAGTGCCATTATTGTCCTAAAAGAATCTTTCGATGATACTGGAGAGAAAGTTTCTTTGTAGTCAATGCCTTCTCTTTGAGTAAAACCCTTTGCGACTAGACGTGCTTTATATCTTTCAATATTGCCCTCTGAATCCCTTCTGGTTTTAAATATCCACTTACAACCAATTGCTTTCGCACCTTCAGGCAACTTGACAAGATCCCAAACATCATTGTCCTTCATGGATTTCATCTCATCATTCATGGCTTCAATCCACTTTTGACTATTAGCACTTCGTTTGGCTTGCTGGAAGTTGATAGGATCATCTTCCATAACCCCTATGTCAAACTCGTGCTCTTGAAGAAATACAATATAATCATCCGAAATTGCACTCCTTCTATCTCTAGTGGATCGCCTAAGTGGCACTTCCTCTTGAGTTTGCTCTTGTTGAGCATCATCTTGATTTTGAGTAGGAAACTGTACAGGTATATCCACATTGTTATCTTGAACTACATGAGACAAAGAAACCGATTCTTCCTCAAAGAAAACATCCCTGACTTTATCTTCCCCCTCAAACTGATCAACATCCTCAAGAAATCTAGAGCAAGATGTTTTTCAAGCTCATCAAGGAAATCTTTAACAGATACCTCATCGGAGTCTTTAGACATACCGCCCCTGAATGCTTCAGGAATGCTACGCTTTATCATCATTAGACTTAAGCGATTAGAACACTCCCACTTCCCAAAGTTCAATTTATCAGTATTAGAACTTTCATTCGTAAGAGAAGCATGTTGTTCTTTCATTATAGCATAGTCTAAATACATGCAGCCGAGAACTAACAGAACGTTCTCTTTCTAGCTCTGAAGTTTGTGCCGTTAAGCACAGGAATGGAGTTCATGTTGGTAGTTATATTAACAGTAGATGTATTAACTAGCAATTTAGAACAAAAAACATATAAGCTCGCATAATGGAAATTCCTGTCATATGATACATAATAGCACACACAAAAATACATGAATTTTTAAATACTATAGTGTGTGTGGGCCCATTTAAACAAGATACCTAGCACAAAATTAATATTTCGTCTTTGGACAGAAATATTTACTTGCAAGTGGTACTCTCCACGCTGAAATCAAATATTAATAATAAATTCGGTCAAGCAATAACCTTCCTTTGGGCCGGTTGATTACTCACATGAAAAATTTATAATTATTACATATTTATTTCCGCACGTATATTCATTATTTGGCCATTAAATAATCTTCCTTTGGGCCGATTATTATAACGCATAAATAATAAACATACACATCCTATTATTTCAAAATAAATAAATTTACACATAAATATCACTTTGGCAATGTTTTACTTCAACTCACTTATTCACAAAATAAAAGGACAAGAAAAAAAATTTCTTTCTTTTAAAAAATGTACCCAAATCCATATTGTTGTAAAATATTAAAATAAACCACCAAAATATTTTAATACCATTTACAACCAAAATAAAACTTGCATTTTATTCAAACAAAAGTGAAAAAAAAATAGGGTTAATTGGCTATTTCATAACTGAACTCGTACTCAACTTGCAGTTGGGTAATCGTACTCAAAAACCTTGCAGTCAACTCATTAAAGCAATTAAACCTTGCAATTGGCCAACCGCCGTCAACTCCCGTGACAGAACACTGATATGGCATGCTGATGTGTAAAAATTATACACGTTGTCCGCTGAGGTGGTTTGGTTCATTAAAAATAAGAATTTTAATTAAATAAAGAAACATTTTTGGAGTAAATATAAATAATTTTTTTATTTCTTTTTCTCTCTCTTTCCTCACACTCTCCATCCTTCTCTCTCCTGCCTCCCTCTCTCTAAATCTCTCCACCCAACCAGCAAAAATAGATCAAACATAGGCTGAATAAAAAAATAAAAAGGAAATTTCAAGAACACGAAGAACAATTCTTCTCCTTTCCAGAATCCGGCCATCGTCATCGCCGGCGACCGCAGCAAACTCCGGCAACTTCATTTTCTGGCCACAACACAGCACGCATACACGGCAAACACTTGCCAACAAATAGATAACAACTACGCAGTAAAAACAGAACAAAATCCGTTCAAAACGACTACGAAACAGCAATTCCGGTAAGCTTCAACAAGAACTCCGGCGACAATCGTTCTTTACGAATCCCTAAACCAAATTAAGCGTTTTTTGGTATCAAATCGAATCTTAGTACACATACAAACTACTTATGCCAACCAATCTTACGAACAATCAACGATTAAGGTGAAAAATCGACTCAAAAATTCGGTAAAAACTTAGATTTCGTACATCATAAAATCGGAAACAAACGATGCAATTGAACACAAAAAAATAACTCCCTAGGATCCTATGAAGCTACACAAACCATCAAAATCATCAAACAAAGCTTGAATTGAGGTGGAGAGGAAGGGAATTGCAGGCTGTTGGGGAGGTGGGTTTTGCAGGTGGGTCGACAGAGAGACTGGCGTTGTTGAAGGAGGTGGCTGGGCGGTGGTAGAGAAGAAGAGGTGAAGCAGTGGTGAAGAAGAAGAGTTGGGCTGGAAATGGATGAAAGAAGAGTGTTGGTGTTGTTGCAGGTGGAACGGATGAATTAAAGGGGATAAAGGGAGAGCAGGATAAACCTGTTATGTATTTTTCATTTTTTTTGTCAAAGTTTTTTGATTTAATTTTAAGTGAAAATAATGACCTGGCATCCTACCTGGCAACACTTAACGGGGCACCGTTAAAAGTCAACGCGAGTTAACGGCGCTGCAAGTTTTTTCTTGTTTAGTGGTTCAATCGCAATAAATTATTAGTATACTTACCTATTTGCAAGTTTTTTGAGTTCAATTACCCAACTGCAAGCTGGGCAGGAGTTCAATTATGAAATAGCCAATTAACCCAAAAAAAAAAATCACGATGATCAAACAAAAGTATTTCTAACTGATTATAATCATTAACCGGAAAAAAAAAACTATGCCATGTCGTCAGTATCATGTCAATAAAACAAACACCACATATATATATGACCTTATACCTTATTCACGTGCCATGATCAAGCAATCAGAAACAATATTATGCCGTTATACATGAATGGCAAAATAATTAATATTCTCGATTGACGAGGAAAAAAATATCCAATGCGTAAATAAAAGTCTGAGGCATACATACACGTACATAACCTCGAAAAAAAAATTGATAGGACAAGAATGATATCATACACATGTAGGCATCAATCACAAAGAATCATATGATTAACCACGAACATCGAAACCGATATGCCAATTAAGTGGGTTACTTAACACACCACATTCACGAAATTTACGAGATATATATATGTGTCCATGTTTAATCGACAAGTAGGAAAAACAATCATATAATATGTATGATCAACCCTCATAATTCAACATAAGATAGGCTCTGATACCACTTGTTGGGCTTGCTCAGCAGGCCTTGTCTCCACATTAGTATGATATTGTTCGCTTTGGGCCGAGCCCGCACGGATTTGTTTTTGGGTAACTCCCAAAAGGCCTCATACTAATAGAGTTAACCGGCTGCTTATAAACTAGCTATCTGCCCCTCCCACAAACGATGTGGGACAACTCCTAACATGAAATGCTTGAGGCCCTATTTTAAGGGATTTATATGTAACACCACATCAGTATGCAATAGAAAGTGCAGATTATCAATGAATTTCTGAGATCACGTGACTAATTCTTCCAACGCTCTAATTACACTTAAACTGTCATTTCAGTCTGTTTGAGGTTAAAAATAACTTTGATGGTCAGAATTATAACAATAAAAAAGTAAAATACCTTTTTTCTAAAATGTTCAAGAACTCGAATTTGAGACATTAGCTTTCATTAAATTTTTGTATGTAAATTTAACAAAGTTAATATGCTTTTAGAAAATTTACCAATATGATTTGTATACCCTGCAATAATAGAACAGGACTAAGTTATTTTACGAGCACTACCAATGTATGGTAAATCACTGTTTCATGCACCACGACAACCTTTGCTTGTGTTAGCCTGTTTTCCACTCTCTAGGCCAAATCCTGCAACTTCCAAACTAATCAACCTCTGTATCTTCGTCATCCACAGATAGCCACTAACACATCGGCTTCCATACTAAAATAGAAATTAAGCAATTCCATACTAATAGATAACTTTGATTAATCCATACTTGAGCAGCTGCGATAGTAAAAAAATTTAACAAAGAGTAATTTAAAATGATGGACTATTGTACCGACGCACGATAGCTACTGATAAGAAAATTAAAATGAACTATTATAATATGTGGATTGGTTGGAATGATACAAAAATGGTTTGACAAATACGATTCTGGCACACACTTTAAATTTTATGTATAATGTGTGATGATAAAATGTTGAACATGATCAGAAGAAGAATATTGTAGTATTAAGGTGGATTATAGTCGCTGAAATTTGTAGTTCTTGCACGCTAGAATACGGAATGGAAAAGAGAATAGACCATAAGGCATTGAAGAACCCACAGGTCCATACTCCATCTATTTCTACTTACGCTAAATCATTTTCAAACACCTGCTCAATTGGTCTATATATCTAGTGCATTTAATATAAATTTAAACCATAGCATAATGGTCTTTCAAATGGTAATCTATTTAAATCATCTTCAGGTGACATGAGTCTAACACGAAACAACAAAGGATGATCAACATGGGTATCTAGGTCATTGTGAACTTTGTACAACATGTTTTGTAGGTCATGGATCTTTGGAATTGCAATCTAAAAGCAGAAAACTTTTTTAACTCAGTAAACCTCAAAATAAATACGTTAAATCTTGCTTAACATCAATACTCTATTTGTCAAGTCATGTTCAGAAGTGTTGACAAAAAAAAATATCAGAAGGCAGCACTACTACAGAATAGTCTTTTAGCGTCGGTCAAAATAGGCTTTAGGCGTCGGTTATTGGGCGTAGTATATGAAGGCGACGCTAGAACTGGTTTGTGTCGATGGTAGAACCGACGCTAAAAGGCTGATAACCGACGCAAAAGGACAGCCAAAAGCGTCGGTTAGAAGAAATGTCGTTGCATAAAGTATAGAAACTTGGCGTCGGTTGTTCTTAGAACCGACGCAGAAAGACAGCCAAAATCGTCGGTTATCTTAAATGCCGACGCATATGTATATGACCTATAGCGTCGGTTCCGTAAAAAGCTGACTCCTAATCTCTTTACATTAAGCGTCGGTTATATCAAATGACCGACGCCTGTTTCCTTTATTTTTATCGTCGGTTCTGTCAGATGACCGTCGCCTATTCTCTTTACTTTTAGCGTCGGTTCTGTCAAATGACCGACGCCTTTTTTTTTTGTCTCTCATATGCTACCTGCTCTATATACATTTTAGTATAGCCTTTGCAAACACACAAAATAATCTGAAAATCACTAAAATCAGAACACAATCTAATTGATAATTTGATTAAAATAAATTTAAAATATTTAATGTTCATAATTTTACAATTGGAATAAAAAGTATAATTCTTTTTAGTACTTGCAGATATTAATCTATTATACTAATTAATTACAAAGGTGCTCACAGGCAGCTATTCATACAGATTTAAGCTGAGTTAGAAGAGCAGCCTGCCTCTACTTGAAATGGATCATAAATCAAAATAGACACCCAAAGTCTTACAGTCCTAGTCCAAGAAATGCATGTGTCATCAAGGTTTCCCAAACTCGACAAACAGTTCTGACATAGGAAAATAGAAGAAATCCAGGCCAGCCATCGTAGTAGACATTGTAAAAACACATCAGTTGTTGATTTGAAACTTCTAAGAAGAAATTCATCACTGCAGGCACAAATAAACAAAATGTACATTAGATATGCAAAGAAGGCATAACAATTGTACATAGAGTAAGAGGAACTAATGCTAACAACAATCTAGATATCTATTAATTATATCGAAAATGATAATATGTGTATAGACATTTTTGGTTGATAGAGAATCAAAGCGGATTTACCAACGACTAACGAAATGCTAGGGTTCTTGCATATGATTTCTTTATTCAGAAGTCATTCGTGAGATAATGTACTTTTCATAGTTATAACATAAAAAGTACAGCTGGTTGGATCCAGCCTATTCTTGAAATAAACAACTCGCACACACTCCCTTTCCAAAAAAACCAATACCCCAAGCACTACACTTAGATTTATTAGATTTTTAACTTTGTCATTGCACACTAAAATGAACAGCTATTCAGCTCATTACCAGGACTATCCAGACCCATCATAACACAACAAAAAACTGCCCAGTTCTTCATAATGCACATCAAACAGTAACAAAAGTAATATAAAACCAAATGCTTCAAGTCAGGAACCTACTTATTACAAAGAATATAATTCACTGACTTTACTAAACAAATAGTCAGGAACCTGTATTTTAATGGATATACAGATCATAGGAAAATGAACATGTATTTCACACAAAATGGGAAGACTAATGTTAATAAAACAATGTATAGCTTAAGATTTCCCTAAATTTGATGTTTTCTATAATTATATATAATGATGATCATTAGTAATTTGACAACACTTGTGGAACATCCGGATTTAACAAAAAATGACATAACATTTAAAAGTAATTGTCGTACCTGATTATAGACATTCTAGAATAAAAAATTTAGCCCAAAGCTCTCGAATCTCATTGATTTCCTTTTTGGTATAGCTTTTCGAAGCAAGACCCTTCCAAATATAAAAGATAACATATTAAAAAAAAATCACGAGTTCGATAAAGGTAAAAATATTTTTTTTTCTCTTACCACTTTCCAATTATTGTTAGGATTTTTTTGACAAAGCATGACAATGTCATGCATTTACTTCATAACAAAATAACCACACTCGGTACCTCCTTCTTGCTGAGGACACTATAATAAACCAAAAAGATTTATTTAATACAAGTAACGAATGAGCAAAATAATTGAATGTAAAAACCAAGTTATACTTGAACCTCAACATGATGCCAATAACGTAATTAAATTATAATTACTATAAACTAATCAATTACCTTTTTCACCTAAAACATGCACATGATATTTTATCTAACTAAAATTTCTTCATTTTTAAAAACACTACAAGCAATTTTGTTTAATATAATTACTATTAATTAATCGATCAATTACCTTTTTCAACCAAAATATGTTACCTTTTTTTTTTCTCTAACTAAAATACATTTTACAGCTAAAATGTATCATCTTTTATATATTTTCTAACTAAAATCCCTCTTTTTCTAGAAATATCACGGTTAACAATAATTTCTCTTTTTCTAAAAAAACTATGATCAATTTTATTTAGTAAAGTAACATAATTAAATTATAATTACTATAAATTAATCAATTACTTTTTTCACCTAAAACATGTCACTTTTTTAGTTTTCACGTTACCTTTTCTATTTTCTTTAACAAAAATCTCTGTTTTTCCAATTATATCACCGACAGTTCTATTTAATAAAATAAAATAATAAAATTATAATACTAATAATTAATCGATTACTTTTTTCAGCTAAAACGTATAATCTTTTCTATCTTTTTTAATCCCTCTTTTTCTAGATATATCACGCGCAACATTAGTTTCTCCTTTTCTAAAAATACTACGAGCAAATTTAATTAGTAAAATAACATAATTAAATTATAATTACTATAAATTAATTAATTACCTTTTTCACCTAAAATATGCCACCTTTTAAATTTTCACCTTACCTTTTCTATTTTCTTTAACTAAAATATCTCCTTTTCCAATTATATCACGTGCGCTTCTATTTAATAAAATAAAATAATAATATTATAATACTAATAATTAACCGATTAGCTTTTTCAACTAATTAAAACCTATCATCTTTTCTATATTTTCTAATTACAATCCCCCTTTTTTAGAAATATCACGAATAACATTTATATAATTATCATGAAATCATCTCATTGAAAAATTTAAGTCATTCATGTTTTAAAAAAAATTAATTCAAATTAATGAAAAATATTCATATAATATTAAAAAAATTCTGTGCATCGCACGAGTTTTAAGCTAGTATTCTTTTAATTTGAGTGTGGATGTAAATGAATGTCACTGAAGCCAACAGTAACTTTCTTAAACAACGTGTAATGTTGACTGGCTCATACAAATCGGATGGAGAGAATAGTTATTATCTAATTAATTTTTCTAATTAATATATTATCAACTACATAGTTAATAAATTTACATAAAATTATATTTATGATAGGTATTAACATAAATTCTCAGTACCACAAAATTTTAACATAAAATTTTAATTAGTTAACGTAAGTTATCAATTATTATTTTTATTTATTAAAAATTTAAATATTTTCTATACCATAAAATGGGTTTGATTTTATAAAATGGCCCATGCTGACATGCCCCCTAAATTCTTCCGGAAAAATGTTAAAAATAACAAATTTTTAAAGAAAATTAACGAAAATAACAATTTTCGGGTGGAACGACGATTTTTACCGGATGAAATACGCATTTATAGGTTTGGTATCCCATTTATATAAGATACCCAACTCATAAATTCCCAAATGCGCATTCAATCCGTTATTTTCAACCATCTCCTCCCAAAATTGTTATTTTCATCAATTTTATTCAAAAAACTGGTATTTTGCACCTTCGTCCAATTCTTCCCCACTCGAAATTTTAACTTGATGTCAGTTACATTTCCACAGTTAAAATAAATTTGGCAATGCATGTTTTTATTAGAGAATACACACGCACACACTCTTGTATATATATCTGGAAAAGTATTTGAACTGGCTTATATATTCAATGAGATGCAACATACAATATATAGAAAGGAAATAGAAAGTGGTTGCTATAAACTAGGCACCACTATTGCACACTCCTACCACTCCTCAACTACTGTTATTAGCTCCCTAGAGAATCGCTCAAACTAGAAGACTAAATCAAATAAACAATAACACATCAACAGCTAATTTATTTAACGTGTTTAGATTATTAAAATCCAACACATTCCCCCCTAATCTAAACAATCCCAGACTTCAAATTCAGACAGCTGCAGCAATGTTTCTAACGCCAATAACCTCCCTCATTTCTTCAAATTTGACTCTTCCCAACGCCTTAGTTAGAATGTCTGCTCTTTGCTCATGCGTCGCCACGAACACAACTACCAGCTTTCCTTGTTCAATACACTCACGAATGAAATGGAAACGGACGTCAATATGCTTACTTCTCCCATGCTGTACTGGATTCTTCATCAATTCTATTGCCGATTTATTATCCACGTGAAGTGTAACTGGTCCAATTTCTTTCCCAGTGATTTCCTCTAACAGACCCTGAAGCCATATGCTTTGGCACGCCGCAGTTGTGGCTGCCATGTATTCTGCTTCGCAGGAAGACAGTGCCACGACTCTCTGCTTCTGTGAAGTCCATGAAACCAAGCTCTTATTCAGGTAGAAGCACATGCCCCCGGTACTTCTCCTATCCACAACATCGCCAGCTAGATCGCTATCCGAAAAACCAAGCAGAATCTTCTCATTTCTTTCGTACTTGTACACCAGGCCAAAATCGATTATCCCTTTAACGTACCTGAGGATGTGTTTTACTGCTTGATTGTGCTTGACAGTAGGCGTGCCCATAAACCTACTTACTACCCCTACTGCAAACGAGATGTCCGGCCGTGTATGTGTCAGATACCGTAGACCTCCAACAATGCTTCTATATTCAGTAGCATCTACTAACTCACCTCCTTCGTCCTTGTCCAACTGTAGCTTGTACTCCATGGGATATTTACATGAATTGCAATTCGCCATTCCTGACTTATCCAATAGTTTCTTGGCATATGCAGATTGCTTCAACGTAGTGGAGTGTTCCTTTTGATTAACTTCTATACCCAAGTAAAAAGATAACAAACCCAAGTTGCTCATTTCAAATTGTCTGTTCATCTGGACTTTAAACTTCTCAATTTCCTGCTTGCTTGAACCAGTCACTAACAGATCGTCGACATAAACTCCAATGACCAGCACATTTTCCTTATCAACTTTCGTGTACACAGCTTGCTCGCGAAGGCATCTTTTGAATCCCAAATCTTTTAGACATTGATCCAACCGAGAATTCCAGGCCCTAGGTGCTTGGCGTAATCCGTACAGAGCCTTGATCAACTTGTAAACCTTTTGTTCCTGCCCCTTTTTCACAAAGCCTTCGGGTTGAGCTACATATACTTCCTCTAGGAGTTCACCATTCAAGAATGCGGATTTAACGTCGAGATGATGAACCTCCCATCCTTCCCTTGCTGACAAAGCTAATAATAATCGAACCGTGTCAAGTCGAGCCACTGGTGCAAACACCTCATCGTAATCTATTCCTTTTCGCTGCACATAGCCCTTCGCAACGAGTCGCGCTTTATGTTTTACTATGTCTCCCTCGGGATTCCTCTTTAATTTAAAGACCCACTTCAAACCGATCGACTTTTGTCCAGGAGGCAAATCTGTAAGAATCCAAGTATTGTTTTTTTCAATTGCATCAAACTCCTGTGCCATTGCATCCTGCCATACCTTTTCTTCCATTGCTTCTTTGAAATTGTTTGGCCCTTCTATCTTCAACAACATCAGCTCATCAATTAGTTCAACTATCTCTGTCTCATCATATATTTCTGCCAAAGACCTGTATCGCTTTGGTTCGCTGCTTTCAGCAGATGAAGTAATCGTTGTTCCCACCGGGGTACTGGGTGTAGCAGCTGAAGATTGCTCAGACGTCTGTGACTGTGGAGTTTGCAGAGGTGTCGTCGAGCGAGGTGGAGTCATGAAGTCACTCTCCTGCTCAACCACGTTTCCTTCATTACCCGAACTGATCATCTCGATATATTGGCTAGGGAACTTCACTTCATCACTTTGCTCCCAAGACCAGAATTTCTCCTCTTGAAATGCTATATCTCTACTCACATGTACCTTCCCTGTGGTTGGGTCGTAAAACCTGCTTCCCTTCGTTCCTGGCTCCTTACCGAGGTATACGACTATTTTTCCACGATCATCTAACTTCTTTGTTTTTACTGCAGGAACCTTCATGATCGCTGTGCATCCAAAGATCCGTATGAAAGACAAATCTGGCTTCTCACCATACCACGCCTCGTGTGGAGTTTTGCCTTTCAGAGCACTAGTTGGCAAACGATTCAGCACATATATGGAATGTCGTACTGCCTCTCCCCACAAGAATGATGGCAGGCCTGACTCCTTCAAAAAACTTATTGTCATAGCTACAACTGTACGGTTCCTACGCTCAACAACCCCGTTCTGTTGAGGGGTGTATGGTGCAGTATAATGTCTCTGAATACCAGCCTCTTCACAAAAGGATGTAAATTCTTTGGAACAGAATTCCCCACCACGGTCTGTCCTTAGAATTTTGATACTACATTCAGTTCCTCTTTCAACTAGAGCCTTGAATTTTTTGAACATATCAAATGCACCACTTTTCTCCTTTAAAAAATATACCCACATCTTTCTACTATAATCGTCAACAAGTAGCAAGAAATAACGATTACCTCCGGACGTTATGGGCGAGATTGGTCCACAAATGTCGGCGTGTATTATCTCCAGCTTCTTTCTTGATGCAGCCATTGTTTGCGACGGGAATGGTTGTCTGATCTGTTTTGACATCAGGCACCCCTCACATTTTCTCAACGGTTGAATCATCTCCGGAATTCCATGTGCCATCTTCTCTCTCGACATGAGTTCGAGTGCTCGAAAACTAACGTGCCCAAGTCTGGCATGCCACAACCATGTGTTCTCTTCCAACTTCGTAAGTAGGCATGATGGCTTGCTCTCCTCCAAACTGATTTTGTAGAGTCTGTTTTCGGTCCTCTTTACTTTCATCAATAATCTCCCACCGTTTTCGTAGACCCACAGAAAATCACCCTCAAGTACTACTTTATTACCCGCCTCCGATAATTGACCCAAGCTTATAATATTATTGCACAGATTAGGGATGAAATATACCTCCTTGAGTAACCTTTCCTCACCATTTTTACATTGAAATGCGACTGTCCCCTTTCCTTCGATGTTCACCGTAGAACCGTCTCTGAACTTGACCCTCCCGGTTATACCTTCGTCTAACTCCTTGAACTTTCCACGTTGTCCGGTCATGTGGTTACTTGCCCCGTTATCAAGATACCACACTTGCGACTCCTTTTGTTCCTCAACCTTTGTACGCAGGTTTGGAACGATTGAGTCTTCCTTTAGCAACATTGATCTCTCCTCCGTTTTTTCTACTTCAGCAATCAGCAAGGCTGGCTCATCCTCATGGCTTATCGTGAGATTAACCTCCTTCTGAAATTCCCTTTCCTTACGTGGTTTGCGACAATCCACAGCAATGTGTCCAAACCCTTGACAATTATAGCATCTCACTCTGCTTTTGTCCCTTCCTCCACGAACAATACGGTTCTCTCCACTATTTCGAGTCCCGTTTCCGTTGTTCCGCTTCAGCCATTCCTCACGGGTCAGGAGCAGTTGTCCCTCATTGCCCTCTCATTTCCTCCACTCTTCTTCTGACAATAACAGTTGTCCTTGACCTGTTTCTGTTACGCCCTTTAGCCTCTCCTCATGAGCCTTAAGTGAGCCGACGACTTCTTCAACTGACATCGCATCGACATTACCAAACTGCTCAATCGTAGACGCAATCTGTAAGAATTTGGAAGGAACGGCTCTGAGCATCTTTTTGACAACGTAAGCTTCCTCAACTTTCTCTCCCAGGGCTCTAATATTGGCCACCAAACTGTTTAATCTCAGACAAAAATCATCTAGTGGTTCACTTTCTTTCATTGACAGTGCTTCGAACTCACACTTGAGTGTCTGGGCTTTCGTCATCTTCACCTTATCTGCTCCCAATGACATAGTTTTGACTGCGTTCCAGGCCTCCTTCGAAGTCGTTTTCTCTGCGATGGACAGTAGAACATCCTCGGGGACTCCTTGGTAAATGACTGCTAAAGCACGCTTGTCAAGCTTCTCTTCGACTGTCGTCTTGGGGTCTTTGGGTTCAATGGCCTCCCACACACCATGTGCTTGCATAAACACTCTCATCTTGAGAGCCCAAGCAGTATAATTTGTTTTTGTAAGCATCGGGTAACTCAGGCCAATGGAGGTTTCTTTGGATTTGCTTGTTTCCGCCATGACACAAAACTGGACTGAAAGATCTCCTGAGAGCTCTGATACCAAGTATTAGAGAATACACACGCACACACTCTTGTATATATATCTGGAAAAGTATTTGAACTGGCTTATATATTCAATGAGATGCAACATACAATATATAGAAAGGAAATAGAAAGTGGTTGCTATAAACTAGGCACCACTATTGCACACTCCTACCACTCCTCAACTACTGTTATTAGCTCCCTAGAGAATCGCTCAAACTAGAAGACTAAATCAAATAAACAATAACACATCAACAGCTAATTTATTTAACGTGTTTAGATTATTAAAATCCAACAATTTTACTTCCAGCAAACATAAATCAACAAATTCCTATAGCAGCACTCCATGGCACTATGCATGCCATAGGCCCATAGCAACAGGAGCTTCAGATTTAAGTATTTAACATCTGCAACCACTTCACAGTATCACATGCGGCTATAAAATAAGTTATCCGATAGCCAGGGTTTTGGTGGGGCTCAGAAACCCCAAAAAAATTGTATATGAACAAAGCCATCAAAATTTCAATTGCATCAGAAAGCTACAAACTTAAGGTCAACTGTAGCATCACATAATACATTTTCCTGCCTTTTCGTTTTCTAACCTTTTTCCATTTTCATAGAGTTTTGCTATCTTTCCATGTAAAGATATTTTTTCGATACCTTCCTTGAATCAGTATCACACAAGTCGGAGCAGCCCTGCCCCTGGCTGGATCTCAGAGGAGTTTCTTTCCTCAAGCAAGTAGCGCTGTCCGGCAGTTGGAAGTATAGACAATGGAGGCTGAGAACCTCTTGTATGGTGGCCCTTTCCAAGTACATGCAAAGTTCCAAACCTGCAGGCGCTAAATCTCCTGACCTAGCTGCACTTTTCAATAGTGTCATGTAACGCTTCAATATATGAATTGCTTCACTCAAGTGGATCCCATGCAGGTCTATAACTGACGAATCTCTCTTGTCCTTCACCATTTCCTTGAATATCAGCTGCAAGAGGATTCGCGGCACCATATAAGAAAGAAAAGAAATTATGGCAAACAATGAAGGAAATGATTGCAATACTTTTCTTGATACGAGAAAACTAATAATGCACCATAATAACAAGCGGTTATCAATAATAGCACAAACTAAATTTTGAATCCATATCCAACAAAAAAAATTGAGAAAATTAAGCAGTGAGAGCATAAAATTTTGTTGACAAACACAATCTTAAGCTTTGGCATGAGCTGTCTTAATCTGCATGTTGTGCAGCTATCCTTTCATGCTCATTGTTGTAGCCAATGCCTTCTTACCAACACGATATATAACGTCCTAGAAAAATTTCGCATTTATTAATATTTATTTAATCTAAATATGGATTATATTATGTGTTTATTGTGTGAAGGTAAAATAAAAAATAAAAAATTGCGAGGTCATATTTATGTGCTTATGTGATGATTATAGGTGTCGTGTATGTCCGTATATTTTATTTGTATTTTTAATGATTGAAATCTATTTAAATCATGTATTATTGATCTTTTAGGAATTTTATAAAATCATCGGAGTTATTAAAAATTATGAAATCTTTTGTGTGATTACCTTTATGATATTATTTAGTTTTTAAATTTTTGGAAGAATTATTTTGGGTGTTTAAGTATTTTAAAATAATTTTATTGCATTTAAAGAGTCTTTATTTGTAAAATTCATATTTAATTCGTTTTTTATCCTAAAAATATTTTAAAATATGTGGACGTTTTTAATTTTGTACTCTGCATTTTAAAAATGAAAATGGTAAATTTCCACCAACTTTTCTATTTGTTTTCGATTTTAAAAGGCTTACTAACGGTTTTTAATTAGAAATTCAGTAGCGTGGGAAAAAAAATCAGTTTTACTCTTATTCTTTTTACTTAAAAACAACGCAGCTTCTTTTTCTTCTTGAGTACACTTCGGCTGTGTTCTTTTTCCCCTCTCTAGAACTCTCGCGAAGCTCCTCTATTTCTCTGAATTTCTCATTCTCTCTTATCTCTCTCTTGACCTTCTCTTTCTCTTCTATAACATATCTCTCTCGTTTTCTTTCCACTCCCCTCTATTCGGTCTGTGTGCGAGATGGGTGTTGATGTATGGGTGCTAATCGTGCGTGTATGGGTAAGTTTCAGCCGGGGGTGTGTGTATATATGTGATATGCATGCGCGTGTTGAAGCAGGTGTGTGACTTGGATTGAATGATCGGTTGTGCTCTAGTTTCCCCTCCCCTGTTTTCTTATGTTTCCGTTTATTTCCTCCCATGTGTTGCTGTAGCAGGCGTGTGTTGTGTGCGTATGAAATGGGTGTCGAGTTTGTTGTATTTGAAGGGGAGTTTATGGATATTCTGGGTAATATTGGCCTTATTTTTGTTCGTTGTTGCTGTTGTTCGCCGCTGAGTTTTGCCGAGAGTCCCAGTCATTGTGAATTGAGATTGGCTGGTTGACCTCTGTTTGTTTGATTTCTGTTTAATTGTTCGTTTCTTTGTTGAATTGTTTGTTTATGTCGATAGCTACTGTCGAGTTCTCCAGGGTCCGTTTGTTTTGTTTTTGATCCGCTGTTAGTGTGTTGTTATCCATTTGAAGTTCAGTTTTATCGAATTCTGTCAAGTTGCTGAGTTTGTAAGAGTTGAGTTTTGACTATTTTTTTTTTGCTTGCGAGTCCGAGATTCTGAGTCCAGTTTTGTGCCTGTGTATCGGTTTTGGTTTGTTAATGGCTAGTTCTATTTACAAACTACATGTTAAATTTTCTAAGAAAAATGGTAAGGTTTCTAAAAATAGTATTACACTTTCCTAGAGTATAATATGTACATTGTTAGTTGAATAACATTCGGATTATGTGAATTATTCGATTTTAAATGTTTAAAAGTATTTAAAATTTAAGTTCATTTGTTAATTTAATTTTGATTTAATAGATTATAAATAATAGACATCTACGTGTTGTAGTTGGATTGTAGTGGTACAAGGATGCATGTTTGTATGTAGATTTATAATTTGATTTTTTGATTTATGGAGTAAAGTGACGAAAGTTCAAATATAATAAATTTTCAAGTGTTAACTAATTATTTGGAAAACTATTATTGATTAATGGATATGTTATATGATTAGCAAATTGCATGTTGTATTTATAATAATTATAATTGTTAATTCTTTATTAAGGATATTAAATTGAATTGTAAGAATAAAGGGAGCTATAATGCATTGTCGTCGGATTTTGAGATTTGTTAAGTATGTGGTTGATGAAGAGTTGAATAAAGGTGAAATGGGTGTGACTTTATTGTGATATTGAAGGAGCTTGTGAGTGGTATAGAGTGGTGTTATTAGTACAGGTAGTGTGTGTTCTAAGACTGCGGCAGGAGAGGTGGTGGTGTGCCCTGTATTTGTCAAGGTGTAGTGTAAGAATTCGTACATGTTGGCAATTGCTGGTTTACACAGGTCTTGTGACAGCCCCAAATCCGGGGTCATAAATCCGGGCCATCACGGACCAATTTCCATTCAATATCAGTATCCTTTGGGTCTTTTTTTCTTTTTATATAACAATTAATACCTATGCAATTGACCCCGCAATAATACACACACACACACACCAGTCATATGCTCAGAGAACAACATTCATCACAATAAAAGTTTGGAGTTAACAGTTATTACATCCCAGGCTCACACTTAAGTACATTGCTGAATAACACTTCGACATGAAGCATTTCAACAATCAAAAATTTATTACATTCTTACACACTTTATTATACATAAGGCCCTCAAAACCCGTCTGCCTCATCACTACCTCAGGAATCGATGCTAACGTGCTCTCAGAAGGTCGCCTTCCCCCTACCCTCTTGCGGGGCGTTCTGCGTAGAATCGGCATACCTAGTTGTATATAGATAAGTAGCAAGAGTGAGCTAAAATAGCTCAGCAAGATAATTTCTATCAACTAACAACAAAGGAAAATAATCATCATACATATATTTTAATAAAAAAAATTTCAGATATTATAGAAGGAAACTTTATTTCCTTTCTGGGCATATACTTTTCAATTATCTTTGTACGAAAAGAAATATATAACATTATAGCCTCAGTCTCACTTCTAATATCATGTAATAACTGGAAACCAATTATAGACTTTGAGAAAAATGACATTCCTATTTAATAATACATCATCCACTTCCTATTATAAGAAAAGAAAGGTACAACAATATAATATCAATTGCTCCTTTATATTCATGTAATAATTCACACTTCCTCTCAACATATTATCTCAAGATAGCGTAAAAATTTGAACTATATCTCTCATTATAATCCTTCCATTTCCTTTTTACACAACAATTTTATACCATAATATAAAATCAGTTTCTCTTCATCTGTAACAATAATTAAATCTTTTCATATCATTTTTCTGTTTTCAGTATAAAAATCTGAAAACCATTTTTCAACTCTTTCCTTTAAAGAAAACGTTGGGGATTTCCACTGTTGCCGAATACGTAAGGACGATGATCAGTCGCCCTCCGTACCCGTCCCTTTTTACTACCGGTAGACGGAGGTAGGTTCTCCACCATCCCCCAGGAGGAAGGTCCACCACTACATCCTCCCTCGGCACTCTTGGTTGGGCCGGAATAAATATTGGATGCTGGACTGTGCCACTACCACACAGCCTCTTACGCTTTCTGTTGCAATCCCCCTTTTTCAAATCAGTTTTCCATTATCAAATACCATTTCACATTTTCCATATTCTTTCACATTTCCATTCATATTTCCTTTCACATATATCATTTCCATTTCCATCTATCATCACCTTTAAAATATTTATGTCATAATACTTTGGTTATGACTCAGACATCTCTTCTATATTCAATGAAATCAAATATGTTCTTGTATACATAAAGTATTCCATTTATTTTAGAAGTATTAAATAATACTCAATAATATCTGTCACAACATTTAGAAAGAATATTTTTAACATAGTATTATAAATCATATAACCCTAGATAATAACTGATACCATTCCTTTATATATAATTCTAGTTAACAACTGATACCATTCTTTATATAACTCTAGATAACAAATGATACCATTCTCTTTCATATCCCTTTTTCCATAAATCATATTCGCTCCATTCATAATCATATCCACATTCATATTTCATAATTCATATCCATTTCTCTTTAATTCCCACTATCAGGGAAAAATAATTCATAGCAATATAGCAACCATAGAATAACATATACATATTCCATGAAATCATATCATTGTGAAGATAAGTAGTTTTACGAAGTAAGGATAGAAGAAATCTTGCCTCTATCTCTGTATCCTTGCAGTATAGCTCGTGGCTCTCCCGAAGTTTCTATAAACACAAAAAGGATCGTCGTTAGAATACTACATTCCTTTCTCACTTTACTCTTGTATAACATTACCCTTGACACTTTAACATATGTTTAACGTATCACTACTACCCCAAAGGTTCAAGAACTTAACCATTTATAAGTTCAATCGAGGTTTCAGGGGTTTTCACCATTTCCCCTAACGACCACACTTAACTTTAAAAATTCCCAGAAAATATGGATTTCGAATTTTACTACAAGGTCAACTGGTAATGACTCTCTGACTACCCTACTGCAATGTCCCAAAGTTTTATAATTTTTAATAATGTCTAAGTATGGTAGTTATAGCCTCAAAGTTGGTACAACTACGTTTTCTCGACTATCGAACGTCTTTCACTAAAACTGACTTTTCTCCTAAACCGTTCATCAGATTTTAACGCACCTTATATCAAAACGATCTATGAACCAAGCTCTATCTCATCATTGTCACAAGAGGGTCTGGACAGTAAGGTACCGTACGTGTATAAATGCTAAAAACAAGGCAGTTTAGGAATCTAACGAAAATCGGACATTATAACGGTTATATTTTCATACTTTCCAAAAATCAAACTCCTCCAAATCAATCATCCACCTTATACACCATCACCTACACCATGTGGTATACATCCCAACCATGGTTACAAGTCCACAACACACAATTTCCATATCAAAACAAACCATTTATAACACATAATCATCATAAACTAGACATTAACATCACTTAACTACTAACCAACTCAATTTCCACCATAAATACAAAAAGGGCAAGAGTAGTTATACCTTCTTGAAGCTTTAAAGATCCTTAATAAACCTTGGGCACTCCTTAAACAACCTTAGATTAACTTGAATCAACTAAAGAAACCATTAAAACAAAGTTAACACTTGAAAATTACTATTCATTCACTATTCATCTTCAACTTCTATGATTTTATTACCTTGCTAAATGATGTTGGTTGGCCTTGAAACTTTGTAGATGTCTTAATTTATCCTCCAAGAACCTCCATGATTTTTCTCTTGATTTGATCTTGATGCTAGCTAGGGTTTTGGTTTTTCTTTTTCTCTTTTTTTTTTGTATTTTGGCCGAATGGTATGATGAAGAAGATGGGGAGAGATTTTTGTGTTTCTTTGCTAATTATCTTTCTTAATCTTGTGTATTCTAGATTGTCTTGGAATCCTTGGAAGATATTTGAGGTTTAAGCCAAGCAAAAGTACTAATTTACCCTTAAAAACAAGTTACTGGATAATGACACCACTTTGGTGATCCAATAAATCCCATTTTGATTTTCTACTTATAATGCTAATAATCTTGAATAACATAATGTGGTATGTATCCTTGTTATATTACTAATCTTGGTTGCTTGGTTTCCATACTCGTCTAATTGTGGTTCGTTTCGAATGTACCTCATTATCTCAGTGGTTTTTGAAATCATTTACAAATCCAATTTCCTTTGGTATTCTCTTAACTTAATAATCCCTTGGTTTAACCTAAATCTTCTAATTCCTCAATATATAATCCCTTTAATATTTCCATGCTCCTTAATATCCAATAGAAGCTTATTCGAAATCAAAATCCTCAAAATCCATATTCAGGAATTTCTGGAATCTATCGTCATTTTGAGTCACTTATTTTCAATGTACAACACTAATATGGTTTCTGTTTATTCATTTTCCGTTTCCATTATGGGGTACTTATATATCCTTTCTCTACATCCTTGAAATTTACTATTCATGTGATCACTGTAGCTTTGTTAAAGTTAGGGTTATTACAGGTCTTGTGGTTATAATTTCAAAGAAAGTGTTAGCAAAATTTCACTAAAACTATACATAAGCTATGATGTTGATTATTAAATAAAGTACTTGTATAAATTAATTTAATAGTCAGATAGTTACTTTCAAAATTCTATCTGTGATTTGTCGAAGAGTATAAGTAGTCGTATGTGTAATTGCTTGATTTTGTATGTCCCGAAAGCTGTATTCTGATTCTCGGATAATTAGTGTGATAGTCTGAATTATATTTGAGTAGTAGTTGTAAGTCGTACTTATAAGACATATATGATTTTAGAATTGTTTGATTTATGGGTTGGTAAATTTTATTTTGTCAGGTTAGATGATATTATAAAGGAGGTGCTGTCCAATTTGTATTTGAATTATTTTGTAATTTATATAGTAATTTGATAAGGATTATTTGTAAATCGTTATGATATACTTGTTAAATGGAATATAAATGTAAGTTGGTATTACATGCTAAGTGCTTGCATGATTTTGTTATTATACGTTATTATTTTGAGAATATGATCGGTATGAGCTATGTGTGATAAATTGTAAAGCGTATTAGGACGCGTTTGGGTAGAACAGAATTAGACGATTACGGTTATTAGCGTACTTTACCTGTATATAGGTACTAATATGAGGCCGGCGAAGAGCCAGCGCAAGTTTAGATGGAACCTCGAGGAATGAGATAATTATCGGGATTGACAAGTGTGCCCCTATAGAGACTGGCAAGTAATAAAGGAAAGATGGAAGTATGGTCGAAAAAAAGGTCAATGTATAAGAAGGAGAGACAAATGTAAAGTGAGAAAAGGATCGATATGTTTGAATTGGAAACTTCAATTATTGAGGCAAGTATACTATCCCTCATTTATCGTTCAAGTGATGTGAATTCTCCTATATATGTTATTTATATATGTTCTTTCGAATCCTTTCTTGCAAGCGTTTATTCCCTTCATATTTATATTAAATAATGTGAACCTGTTCTGCTATTTATATGATGTTTCTTTCAAATCATTTTGCTAGTGCCTATACCCTTCATTTTTATTTCCAGTGACATTCTTCTTCTATTAATTTGCAAGCACATTCTCAAATTATTCTGTCAATGTTTATGTTCCACACCTATTATTCAAGTGTTGAATTCTTTTAAAATTTATTTATTTCAATATTCCTCGCTCATGCTAATATTCTTCAAAGTACGTTTTTCCTGCAAATTGATGTAAATTAATTCGAGATTTATACTGTTGTTGAGCATGTGTTGCTCAATGATGGTTAAAATCGAGAATGAATTGAGATTTTCTTAATTATTCAAACTCATTAATTATTGACAGGCCGGTTATGGCAGCTAAAGCCTATGGGTGCTTAGCCGACAATAGTGAGATTTTGTGTAATTGAGAATTTCTTCAATCTTCTTTTAAACTTCAGATTTTCTCTAATCCATGATTCCTTTTAAATTGCTGTTGAAGTTATAAAATCTTGACAATTGCTTTGCTCCTTAAATTATTAATGTTCTTCTGTTGATATATGTTTCTGCTTTGCTGTACCATATCATGCTTAGTTTAAATCGTATTGCCTTCTTGTTATAATTTCTTATGCTTCCCTGAATCTTAATCTTATTGTTGTGTTGTTCAAAATTCTTTATATCGAATGCTTCCTTGATCCTTAATCTTTAATCTTTTAATGTTGCTCCCTAAAATGGATTAATTATTTAAAGATGTTTTTAAAAATTCCTTATACTGGGCTGATCTGTTATCAGTGAGTATAAAGGACTTAAAAGTGAAATGTTTTAAAGTTTTTAAAGGTTTTATAGATTGGAGAAGCGTAAGAGGCTAGGGGTGGTTCCCCTAGTCCAGCACTTTTGTTTAGCGTAAGAGGGTAGGGGTGGTTCCCCTAGCGTAAGAGTTTTTTTTTTTTTTTGAAAAATTTATTTGAAAAAAATTTGTAGGAGTATTTTGGGAATTTGTAGAGAACAATTTGAAATCGCATATCGTAAATTTGAAACAGCATGGTTGCATTTGTGGCTTGTAGCAATTGTATATATTCACAGTTGTATATCAAAACAGTAAAGCATGGCATCGGAAAGTAAGGCAGTTGAGACAATAGCAAGGAAACTGAAATTGAATAAGTACGGTACAAGAGTTAGCACAAAGTTTGGATGTTAGAGGCTAATACATAGTTCCGATGTCAAAGTCTAGCAAAAGTGGAACAATAACAAGTACATCATCTGAATAGTCAGGGCTACACAAAAGTAGGGCTACATCCGTACATACTATCCGAAGTCACATCTACATATCTGTAGGTCAGTCTACTCATCCACTGGTCAGAAAGGATACCACTGCACAAGTCAACTATCCCGCAAAATCGACACACTAATGTCATCTGAACCTAGAGGACTGAGCTATCCGTAACACATCATGGGGCCGCACCGCGACGGAGCAAGGTCCTCACTCGGGAAAATGCACAACGCACAACACGCCTAGCGTCCCTAGCCTGGATCACTCCGCCCCCGCGGATCCCTAAACCAAGAATCCTCTCGCGACTCCTCCTCTCAATCCTATGGAGTCGAGCCCTAGTCCTCCTAGCAACAGCAGTCCTCATCTCAACCTGGATCCTCAATCGCGCCTCGCGCTCCTCCACTAGTGCCCGTCTCGCCTCATTAAGTCTGGCCTCTGCAGAAAGTAAGTCTCGGGTCAGGAACTGCACCACGTAGGCGTGCTCAGTACCCGACACTGGGGGTAGGTCCATCGGTGGGGGTGGTATGACAGGAACAGGAGCAGGTGCAGTAGCAGTAGCAGGAGCAGGAGCAGTAGCAGGAGCAGGGGTAGGGTCAAGCTCCTCCTCGCCAGAAGTATCATCCTCGGAGTCACCGTCAGATGAAACAGGGCTCGATGACTGCGGAGAAGGTGGGGGTGACACAACACGGCCCTCACCGGATCTCACACTCCTCGTCAGTCACTACAGGAGATGGGGTAACAGGCTCAGGCTCAAAGGGCTCCTCGACGGGATCCTCATCATCAGTATCTCCTATCAGCGTAATCCAGGGGCCATGCTCAGAGTCAGCACCCATATCCTCCTCAGGATCCTCAGTATCTCGCATCAATGCCTCATCATGCTCTCTCTCAAAGGCCTCAGGGTCTGGTATCTCCTCCATCTACACAAGGGAAATAAGGTGGGTCACTAACCATAAAGAAAGGTTTAAGGAGTAGTTCCCTCACGGGCTTTAAAATTAGGGCTATATCCGATAACCCGACTGCAAACTCGATGAGAGTTCTAAGTATTATTAGGGTTGTTATTAGGGTTATTATTATTGTTATTATTATTAGGGTTGCTTTCTTAAATTACTATCGTTTCTGAGAACTGTAACCTCGCTCTGATACCATTTCTGTGACGCCCCCAGATCCGGGGTCGGAGATCTAGGCACTCACGGTCCATTTTCCATTAATAACATACCTGTTCTTGCACATAATATATAAAACAGCCATCGACCCCACAATAAACTCACACCGCACACACACACAGAGGTTAGAGTCTCAGAAACGTCATACACTTGATTAAACAAAAGTGAAAGTTTCAGAGTTATTACAGACCGAATTGAATTGCATTTGTGCTACCAGCAACACTTCGATATGAAGCGAAGTTGGCGGCTTGAAAGTTTGTTACGGTACACTGCTTTGCACATGTCATACTTATAAATAAAACGTACTAACAAAAGTTGCCAACCAATCCGGCTAATGGGGCCTACCGGTGGAATCTCAACTACTGCCTCGGGTCTAGTCACCTGCTTTCGGGCAGTCTGTCTGGCTCTTGCCATTTCTCTTAGCTGTTGTGTTTGTAAAATTTGAAAACAAGCAAGAGTGAGCAACTAGCTCAGCAAGAAATATATGTATAAGGTAAGCAATATAACATTACATATGTCTAGCAGTTATTAAACTCGTTTGTATCAATCAGTTATAAAATCACTTGTCATTATTGATAAATTTCGAAGGTGCACCAATACGTGCCCTTGTTTTCAAAATAAACTTGCAGTTCTAGATACTGCATAGAGCCAACATCTTTCTCATCAAAATAGAACACTATCAGCAACTTGGCACATAAGCCTAAGAAGCAGTGTCAGAGCATTTTTCCAAAGTGGAGGAATGGGACTTAAAGAAAACATAAAACCTGACGGGGATTGACGATGATCAGTCGCCACATCCACGTCCAATAATCCGCGGGTCTTCTCTACCGGTAGAAGGATAGAAACTACATCCGTAACTATCCCCGGGTGAAAACTACATCCGTAATCACCCTCGATGAAAACTACATCCGTAATCATCCTTCGGCAACACCTGGGCCGGAATAATAATTGATGGACCGCCTGGCTCACGGCCGCTTACACATCCCGGGAATCGTTCGTCAACGGTTCCCACACCTGCCAGAGTCCCTTTTTCTTTTTCATTTAAAAACTTGATTTTGATTGAAAACTGAGTAATTGAGGTCCGACATCAGTCGACCGATGATTCTTGAAATCGCACAAGAAGCAAACATGACCGGGGGTTTTCGAAAATGTTTTGAGTTCGAAAGAGTTCGAGTTTGAAAGTGCTAAAGGTATCTTGGATTAGCTTTGTCTTTAAAATAATGAACAATAATTAATAAATGACATTTTAAGATTTATTATTAATAATTAATAAAATAATTATTTAATCAAATAAGCTTTTAATCCAAGATAGGTATTTTGAGTATTTACGAAGATATAAAAATAATTCCTTGAGTATACGATACTCCCCGAACGACCCTTCGGGTTTTCGCAATTTAATTACGATATAATAATATACTGCTCCCCAGTCAATAGTATATACGGACCGCTACGACCTCTATTGCTAGAATCGTTGTCCGAAGAAAACATTTCATTCTAAGTTCAAGGGGTGCAAACATATATGTACTTATACATCTCAATTTCATCGATACTTCGATAAACATAAACATTTGATATGATTGAAAACTACAAACACAACAGTGAAAGTCCTTGTATATGTAAGTTTTGAAAAGTAAACTTGCCTTGGTGAGGTTGGGGTGGTCGAGCTTGCGGAGTGGAACGATCTATACATAATCAATAGCCGATCGTTAGTACCTTAACAATATCTCTTTTCATTGCGAGGTTTTAGGGGGTACAAAATTAACTTAATGACTTCGTCTTATGACCCTCTAGCCCCACTATAGGTTCATGTCATCACTCGATTACGCTCGTCACTTATTCGACTTAATTTGGTTACCACATCCGAATCATATCCATTATCCCTTAAATCACACTCTCTTTACGACTTTTTCTCTTGCGCAAATTTTACTCTATCATTTTTATAAAATCGAAAAATATATATTTTAATCCAATTCTTTTTGGGTAGCCTTCACCACTGCATTTACTAGTTCCTCTAATTTTTCCATGATCCTACATAAAGTTTTAGGGGTTTAAACAAGGTTCACAAGGGGACCATTTAGTGCAGTCCGGATTCCAGAAACACATTTCACTTCTCAGGCCATAACTCAAAATCTATACATCACCTAGTCATGAACCTTATATTTCTGGAAACTACATTCAAATACCTTTCCCAACAATATATATTAGGACTTCAGGGGACAAGATTTAGGGGTTCAAAACCCTCCTACAAGACAGTTCAAGTTCTTGGAAAAATCTCAGCATGCTTATATCACTTAACCAACCAAGAATCTTACATACACATCACATCCATCCTCTAAACCACCAAGATCATACTTTATAACATACATGGAGTTACATATACTAACCACAAGCTTAAAAATCACAACCACAACACTAAAACTCAAGATCTACATCATCCATTACTTATATGTCCAAGATTCACACAAATAATCATGGATCTAACATTACACATCACAAATACTACATGGCCAAGAGGGGTTAGGGTTTTTATACCTTCTTGAGTATCTAGGAGCCTTGGGTATGCCTTACAAGTCTCAAGAACACCTTGGATGAGCTCCTACAATCCTTATAATCCAAGATCTAAAAGAAAACTCAACATTGTTACTATTCATCAAAACTTTAACAATTTATATCTTGAAAACTAATGGATGAAAAGGGTTGGAATTCTTAGTATACCTTCCTTATATGATGTAGAGTGCCTAGGAATTTTTCCTTGAATTAAGAGTGAAGAGAAGTGGAAGAAAAGAATTTTTCTTCCCCTTGTTTTCTTGTTTGGCCGAGAGCTATATGCTTGGGGGGAAGAGAGTTTCTTTGTTTTGATTTTTGTGTTGGTTGGATAAAGTGAAAAGGGTTGGGTGATATATATTAAGTGTGTGTATATGTCTCACATGGTACAACCCTAGTGTATAGGCCACCATACCCTCTTGTCTCCTTGGAAAAAGGTACAAACTAGTTACTATTCCTCTTGTCCACTTTGTATTACTAGTTTGCTTTCCTAACTACTTAGTTGCATGGGACTTGCATGCAATATCATTCCTTGTATCATTATTCTTCCACCAATGCTTGTCACTTAATCTTTAATTCGTATCGTATCTTAATTAATTTCTCGTAATAATATTTTGTCGCGTAGAGATTTCCCTTGTAATTCCTTAAGTACTTAATTGTGTGAATTCCTCGAATATCCATAATTCCTCGTCATAATTCCTAATAAATCTTTTAATACTCCAATAACTCTCAAGTCCCAAGTTTGATAAATCTTACTAACAATAAGATTCTTGCCTTCAACAATCTTCCCTTTATCTTTCATAGTGAATGTAACAATCATAGTTTCTCAGACAATCAATTCCATTAAACAACAGGGATGACTAGAAAGGTTTCAAATTGACAATGTCACATGATATTATATAAAAGAAAATATTACAAAAATTAGTGTTCTTACAGCCTCCCCTCCTTAAAAGGATTCCGTCCCGGAATCAGGTTGAAAACAGTTGGGGGTGCTTTTCACGCATCGCGCTCTCTAGTTCCCATGTTGATTCTTCGACATTCTGGTTCCTCCAAAAAACTCTCACCAGTTTGACAACCTTGTTCCTCAGCACCTGTTCTTTTCTATCCATGATTTCTACGGGTTGCTCCACATAGGTTAAGTCTGGCTGCAGATCAACTTGATCATATTCGATCATGTGTCGGAAGTCGGTATGGTAGGGTCGTAGCATGGACACATGGAACACATTATGTACTTGCTGCAAGCTTGGGGGTAAAGCCAATTCATAGGCTAACTTTCCAACTCGTCTCAAGATCTCAAAAGGTCCAATAAATCTCGGGCTTAGTTTCCCCTTCTTACCAAATCTCATCAATCCCTTCCACGGTGATACCTTTAACATCACAAATTCTCCTACCTCATATTCTTTGTCCTTGCGGGTCTGGTCCGCATACTTCTTCTGTCTGTCCTGGGCCGCTACCAGCCGTCCTCTTATGAGTTCGATAGTTTCTCTTGTTTGTTGGACCAGTTCAGGCCCTAAAATCTTCCGCTCTCCAACTTCTTCCCAACACAAGGGAGACCGACATCTTCGTCCGTATAAAGCTTCATATGGGGGCATTCCTATACTCGCATGGTAAATGTTGTTGTAGGAAAATTCGATCAATGGCAAGTGGTCATCCCAACTTCCCTTAAAATCGATGGCACATACTCTCAACATGTCCTCTATGGTCTGGATGGTTCTCTCGCTCTGTCCGTCTGATTGGGGGTGGTATGCAGTACTCATGTTTAACTTGGTCCCCACACAATCCTGAAAACTCCTCCAGAACCTGGAGTTGAATCTTGGGTCTCTATCTGATACAATGCTCACAGGAACCCCATGCCTAACCACAATCTCCTTTAAGTAAATATCCACCAGCTTGTCGACAGTCTATCTCTCGTTGATTGGAAGAAAATGTGCTGACTTGGTCAATCTATCGATAATTACCCAAATGGCGTCATGATTAGTCTTGGTCCTTGGTAGTCCGACCACAAAGTCCATCGCAATATGCTCCCACTTCCACTCGGGTATCTCTAAGGGTTGCAACAATCCACTGGGCCTCTGGTGTTCGGCCTTTACTCTTTGACATGTCAAGCATTTACTTACCCACTCTGCCACGCCCTTCTTCATATTTGGCCACCAATAGTATTCTCTCAGATCTCTATACATCTTAGTGCCTCCAGGGTGAATTGAGTACCTTGAACTATGAGCCTCTTGCAAAATCTCGTCTTTTAATTCCTGAACGTGCGGGATCCATATCCTAGATGCGTACCTCATAATTCCATTCCCGTCCTTTTCACACTTAATTTCCTCGCCAGTCAAAATTTTCTCCATCGAATTCTTTTCTTCTTCTATCTTCTTTTCCTGGCATAACCTAATCTTTTCCAATAGCGGTGGTTGGACTCTTATTTCCATTAGACTCTCTTGCCCAATTCCTGGTAATCTCACTTCAATCTCCAGTTTCTCAAGGTCCTTGATCAACTCGTCCACTGACGTTATCATCTTGAGTTTCTCCTTTCGGCTAAGTGCATCGGCCACCACGTTGGCCTTCCCTGGGTGATAATGAATCTCACAATCATAATCCTTGATTAGCTCTAACCATCTCCTCTGCCTCATGTTTAACTCTTTCTGAGTGAATATGTACTTTAAGCTCTTGTGATCCGTGTAGATTTCACACTTTTCTCCGTAAAGATAATGTCTCCAGATCTTCAAAGACAAAACTATCGCCGCTAATTCCAAATCATGGGTGGGGTATCTTATCTCGTACTCCTTAAGTTGTCTGGACGCATACGCAATCACTTTACCGTGCTGCATAAGCACACACCCTAAACCTTTATGGGATACGTCGCTATAAATCACAAAATCTCCCTTATCATCAGGTAGGGCTAGTACTGGTGCTGTCACCAACCTCTTTTTCAACTCCTGGAAGCTCTCTTCGCATTTTTCAGTCCACACAAACTTCTCGGTCTTGCGAGTTAGTCGGGTCAAAGGGGCTGCTATCTTGGCAAAGTCTTGGACAAACCTTCTATAGTAGCCAGCCAATCCTATAAAACTTCTCACCTCTGTCGGAGTGGTTGGTCTCTCCCAATTTGATACAGCCTCTATTTTGGCTGGGTCCACTGGAATTCCTTGTTCGCTAATCACATGCCCTAAAAACTGAACTTCCTTCAACCAGAATTCACACTTCGAGACCTTAGCGTACAACTTTTCTTCTCTCAATGCTCCCAATACAATCCTCAAGTGCTCTGCATGTTCCTCTTTCGTCTTGGAATAAATCAAGATGTCATCGATGAAGACTATAACACACTTATCCAAATACTTCTTGAAGACTCGATTCATTAAGTCCATGAAAGCTGCAGGGGCATTCGTTAACCCAAATGACATCACTAGGAACTCATAGTGTCCGTATCGGGTGCGAAAGGCCGTCTTTGGTATATCTTCTGGATTAATCCTTAACTGGTGGTACCCGGTCCTCAAATCGATTTTAGAAAAATAAACTGCGTCCTTTAATTGATCAAACAGGTCATCTATCCTGGGCAAGGGATACTTATTCTTTATAGTCACCTTGTTCAACTCCCTGTAGTCTATACATAATCTCATACTACCATCCTTCTTTTTCACGAATAGCACCGGGGCTCCCCACGGTGACACACTAGGTCTTATCATCCCTTTATCCAACAACTCTTGTAACTGAGTGGACAGCTCTTTCATCTCCACTGGGGCTAGCCGATATGGGGCTTTCGAAATTGGGGCCGTACCCGGAACTAAGTCTATAGCGAACTCGATGTCTCTTTCAGGTGGTAGTCCGGGAAGATCATCCAGAAATACGTCCGCGAACTCATTAACGACAGGGATTTCCTGTAGGTTTGGTGCCTCCTTCTTGGTATCCTTCACATAGGCTAAATAGGCTTCGCACCCTTTACGTAACAGCTTCTTAGCTTGAATCATAGTCAGGAACTTTTGGTTTTGCTGTTTTCCACTAAACACTACTTCCTCGTCCCCTGGCAGTCTCAAACTTACTTTCTTCTTTACACAATCAATCTGGGCTCCGTGGGTTGTTAACCAATCCATACCTACTATTACGTCAAACTCTCATAGTTTAAAAGGTATTAAATCTACCCGAAAGTGTCGCCCTTCTATTTCTAGGTCACAACCTGGACATACTTGGCTAACAGGGATAATTTCATGATTAGCTATCTCTACTTGCAGTCTGTCTTTCAATGGTTCAGCCTTAAGGCCTAACTGACATACAAAATCTAGAGATATGAAAGACTTGGTAGCTCCCGAATCAAATAAAACATTTGCCTTAACTGAGTTGAGTAGTGGGGTACCTGCAATCACATCCGTGTTTCTCACGGCATCTTGCACCGTCATGTTAAAAGTTCTTGCAGTAGGGGCCTTGTTAGAAGCAGTTCCACTCACTCTCGATGCAGCTGGCCCAGAGCACATACATTCCCTCATTCGGTGCCCTGGTTTCCCACACTTGAAGTAATTACCTCCGGCACTGGTGTTGTTACTAGTTCCTCGACAGGCGTTAGCATAATGTCCTGTCAGCCCACACTTGAAGCACTTCACATCCTGTAGGTTACACACGCCCGCATGTTTCCTTCCACACTTATTGCAATCCGGGGGTAGGGCTCGGGATGGGGTAGAGTAAGACGATCCCTGTGGTCGGCCGCTCTGGCCCACACTCCAACTTTTAGCTCTCTTGGTTCCAAAGTTCCCGCTGGGTTGGGACATCGTCCCTCGCTTGAACTTGCTCGGAAAGCTCCCACCCGCGGAGTTTCCCTTTCGACTATCAAACTTCCTCTTCTTTCCTTCCCTCTCCTTCTGCATCTGTTCACTCCCAGCCTCAACAATTGATGCTTTCTGTACCAGGGTGGAATAGTCTGTCAGCTCAAGAACCGCCACACGATTCTGAATCCATTGCTTTAGCCCCAATTGAAACCTTCGGGCCCTCTTTGCCTCAGAGTTCACATATTCCGGCACAAACCTCGACAGCTCAGTAAATTTGGCCTCATACTCGGCCACCGTCATGTTACCTTGCTTTAGTTCCAAAAACTTCAGCTCCATTTGTGTCTCCATGAACCTAGGAAAGTACTTTTCCAAGAACAGCTCGCTAAACCTCTCCCAGGTCACCACACCTCTTCCTTCCAAATTCCTCTTAGCTTCCCACCAATAGTTTGCCTCACCCTTCAGGAGGTAGGTGGCGAAAACAGTCTTCTGCTCCTCAGCGACACCTAGTATCTCGAAAGATTTTTCCATTTCCTTCAGCCAGGCTCTTGCCTCAACCGGATCTGCAGTTCCTTTAAATTCTGGGGGTTTCAGGGATTTGAAGTTCCGGAAAGCATTTGCATTAGAATTGCTGGGTGGTTGCTGAACCGGGGGACGGTCCAAGTTCTGCCTAAGTAGTTCCATGAACTGTTCCATAGGGCCTCCCCTTGGATGTTCCACCTCTCGGGTGTCATCACCAGCTTCTTCTTCGTCATACTCAGAGTCATCAAACAAGTTATGATCGTTGCCCTCATCTTCACTCAGGTTCACATTCTCCCCTTCATGGTTCTGGTGGCCTCCGGTCCCATGGTGGCTATCCTGGCCTTCAGAACTGACCGGGTGAGCTCGAGTGTTCATTCTTCTGGGTGGCATGATTCTGATAATGAAACAAGAAATGGGTTAGGGTTTCTAATTACCTGACAGCGTTTACACGGGTCAGGAACGTATCGTTCCTCCTCATAAGGGTAGAAGTTGTAAAAGTTTTAAAACCCGATGCTGGAGATAAAACGTCAAAACATTTTTGGGAAAAAAATCTATGGGATGCGAAAACATTTGCAGGAGTTTTCAAGATTTCGAAACCTCAAAAAAAGAAAAAAAAATTTTGAAAAATTTATTTGAAAAAAATTTGTAGGAGTATTTTGGGAATTTGTAGAGAACAATTTGAAATCGCATATCGTAAATTTGAAACAGCATGGTTGCATTTTCAGCTTGTAGCAATTGTATATATTCACAGTTGTATATCAAAACAGTAAAGCATGGCATCGGAAAGTAAGGCAGTTGAGACAATAGCAAGGAAACTGAAACTGAATAAGTACGGTACAAGAGTTAGCACAAAGTTTGGATGTTAGAGGCTAATACATAGTTCCGATGTCAAAGTCTAGCAAAAGTGGAACAATAACAAGTACATCATCTGAATAGTCAGGGCTACACAAAAGTAGGGCTACATCCGTACATACTATCCGAAGTCACATCTACATATCTGTAGGTCAGTCTACTCATCCACTGGTCAGAAAGGATACCACTGCACAAGTCAACTATCCCGCAAAATCGACACACTAATGTCATCTGAACCTAGAGGACTGAGCTATCCGTAACACATCATGGGGCCGCACCGCGACGGAGCAAGGTCCTCACTCAGGAAAATGCACGACGCACAACACGCCTAGCATCCCTAGCCTGGATCACTCCGCCCCCGCGGATCCCTAAACCAAGAATCCTCTCGCGACTCCTCCTCTCAATCCTATGGAGTCGAGCCCTAGTCCTCCTAGCAACAGCAGTCCTCATCTCAGCCTGGATCCTCAATCGCGCCTCGCGCTCCTCCACTAGTGCCCGCCTCGCCTCATTAAGTCTGGCCTCTGCAGAAAGTAAGTCTCGGGTCAGGAACTGCACCACGTAGGCGTGCTCAGTACCCGACACTGGGGGTAGGTCCATCAGTGGGGGTGGTATGACAGGAACAGGAGCAGGTGCAGTAGCAGTAGCAGGAGCAGGAGCAGTACTAGGATCAGGAGTAGGGGTAGGGTCAAGCTCCTCCTCGCCAGAAGTATCATCCTCGGAGTCACCGTCCGATGAAACAGGGCTCGATGACTGCGGAGAAGGTGGGGATGACACAACACGGCCCTCACCAGATCTCACACTCTCCTCGTCAGTCGCTACAGGAGATGGGGTAACAGGCTCAGGCTCAAAGGGCTCCTCGACGGGATCCTCATCATCAGTATCTCCTATCAGCGTAATCCAGGGGCCATGCTCAGAGTCAGCACCCATATCCTTCTCAGGATCCTCAGTATCTCGCATCAGTGCCTCATCATGCTCTCTCTCAAAGGCCTCAGGGTCTGGTATCTCCTCCATCTACACAAGGGAAATAAGGTGGGTCACTAACCATAAAGAAAGGTTTAAGGAGTAGTTCCCTTTCGGGCCTTAAAGTCAGGGCTATATCCGATAACCCGACTGCAAACTCGATGAGAGTTCTAAGTATTATTAGGGTTGTTATTAGGGTTATTATTATTGTTATTATTATTAGGGTTGCTTTCTTAAATTACTATCGTTTCTGAGAACTGTAACCTCGCTCTGATACCATTTCTGTGACGCCCCCAGATCCGGGGTCGGAGATCTAGGCGCTCACGGTCCATTTTCCATTAATAACATACCTGTTCTTGCAAATAATATATAAAACAGCCATCGACCCCACAATAAACTCACACAGCACACACACACTCAGGTTAGAGTCTCAGAAACGTCATACACTTGATTAAACAAAAGTGAAAGTTTCAGAGTTATTACAGACCGAATTAAATATCATTTGTGCTACCAGCAACACTTCGATATGAAGAGAAGTTGGCGGCTTGAAAGTTTGTTACGGTACACTGCTTTGTACAGGTCATACTTATAAATAAAACGTACTAACAAAAGTTGCCAACCAATCCGGCTAATGGGGCCTACCGGTGGAATCTCAACTGCTGCCTCGGGTCTAGTCACCTGCTTTCGGGCAGTCTGTCAGGGTCTTGCCATTTCTCTTAGCTGTTGTGTTTGTAAAATTTGAAAACAAGCAAGAGTGAGCAACTAGCTCAGCAAGAAATATATGTATAAGGTAAGCAATATAACATTACATATGTCTAGCAGTTATTAAACTCGTTTGTATCAATCAGTTATAAAATCACTTGTCATTGTTGATAAATTTCGAAGGTGCACCAATACGTGCCCTTGTTTTCAAAATAAACTTGCAGTTCTAGATACTGCATAGAGCCAACATCTTTCTCATCAAAATAGAACACTATCAGCAACTTGGCACATAAGCCTAAGAAGCAGTGTCAGAGCATTTTTCCAAAGTGGAGGAATGGGACTTAAAGAAAACATAAAACCTGACGGGGATTGACGATGATCAGTCGCCACATCCACGTCCAATAATCCGCGGGTCTTCTATACCGGTAGAAGGATAGAAACTACATCCGTAACTATCCCCGGGTGAAAACTACATCCGTAATCACCCTCGATGAAAACTACATCCGTAATCATCCTTCGGCAACACCTGGGCCGGAATAATAATTGATGGACCGCCTGGCTCACGGCCGCTTACACATCCCGGGAATCGTTCGTCAACGGTTCCCACACCTACCAGAGTCCCTTTTTCGTTTTCTTTTAAATACTTGATTTTGATTGAAAACTGAGTAATTGAGGTCCGACATCAGTCGACCGATGATTCTTGAAATCGCACAAGAAGCAAACCTGACCGGGGGTTTTCGAAAATGTTTTGAGTTCGAAAGAGTTCGAGTTTGAAAGTGCTAAAGGTATCTTAGATTAGCTTTGTCTTTAAAATAATGAACAATAATTAATAAATGATATTTTAAGATTTAATATTAATAATTAATAAAATAATTATTTAATTAAATAAGCTTTTAATCCAAGATAGGTATTTTGAGTATTTACGAAGATATAAAAATAATTCCTTGAGTATACGATACTCCCCGAATGACCCTTCGGGTTTTCGCAATTTAATTACGATATAATAATATACCGCTCCCCGGTCAATAGTATATACGGACCGCTACGACCTCTATTGCTAGAGTCGTTGTTCGAAGAAAACATTTCATTCTAAGTTCAAGGGGTGCAAACATATATGTACTTATACATCTCAATTTCATCGATACTTCGATAAACATAAACATTTGATATGATTGAAAACTACAAACACAACAGTGAAAGTCCTTGTATATGTAAGTTTTGAAAAGTAAACTTGCCTTGGTGAGGTTGGGGTGGTCGAGCTTGCGGAGTGGAACGATCTATACATAATCAATAGCCGATCGTTAATACCTTAACAATATCTCTTTTAATTGCGAGGTTTTAGGGGGTACAAAATTAACTTAATGACTTCGTCTTATGACTCTCTAGCCCCACTATAGGTTCATGTCATCACTCGATTACGCTCGTCACTTATTCGACTTAATTTGGTTACCACATCCGAATCATATCCATTACCCCTTAAATCACACTCCCTTTAAGACTTTTTCCCTTGCGCGAATTTTACTCTAGCATTTTTATAAAATCGAAAAATACATATTTTAATCCAATTCTTTTTGGGTAGCCTTCACCACTGCATTTACTAGTTCCTCTAATTTTTCCATGATCCTACATAAATTTTTAGGGGTTTAAACAAGGTTCACAAGGGGACCATTTAGTGCAGTCCGGATTCCAGAAACACATTTCACTTCTCAGGCCATAACTCAAAATCTATACATCACCTAGTCATGAACCTTATATTTCTGGAAACTACATTCAAATACCTTTCCCAACAATATATATTATGACTTCAGGGGACAAGATTTAGGGGTTCAAAACCCTTCTACAAGACAGTTCAAGTTCCTGGAAAAATCTCAGCATGCTTATATCACTTAACCAACCAAGAATCTTACATACACATCACATCCATCCTCTAAACCACCAAGATCATACTTTATAACATACATGGAGTTACATATACTAACCACAAGCTTAAAAATCACAACCACAACACTTAAACTCAAGATCTACATCATCCATTACATATATGCCCAAGATTCACACAAATAATCATGGATCTAACATTACACATCACAAATACTACATGGCCAAGAGGGGTTAGGGTTTTTATACCTTCTTGAGTATCTAGGAGCCTTGGGTATGTCTTACAAGTCTCAAGAACACCTTGGATGAGCTCCTACAATCCTTATAATCCAAGATCTAAAAGAAAACTCAACATTGTTACTATTCATCAAAACTTTAACAATTTATATCTTGAAAACTAATGGATGTAAAGGGTTGGAATTCTTAGTATACCTTCCTTATATGATGTAGAGTGCCTAGGAATTTTGCCATGAATTAAGAGTGAAGAGAAGTGGAAGAAAAGAATTTTTCTTCCCCTTGTTTTCTTGTTTGGCCGAGAGCTATATGCTTGGGGGGGGAAGAGAGTTTCTTTGTTTTGATTTTTGTGTTGGTTGGATAAAGTGAAAAGGGTTGGGTGATATATATTAATTGTGTGTATATGTCTCACATGGTACAAGCCTAGTGTATAGGCCACCATACCCTCTTGTCTCCTTGGAAAAAGGTACCAACTAGTTACTATTCCTCTTGTCCACTTTGTATTACTAGTTTGCTTTCCTAACTACTTAGTTGCATGGGACTTGCATGCAATATCATTCCTTGTATCATTATTCTTCCACCAATGCTTGTCACTTAATCTTTAATTCGTATCGTATCTTAATTAATTTCTCGTAATAATATTTTGTCGCGTAGAGATTTCCCTTGTAATTCCTTAAGTACTTAATTGTGTGAATTCCTCGAATATCCATAATTCCTCGTCATAATTCCTAATAAATCTTTTAATACTCCAATAACTCTCAAGTCCCAAGTTTGATAAATCTTACTAACAATAAGATTCTTGCCTTCAACAATCTTCCCTTTATCTTTCATAGTGAATGTAACAATCATAGTTTCTCAGACAATCAATTCCATTAAACAACAGGGATGACTAGAAAGGTTTCAAATTGACAATGTCACATGATATTATATAAAAGAAAATATTACAAAAATTAGGGTTCTTACAATCTTGTTATATCCTGACTCTGTAAAATCTTCCAGAAATTTGACTATAACCTTGCTCCTTGAAACCATTGTAAGAAAATACTACCTATAATATATATTTCCTGTTCGTATCTAAACAGGCCTGTGGTTTACCCCAAAATACTATTACGTTCTCTCTCTGGATCAGCATATCTTACTTCCAACTCAGATAGATCATTCTTATCTATTTTGTTAACTTATTTACACCATTCATTGACCACATTGATTCCTAACCAAACATTTACACTTAGAAGGTTAAATAATAACAGAAATTGTTTACCTGCATCTGTATCCGGCTTTTTCAGTGCTTCTCCTAAAGTCATATTGTACACCCTGGCAGTAGGTCTATTTGAAGCAGTCATACTTTGTCCTGGCGCAGACGATCCACCAGAACGACAATCTCTAGCAAAGTGTCCTAGTTTTCCACACTGGTAACATTTGACATCACCCTTATCAGCTGATGGACACCTGTCCTGATAATGCCCTTTCTGTCCACACTTAAAGCAAGTTATTCCTAACATTCTACACTCTCCGATATGCTTCCTACCACACGTGCTGCACTCAGATAATGGTGGTCGCGATTGGTTAGACTGAAATGTTCCTGAGGATTTACCACCTTGATTCACAGTCTCACTAACAGCCTTGTTACTCCCTGACTTTCCCACAAACTTAGATTTTTGTCCTTTACTGAACCTACTAAAGTAACTTCCTTCACTTGTACCTCCTTTCTGACCCTCAAATTTCCTTTTCTTATTCTCTCGACCTATTTGAGTCTGTTCACTCTCGGCCTCAATAATAGATGCCTTTTGAACCACCGCAGCATATTCAGTTAACTCAAACGGTGCCACTCGTGTCCGTAGCCATGGTTTCAATCCTTGTTGGAACCTTTTCGCTCTTTGTTCTTCAGTACGCACAAATTCAGGAACAAACCTAGACAGTTCAGTAAATTTAGTTTCATACTCGGCCACTGATAGATTATCCTGCTTTAATTCCAGAAATTTCATCTCCATTTGGTTTTCCAAATACCTAGGGGAGTACTTTTATAAAAACACCCTAGTGAAACGCTCCCAGGTTATCACTCCCGCTCCTTCTAGGTTCTTCTTAGCTTCCCACCAATAATTTGCCTCTCCCTTTAAGAGATAGGCTGCAAAGATTGTTTTCTGATCCTCTTCTATCCTTAATATCTCAAAAGCTTTCTCCACTTCTTTTAACCAGGCTCTGGCTACTACTGGGTTAACAGTTCCCTCAAACTCCGGGGGTTTTAATGACTTACAAGCACGAAAGGAGTTAGCTGCCTGATTGGGAAGAACAGGTGGTTGTTGAGGATTCTGTGGATTAGCTAAATTCTGCCTCAATAGTTCCATAAATTGGTTAAAGGGGTTACCACCCTGATTTCCTTGTTGGCCAGTTGACTCATCTTCTTCTTCCTCATGATCTCGTTCATTATGAGCATTTTCACCCTGCCTATTATGACTTCCTTCCTCTCTCTCATTTTCCCTTGCATTCGCTCTATTATTACGCTTAGGCGGCATGATTCTGTATATATCAATATTCTTCATTAATCACCCAAATTTAGGGTATAATATACATCATTCCCATATACATCATTCTCATATACACAATTATATCACTAGTTAACTCATTTATATACCATAATATTCTCAACTCCACTTTAGCAATTAAGCGTATCACCTTTAGCACAATAACCTTTTCATTTAAGTCAATCACCTTATATACATCAATATTTTCGAATTTCAACACTTAATATCAAAATACGATAAAATTAGGCAAAATACATAAACTTCATTAATTATCTCACTTCCTTTGTTTATCCTTATTCTGACTTTTTCCTCAAAATACACCTTACTCTCAATAGTAAATCTCAATTATACCTTAAAATTCCTCATATTCTTTTATCTCACTAATCCTCAAATATACCCATTTCTTCTCACGAAATTCCTTCCTCTTTTATATCGAAACGCTTCTAGCTCTAATTATCTCTTATTGAAATTTCCCTTGAAATCTCGAGTTTCCTCGTATAATCACGTATACTCTAAACTTTGCTTCCATTATCCCATCCATTAATGAAATCTTCTATATTCGAAACAATTTATAGAATTTAAGAAACTTTGAATTGAAACGAACCCAGAAACAAGCAAGGGTCCCGCAACAATTTATAAGATTAAGAGTTTTAAATAGCTCTTATTCGAAACAAAAGAATATTTTGGGTAATCAATATGATGGAAGAACCCGTACGTAACACAAGTGAGGGCGTCCCCTCCGACTTTCAATCACACAGACAGATCGTCCTTGTGTATACATATAGGATTGTTCCTCTTAGTTGGAATAAGAAGTATAAAGAAAATATTTAATCACGATGATAAAGACCCTCTTCCAAAAATAATCTTAGGGAAATATTTTGACTAAAATAGATGATATACAATTTTGAAACACATTCCAAAGGTACCAGAAAGTTTTGAAAAGATACAGGCCCCTTTTTGAATAAGAGATGATAGATCACCCTGAGATTACTCACGAGGTTATCTAACGTACACTTCCCAATACATCAAGTACTCCATTTCTCATATCGATCCCACATGCTACATAAACTTAACACTTTTGGCATAATTACCTTTATTAGCAATAATCTATAAAATTATAATCACTACTTGGAATAGACGCTTCGTTCGATAAACCCCCCTTAAACCCGATATGAGTTCATATTTTATATCATTACCTATATATCTATATGTGTATATTACTATCACTCTTGTTCCTGAGCATTATGACTCTAAGCTCTGATACCAAACTGTGACAGCCCCAAATCCGGGGTCATAAATCCGGGCCATCACGGACCAATTTCCATTCAATATCAGTATCCCTTGGGTCTTTTTTTTTATATAACAATTAATACCTATGCAATTGACCCCGCAATAATACACACACACACACACCAGTCATATGCGTAGAGAACAACATTCATCACAATAAAAGTTTGGAGTTAACAGTTATTACATCCCAGGCTCACACTTAAGTACATTGCTGAATAACACTTCGACATGAAGCATTTCAACAATCAAAAGTTTATTACATTCTTACACACTTTATTATACATAAGGCCCTCAAAACCCGTCTGCCTCATCACTACCTCAGGAATCGATGCTAACGTGCTCTCAGAAGGTCGCCTTCCCCCTACCCTCTTGCGGGGCGTTCTACGTAGAATCGGCATACCTAACTGTATATAGATAAGTAGTAAGAGTGAGCTAAAATAGCTCAGCAAGATAATTTCTATCAACTAACAACAAAGGAAAATAATCATCATACATATATTTTAATAAAAAAAATTTCAGATATTATAGAAGGAAACTTTATTTCCGTTCAGGACATATACTTTTCAATTATATTTTTACGAAAAGAAATATATAACATTATAGCCTCAGTCTCACTTCTAATATCATGTAATAACTGGAAACCAATTATAGACTTTGAGAAAAATGACATTCCTATTTAATAATACATCATCCACTTCCTATTATAAGAAAAGAAAGGTACAACAATATAATATCAATTGCTCCATTATATTCAGGTAATAATTCACACTTCCTCTCAACATATTATCTCAAGATAGCGTAAAAATTTGAACTATATCTCTCATTATAATCCTTCCATTTCCTTTTTACACAACAATTTTATACCATAATATAAAATCAGTTTCTCTTCATCTGTAACAGTAATTCCATCTTTTCATATCATTTTTCTGTTTTCAGTATAAAAATCTGAAAACCATTTTTCAACTCTTTCCTTTAAAGAAAACGTTGGGGATTTCCACTGTTGCCGAATACGTAAGGACGATGATCAGTCGCCCTCCGTACCCGTCCCTTTTTACTACCGGTAGACGGATGTAGGTTCTCCACCATCCCCCAGGAGGAAGGTCCACCACTACATCCTCCCTCGACACTCTTGGGCCGGAATAAATATTGGATGCTGGACTGTGCCACTACCACACAGCCTCTTACGCTTTCTGTTGCAATCCCCCTTTTTCAAATCATTTTTCCATTATCAAATACCATTTCACATTTTCCATTTTCTTTCACATTTCCATTCACATTTCCTTTCACATATATCATTTCCATTTCCATCTATCATCACCTTTAAAATATTTATGTCATAATACTTTGGTTATGACTCAGACATCTCTTCTATATTCAATGAAATCAAATATGTTCTTGTATACATAAAGTATTCCATTTATTTTAGAAGTATTAAATAATACTCAATAATATCTGTCACAACATTTAGAAAGAATATTTTTAACATAGTATTATAAATCATATAACCCTATATAATAACTGATACCATTCCTTTATATATAATTCTAGATAACAACTGATACCATTCTTTATATAACTCTAGATAACAACTGATACCATTCTCTTTCATATCCCTTTTTCCATAAATCATATTCGCTCCATTCATAATCATATCCACATTCATATTTCATAATTCATATCCATTTCTCTTTAATTCCCACTATCAGGGAAAAATAATTCATAGCAATATAGCAACCATAGAATAACATATACATATTCCATGAAATCATATCATTGTGAAGATAAGTAGTTTTACGAAGTAAGGATAGAAGAAATCTTGCCTCTATCTCTGTATCCTTGCAGTATAGCTCGTGGCTCTCCCGAAGTTTCTATAAACACAAAAAGGACCGTCGTTAGAATACTACATTCCTTTCTCACTTTACTCTTGTATAACATTACCCTTGACACTTTAACATATGTTTAACGTATCACTACTACCCCAAAGGTTCAAGAACTTAACCATTTATAAGTTCAATCGAGGTTTCAGGGGTTTTCACCATTTCCCCTAACGACCACACTTAACTTTAAAAATTCCCAGAAAATATGGATTTCGAATTTTACTACAAGGTCAACTGGTAATGACTCTCTGACTACCCTACTGCAATGTCCCAAAGTTTTATAATTTTTAATAATGTCTAAGTATGGTAGTTATAGCCTCAAATTTGGTACAACTACGTTTTCTCGACTATCGAACGTCTTTCACTAAAACTGACTTTTCTCCTAAACCGTTCATCAGATTTTAATGCACCTTATATTAAAACGATCTGTGAACCAAGCTCTATCTCATCATGGTCACAAGAGGGTCTGGACAGTAAGGTACTGTACGTGTATAAATGCTAAAAACAGGGCAGTTTAGGAATCTAAAGAAAATCGGACATTATAACGGTTATATTTTCATACTTTCCAAAAATCAAACTCCTCCAAATCAATCATCCACCTTATACACCATCACCTACACCATGTGGTCTACATCCTAACCATGGTTACAAGTCCACAACACATAATTTCCATATCAAAACAAACCATTTATAACACATAATCATCATAAACTAGACATTAACATCACTTAACTACTAACCAACTCAATTTCCACCATAAATACAAAAAGGGCAAGAGTAGTTATACCTTCTTGAAGCTTTAAAGATCCTTAATAAACCTTGGGCACTCCTTAAACAACCTTAGATTAACTTGAATCAACTAAAGAAACCATTAAAACAAAGTTAACACTTGAAAATTACTATTCATTCACTATTCATCTTCAATTTCTATGATTTTATTACCTTGCTAAATGATGTTGGTTGGCCTTGAAACTTTGTAGATGTCTTAATTTATCCTCCAAGAACCTCCATGATGTTTCTCTTGATTTGATCTTGAAGCTAGCTAGGGTTTTGGTTTTTCTTTTTCTTTTTTTTTTTGTATTTTGGCCGAATGGTATGATGAAGAAGATGGGGAGAGATTTTTGTGTTTCTTTGCTAATTATCTTGCTTAATCTTGTATATTCTAGATTGTCTTGGAAGCCTTGGAAGATATTTGTGGTTTAAGCCAAGCAAAAGTACTAATTTACCCTTAAAAACAAGTTAATGGCTAATGACACCACTTTGGTGATCCAATAAATCCCATTTTGATTTTCTACTTATAATGCTAATAATCTTGAATAACATAATGTGGTATGTATCCTTGTTATATTACTAATCTTGGTTGCTCCTTTTCCATACTCGTCTAATTGTGGTTCGTTTCGAATGTACCTCATTATCTCAGTGATTTTTGAAATCATTTACAAATCCAATTTCCTTTGGTATTCTCTTAACTTAATAATCCCTTGGTTTAACCTAAATCTTCTAATTCCTCAATATATAATCCCTTTAATATTTCCATGCTCCTTAATATCCAATAGAAGCTTATTCGAAATCAAAATCCTCAAAATCCATATTCAGGAATTTCTGGAATCTATCGTCATTTCGAGTCACTTATTTTCAATGTACAACATTGATAAGTGGATTTATATCTACTTGGAACGCTTTGTATCAGCTTAAATTGATCGCTTGAACTCAAGTATGTGGTGTTATTGATGTGTTTGTGTTTAGTTGTGCAGGTTTGCGAAATATCATTTAGGGTTGGTGTTTTCGTCAATTTTTTAAGATGATTTGCGCAATGGAATGAAGGATGACGTATTTCCCTAGGCTACCATGAAGATCAGAATGCTTAAGAATTGAAGAACGGGAAGTGGCGAAAGAATCGGAAGAGAAAACGGAAGAGAAATGAGCAAATTGTGGAAAATTCGGATTTCTGAGAAGGGTTGCGCAGTCTACAATGTTTTGGCCATATCTGGAGTTCTAGAAGTCCGTTTTAGGCCCGTAAGCTGTCCACGCGAAGCCCACAAGATTTTCTACAATCTTGGACAGAAGGCACGGCGCGGCAGCGCAGTGTTATAGCTTTAAATGGCGCGGCAGCGCCGGGCAAAAATCAGCACAACAATTTTATGGCGCGGCAGCGCCGTTTTCCTTCACAAAAGTGGCGCGGCAGCGCCGGTTGGTCTGACGAAAATTCCTGTTTAGATATGATTTGTTGATTTTTCGAGTTGGAGTAAAAATAAAAATTCCTTACGAACTCCTTGCACCGGGAGGCCTATATAAAGAAAGAAAAACCCTAGAATAAAGAAGAGGGAAGAGACCGTATAGTTATCTACGAAGTTTTGAAGCACAAAGAAGCGAGGAAGAAGATAGTTTTCAATTTATTCTTTTATTCTTCCTAGTTTGTGGATGCTTGGTTTGGGTGTATTCTTTAGAACCCTTGATATTTATTTAAATCATTATTCGTTTTCTTCTATCATGTTTACATTGGAACCCATGGTGACGATTAGTTTGATTATGAACTAATTCGTTGTCATGGGTTTTTAGCGGATTTATTCATGAAGTTTATTTGTTGAATCTTTTCGATGCCTATAGTGTGATTGATGTGATATCCTATCATGGTTGTTTTAATTCGTTATAGGAGAGTAGCTAACTCCTGTAATTGTGTGTTAATTCTTGTTGAAGCGAAAGTGGATATAAGAGTTTAGAACTTGCCATGCTAGCATAGGTTTATGCGTGAGAATATCATTCGTAATTAGTGTGGTAACTCTAACCATTTTATGACGACTATGTGATCCATTGAATGCTTGTACTTCAACCATTATGTTTCAATCTTTATAGACATATAGGGACTGAGCATAATTTGGAGACTAAGTGATTTCTATCTTTATTGTGGATATTATTTAGGATGGTATTTGTACAACGAAGGTTGGCTTATATCAGTTTTGTGTGTTCGATCAGGTATTAATAAATCACATGAAAAGGCTAGAGAATTGGAGACTATAGATGGATTGTTTAATGAAGTTAAAATCCCATGTTTATTCTCATATAAGTAATTCGTTTTAATTCTTGTCAATTAGTTAATTCTTAATTTTATAATTTGCATTTTAGTTCAGTTTAGGTAATCAAAACCAATTTGTTATTTGTCATAGCAGTGGATAAAAACCATACATTGTTGCATAGGCACATTAATTGAATTGAACACCCTACTAGATCTCTGTGGGAACGAACTTGACTTATTCATATATTACTTGTGACCACGTACGCTTGCGTGAATTTATAGTGCAAACAAGTTTTTGGCGCCGCTGCCGGGGACCATCGGTGTTTTATTTTAGTTTATGTGCTTGTCAATAGTGGTCGTTAGAGTTCACTGACTCGGATTACTTCTTTTCTTTTCTCATCTACTCTTGTATAGTCTGTGTGTTTCAGGTAGTTATGGGAGACGCACCACCAGCAGCAACAGCAGTTAAGGCTTTGATGGACTACTCTCATCCAAAAATTAATGATATACAATCGAGCATTGTCAGACCAGCCATTACAGTTGTCACTTTTGAGATCAAGCCTAGCACGATTTAGATAGTGCAAAATTATGTTCAGTTTGGGGGTGCTCCGACTGAAGATCCTAACATGCACATCCGTAATTTCATCGAGATCTGCGACACTTTCAGATTCGACGGGGTGTCTGAGGATGCTGTCAAATTGAGGCTTTTTCCATTCTCTCTTAGGGATAAGGCCAAGGGTTGGTTACACTCTCTACCAGCTGGATCCATTACAACATGGGAAGATCTTGCTCAAAAGTTTCTCACCAAATTCTTTCCCATGGCAAAAACAGCAGCGATCAGGAACGCTATTACTCAATTCTCACAGCAATCAGGGGAGTCTTTATGTGAAGCTTGGGAGCGCTATAAGGAGATGCTCAGAAGATGCCCACATCATGGAATGCCAGACTGGATGGTAATCAATTGTTTTTACAATGGGCTGGGAGCACAATCTAGGCCAATGGTAGACGCAGCATCAGGAGGAGCCTTATGGGCTAAGAGTTACAAGGAAGCTTACGATCTAATTGAGATGATGGCTTCTAATGAATATCAAAATCCAACTCAAAGACTACCACAAGGCACGGTTGCAGGAATTCTGGGAGTTGACACAGTTACAGCTCTAGCAGCCCAGCTAGAGGCACTTAATATGAAATTAGATTTAATGACAAAGCATGGGGTGCCTCAGGTTGCGAGAGTGTGTGAACTATGTGCTGGTGCACATGAGACGAGTCAATGCGCCATCTCCAGTGAATCGGTGCAATTTGTGAGCAATTTTCAAAGGCAACAGCAACCAGCTCCAGATTATCAACATCCACAGCAATCTTATCACCAGTTTCAGGGTCAGCAGTATGGAGATAAGCCATTTAATTCTTCAGGTTTTCAGCAACTTTATGCTCCAAGGCAACAGTTTCAACCTCCTGGTTTTCAGCAGTCGAATGAAAATTCTGAATTAGAAGAGTTGAGATTAATGTGCAAGAGTCAGGCAGCGACTTTCAAGAGTCAGGAAGCATCTCTCAAGACATTGGAGAGCCAGGTCAGACTAATTGCAGGTGCCTTACTCAATAGGCCACAAGGAACTCTTCCAGCGATATAGCGGCTAATACAGGTAGAAAGGAAAGCAAAGAACAGGTCAACGCAATCACCTTGAGATCTGGAAAAGTTACAAGTGAGCAGAATTCAGCAACAGAAGAAGAAGATTTTCAGGATAAGCCAGTGGAGCCTGCACGTTCCCCAGAAATTCAGATTGAAGGAGTTCCTGAAAAATCAGCCGATCAGTTGGTTAGCGAAGTGGAAACAAGCAAAAATTCTGCCAAAAAGTCTACTTCGGAGCAGACTATTTATCCACCTCCTCCATATCCGAAGAGGCTCCAGAAGAAGACTACCGAGAGTAATCAGATCTATCCACCTCCTCCTTATCCAAAGAGACTACAGAAGCAGAAGCTTGATTCGAAATTCGCCAAATTTCTCGAGGTTTTCAAAAAGTTGCAAATCAATATACCTTTTGCGGAAGCTTTATAACAGATGTCGAGCTATGCTAAGTTCATGAAGGGCATTCTCTCTCGTAAATTGAAGCTCGAGGAGTTAGAGACCGTTGCTTTAATAGAGGAGTGTAGTGCAGTTCTGCAGCAGAAGTTGCCTCCTAAACTTAAAGATCCAGGGAGTTTCACAATTCCGTGCACCATTGGCAACTTATCTTTCAGCAAGTGCTTGTGTGACTTGGGGGCCAGCATAAATCTCATGCCTTTGTCAGTTTATATGCAACTTGGTCTACCGGATCCAAAGCCAACTAACATCTCTTTGCAGTTGGCTGATCGTTCTATCACATATCCTAGAGGCATATTGGAGGATGTTTTGGTGAAAGTTGATAAGCTCATATTCCCTGCTGATTTTGTTATCTTGGACTTTGAGGAGGATAAGAAGATTCCCATAATCTTGGGAAGACCGTTCTTGGCTACGGGTAGAACCTTGATCGATGTGCAAAAAGGAGAGCTCACAATGAGAGTGCAAGATCAGACTGTCTCTTTTAATGTGTTCAAAGCAATGAAGCTCCCATCGGATGAAGAGTGTTTGAGGGTGGAATTGGTTGATAAAGGACAAAGTAAGGAGTTGGATCAGCTGTTGAAGAAAGACTCTTTAGAAGATGTTTTGCTGATGGATCTTGAGGATAATGAAATTGATTCTTTTCTTGAGGAAGATGTTTTGTTAGAAAATGGGAGCAATAAAGAACTTCGTATTCTTGAAGATAGTGAAATTGATTCTTTTCTCGAGGAAGATGTTTTGTTCGAGTGTGAGATGTTAGATGAGTTGAACGCTATTTGTTCGAAGTCCATTGTTCATACTTCTGTTGACTTTGATAGTCCTATTCTTACGAGAGTGGAGGAATGGCTCGGCGGCATGTCTCATCATAGAAATTTGGGTTACATCAGTGAGATTGCAGAGGGTGATAGTTGACATGAGTCGCTTGGTTTGGTCGATCTTTGGGATTCTCGGGTGCGGCTTAAATCTTATTTTGAAGAAGCTCCTTCTTTTGAGCTTAACCCCTTGATGGATCACTGGAGGTGGGATTATGACGAGCAGATTCGGCCACCTAATGTAGATTTTGTTAGAGCTACTTTTGAGAGATTGGAGGAATGGTCAGGCGGTGTTCCTCATTATAAAGGTTTGATTGATTGGCCAGTGTTTGGATCTCATTATTTACCACCCGAGGAAGGTGATCTTGCCGTTAATTAGGTATGTTCTCTATACTATTCTTTACCTTCAATGGGGGCATTGAAGATTCTAAGTTGGGGTGGTTGAGTATTAGTATTGTTTGTGGTATCAATTGTTCATGTAGGAATTATATATCATATATTGCATGTGTTAGTTTAGTTGCGTTCATAATATTGTTGCATAATTGTATCATATAGGACATTTTGTTTATGTTTTTATTATATGTGTCATATTAGTTGCATTTTCATGGCATGCATTTTTCATGATCCCTTAGGACGAGCTAATTCTGATTGGTAGGTAGATGTCTAATTGAGTGTGGTAATGATGAATAGAGGGTTGATTTATAGTTCCTATGAAATTGACTTGCATGCTTCAGAAACAAAACTTTTACACAGTCTCATCGTTTCCTTTTAGGCTAGGTTGAGGTCACGCTTGTTTGGTTGTTTTAGATTTAATCACTTGATTATATTTAGAATTTTCGTTATTCCCTTGATGGCGTAGGAGTACTAAAGTCTAAGTTTGGGGGAAACCAGGGATTTCATGCTAGATGTTTATTAGTTGTCAATAATGGCTAGGTGTCAAATGGCTAGTAGCCAGCTCATATTCATATGAGTAGTCTAGGGTTGGAATTGAGAATTCTCATTCCAGATTGCATATAAAAAAGAAAAAAAAAGAAAAAAAAGAAAAAGAAAAAAAAGTTGTGTAAATAGTTGTTAATGCATAATTGATCACGAGTGAGCTCTTTAATACTCGAGTAATTAAGTCTGAGGGGACTTAGTCCTAGTGACCTAAGGCTTTTATAGTCTGGGATCCACTGACCTAACACTCGCTACATGGGTATTATTGTATAAGCCTTTAGGGGTCTCATTCATTGCACGGTCAAATAAGCATGTTTGTTGTGTTCTATATTGTTGTTTGTCGTTAATAAAGCATGAATTCCTTTCTAACTTGAATGAGGATGGAGGTGTTCCTAGGTTATGAAGTGTCTACAGTCTATTCAATTTATAAACCTGTGATTGTCTTGGCGAAGAATATGTATGATTTTTGACCTAGTGTTGGGAGTATTTCTGATGAGCATCGCACACACGCACGTTTCTGTTCATGTATTGTTAGTATACGGGGACTTAGTCGAGCTCTATTTGGATTTGTTACATTCTTTGAGATAGTTGCTTGTTAGTTGGTTTTGGTGAGTTTAAAGGGGATCCTTGCATTTTTCATGTAGTTGCATACATATAGTTAGTCACATTGTTAGTTGCATTATAGATCGGATTTTGTGGGTACATTCGCTATAGGCCCTCACGAGACCTTACTCGTCCACTAGGGCTGCCTAGGGGTTTAAAGGGCTTGTTGCATATGCCAAATGCAACCGTGATCACCTACGGAAGTGGTACTAGTTGTATATAGTTATAATTGTTATGCTTGAGGACAAGCATCGGTTTAAGTTTGGGGATGTGATAAGTGGATTTATATCTACTTGGAACGCTTTGTATCAGCTTAAATTGATCGCTTGAACTCAAGTATGTGGTGTTATTGATGTGTTTGTGTTTAGTTGTGCAGGTTTGCGAAATATCATTTAGGGTTGGTGTTTTCGTCAATTTTTGAAGATGATTTGCGCAATGGAATGAAGGATGACGTATTTCCCTAGGCTACCATGAAGATCAGAACGCTTAAGAATTGAAGAACGGGAAGTGGCGAAAGAATCGGAAGAGAAAACGGAAGAGAAATGAGCAAATTGTGGAAAATTCGGATTTCTGAGAAGGGTTGCGCAGTCTACAATGTTTTGGCCATATCTGAAGTTCTAGAAGTCCGTTTTAGGCCCGTAAGCTGTCTACGCGAAGCCCACAAGATTTTCTACAATCTTGGACAGAAGGCACGGCGCGACAGCGCCGTGTTATAGCTTGAAATGGCGCGGCAGCTCCGGGCAAAAATCAGCACAACAATTTTGTGGCGCGGCAGCGCCGTATTCCTTCACAAAAGTGGCGCGGCAGCGCCGGATGGTCTGACGAAAATTCCTGTTTAGATATGATTTGTTGATTTTTCGAGTTGGAGTAAAAATAAAAATTCCTTACGAACTCCTTGCACCGGGAGGCCTATATAAAGAAAGAAAAACCCTAGAATAAAGAAGAGGGAAGAGACCGTATAGTTATCTACGAAGTTTTGAAGCACAAAGAAGCGAGGAAGAAGATAGTTTTCAATTTATTCTTTTATTCTTCCTAGTTTTCAATTTATTCTTTTATTCTTTTATTCTTTTATTCTTTAGAACCCTTGATATTTATTTAAATCATTATTCGTTTTCTTCTATCATGTTTACATTGGAACCCATGGTGACGATTAGTTTGATTATGAACTAATTCGTTGTCATGGGTTTTTAGCGGATTTATTCATGAAGTTTATTTGTTGAATCTTTTCGATGCCTATAGTGTGATTGATGTGATATCCTATCATGGTTGTTTTAATTCGTTATAGGAGAGTAGCTAACTCCTGTAATTGTGTGTTAATTCTTGTTGAAGCGAAAGTGGATATAAGAGTTTAGAACTTGCCATGCTAGCATAGGTTTATGCGTGAGAATATCATTCGTAATTAGTGTCGTAACTCTAACCGTTTTATGACGACTATGTGATCCATTGAATGCTTGTACTTCAACCATTATGTTTCAATCTTTATAGACATATAGGGACTGAGCATAATTGGGAGACTAAGTGATTTCTATCTTTATTGTGGATATTATTTAGGATGGTATTTGTACAACGAAGGTTGGCTTATATCAGTTTTGTGTGTTCGATCAGGTATTAATAAATCACATGAAAAGGCTAGAGAATTGGAGACTATAGATGGATTGTTTAATGAAGTTAAAATCCTATGTTTATTCTCATATAAGTAATTCGTTTTAATTCTTGTCAATTAGTTAATTCTTAATTTTATAATTTGCATTTTAGTTCAGTTTAGGTAATCAAAACCAATTTGTTATTTGTCTTAGCAGTGGATAAAAACCATACATTGTTGCATAGGCACATTAATTGAATTGAACACCCTACTAGATCTCTGTGGGAACGAACTTGACTTATTCATATATTACTTGTGACCACGTACGCTTGCGTGAATTTATAGTGCTAATATGGTTTCTGTTTATTCATTTTCCGTTTCCATTATGGAGTACTTATATATCCTTTCTCTAAATCCTCGAAATTTACTATTCATGTGATCACTGTAGCTTTGCTAAAGTTAGGGTTATTACAGGTCTTGTGGTTATAATTTCAAAGAAAGTGTTAGCAAAATTTCACTAAAACTATACATAAGCTACGATGTTGATTATTAAATAAAGTACTTGTATAAATTAATTTAATAGTCAGACAGTTACTTTCAAAATTCTATCTGTGATTTGTCGAAGAGTATAAGTAGTCGTATGTGTAATTGCTTGATTTTGTATGTCCCGAAAGCTGTATTCTGATTCTCGGATAATTAGTGTGATAGTCTGAATTATATTTGAGTAGTAGTTGTAAGTCGTACTTATAAGACATATATGATTTTAGAATTGTTTGATTTATGGGTTGGTAAATTTTATTTTGTCAGGTTAGATGATATTATAAAGGAGGTGTTGTCCAATTTGTATTTGAATTATTTTGTAATTTATATAGTAATTTGATAAGGATTATTTGTAAATCGTTATGATATACTTGTTAAATGGAATATAAATGTAAGTTGGTATTACATGCTAAGTGCTTGCATGATTTTGTTATTATACGTTATTATTTTGAGAATATGATCGGTATGAGCTATGTGTGATAAATTGTAAAGCGTATTAGGACGCGTTTGGGTATAACAGAATTAGACGATTACGGTTATTAGCGTACTTTACCTGTATATAGGTACGAATATGAGGCCGGCGAAGAGCCAGCGCACGTTTAGATGGAACCTCGAGGAATGAGATAATTATCAGGATTGACAAGTGTGCCCCTATAGAGACTGGCAAGTAATAAAGGAAAGATGGAAGTATGATCGAAAAAAAAGGTCAATGTATAAGAAGGAGAGACAAATGTAAAGTGAGAAAAGGATCGATATGTTGGAATTGGAAACTTCAATTATTGAGGCAAGTATACTATCCCTCGTTTATCGTTCAAGTGATGTGAATTCTCCTATGTTATTTATATATGTTCTTTCGAATCCTTTCTTGCAAGCGTTTATTCCCTTCATATTTATATTAAATAATGTGAACCTGTTCTGCTATTTATATGATGTTTCTTTCAAATCATTTTGCTAGTGCCTATACCCTTCATTTTTATTTCCAGTGACATTCTTCTTCTATTAATTTGCAAGCACATTCTCAAATTATTCTGTCAATGTTTATGTTCCTCACCTATTATTCAGGTGTTGAATTCTTTTAAAATTTATTTATTTCAATATTCCTCGCTCATGCTAATATTCTTCAAAGTACGTTTTTCCTACAAATTGATGTAAATTAATTCGAGATTTATACTGTTGTTGAGCATGTGTTGCTCAGTGATGGTTAAAATCGAGAATGAATTGAGATATTCTTAATTATTCAAACTCATTAATTATTGTCAGGCCGGTTATGGCAGCTAAAGCCTATGGGTGCTTAGCCGACAAGAGTGAGATTTTGTGTAATTGAGAATTTCTTCAATCTTCTTTTAAACTTCAGATTTTCTCTAATCCATGATTCCTTTTAAATTGCTGTTGAAGTTATAAAATCTTAATAATTGCTTTGCTCCTTAAATTATTAATGTTCCTATGTTGATATATGTTTCTGCTTTGCTGTACCATATCATGCTTAGTTTAAATCGTATTGCCTTCTTGTTATAATTTCTTATGCTTCCCTGAATCTTAATCTTATTGTTGTGTTGTTCAAAATTCTTTATATCGAATGCTTCCTTGATCCTTAATCTTTAATCTTTTAATGTTGCTCCCTAAAATGGATTAATTATTTAAAGATGTTTTTAAAAATTCCTTATACTGTGCTGATCTGTTATCAGTGAGTATAAAGGACTTAAAAGTGAAATGTTTTAAAGTTTTTAAAGGTTTTATAGATTGGAGAAGCGTAAGAGGCTAGGGGTGGTTCCCCTAGTCCAGCACTTTTGTTTAGCGTAAGAGGCTAGGGGTGGTTCCCCTAGTCCATCATTAAAGGCCAATGTGTTGCCTAATTGGGAACCCAATTTTCAAGGTCCAGAGGGACTTCGTGTCCGGTATGGGGACTTTACGTGGCTGATCACCCGTACTGTCCGATGTTAAGGGAAAAACTCCAATCAAATTGAATGTTTTTTTTAAAGGTTTTATGAAAAGTATGTTTTTATGATGAAATGGTTTTAAAGGAAGGATTGATTTTATAAGATGTATATGTTTCAAGGTAAACGATCAAAATTGGGAACTCGGTAAAACAATGAGATTAAGGATGGATAGAAGTTTCTCAGTTATTCCCTTTGCGAGTAACATTGTACGTGAAAGTGGAGTAAGAATGATTGGAGGATTTCTTGATATTCTTTTTCTCAAAGTTTTATCTGAGACATTGATGGTTTGTAGTAAATGGAAATTTTTACTCTATGATTGAAATTGAATGATCTCTTGAGATAAAGAATTCATTGATATTGTTCATCAATGAATTATCGTAATATCGTTGTTTCACTATATTATTAACTTGTTGAGCGTTCTTTGGCTCACTCTTGCTTTGTTTACCTAACCCTTTTGCAGTTAGGTTTAAGGATGATCTACTACATTTATCCCTGCGAATGAGAGCGATGGTGCATTCTTTAAAGGTTAGATACAAAGTCAGCACATGCATATACTAATTGGCTTGCGCTATGGTTTAGACGGTATAAAGTTTTGTATTTGGATTGGAGATAGAAGTTGTAATAATTTGTATAGTGTAGATGCTTGTTTCATATCATAACCTGGAATCGATCCTCGGTGAGTAATCGTTGGTGTATTAAGATTTATTTGTGATTGAGAAGTGGAATTTGGTTTGGGTTGAAATACAGGTGGATAGTCCGATTTACGAATACTTTCTGCCAAAATTTTCTAAAATTCCCCTGTATCAAAGTCTATTTTATTATAAAAAGTATATTTTCATTATTGGAAAGTCGGGGCATTACAGGTTGGTGTCAGAGCGACAGGTTATGGTCACTGAAACAAGTTAGGATGAGTAGGTATATGTATTTAAGTGGGACGTTAGATAGAACGATTTAGGATAATATTCGCCTTAGGTTATTAGGACAACGGTAGCGACGTTAGTTAGTATTTCGACATATCGCGCGAGCCAGAATTCGATTCATTCGAAGGTACGACTTTGGACGAGGCAATTGATTCGGTACCGCCTACGTTAAATAGACGACCGGAGTTACCAGCTTGGAAGACGCTACGTGCAGACCCTCGTGTACCTACTAGAGTTCCTTTTGCTACTTTAGTTACCCCGCGAGGGATATAGAAAGTGTGGAAGGATTGTAAGCAAGATGTGAAATGTGATTACTGGCATGGGTTGGAGGAATGGCGTGGTTATTCATTACTAGCCGTTGATATCATTTAATTTATTGATTAAGGAGATTCAACCTTTCTTTCTGTTTCTTCTTATTTTGATAATACCCCATCACCTTTGATAATCAACTATATTTCAATTGATGACAAATTTTTCAGATTCATCTAAACACATTCCTATTTTTCAGAGATACCTCTATTTTCCAGGGGATCACTTGATTCAACATGATGCATTTAAATTATTGAGATCCTTGAATTCTTTCTATTTTCCCTGAATATTTGCTATTCCTTATTCAACACTGTATGTATATAAACTTTTGAAACTTTTGAATTCTTTTTGTTTCTCTCTGAATACTTGACATTATTTATTCTATCTGGGATGAACAACCCTATGTATATAGGGGATTCAGGGACCTCTTCTCTATGTGATAGAAGTCTGGTGGGACGCCATTGATTGTGTTTGTCATGAAAGTATAGAAAGCTGGCCCCCTTCTTGTGCTATGGCGGTTGACCTAAGTGACAAATGCAACCTGAAATTAGTTCAATGATCATATTGATCTCTCAGTTAAATTCTTTTATAAAATTTTTATAAAACAAAACTCATCTTGTACCCATACATGTTGATATCTGTCTATTCTATTGATTCCTTTTGCTATGAACCCTTATGAATTCTAAGTTATCAGTGACGGAAAATAGTAAAGATGGAAACGATAACATTCTAAGTGGTCTGAGTTATAAATACGTCAACGAAGAATTGGTTTGTCAGGTTTGAGAATTTATGCTAAAAAAAGGATTTAATATCAAGTTAGATTCCTCATTGGGTTGACAACACGCGTAAAAGATTCGATATTACAGAGAACTAAATATGAATAAGGAGCTGATAACCAGGAACGCGGGATAAGATAGTCACCGAAAGAATATAAATTAGCAGCGACGATAAGACCTCCATTATCAGAAGGAAGTAATTCAAGAGGAAGGATACTGGAGTTTTACTATGCTAAATATGGAAAGCTAGGAGAGTAAGCGAAATGAATGGTGTGGTAGTGAACGATAGAGTTAGAAGCCAGAAGTGATACGCTATAAGGGCGAAAAGATAAGACGTTTTGTCGAGGATTGCATCATGTCAGTCCCAACGAATACTACGATGAGAGCCACAAGACCCTCTCCAATTAATTGCTCAAGAGCTAGAGGAATCGAGAAGGCTTCGAATGACGTTATTAAGTGCGGATATGATTACAGTTAGGAAAATAAGGTATATTCTAGGATCGAATCGATCGACCGATTACGATGTGCAAGCAAGGTATAAGGACAAGAAAGCGAAGTTATGATTCCCAAGGAATGTAGAAGTTATGTTTCAAGACCAAGGGCAGACAAGGGAGTATATGTTTTAAAGTAAATGGTGCCTCAGTAAAAGAATGAGATTAATGATAGATAGAAGTTTCCTAATTATTCCCTCCTTGAGTAACATTGTACGTGAAAGGGGAGTAAGAATGATTAGGAGATTTCTTGATATTCTTTTTCTCAAAGTTTTATCTGGGACAACCTGAATTATGAGTAGGAGCGTGGAAGTGGTATCAATTGTTTTAGTCGCGTGGGATTCGTTTTAAAGATTTAAATATTTACCCGTTTACTTTAAGTCAAGGCAGATTTCTTCGCTTATATGTTTGTTGCAGGTTAAGGCAGTCTATTATACGAATAGGTCATGTCCGATTTTCGATAGAAAGGATCGTCACGTGCGAGTGATAAGTATCTAGAAGTAATGAGACATGCAATCTAAGTATTAGTTTATGTTAGAAATTCGAAGGCCTACAGGATAAGCTTGTCGATATGTGAATTGATATAAAGGAATGTTAGTGTGGAAGAAATGACATGGAAATTGAAGGAGGAATGTTTGATTAATATCGTCATTACGCTTTCTTAAGATTGATTCTGAGGACAGAATCCTACCGTCCTAGAAAAATTTCGCATTTATTAATATTTATTTAATCTAAATATGGATTATATTATGTGTTTATTGTGTGAAGGTAAAATAAAAAATAAAAAATTGCGAGGTCATATTTATGTGCTTATGTGGTGATTATAGGTGTCGTGTATGTCCGTATATTTTATTTGTATTTTTAATGATTGAAATCTATTTAAATCATGTATTATTGATCTTTTAGGAATTTCATAAAATCATCGGAGTTATTAAAAATTATGAAATCTTTTGTGTGATTACCTTTATGATATTATTTAGTTTTTAAATTTTTGGAAGAATTATTTTGGGTGTTTAAGTATTTTAAAATAATTTTATTGCATTTAAAGAGTCTTTATTTGTAAAATTCATATTTAATTCGTTTTTTATCCTAAAAATATTTTAAAATATGTGGACGTTTTTAATTTTGTACTCTGCATTTTAAAAATGAAAATGGTAAATTTCCACCAACTTTTCTATTTGTTTTCGATTTTAAAAGGCTAACTAACGGTTTTTAATTAGAAATTCAGTAGCGTGGGAAAAAAAATCAGTTTTACTCTTATTCTTTTTACTTAAAAACAACGCAGCTTCTTTTTCTTCTTGAGTACACTTCGGCTGTGTTCTTTTTCCCCTCTCTAGAACTCTCGCGAAGCTCCTCTATTTCTCTGAATTTCTCATTCTCTTTTATCTCTCTCTTGACCTTCTCTTTCTCTTCTATAACATATCTCTCTCGTTTTCTTTCCACTCCCCTCTATTCGGTCTGTGTGCGAGATGGGTGTTGATGTATGGGTGCTAATCGTGCGTGTATGGGTAAGTTTCAGCCGGGGGTGTGTGTATATATGTGATATGCATGCGCGTGTTGAAGCAGGTGTGTGACTTGGATTGAATGATCGGTTGTGCTCTAGTTTCCCCTCCCCTGTTTTCTTATGTTTCCGTTTATTTCCTCCCATGTGTTGCTGTAGCAGGCGTGTGTTGTGTGCGTATGAAATGGGTGTCGAGTTTGTTGTATTTGAAGGGGAGTTTATGGATATTCTGGGTAATATTGGCCTTATTTGTGTTCGTTGTTGCTGTTGTTCGCCGCTGAGTTTTGCCGAGAGTCCCAGTCATTGTGAATTGTTATTGGCTGGTTGACCTCTGTTTGTTTGATTTCTGTTTAATTGTTCGTTTCTTTGTTGAATTGTTTGTTTATGTCGATAGCTACTGTCGAGTTCTCCAGGGTCCGTTTGTTTTGTTTTTGATCCGCTGTTAGTGTGTTGTTATCCATTTCAAGTTCAGTTTTATCGAATTCTGTCAAGTTGCTGAGTTTGTAAGAGTTGAGTTTTGACTATTTTTTTTTTGCTTGCGAGTCCGAGATTCTGAGTCCAGTTTTGTGCCTGTGTATCGGTTTTGGTTTGTTAATGGCTAGTTCTATTTACAAACTACATGTTAAATTTTCTAAGAAAAATGGTAAGGTTTCTAAAAATAGTATTACACTTTCCTAGAGTATAATATGTACATTGTTAGTTGAATAACATTCGGATTATGTGAATTATTCGATTTTAAATGTTTAAAAGTATTTACAATTTAAGTTCATTTGTTAATTTAATTTTGATTTAATAGATTATAAATAATAGACATCTACGTGTTGTAGTTGGATTGTAGTGGTACAAGGATGCATGTTTGTATGTAGATTTATAATTTGATTTTTTGATTTATGGAGTAAAGTGACGAAATTTCAAATATAATAAATTTTCAAGTGTTACCTAATTATTTGGAAAACTATTATTGATTAATGGATATGTTATATGATTAGCAAATTGCATGTTGTATTTATAATAATTATAATTGTTAATTCTTTATTAAGGATATTAAATTGAATTGTAAGAATAAAGGGAGCTATAATGCATCGTCGTCGGATTTTGAGATTTGTTAAGTATGTGGTTGATGAAGAGTTGAATAAAGGTGAAATGGGTGTGACTTTATTGTGATATTGAAGGAGCTTGTGAGTGGTATAGAGTGGTGTTATTAGTACAGGTAGTGTGTGTTCTAAGACTGCGGCAGGAGAGGTGGTGGTGTGCCCTGTATTTGTCAAGGTGTAGTGTAAGAATTCGTATCATGTTGGCAATTGCTGGTTTACACAGGTCTTGTGGTTATAATTTCAAAGAAAGTGTTAGCAAAATTTCACTAAAACTATACATAAGCTACGATGTTGATTATTAAATAAAGTACTTGTATAAATTAATTTAATAGTCAGACAGTTACTTTCAAAATTCTATCTGTGATTTGTCGAAGAGTATAAGTAGTCGTATGTGTAATTGCTTGATTTTGTATGTCCCGAAAGCTGTATTCTGATTCTCGGATAATTAGTGTGATAGTCTGAATTATATTTGAGTAGTAGTTGTAAGTCGTACTTATAAGACATATATGATTTTAGAATTGTTTGATTTATGGGTTAGTAAATTTTATTTTGTCAGGTTAGATGATATTATAAAGGAGGTGCTGTCCAATTTGTATTTGAATTATTTTGTAATTTATATAGTAATTTGATAAGGATTATTTGTAAATCGTTATGATATACTTGTTAAATGGAATATAAATGTAAATTGGTATTACATGCTAAGTGCTTGCATGATTTTGTTATTATACGTTATTATTTTGAGAATATGATCGGTATGAGCTATGTGTGATAAATTGTAAAGCGTATTAGGACGCGTTTGGGTAGAACAGAATTAGACGATTACGGTTATTAGCGTACTGAAATAGTACTTTACCTGTATATAGGTACGAATATGAGGCCGGCGAAGAGCCAGCGCACGTTTAGATGGAACCTCGAGGAATGAGATAATTATCGGGATTGACAAGTGTGCCCCTATAGAGACTGGCAAGTAATAAAGGAAAGATGGAAGTATGATCGAAAAAAAGGTCAATGTATAAGAAGGAGAGACAAATGTAAAGTGAGAAAAGGATCGATATGTTGGAATTGGAAACTTCAATTATTGAGGCAAGTATACTATCCCTCATTTATCGTTCAAGTGATGTGAATTCTCCTATGTTATTTATATATGTTCTTTCGAATCCTTTCTTGCAAGCGTTTATTCCCTTCATATTTATATTAAATAATGTGAACCTGTTCTGCTATTTATATGATGTTTCTTTCAAATCATTTTGCTAGTGCCTATACCCTTCATTTTTATTTCCAGTGACATTCTTCTTCTATTAATTTGCAAGCACATTCTCAAATTATTCTGTCAATGTTTATGTTCCTCACCTATTATTCAGGTGTTGAATTCTTTTAAAATTTATTTATTTCAATATTCCTCGCTCATGATAATATTCTTCAAAGTACGTTTTTCCTGCAAATTGATGTAAATTAATTCGAGATTTATACTGTTGTTGAGCATGTGTTGCTCAGTGATGGTTAAAATCGAGAATGAATTGAGATCTTCTTAATTATTCAAACTCATTAATTATTGTCACACTACTTCAAATTTGGGCTTTCGTCACTCTTTTGTACAGTAAGGGCTGTGACACTTTGGAAAAAACGAGTGGCTAAAGGTCATCGTCCAAGTTTTAGCCACACAATTATTTTTTGAGTGACCGAAAACACATTTTTTGCAGATTTAGTCACAATTTAAAAAAGGTGTGACAATTGAGAGATAAAGCAACATGGTTTTTTGTTGACTTTGACCAATTCCAAAATTTATAGTCATACTTGAGAGATAGAAGTGTGACAATAACTAGCGACTCTTCTTTGCCGTGTCTAAATGTTACGAAACGGCCACAGTCATTTTCGGTGATGTGGCTAAATGGGAAATAACCTATGGTCACTACATTTTATATGTGACTAAAAAGTAGAGTTTTCTGCATATATGTCAGAGTTTTGTTCGCTTAAAGAAGCTAAAAACTAGTGACTATATTATTGTGTGACTAAAAAGTATTCTTGTAACATTATTACTAGCTTGTAAAACAAAGCAAAGCTTGTGATGTGTGAATTGTTCGATCATAGTGAAGTGATTTATGTGTGTAATTGAAGGCTTTATGTTCGAATTAGACTGAGTCGAGTTCTCTTTTTTTACCGATTTTAATTCATTCGTTTGGATTGATGTGATATAGTTCGGTTAATTTGATGTTGTGAGCAGTTTGAGGGCAACTAAAGCTTCATTTTAACACTAAGAACGCTGAATTTGGTTCACGTTTCTGGATTTACGAGTGTTCGCCGAATTCTGGGCGAAGCTCGCCGGAATTTGATTTTCTTGGTTCGTTTCGACGGGATTCTGACCGATAAAGTTGTCGTATGTTCAAAACTTCCAACAACTGTGTAATTTAGATTGGCACAATATTTTATACAAAATGCTTTTGGTCCTGAACAAAGATTGTGTGTATTAATTTACAATGTTAGCTAGGCAACTATAATCACAATGTTACTTATAAATAAATCACATTGTATTTAGGCAAGTGTAACTAGAAATCAAGATACAATGTTGGCATTCAAGCTAAATCTAGTTAAAAGGGAGCCAACGAATGCAAAAAAAATGAAGATGATGATTGACCAGTTTTACGGAAGCCAAAATTTGACCAGTTTTCACTTATTCTGATTCCTCTCTGTTTAGCAGTGAAATCAGCATTCACCAAGTTAACAAAAACACTTGAGATAGGCTCAATGATACCCTTTGTGATCATGGCATGGAGCAGCCTTGTGTCAAGATCATGAGGAGCTCTAGCAGAAGCATAGGTTACTTTTACAGATTTTACACGACTTCCACCTGCTACCAGTTGGACTGCCAGTCTTCCTAGTTTCTCAGCAGGTACAACATATGGCTTTAACTGTCAAACCTGCAAATGAAAAAGATTAAATACATGCATCATAGTTTGTTTATCTTTACCACTAAAATAAAAATGACAGGTTAATAACAGTAGTAACCATCCCGTTAAAACTTGAAAAATTGGCTACTACAAGTTTGTTCATTGAATGTCTATTTTCTGCATACGCTTTGGGGCAAATAAGATTTTATTCAGGAGGGAAAAGATGCACTACTAAGTTTCATTTTTAGCTTTTAAGCTAGAAATATGTAGTACCACTTGCTCACAGAATGTAACAATGGTATTATCCATGCTTATTTTCAATCAGTCTGAATAATAAACTCCAGAAAAGTTTGTTATTGACTAACAACACTACTACTTCATGTTATAATTAAGGCCAAAGGAAGGCGATTCACGTGAAGAAAATATTTCACAACAAACAATGCAGATTTTGTAAAATTACCTCAGCAGGAACCATGGATGCATTCACTGCAGTTGCAGCAAGCTCACCCTTTAGGGCTCCAACAACAGCTTCAGCTACTTCAATAGCCACTCCTTCCTGCATTTTATGAACTATATTGAAATTGCTTGAAGTCGATGAAATGTTCTTGTCTGTGACAGATTTTAATACATGTAGGACAACTAGTTCATCAATATAGTAGTTATATATAGTAGTTAAACTAGCAGAGTTGAATGTCCGACTGAAGGATGCAGGGTATCAAGGATATTGAAGAGGAGCACAAGGACTGCATTCTTGCCATCTCCACTTACATGAAGTATGTCAATATGACCTTCATTATTGTAATGTAATCATTTAAAGTGGTCAGCTCCTCACTATTAGTAAAGCTGCAGTATTTAGCAATTATGCTAACCATGCACAACTCTGTGATTCCTCATTGAAACCCACCTTCAAGTTCCTGAAGAAAATATCATTGAACCTTGTTAATTCATCTTGAACCTCATACCTTTCATTGAACATTTCAATTAATTCTATTAAATCAAGTGCAACTATTAAATCAAGTGCCATATGTAGTTAATCTATTAAATCAAGTGCAACTATCAATAGTTGTTCATCTATTAATAACAGGGCTTAACAGGGCCAAGATACCCATCAATTAGTTGTCATGCTTTTGTAGAACCAAAAATCTTCATCTACAGCAATATCCAGTGTATTTTGACCAAATAAATACAGATAATACATAAACTAATTCAAATCTGATACAGATAATACACAAACTAATTCAAATCTGAATCCAGTGTATTCTAATCATATAACTGTATTTATACAAATATACAAGAAAATGAAATAGCTAGGGATGAAGAGACCTTACTTGAAACATCACAAGACCCAAGGGCAGCTCCATCGTTACCACGATACACAAACACTCCGTCTATGTTGCCTATTCTATCTAAATCAAATTTGGGGAAATCCCATAAACAGACGGAAAAAGAAAGTGAGAAGATTAAAAAATAAAATTTGAGAGAAAAGAAAGATCTTATCTGGTGAAAGAGTTTTCAAAGGCGGCATGTTCAAGTTTTCCCCAATTTTTGGGCGCCACAAACCCCCGCATGTGCCCAATAATTTTTATATTATTTGATTTAATTAATAATACTTCCAAAAAAATTAGAAAAACATTGGTGAAAATAAAACTTAATATTTTTAAAATAAAGAGCATGAAATTAGGAACACATGCGTATTTTTATAATATTTTTAGGATAAAAAACGAATTAACTATGAATTTTGCAAGTATAGATTCCTAAAATGCAATATAATCCATAAAATCAATTTTAAATCCTTAAATCACTCCAAAATTTTAAAAAGTAAATAAATGTACAATGATAATATTATAAAATGAGTGTTAAGATGAGACACAACCCGGCCTTTATATTTTTTAATTATTTTTCCCAACACTAAAATGAGTATCTATTAACATCCGTACGGTTGGATCATCGAAGAAATTATTTAAAAAAATCATTCATTGAATCTGGTACGCGCCCCGTTACCGGAATCTGTACTATTACAACGTTTCCGTTAAGATGAGACACAACCGGGCCTTTATATTTTTTGATTATTTTTTCCCAACACTGAAATGAGTATCTATTAACATCCGTACGGTTGGATCATCGAAGAAATCATTTAAAAAAATCATTCAGTGAATCTGATACGCGCCCCGTTACGTGAATCTGTACTATTACAACGTTTCCGTTAAGATGAGACACAACCGGGCCTTAATATTTTTTGATTAATTTTTCCCAACACTGAAATGAGTATCTATTAACATCTGTACGGTTGGATCATCGAAGAAATCATTTAAAAAAATCATTCAGTGAATCTGATACGCGCCCCGTTACATGAATATGTACTATTACAACGTTTCCGTTAAGATGAGACACAACCGGGCCTTAATATTTTCAATCCTATTTTTTCCCAACACTGAATTTTCAATCTCTTCGTCTTTTTGCCGCTCACAAATTTCCCCAGAATTTTCAACCTCCCCAAAATTTTCAATCTTTTTGTCTCTTTGTCTCTCATAAAGTCATAAGCAAAAAAACAATTTATTCTCTGGTTTCTTTTTTTATTTATTTGAAAAATATTTTAATTTTTCATTAGGTATTTAATTCTTTTTATATAATCTGTGATAATATATTTAAATATTTTTGATCATATACGAAATTATTTTTAATTTAATAATATATTATTTGACCCGCTTCACATTTCTAAAATTCGTTGCAACAAATTACACATTTAAATGGAAAATAGGTGAAAATAAAACTTAATATTTTAAAAATAAAGAGCATGAAATGAGTGTTTATTAACATCCGTACGGTTCGATCGTCGAAAAAATCATTCAAAAAAAATATTCAGTAAATCTGGATCATTCAAAATCATTAATAATACTTTTATTAATGGGGAAAGAGGTTTAACAAAGTAACTTTTATTTAATTTTTTTTCTATACTCATATCTTAATTTTTTATGCATTAACCAAATAACTGAAAAAATAATAACAAATTAAATAACACATATTTTATAAATATATAGAATTATTTGTAAAAATTATTGGCATCCAAATTTAAATTCCCTCTCATTCATTTTGCCCCATTTCAATATTTCATTTCCCCCCATCCCAATTTCACTTTCCCCCTAAATCAAATTTTCGGTTCCCCCCTTTTATCTCAAATAATCCCCCTTTTATCCCAAATAATCAAAATTGTGTCTACAGAGTCCGTTTCTACAGATTGCGTTTATTGATTCGCACAATTGTTTTTGCTATGGGCATACCTGTGATTCGTCTTCAAAAAAAAAATGCCACTCACCACGTTGTTGTTTGACGAAATGCCGCAATGAAATTCATCACTCACCACGCTGTTGTTCGACGAAATGCTGTTGTTCGACAGTTTAATGGTTTAGTTTATGTCAACAAGAAGACATTAGCAAGTGATTGAATCTCTACTTTGGAATGTATGATTCTCTGAAGCCAGTTCTCCTCACTCGAAAGATGCAGGTATATGTTATGGCGTAGTTATGGTTATATTGTTATAAGACAAAAGGATGACTCAAATAATTGTTTCTACTGCTATTACCTCTCATCTGCACCTATTTCTTGTAGTAGTTTCAGCATGTCCTTGAATTGATTATCTTTTTCTTACAAAAGGTGCTCGCAGCCTCGCATGTAGGAGACATAAATTCCTATGAAAGTGATGGACAAGGCATCCCTTGCGAGCAGGAAGAAGTTGACCAGAGCTCAAACTGAGAGGGAGATATTGCAGTTGCTAGACCATCCATTCTTGCCTACTTTGTATACTCATTTTGAGACCGATAGATTTACGTGCCTGGTCATGGAAAATTGTCCAGGTGGTGATTTGCACACCTTGAGGCAGAGGCAACCGGGAAAACACTTCTCAGAGTATGCAGCACGGTATGTTATTGGTCGTAATGCTGATTAAGCTTAGTTTTGATCTGTTCCTCTACTTACAAGTTACAATAACTTTTTCAATAGGACATACCACTAAGAACGTCAATTGTTATATTGTTTACATTTTTTTTATTATAGGACTACTTTAAGTAGAATTTCAGTTGTTACAGTCCACTTTGAGCGGGACAATAGTCATGTGTTTTGTGTTATAACTAAGGCCCTTTGTTGAAGTCTAATACACAAGTAAATCACGGGTTACATATATTATATCTACACTACGCTTAGTCCAAGGAACAGGGTTCAGAAGTATACACATAAACACCATAAACACAGGAACCCACACCCAGACATACTAATGTTTGTGTGTGTATTTGAAAGGAGATACTGTGCTCCCTAATGTAATAGAAACTATAGATAGTACTTCGTGCTATATTTTGTGCTATATACTCTACTTTGTTGCTGTTTTTTAATCATGTTATACATCTGAGTAGTAAGTACTCAGAATGGTAAGGAAGTACTCAGAATGGTAATTAAGTATGCTTGTCACCTGTACGTATCACTACAATTTTGTTTTGACTAATGCAGTTTTAATTTTATGTTTTCCATTGGGTTACTAAAAGGGAGTGTAACTTCTGCTCATTCTTGGTATTCAGGTTTTATGCTCGCAGCTTAGCTCATAGGCCAAATTCTGGAGAGAAAAAATGATTATATCACCGGACATCACTTATCGAGATTTGACAATAGATAAAGTTAGTATAGATCAAGGTTTTGGAAGAGTGCTTTTTTTGGGGAACAACTGGTTTTGCGAACTCATTTAAATTGTTGCTGCAAATGATTAAACTACTCACTGAAGCAGTGTTCTTATGGCAAAGTGTTTTCAAGACTTGCATAGTTATTAATTTAGATTATTCATTATCAAGAACTAATACAATTTTTATTATTTAGTGAAGCTATTGGTATGTCAAATGTTGTTACAGCTATGATTGGCTTGGCTATGCACGTGGCGTCGGGGGCACCTGGGATGTTATCAGCTCTTGCTTTAGCTTATAACACTAGTCTCTTTGGCAGTAAAGGAGTTGCTTCTGCATCAAATATTCCCGAGACCTCATATACCACCTCTGGAGCATTGAATCTGTGTAATTTCACCAAGTAAATAATATAAAAAAACTATATAAAGCGTAAAGATAGAACTGGAACCGATTCAAATTGAATTCACTGAAATATTAATTTGATACCTAATTCATATTACATATTACATATAATGTTCTATTTGGTGCGACAAAAGACTATATAGTACATGATTAAATTCTACTGAATTCTAAGCAGCAAAGTCAGGATACTAAGCAAAAGTCAAGCTATTAAGCAAAAGGCAGGCTGTTAAGATGGCCAGTGTCCTCCGTCGCGTAAACGTGGTAAATCAATCCTTCGAGTTCTCATGTTCTGATAAAACTGAGAGAGTCCTTCCATGCAGAGTCTTCTAAAACAGATGAAATGGTATCTCAGTAAGCTGAATTGATCACTACTTTGGAGAAGGAACTCAAGGATTTGAAGTCAGAGATTAAAGCTAAAGATGAATGTCTGAAAACATTCAAGCTTAAAGAATCTAGTCAAGCCGAGTCTTCAAAATCTACTGAAAAGAGATTTCAGCAAGCTGAACTGATCACTCTCTTGGAAAAAGAAGTCAGTGATCTCAAGCAAGGCAATGGAACTTTTGTTCAAGGAGAAGACAGCTTAAAGACAATGATGAAGAAGGCAAATGTCCCCTTGGTCAGAGAAGGAGTTGGCATGAACTTCAACAAAAAGGATGATGCTCTCAAATATGATGGAAGGAATGGCATACCTTATAATTATGCTATGCCTTGGAAGACATGCAACAAATATGGTGGAAAAGGTCATCTGGAAAGAAATTGTGTTGTTCAAGTAAATCAGAAAAGGAAATCAGCATACCAGAATGGATTGTCAGGAACAAATCAACATACCAGAATACTTCTAGCAGAAGACAAATAGCTTACCAACAGAATGGCAGAAAGCAAAATCATTAACCAAAAGTGGTCCAAATGTGGACCAAGAAATCTGATTTAAATGTTTTATATGTTCCTGCTACTAACCAATATGGACCCAAACCTATATGGGTACCAAAACATTGAGTTGGTTTTTGTTGTTTTGTACATATGTCTCATTGCTAAAGTAAAGTCAAAGCAATGGATTTTGGATAGCGGATGCACTAGACATATGTGTGGAGATAAATCTCAGTTCATAAGCCTTCAAATGAAGAAGGGTGGAAGAGTTATGCTAGGATTTATGGGTGATAGCATAGAGACAACTTAACAAGATTTCCCTGTACTTAGTTTTTCACTAAGTAGAACATACTGTCACAGCCAGAGTGTGTTCTTGTGACCAATATAGTTGCTGTAATTTAATAAGTATGTATCTTGGAAGAAGTTCATTCAATTGTTCAAGCCTCAAGATTGCATTAGTTCGACAGCAAGAATAAATGTTACTGTCATAGCATTGACAGTAAGGTTACAAAAAGACAGCATGTTGCAAGTCACGACAACAGACTCAATCTGACAGCAACATTGGCGGAAGCATGAGACAACAACATTCTCACAGCTTGACAGCAAGTCTGAAATCCCAACAGCAACATTGGCAGGGACTCATACTGTCAACCAAAGAATATTTTCTTGGCAACAAACTTGGCGGTTAAGGTTACTGTTTCACTGACTTATTTGATTTGGGGATTTATCTCAGTCAAACCCGTGACAGTTTAGATGTTCAAGAAACAGATTTGCTGCAACTTGTCAAAGATTGTAGCAGACCTGCAAGACTACGATAGAAGCTTGAGAGATCACAAGACAAAGCTCGTCAATTCAAAGAGTATGACAAATCTACATCTACTAGAATTGTATGAGCTTGAATTAGAAAGAATCTAGGTTGCTTTACATTTTATGATAACTCTGTTTGTATAGCAATTTAGAAAAATCACATGGGTGTGCAAATTGTAAGGAGCTGCCACTTGAAAATGACAGTAGCTCCACAACCCATGCGATAGAGACGTTAGAACAAATTAGCCTACATAGAGAATCGTCTCTCATTTCTTTCTAAGTAAGTTCTTGAATTGAATTCATTGTAATCACTCAAGAATCCGAAGCTTGAGAAAACACTTTTTCTCAAGGTTGTAGCAACACTTCGTAAAATAAATAAAACATTTATTTTGTGAGAATATCTTAAGCTATCACTTGTTTTTGCATTTCATATACTGATAGATTAGAATCGTTATTATTGTTGTTGAAGTAAAGATTTGAATTTATCAGTATTGAATTCAACCCCCCCTTATGCAGTACTCCGGGACCAACAATTGGTATCAGAGCAACAGATTGATATACTAATCTGAGATCATGACGAGTATACAGAAATCAAGTGGTATCAAGATTCCAGTATTTGATAAAGAGAACTACAATTTTTGGAAAAGAAAAATCCTGTTATTTTTCAAAGCTGCACATCTACTATACTTGGGAATTCTTGAGAATTACCCCTTCATTCCTAAGAAAGAAGTAGTTGCTGCCACTGTGAATGGTGAAGTAATTCCAGCTCACTGGGTTGCTAAGAGACCCTCAGAATACACAGAATCTAAGAAAGAAAAGGTAGCCTTGGATGACTACTTACAACTCATCTTGCTTGACTCTCACACATTGGACAAAGCCATGTGTGGAAATGTTATGGGATGCTCATCTGCTAAAGAGATGTGGAGCAAGATAAAGTTGCTGTGTGAAGGAAGTGAAGAGGTTAGAGAAAATCAAAGACAAATTCTTGTATCACAATATGAAGCTTTTATGGCCAAGCCTGGTGAAGAGCTCACTCACATGTTTGAAAGATTCAGTAAGCTAATAGCTGAGTTACAAATTCATGGAAAGTTCTATGACAAAAAGGAGATTAATGTCAAGTTTCTGTTCACTCTTCCTGAGCACCTTGAGCACAAAATCACTGCTATAAGAGAAGGGAGAAACTTGAATGATGTTTCTCTTGAGACTCTTTATGGTGTACTTAAGTCATATGAACTTGAACTCTTTCAAAAGAGAGCTATTCAAACTGGAGCCAAAGGAAAGATGGCAAACATGTCTGGTACCCTTGTAGCTCATGAGCCACTTGTTTCTCTGCCAAGTGAACCCTCACAAAGTTCACAACCAACACAAGTACCATTTCTGAAGATTGAGGAGGTGTTGGATGATGAGGAGAAAGTGGTTCTACAGCTCAAAGATGTTGAAGATGAAGACTTCTATTCATTAGAAGAGATTGAAAGCACGGATAATCCAACCATGACATATATGGCTAAAAGATTCAAGAATATAAAGTTTAGAAGAGATAAGCCATATAAGCCACAGGTTCAGACATCTAAGTTCAATAAGGGAAACTCTTCAAAAGCTGCTGGTTGTGCCACAAGAGGAGGATACAAGACAGGAATGGTGGATAGGTTAAAGTTCAGATGTTACAACTGCAATGAGCTAGGTCATTTTGCCACAGAGTACAGAAGGCCAAAACAGAATCAAAGAATATAGAAAGGATCTAGAAGTCAGTTTAAAAGAAATCAAGGAAGAGCCTATGTGGCTGAAGGAAAATGCTGGGATGACTCTGATGATGAGGAAGAAGAAGAGTTTATAAATCTAGCTCTCATGGCTAGATCTGATGATGAAGCATCAAGCTCCTCAAATCAGGTACCATCTCTCATTTTACTTGATATGTCTAAAACTGAATACAAGCAAACTATTGAAGAATTATGTGCTGAGATGTTTAGCATTCATGTTAGTTTATCTGCTGCTAATGAAGAAATTGTTAAGTTAACTGAACAGAATGAAACTTTCAAATCTGAGAATGAAATGCTCTTGCTTAAAACCAGTCCATTAGATTCACTAGCTAAAGAAAATGAGAGACTAAAAAATGATGTTGTCTATGCTAAGGAGATAGAAGAATTCCTAAGAAATCAAATTGCTAAAAATGAATTTAAGCTAAGGCCTTTAGAAATTCTTCTAAGTTAGTTCAGGAATATCATGAGAATCACACTGAGAACCAAAAGGTTGGAATAGGTTTCGACTATGGTAGGAGGCCTGGTAAGGCAACTGTGATTGATGATTGTTCAGATGGTGATGCTGTCAGACCTCATATTCTCAAGAGAGTTTGTAAACCCATTTTCAAAACTGTTCAAGCGGATTTGGATGAGAATTCCTTGCTCATCAAACAAGAGCTTCGTGATGAAGATGAGTGTATTGAAAGCACATCTACTGAAGGGAAAGTTACTGTCAAGATCCCCATAACAGAAACTTTACCAAGCAATCAGACAGAATGTTCTAAAAAAGCTGTCAACAAGGATAAGACAGAAACTTTCAAAGATACTGTCAAGAGAGTACCTAGGATAGCAACTTCCAAATCTACTGTCAAGACAGTAGGCATGAAAGGTACTGTCAAGGGTAACTCGACAGCAACTTCAGGACATACTGTCAACACAGATGCTTACAAGCCTAAGAATGGGAATGGCAAGTTAGGAATTGATAAGAAAAATGGCTATGCTTATGTCAAGAATACCCCTAGGAAGCTTTGCAATAATTGTGGATCCTCCCAACACTTAACACATGTTTGTAAGAAACCGAATGAGAACAAGGTTAATGCAGCCAAGGTTAAAGGTAACTTACACAGAAATCCCATTATGCAAAGAACAATAAATGTTTGTAGTAACATTGACTGCATGCCATGCAAAATCACTACCATGAGTACATGTTTTAATCTACCTATTCTGTCTACCGAAACATGCTCCTATATGCAAACTGTTGAGACTGAGCCTGCCAATGTTGGTAAAAAGGCAGCATCCATTGAGAAAAAGACCAAGTCCTATTCTAAAACTGAGTGGGTAGCAAAAGAAGTCAAACAGGATGATTCAAGTGTTGATTCAAATGCGATTAATGATGATATAAAATGTGATGCTGTAACTGCAGGACCCAACAAGGATTGGGTAACAGATGCAAATTAAATATCATTTGTTTTGCAAGGCAGGAAAAAGAAACAAGTCATGTGGATCATTGATAGTGGATGCTCTAGACACATGACAGGTGATAAAGCCCTGTTATCACATTATATTGAGAAAGCTGGCCCAATCATAACTTTTGGAGACAACAGCAAAGGTTACACTGTGGGATATGGCTATCCGGAAATTGAAAATGTTGTCATTGAAGATATTGCTCTTGTAGATGGATTGAAGCATAACCTACTCAATATCAGCCAATTCAGTGACAGGGGATTTAAGGTTGATTTTGATATGATGGTTTGCAACATCTATCACAAGAAAAATGGAAGTTTTTCTTTGAAAAGAGTAAGGAAAGAAAGCTTGTTTGTTGCAGATCTAAACTCTGCTAAGAAAGACAAGGTTTAGTGTTTCTACAGTAAGGCAACAGTTAGTGACAGTATGCTTTGGCACAAGAAGCTCCCACATCTCAATTTCAAGAACATGAATATATTTATGAAGAAAGAATTGGTGAGAGGACTACCTCAACAGGAATTCTCTCAAGAAGGACTCTGTGAGGATTGTCAAATGGGAAAATTGAGAAGATCAGTGCATAAGTCAAAACAATTAAACACCAATACTGAGCCACTCAAGTTGATTCACATGGATCTCTTTGGCCCAGTAAATGTTCAATCTCTTGCCAGAAAGAGATATGCCCTGGTAATGGTGGATGACTACTCAAGGTACACTTGGGTAAAATTCTTGGAGTCCAAGGATGAAGCTGCTCAAGAAATCATTGATCACATAAGAGTTCTTGATAGAACCCCAAATGCAAAAGTTCAAATTCTAAGAAGTGATAATGATACTGAGTTCAGAAATGCCACACTAGGAGGTTTCTGCAAGGATGAAGGCATTGTGCAACAATTCTCCACTGCCAGGACATCACAACAAAATGAAATTGTAGAAAGGAAAAATAGAACTCTCATTGAAGCTGCTAGAACTATGTTGTGTGATTCAAAACTGCCAACATACTTCTGGGTAGAAGCTATCAACACAACTTGCTACACACAGAACAGAACCTTAATCAACAAGACTCATGGGAACACTCCTTACTATCTACTAACAGGAAAGAAACCTACTGTCAAATATTTTCATATATTTGGGAGTAAGTGTTTCATGATGATAGACAACCATGAAAGGAAAAGAAAGTTTGATGCTAAATCTTATGAAGACATTTTCATGGGATATGGATTAGAAAGGACTGCCTACAGAGTCTATGTCATTGATCACAAAGTTATTGAAGAAAGTGTAAATGTCACATTTGATGAAACCAAGTTTCCAGGACTGTAAGAGGATGGTCAAATGGAGCCTCTTAGATTTGAAAATCAAGGGTACTTGGAAGAAGAAGAAATTGTTGCTGAAGAACCCACTTGTACTCAGACTATTGAATTTGGAAAAGATGCTGTCAACACCAGTGATACTAACCAAACTCCAGCTCAATCTCAAACAATAACATCTAATCATCAGAATTTGAATGACTCTAGAGATAATGAAGAGCATGAAGGAGAAATTATCACTGGTGGAGGATCAACCTCTCAAGGAGGAAGTGAACAAGCAGATCAAGAAAGGAGGTTGCCTAAAACCACCAAGTCGAACAAAGATCATACCAGTAATTTAATTATTGGTGATCCCACTATTGGTGTAAGGACGAGGAGAAATATTTCTGCTGACAGCATGTTTTCTTGTTTTCTATCTCAAACTGACCCAAAGACAATTGATGAAGCATTGTTGGATTCTAATTGAGTGATAGCTATGAAAGAAGAGCTTAACCAATTTGATAGAAACAATGTATGGAAGCTGGTCCGTAGACCAAAAGGGAAGTCAGTTGTTGATACAAAGTGGGTTTTCAGAAACAAATTGGATGAAATTGGAAATGTGACAAGAAACAATGCAGGATAGATTATAATGAGACATTTGTACCTATTGCCAGACTTGAAGCTATCAGAATATTTATAACCTATGCTGCACACTGTAACTTCAAGGTGTTCCAAATGGATGTCAAAAGTGCCTTTCTCAATGGAGAGCTAGAGGAAGAAGTGTATGTTGAACAGCCACCTAGATTTGAAAATGCTGAGTTGTATGACTTTGTCTACAAGCTGTTCAAAGCACTTTATTGATTGAAGCAAGCCCCCAGAGCTTGGTATGAAACTCTCTCTACATTTCTCATTGAAAATCAATTTACAAGAGGTGTAGTAGATAAGACATTATTCTACAAGCGCCATGGCAAGGACATCATTCTGGTACAGATATATGTTGATGAAAAATCTTTGGTTCTACAAATGAGAAGCTGTGTGAAAAGTTTTCATCTCTTATGAGGAACAAATATGAGATGAGCATGATGGGAGAACTGTCATTTTTCTTAGGTCTACAAATTCATCAAAAGGATGATGGAATCTTCATAAGCCAAGAAAAATATATCAAGGAACTTTTCAAAAAGTTCAACTTGGAAGATGCATCACCTGCCAAGACACCTATCTCTACTGCAACCAAACTGGATTTGGATCCTAAAGGAAAGAAAGTGGACTCTAGCACTTACAGAGGCATGGTTGGATCGTTGTTATATCTAACTGCTAGCAGACCAGACATCATGTTTGCTACATGTCTTTATGTAAGGTTTCAGGCTGATCCAAAAGAGTCACACTTGATTGCAATCAAAAGAATCTTTAGATATTTAAAAGGCACTCCAAATTTAGGCCTTTGGTATCCTAAAGATACTGGATTTGATCTGATAGGATATTCTGATTCTGACTATGCTGGATGCAAATTTGACAGAAAGAGCATAACAGGAAGCTATCAATTTCTTGGTGGAAGATTAGTGTCATGGTTTAGCAAGAAGCAGCATTCTGTGTCTACTTCAACTGCAGAAGCTGAGTATATTGCAGCTGGAAGTTGCTGTGCACAAATTCTTTGGATGAAAAATTAGCTATTGGATTATGGTCTAGAGTTATCCAACATCCCTATCTACTGTGATAATACTAGTGCCATAGCCATCTCAGACAATCTAGTTTAACACTCCAGGACAAAGCACATTGATATCAGACATCATTTCATTAGAGAGCATGTTGAAAAAGGAACTGTGAAGCTGGTTTATGTCCCCATGGATAAGCAACTTGTAGACATTTTCACAAATCCATTGGATGAAGCAACCTTCAACAGGTTGGTAAGTGAATTGGGAATGCTAAATCTGGTATTTTAACTTACTAGTTTTTTTTCCATTTTCAATATGTTAAAATGCAGCTCGTAACAGTAGCCTTCAATGTTGCTGTCATGAGAAGTTACTGTCTTATGTGCTACTTGTTTGACAGCATGTCTGCTATGACTATGCTAAATTGAAATTACATGCATATTTTAACTTATGTAATGAGTAGTCACATGACATTAATCACACGCGTGCCAGTGATAATTAGTCGTGTCATTTGAAATGACCCGGGGTAATTGTTAGTCCTTTTTCTTTTAAAGTTAAATACTTTATTAAAAGGAAGCGTATGGGAAACTGTAGCGTCACTTAATGTGCTATAAATAAGACCGAGGCCAAACCCCTATTTTCTCATTACACACTTAAGAGACACTAGAGAATGAGTAAGAGGAAGGCTTCAGAGATCTCTACTCCTGAGAACTCCAACACCAAGGAGGAGATGCTGGAGAAGAAAGAGGAAGTCACTATTGCTGAGGATCCCTGGGATCTCTGGCCAGATAAGCTTCAGGCTTATCTCGACCAGCTGGGGATCTCCGAGGAGGAGGAGGTGAAGCTGGTCGTCGAGCAGCTGTTGAAGGAAGCTCTTTCTGAGCTTAATAAAAATTGATGTTTATTTTAAGAACTTTTTATGTATTGTTTCTTCAGGCTTATCTCGACCAGCTGGGGATCTCTGAGGAGGAGGAGGTGAAGCTGGTCGTCGAGCAGCTGCTGAAGGAAGCTCTTTCTGAGCTTAATAAAAATTGATGTTTATTTTAAGAACTTTTTATGTATTGTTTTTTTAATGAAAAGTTCGTCGTTTTATCTTCTCCAGCGTTGATGCTTGTTTCTTTACCTTATCCTCGCATCTTGGTTATTTGTTGATTAATGCATGTATGCATGTGTGTGTATGTGTGTAAATATGTGCTCTTTAACGAATATGTGCCTAAATCGATTAAAATGCTAATTGGTAATTTTAATTTTAAGCAATGGGCAAAATCATTTAAAACTTATGACAAAAATTATTTCCGCACAAGTTGCTATCAGCAATGAAAGTTGCTGTCACGACACGTCTTGACAGCAAGTTTCCTTACAGCAAGGAAAAGGTTTATGTCATGAGAGCGTATAAGATTGTTTATTGGTGACAACACGTTCTCGCGCCAATCTTACTGTCAAGCGAAACATGCTGTCACCCCCTCAAAATTACTGACGAATTTGTTCCAGCACACAGGTTACTATCAAGTTAGTGGATCGATATAATTGGGATTTTACCTCCACGATTTACAACCACTAAAAAGTAACTACCCATGATACCACGTGACTGATTAATGGGTTAAGACACAAGGTTACTTTCCCCTTTTCAGTAAAACGTTTGCTATATTCATATAAGTAACTGTCAAACACACAAACACATAACTCTATACAGAACCTCTCTCTCAAAAGATTAAATCTCTCTCTCCAAACTCAAAGCACAAAAATGGCACCCAAATAATCCTCTTCTCAAACAAACTTTGCTGGTATTCTCACTGCTGGAGATGCTGGTGAAGGATTCAAAGGACATGTATCCTTCATGAACAAGTCCTGTCTAGGTCGTGCTATAACCTCTACCCCATCTTTGGACCTAGACAGACTTGAACAATATTGGCAAACTGCTATTGTTCAAGGAGGTGCAGGTAATGAAGCCATACAATTCAAAATCAAAGACACTACCTACATTCTCACTATCAAGGGCATCAATGAAGCCCTAGAAACTGGACTGCAAGTAAAAGAATCATACCAGGAGCTTGCAAGTGATGAAACCCTTAAGAAGTTCTTCTTAAAAATTGGGTATTCTGGCCCTGTTCTTGAAGAAGGTACTTCAAGTTGGTACCCAACTGGTGAAAGGAAGTACTTAAGGAAAGAATGGAGCATGATTCTTGATACATGGTGAAGGTTTTCTCAACAAAAACCACTGGTTGGAATGATATTCCCTCATACATCAAGAAACTCACTCACTCACTTGTCCATGGGTACAAGGTGGATGTTGGAAGGCTGCTTATGGGACAATTCAAATCTGCCATAAGTAAGAAGGTACATGTCTATCCTCGCTTTCTTATGATGTGTATAAATTCATTATGTGGACTTGATGAAAATGCCTCCCTCACGGTGGAGTGCAATGTTTTGAAAAGGAATACACATACTACACTCAATTCACAGAATTTAAATACACATATTCCACTCTGCTTCAAAAAGCACATGGCTGATCAAGAGCCTAATCTTGATTTTAAACTACCCTCTGGGTATGTTATTTTTTTGAGAATGAAGCTGAATTAGACCCAAATTCAGTTAACCCATATTCTACTCAATTCATTCAAATCAGACCTTCTAGACAACCAAAAGCCACAAAAATAGCCCTGCAAGAATCCAAGAAAAGTCCCTTGGAAACTGGTGTTGGTGGTAGTTCTGTGAATGTTGAGGGGGAAACTGCACTTGATGGAACAAATAAGGATGTTATTCAAAGTGAACCCACAGTGGTTCCTCTTGAGCCTAAGAAGAAGAGAGCTAAGAGGGGCAAATCCACTCTCAGCCACCCCACAGTCTCACAAAAGAGTGTAGAGGATAAAAGGGAATCAAACACATCCCTAGGTGCTTCTTCTCAACAAGGAGTATCTATTGAAACTGGTCTGTCTCCCAAGGCATCTTGTAAAGAGTCTTCACAACCTCATGTACTCACTCATGAGGAACCCCCACTTGCAGATATACACATGGAGTTAGGGCACAGTGACAGTCATGAAACTTCCACTTTTGATGTTCCACAAGTTGCCCCTGTGGAACAGCCAAAAATCTCTTCTATACCATCACCTTCTTTATTCTCTAATCCATCAATTGTTTCTTCTCAACAACCTAGAGAAGGGGACAATCCCAACCCTTCAGGTTTTGATCATCCATCTCATATCATGGATGAGCCCCCATCTAGTGGTCCACAAGAACCCATTTCTCAAAGTGAAATGGACACCACTCCCTCAAACACTGAGCTAAATCTGTTGGGACAATCAGATCTTGGCATTGCGATTTTTGATACAATACATTAACGAGTACGAATAGTAAAATCACCTTGTTAACGGTTGATTCCACGCTCTTTTATTGTATTCCCAAATTCCCTTGAGTGAAGTGTGGCCTTCGTCTTCTCAAGTTAACCTCTCTTCTTGCTCCTGGGTGGCTACAAAATTTTTTCGACCAGCCCTAGCAAGAAGAGAATAAGAATATATATAGGCTACAATAGGGATCATGGACAATTAGGTTGGGCCTTCTAATTACATCTTGGGCATAGCCCAATGTAATTAAATATTAATTCAATCCACTAAAGAATTAATATTTGCACTACCTTTCCCAATACCGTAATTTAATTAATTCGGTTCCAATATTATTTGCTTATTAAATTCCCCATGTTTAAAATATCGCATGTCCATTAATTAAATAAATTACTGATAATTCATTTAATTAATATCTTTTATCCTTGATCATCCACTCAACCTTTATTTAATTATGCCGGAATAAATCCACCTGCAGGGTTTCACATAATAAAATCTTTTTGAGCTTTCAAGGGGACATCATTAACCCGAATATTATCAGGACATGGATTCCTTCAATAAATAATATCCACCATATATATTATTCCATCACCCAAAATATAATGAAATAAATCAAAAGAATTATTTCATATATAAATCAAAGCATGTAAATAATATACATGTGTCAATTACTATATCTGGATTAAGAACCTAAGCATTAATAATAACATAGAATCTTAGTTCACCTTCTTAATCAGTATAAGGGAACAATTCTAAATTTGATCCTGTTCAATATACACAAAGTATACTAGTATTATTTATTAGTCAATATAAACTAATCTAAATAATACTACAGCCATACCAGTGGATTGTCCAATACCACCTGTGCTGCGAACCTTATTATATTATATAAACCGTATTTAATAATCTAATATTCTGTTAGGCCGAATACACAAATAATAATCAACTTTGTATGAGAGATTAACAAGTAAAAGCGTTTATGCACTTAAAAAACTTCTTGTATTTCGAACCCTCTTCGTGATGTAAAAAATCACAAAGAGCTGCTAGGTTACAATAATGATAATTCGTTATCGATACCCTTCTAGGGTTAACCTATCTGTATTTATATAACATACAGCTACGATACAATCTCTAATTGACATTCCTAATAATCAGCTATACAATGATATCAATTACAGATTGTCACACGTCTCCTATGTCAACTCGATCTCTTTGATAGCTATCCAATCTTCAAAGATATCGCTTCCATAATTAATCTTTAATCACTGTTGAACAGTAGACGCGCTTCCTCCAGACAGAGTTTAACAAACTCTGTCAAGCTTCCAACTGTCAGAGTTTACGCAAACTCTGACTGCTTCCAGCTAAATTCTGATAACTCCCTGTAACACTTAAACACTGATAAAAACACATCAATTATATTTAACAATCTCCCCCAACTTGTTCATTAGCAAAAATGTACAAGTTAATGACAGTAATTGATGATGTCAAAACAAATAGATAAATACAGTGTTTATACAGATTCAGATTTTAAGCTTAAAAACTATAGAGAATAAGAAAATTCTTACAGAACTTAATCTCTAATCATTTCAAGATCTGGCATGGTTCTGAGATAATCAATCAGCAATCTTCTTTCTGCATTTTCAAGTTCAATCTTCATTGCTTCTTTGATTTCTCTGAGTTGAGGATCACTTTCATCTGTTTGGTAAATAGCAGCCCTAAGATCATAAATCTTGTTCCTTCTCATTTCATTACCCAGTCTGATAAATCTGACTTTTTCTGCCTGAGTATTGAAGTCAAGTACTATGATTCCCAAATCAGTTTTTAACTTTGCAGTACCTTTCTTCATTTCAATGAGATTGCCTTGGTAATCCCTGTACTTAGGAATATATCTGCTGTTGTATTTCTGTCCTCTAATTGCCAGATTCTGAGTCATCTTCTGTCTGAGTACATTGGCAACTGATTGAGTCCTTCGACTATTCACCTTGAGAAGATATAGAACATACTCTAGTTCTTCCCAACATTTCAAGCCGATATCATCCTCACCAACTTTGAATACTGTCCCATCAGCCATGAAGTATAGAAGAAAATCTTTGTCTAAACTCTTCTGATGAACCAACTGCACTGATTCCAGTCTATCCAGACTCTCTTGAGGAACACCACGACCTGGAACAGCCAGTGAAGAAGGATCTCTAGGACCAGTATATTGCCTTCTGTCTCTATGTGAGCCTAGTCCAGCCTTATTATTTCCAATCTTGCCAGATAAAGCTTTTCCATCAGAAATATTCATTGAGACTCCAGATAACACATTTGGATCAGAAATTGTTCCTTTACCAAAAACAGATTTCAACTGTGAAGAGTGTAAAGGTGTGATTATTGCTTGAGATGCAACAGAAGTTGTAACTTTCTTCTGTGAACTTTCACCTTCAATGCCTTTTAGCTTGAGTTTAGCCTCTGCTGCAATTGCTTCCTTTGAGAACCGAGAACTTTGACTAACATCAGTCCTCTCTCTGATCACAACACCTTTAACAACAGGTCTAGGAGCTTTTCCTCTTTGTACCTTATCAGACTTTAAAGCTTTAAGATGTTCTTCCTGTAAACTCTTTTCCTCAGCTTCAATGTCCTCAATCGTTACTCCTTCCTCATTCTCTTCAATGAACAGCTTAGCAGCCAATTCTTCATCAGTTTGTGGATTTGAAGATAACAGTAAACTCTTGGTCCTTGAAGTTCCTTGAGTATCAGTATTTCTCCCAACAGACTGTGATTTGGATGACTTACTAGTTCTCAGAGTTTGAACCTCTTCAGCCTTTTTCTTTCCTTTGTTACTTGCCCCTCCATCTCCAGCACTATCCCTTCTGACAACTCTCTCCCCCTTTTTGACATCATCAGGCATAAGGATAGAAGTAATTAACTCCAGGGAGGTAGCAATAGAATCAATTTTAGCAGATAAATCAGACTGGTTCTCTTCAACTTTAGCCAGCCTGGCAAAGAGATTATCTTGAGATATAGAGAATTTTGTAGTCACTAGTTTCGAATCTCTTTCCATCTTCATCTCTCTAGCTACAACTTCAGTTCGCAAAGCAGTAATTGCCAAATTAGTATCATCAAATCGTCTATCCAGAGTTTTAACTTGAACTATAGTTGCTTTCAAGCAAGAAAGAATCTCTGGATTTGAGATAGTATCAGCACTTTGCTTAACAAACTTAGCTGCTCTACCTGGTGGAAAAATACAATCTTCTTTGTACCATTCAGCAGCACTCTTGGCAAATTGTGCTCTCTCAACTTCATGAGAAGTACAAGGTTGAGTAAAAGGTGTATGTTTATCATCAGTTTGTACTGGTGCACTCAGAGAAGTATCAGAGTTTGCACTACTGTCACCTTCAGCTTCAACACTTGTAACTTTAACTGGTTCATCTTCAGCCATAGGTTTAGCAATATCTTCTGTAGGTTTTTCAAGATTTTCTTCATGTTGCTCAGGCTCAGCAACAGGCATTGACTGAGAAGTTACTTTGGTTGCCTGATCAATTTCTTCACCTTCTTCAACAGTGTGGTGAGCATCAGATATTATCTCAGTATGAGATGCCACAGCTTCAGAAGGAACAGACGTAGGTTGATCAGCTACACCAATATTAGAGATAGGATCAGAGAATGGCATAAATGAATCAGGAACATCATTTATTGGAGAAACACCATCTCTTGCATCCTCTTCTGCAGACATTTTATCCTCTGCAGGCATTACATCCTCTACAGGTATTACATCCTCTGCAGGTATTGCATCTTTCTCAACCTCAACAGGAGGTGTTTGCTGTGAAACAACCTCTGGAGCTTCAATATCTTCATCCACAGAATCAGAGAATATCACTTTTCTTCGTTTCGCTAGAGGTACATTATCTGAATCCTCTTCACTAGTTGGTGGAGTTTGTTCTACCACTGAGAGTGACTTAGATATGTTTGCCCGAGCTTTCATTCTTTTCCCCCTTCTAGTGTAAACAGCTTCAGGAGATTTCCGTTTTGATTTGCTTTGTGTCTCTTCTGCCTGCTTTAGACTTGCACGTCGTTTAGTAACTGCCTTCTTAACTCTTTGCATTCTAGACTGTGATGCTGGTGGAGATTGTGACGAATCAGAGTTTGTGTTTGAAGTGGGTGAAGGTTGCTTTGCAGGTGATTCAGTGTTTGGTTCTGGTTGAAGTTCAGGGTGTGGTTCAGGTTGTTGTGGTTCTTGTTCAGGTTCATCTTGTTGTGGTGCATCATGTTGTGGTTCCTGTTGGTCTTGTTGTGGTTCTTGTGGTTGATTTAGAAAATTTCGTAGAACAAGAGGCATGACAAACACAGGAAGATTTTCTTTACCAACATCCTTGTTAGTCATATCAGAGAATATGCGCTTATTGACTCTAAACGGATCAATTTCATCAGTGTCATCAATTTCAAGACCAGGTACACATGCATTGAACAACATTTGACAGAAACGAGCATAATAGACAGTGGTAGACTCTGACAATTTATCACCTAAGCTCATCAAAACATGTCGACCAAAATCAAAATTAGAACCATGGAGCAGAGAATACCCGATTTGAAGACTGTCTATTGGAATGGCATCCCAGTTTGTGACTTTCTTCTGGAACGTCCTCGTTATGCAATCAAAGAAGAAATTCCATTCTTTTCTGAGATTTGGCCTTTTTATACTGCCGAGCTTGTCAAGAGATTCCATGTAACCTATCTCTTGTAGCATCTCTCTCAGATAAGTTTCATTAACGAGAGTATAGGAAGTATGTGTATCAAACCCCATTGTATCTCGTACAGTCTGTGGAGTAATCACATGATCTTGGTCTTCGTAAGTGAAGATAATGGTAGGAGTTCCACTTTCTCCTCCATCCACATAAACTGAATTCTGCTAACAATGGAGTGGTGTGGACGGACCTTTTACTTTCCTGTTGAATAGATTAGCAGATAGAGAGAACAAAAAGATGTAATATTTGCTTGTAATCTCTTTCTTATTATCAATGGAAATTTTGTTTTTCTAATCATATTCATTGTGTTCTGCAACTGTTATTTGTGTTATATGAACTGTTCTTCAAGAAAATGCATCAAGAAGTGAATATGAAAACTAATTAAAGTAATCATATAAAGAACACATTCATCAACTATCCACTGATTAACAGTTGTCAAAAACCCTACTTACTCCAAGACTTTCAAATTGTCCAAGTGAAAATTTACCTTAGAGTACAAATCACGAATCAACAGCATTTGTCAATTCTCCAACTTTATCACCGAAACCCTTTCATAAATTGCACAGTTGTGAGTATTTGTGTGTGTGAAGCAGAGTTTACTAAGTCAATTTTTAGAGCATCTAATTTTTCATAAAATCCATAAAGTAAATCAATAAACACTGGATGCACAAACTGTCATAGTAAACACTGACTGTATGATGAAAGCTAAACTCTGAAGTAATCGAACTTTATACAGTAATTTTTATTTTATACCCCCTTTATATACACATTTTTTTTAATTTTTTTTTATTTTAATTTTTTTTTATATATATATATTTTTTATTATTTTTCATTCCAGTAATCAGCGGTTGGAACCAGTCACCAAAAATTCAAAAATTTTAGCCCTTATCATTTTGATAAGTTCCTGGGTCATCCTAGTATTTAACTAGTCACCAAAAATCAGAGAATTTTAGCACATATTATATACCAATAGGTTCCTGGGTCATCCTAGTATCCAACATAATCTCAAAGGAGTATAATAACCTATATACATTTTCTTTGGGGTATTGCAGTAAACATTTTATTTTATCAGAGTATAACTAACAGAGTTTAGAGTTCATCAACATCAGTAGTTCTTCATGAAAGGTAATGCACACAGTATTTATAGACTCAGTGTAACACCCCCAAATCCGGGGTCAGGGATTTGGTCGTCACGCGGAAATCCTTATTAACAATTCACCTGTTTAACAACATTAATCCATCTGTAATCATTGAATAACTGAAATACATCATTGAGACCCCAACTACCAAGCATCTTATAGGTTATAGGGCTAGAAACAAGAACTAAAGTCTTTACATTACTCACTTCATTACCTCCATTGAATCAAATTACACTGTGTCTTACAAATCTTATTCCGCTAGTATAACTTCGTTGAGAAGTATACCAGCAACTAGTTCTACTCTATACAATGTGATATATATATATTACACATTAATAAAACCATATGTAACTTACTCCAGCTATAGATGTTCTGGATCCTGTCTTCTTCATAAGGTAGTCCGCCTGCTTCTTCCGAGCTATGCAGATAACCCTCATCCGTTTACCTCTTTCTGAAAGGCTAATATATATAAAACAAACAAGTATGAGCGAAAGAATTGCCCAGCAAGTGGTTAATAGAGTTCACAAAATATCCCATCATATACTTGGGGTTTCATAATACCACGGATACTTAATATCATTAATAAAATATCTGTATCCAAGAAACCTCAATAGGGAAAGTATAATGATTAAAATAATCAGTAAATGAACATGATAAGTTCATAATCACAATAATGACCTTTCCGTCAAAATATCTGCTATGAAAAGAAGATAAGTAGAAAATCAATATATAAATATCATCTTTCATGATATATCTTTAATCTTTATCGCAATATGAACAGTTCTTGCATTTTATAAAAGGATGAGGTTTCAAAGCACACCAATAACCTTTTCAAAAAAATCATGTCTGCTATATCAACCATAAGCAGAATATCAGCATATAGCTTAAAAAAATGAAGTTATAAGGAAGGTTATTGTAACATCAGTTTTGAACACCTTTTCAACCCTGCCAACACTTATCGGTCACCCAGCCGTAGCTTTCCGATCGGGGTGCTCTCGATAATGTTGCAGAAATATCCAAATTGGATGATGAACTAATACTGGAGTATCTCGCGCCAGATGTCAAACCTTATGATGATCAGTCATAAGTTTGTGCATCTCAAAGTTTGTTTCTCTACATGTAGAAGGAAGAACATATGGACACCACCATACGCCGGATCTCCCTAGCCAACGGTTGGGCATAGTTTGGGACCGGCGCAACTCGGACCCTATTTCCAGGATGGGCTGTCCCACAGTCTCTTACACCTGTTATCAGTGATGGACTGATTCACAGCCTCACACACACATACTCCTAGTTCGAGTAAAATCCATGACTCTGAAACGTAAGGCTCATCCCCCTTCCCCCAAGTATAATACTTGTTGACCAGACTCCACAAAGTAGTCGTCACCATTGTAAAGGAAGGATTCGCCAATATTTCCCAAGCAATAGCTTGTTAATGGATTAAAACTTGTTACATCAATCTTACCCCTCGAGTGTTGAGGAGGTAACCAGAGTCATTCTGACTCATACGCAATGAGTTGAAAATAATTTTTCTTTCAACATCCTTGACTCAAAAGTTAAGTAATAATAAAGTTATCTCAAATAAGGTTCCCCAGTTTTGAAGGAAAGCGACGCCTTTACAGGCAAGAAGTTGATTTTGAATCATGGGGACCTGAACAGTATACTGATGATCTTTTTCTGAAAATCTTTGTTAGGTCAAATGAGATAGGCTCTCAACATAATTCATAGAAAGTCCAGAAGTCAGAAATATACAAGATACCTTGAATAAAACTCATAATACACTTCATAATTATTGAAGTCAAATATGCATTTATATACATAAACTATTCTATCTATATTGAAAGTATTTAATAAATATTCAGATAATATTTATTAAATCGAGAATGTTTAAAGAATATAATTAAATAAAATTATTACGCTTAAACCCAGAAGTGAATATTCAGAATAATATTCATTAAATAAATAATCATTAAATGATTATTCGAAAAGCCTTTAAATGAATATTCAAAATAATATTCATTTAATAAATAAATAATGAAATAGTTTATAATTAACAACCTTTAAATGAATATTTGAAATAATATTCGTCAATTAAACAATCCTTATTAATAATAAGGAAAACTTTAAATGAATATTTAGAATAATATTCATTAAATAAATAGTCATCTAGAGATAACTAGAAACCTTTAAATGAAAATCCGAATTAAGATTCATTTAAATAAATAACTCACGTATGATTATGAAATCATACTTTAAATAAATATTTGAAACAATATTTTCCATGTAATTATAATCCTCGAATATTATTTACTAAATAAATAATATTCAGAAAATAATTGTAATACGTGTACGATATACCGCCTCGCGGTTCGTAACAAATTAATCGAAACATATGCCCTATACTAAGGGCTATCGTAAACCCGGCTTATAGCTACTAGATCACCTCTAGTTTATAAGTCGTCTAATTAAAAATCACACTTCAAGTATGACAATATATTAAGTCAAAACAACTATGCATATACCTTGCATCGTATATCGTGAAATATTCAATAATACTCTTAATGGAATAATATTTGATTAATATTCCTCAAGTGAGATAATACTCAAATAACAATCCTCGAATCTTTACCAAGTAATTAATACTTTTTGAAATTATAATGATGATACTAAATAACATTCCTCAGAATACATAGCACTTTGCCGTTGGAATCCCTCCGGGTTTCCACGACTAGTTATATATATCAAAATACCGACTCCCGGTCTAGACTCGAACACAATAATTATGCTCTTATACTTAGAGCCACAATATACACCGGTTCGTTCTAACTCATCTCAAAATTTATATGTGAATCAGAAAGCAAACATTATATATATGGCAATATAAGCATTTACCGCAACATTGTATAACTCTATTCATGGCAAAACAGTAATATAGAACCAATACTACAAGGTATGGTTTAGAACACTTGCCTGGTACTCGAGATACGATAGGGCTCGCGACGATTTCGGTCCATCTATACACAGTCAAAAGAAAACGCACGATTAATCCCCTAGATAATCCTCTTATAATTCAACGCTTAAACACACAAGCGAAACATAACCAAGGTAACACCAGCTCATTTTAGGCTCATACTAAGTCCATGTTAATCCGCAATTAATTAAGTCGTAAGTTTGGTTCGAAATTCATCCTCGAATCCAAGTTATACTCAACCTTTTGGAACATTGGTTTCTAAGTCACGTTTTTAGTGGTTTTCACATGCGCAACCTCTGCTGTTTCATTTTTATAAAATCGTAAAATAATCTTTTGGACTCGAGACCTTCGCAAAAACCTCGCTAACTGACCTTAGCACTTTACCACAAAATTTCACATTCTAATTCGACTCTTAAGGGTTTCGAACTCATCATCAAAGTAGTTATATTTCTGCGATAAAATCCTTTGAACAACTTTTACGAATTTCGCGATTTCTCCTAAACCGTAAACTCTTTTAACTCGATTCTTTCAGAAAAATAAACTAGACAACCATATCTTTGTAACCATAGGCAGGGGTGATGCTAAAAATGGTGTTATGGTCTCGGGAATTAACTGTTTATAAGGGTTAACGAAATTTCGCCATTACAACGGCTATAATTCGGACATTTCCAAATTTTAACCAACCCAACCAAGCTTACAATCAATTCTCAAGACTAATATTCACTATTCATCATCTATCTCAAGTTGTCAACTGACTTTGAGGCTAAAACCATGGTTTTCCATTTTTATAAAACTTATACAAGATCAATATGCAAGTCATCCACTTAAAACCATAACAATGAAACTATAACTCAAAACTCTCCAAAATCTCACAAACTTACAAGGCATGGAAGAGAGTTATACCTGCCTTGGAAGCTTAAAGATGCTAGTAAGGTCTCACAACACTTAAACCTTGCTTGGATGATCCATGGAAGGCCATAACATAAAGATAAAAAACATGGAAACAAGTTAGAACACTATTCATCATCACTTTCACTAATTATTTGAAAATGGAAAAATCCTTGGATGGTTCTCAAATTTTTACCATAACTTTTCCTATGAAAGAGCTTTGTTTTAAGCTATAGATCACCATTGTTGGATGCTTGGAAGTGACACTTTGAATTTGCTAAAAAGGAGCAGATTTTTCTTAAGGAGAAAATGGGTTCTTGCTTTTCTTTTCCTTCCCTTTTTCTCTTTGACTTGTTCAACTAGCTTTTGATCTAATATGTTGATAAGATCAGTTAGGTGGCTGAGTTTGACCCTCTTGGGGCTTGTGCAAGGTGTATCCAAGAAGCTTGATGGATATTTGTTTGGTTTTTGGTTTGTTTTAAGTGATTTAAATCACTTTGTTTCTAAATTGTTTTGATTTAATCCTTGATTAAATCATTTAATCCACTTGATATAATTCTCTTGATGATCATGTAGGATATTTAATCTTGTCATAATCTCAATCCTTAATCCACGATTTGTTCGTTTAATCGCTTAATCTCGTGGTAAAGTTTCAATGATTTCTAGAATGTTCGTTTCACTGTCTCAGTGGTTTTCGTTATAAATCCTCAAATCAAATATAATAAAATTCTCAAATATTAAATCCTCAAATCCTCAAATTTATTATCTCATTTCTTGAATATAATATTATATAATTCACTGCCTGGTCAAATATTACACCAAAATAGAATTTGGAATTTCTGAATTCCGATCGTCTTTACATACACTTATTTGCTCCGTGAATCACTAATGTGACTTCGAAATATCCATACCATGTCTCGTACATAGGGTGGCATGAAAAATTTCTTGGTTCCCAAAATCACTATTCATCCATGAAAAACACTATTCACGTATGGAGACAATATTCACTGATGCACTTAATCCTAATAAGAAAAGTTTTAATTCTACCAAAAATTCGGGTTATTACAGTCTCCCCTCCTTAAAAGGATTCCGTCCCGGAATCAGTTTAGGAATAACTGGGGTACATTTCTCCCATTGCACTTTCAAATTCCCAGGTGGATTCTTCCACTTCTTGATTTTCTACAAATCTCTTATTAGCTTGACAACCTTGTTCCTTACACTTGCTCATTTCTATTCATGATTTCCACAGGAATTCCTTTAGCATCACGCATCTCCGATCTCATATTCTCTATCTTATTTGCGCAGAAATACCCCAACATAAACTTGCTTGTCATTCATCAACATGCCATTTACCTTATCAATAGCAGCACTATCTCTATTATTGCGGGCTTGGGCCGCATACTTTCTATGTTTGTCCTGGGTTGACACTAGTCACTTTCGATTAAGCTCTACTGTCTCTCTGGTCTGTTGAACTAGTTCTGGCCCCAACATCTTTCTCTTGCCACTTCCTCCCAGCATAAGGGAGAGTGGTATCTTCTTCCATACAGGGCCTTGTAAGGGCATTCATATGCTCGCGTGGTAACTGTTGTTATAAGCAAACTCGATCAATTATTCCATATTCTCGATGCATATTTCATAATTCCATTTGCATCTTCTCAAGATCCTTAATTAACTCAGCTAACGTGATTATCATCTCAAGTCTTTCTTTATGACTAAGGGCATCGGCCACCATATTGGCCTTCCTTGGATGGTAGGGTATTTCACAGTATAATCCTTTATCAATTCTAGCCATTTTCTCTATCTTGTGTTCAGCTCTTTCTGGGTGAATATATATATATATATATATATATATATATATATATATATATATATATATATATATATATATATATATCTTCAGTTCTTTCGATCAATATAGATCTCGCACTTTTCTCTATCTTAATACGGTCTCCAAATCTTTTAGGGCGAAAACTATCGCGACTAACTCTAAACCAATTCATTAAATCCATAAAAGTTATGGTTGCCTTAGTCAACCCAAACGACATTACTAAAACTCATAGTGTCCATACCTAGTGCGAAACGCAGTCTTAAGTATATCCTCGGGTTTTATCTTCAACTGGTAATATTCAGTTCTCAAGTCAATCTTAGAGGAATACTCAGCATCTTTCAGCTGGTCAAATAAATCATCTATCCTAGGTAATGATACCTATTCTCAATGGCGAACTCGTTCAACTCTCGAAGTTTGATGCACAATCTCGTGCTAACATTTTTCTTTCTCGCAATAACACCGGGGCTGTCCACGGTGGTACACTGGGTCTTATCATACTCTTGCCCAACACTTCTTGTAACTGAGTCACTACTCTTTCATTTCCACTGGGGCTAACAGGAGATGCAACAATATACTCTGAATACTCGGTATTCATTCTCATGTCATCCAAATCGATATCTGGTAGCTAATTAAAACCTTGTACAGCCTCCCAAGGCCATTGTAATTTCCTTTATACTTCGTGCCTCTTTTCTCGGCATCAACAATAAGAGCTAATTAAGCCTCAAATCTCTGACTTAATAATTTCTTAATCTGAACTAGATTCAAGAATCTCTTAATCTGTCTTCATCCCTTAATTATTACTCTCTTTCCCTTATAATATCAACTTCTCCCAACTTGAAAAGAATCAATTCTATTAAAAGTGTAGACCTCATATTTCTAGTTCACAACCTAGTTGCACCAATTTAATGCAAAATTTCACGATCGACCATCTTTACTTGCAATCATTCCGTTAGGGTTCAACCTTAAGGTCTAATTGTCATGCACAATCTTGAGGTGCAAGGTACTTAGCAGTTCTGGAATAAATTGTTAATACCAACTGAATTTAAGTAGGATGGTACCTGCTGTCATGTCCGTGATTCTTACGGCATCTCGCAAGGTCATTTTGAAAGTCCTGGCAGAGGTTGCTTGCTAGAGGTAGCCTTATTGACTCTGGGTATAGCTGGTCCAGTAGATGGACATTCCTTAGCCTTGTGTCCAAGCTTTCCACAATCGATGCCTTTTGCACTAATATAGGATAATATGTTAATTCCAACATTGCCACGCGATTCTGGATCCCTTGTCTCAGCTCTAATTGAAGCCTACGGGCTCTTTTCTCTTCGGTGTCCACAACTCGGGAACAACCTCAACAACTCGGATAACTTGGCTTTGCACTTTGCCACAGTCATGGTTCCTTGTTTTAACTCGAGAAACTTTATTTCCATCTGGGTTTCCATATACTTCGGAAAACATTTCCCTAAAATAACAAGCTGAATAACTCCCAAGTCACGACACTATCTAGTGGTTCGCCTCTCCCTTCAGGTAGGCAGCGAACATCGTTTTATGATTCTCTGCAATACTCAGTTTCTCATATGATTTCTCCATCTCTTTAAGATAAGCTCTGGCCTCCACTGGGTCAGCGGTTCCATGGAACTCTGGGGGTTTCTATTTGACACGGTTATCATTGGAGTTTTACGACACATCGCTATTCCTTTCACATATATCGTTTGACCCACTTTCCACTTATCACAATATCTCTGAGAGAGAGAGAGAATAAACTAATTCATTGATATGTCATCGATATTTTATTCGTCTTAGTGATCCGCTCTTGTCATAGGCTATTTCGTTGTGAATCTAATTCCTATCAACGAATTTTTGACTTATTCAACCTGGTTGGCCTCCCCTTGGAATTTATTAGAGATAACAAGAATCATTGAGCTTTGAAAAGATAACTGCCATATCAAGACAAATGTCACACAATGGTGATCATAAGATTATGAATTTTAAAGCAAATCTTATTTGAGATAAGAGAATTTACCAAGAGATCAATATGATCAAAAGAACTAACGTTGCGTGCCTTAGTTAAGGCATTACTAAAGGTAATTAGCCTTCTTGTATTTCACAACACACAAGTGATGGCGTCCCATCAGACTTCCATCACACAGACAGACAGTCCTTGTGGCCCCTATAAGGATAGGGTTGTTCGTCTCGGTGGAAGAAGAGAAATAGGAATCAATTTGAACTCCAGTTAATAAATTATCGTCTTTCGACAAATAATTCTCAGAGGGACACCTTGGAGAAAATTCTAAGGTGTGATTCCAAAAGTAAAGAATATCCAGAAAGATACTGATATATATCACAAGCAGGTGGTGTTGTATCACCATAAGATTATTCACTATTGAAGGAAAGTGAAAGTTTAAATAACATCAATAGATAGGCTTCAGAACCTGAAAGTAATCATGACAGCCTCTGTCATAATTGAAACCCAGTACGGGTGAACACGAATACAACAATGTATCTTTAGAAGAAGTATATCCCATATAAGGAAGCTCTCGCTTGGAGAGATGTCAAATAATTCATAGATCGGGGAGGTAATCAAAACGATTTACTAATGGGGAGGTTACTGCCAACGTCTCTACGGATGCCTTATATGTCGGCTCATCTGGCGGATAATCGTTTGATTCTAAAGTTTTTTTTTTCTGCATGCACCTTAGAGTGCTCGATAACTTACGCCATTATCGACTCGTACTAGTCACCACAGTCTCAACCATCAACATTTACAATCGTAGAGAGTTATACCCAACTCGGTGCAATCATCTCAAGCAACGTTCCATTCCACACAAAGGCTTCGATATCGATGCCATCCTTAGTGTTGACGAATTCCATATTTCGAATAGGCGGTATTCCGGACGATCATTAGAAAAATACAGGCTTAAATTCGGTATCTATCAATCCTGTGTGCCACATAGCTTAACACTTTTGGCATAACAGCCTTTCATTTAAGTCAATCCCAGAATTTCTCAGTCCGTCTTGATCGTTTAAATATGGTTCATCTTTACCGTCCAATCTCAACTTCATCATTTTATCTCTACAGTCGACCAGGTTTCCTCTAGTTTTCACTCTCTTTGGCGACATGCTCTGATAATCGGAAAGACAAGGTTTGCCAAAAATTTGTCGAATCTCTTCCCAATATCAGGGAAATTTGGTCAGTCTATTTATCCACTATTAATACTAGGAAATCAATTTCGAAACCTGAAGAACAATTCTATGAACATCCAAATAGGTAGAATCGTAAGCAGTCATAATAACGGAACAATCGACATAAACTTGGAAGTTTAACCACTAGAAAGGAACCAAATATACACCTCCCATAGAAGGGAAAACCAAAGTTTCACACGGAACATGCCGCATTTTCCTGATACATATACGTCCGAGTAGTCTATATTACCAACAGTCAGTTTACTTAACCCCCCCCCCCCACTTAAAGGGAACATTACTTTATAACTAGTTATTCTTCAAAACCAGCAGTACCCGGATCTGACTCCGACTTCTCAGTTCTATCCTCGTAATTTCCTCCTCGGCCGTCAGCCGGGTCCTCTACTAATTTGTCCTTGTATTTATTCCAATCAAATCAACAGCCAAGTTGCGAACGATCCAGTCGTGGGCGACAGTTGATACCACCTCTATCTCATCTATTCTTAAAACTCTACTCCATTCGCTTCATCATATCTCCTGATGAATCATAATCGACTCCAAATTCTTGTCTTGTCCCTTAATCACTCTCTAAGGATTCTTTCGGTCCTCAAGTAAACATATCACATCTTTATCAATCGGCTCGTTCTCTACAAGATTATTCCCTTGACCTTCCATGAGGTCCTCCTCTAGATCCTCCTCTATTGGGTCAGCGTCCATCTCAAGGAACGCATCATTATGTGTCTGCTCAGAGGCCTCGGGGTCTGGCATATTCGGTATCTCAACCCTCTCTACCACCATATCCGATGTCAACTTTCTATCCTTCATCATAATTTTGAAAAATCCCTATAGTTCGGGGAATACATAACTGCATCCATGAATTCCCTCAAATCATCTTAAATTCATGTCTCGGGCGATCTATGCCCCTGCCGACCAATACTTATCTCTGAGCATTCTTTGGTAGATATTCATCACCACAAGAAGCGAGGTCTACATCATCATATTCTTCAACGTACCATTCACACCTTAACTTAACCGTTGGTACTATATCCAATAGTCCAACATGAACTCTACATGAGTTCCGACGTTCTCACATAACTATACACACTCCTACACACTCTCATTTCTAGTTTACTATAACCTCAGCTCTGATACCATTTATGTAACACCCCCAAATCCGGGGTCAGGGATTTGGTCGTCACGCGGAAATCCTTATTAACAATTCACCTGTTTAACAACATTAATCCATCTGTAATCATTGAATAACTGAAATACATCATTGAGACCCCAACTACCAAGCATCTTATAGGTTATAGGGCTAGAAACAAGAACTAAAGTCTTTACATTACTCACTTCATTACCTCCATTGAATCAAATTACACTGTGTCTTACAAATCTTATTCCGCTAGTATAACTTCGTTGAGAAGTATACCAGCAACTAGTTCTACTCTATACAATGTGATATATATATTACACATTAATAAAACCATATGTAACTTACTCCAGCTATAGATGTTCTGGATCCTGTCTTCTTCATAAGGTAGTCCGCCTGCTTCTTCCGAGCTATGCAGATAACCCTCATCCGTTTACCTCTTTCTGAAAGGCTAATATATATAAAACAAACAAGTATGAGCGAAAGAATTGCCCAGCAAGTGGTTAATAGAGTTCACAAAATATCCCATCATATACTTGGGGTTTTCATAATACCACGGATACTTAATATCATTAATAAAATATCTGTATCCAAGAAACCTCAATAGGGAAAGTATAATGATTAAAATAATCAGTAAATGAACATGATAAGTTCATAATCACAATAATGACCTTTCCGTCAAAATATCTGCTATGAAAAGAAGATAAGTAGAAAATCAATATATAAATATCATCTTTCATGATATATCTTTAATCTTTATCGCAATATGAACAGTTCTTGCATTTTATAAAAGGATGAGGTTTCAAAGCACACCAATAACCTTTTCAAAAAAATCATGTCTGCTATATCAACCATAAGCAGAATATCAGCATATAGCTTAAAAAAATGAAGTTATAAGGAAGGTTATTGTAACATCAGTTTTGAACACCTTTTCAACCCTGCCAACACTTATCGGTCACCCAGCCGTAGCTTTCCGATCGGGGTGCTCTCGATAATGTTGCAGAAATATCCAAATTGGATGATGAACTAATACTGGAGTATCTCGCGCCAGATGTCAAACCTTATGATGATCAGTCATAAGTTTGTGCATCTCAAAGTTTGTTTCTCTACATGTAGAAGGAAGAACATATGGACACCACCATACGCCGGATCTCCCTAGCCAACGGTTGGGCATAGTTTGGGACCGGCGCAACTCGGACCCTATTTCCAGGATGGGCTGTCCCACAGTCTCTTACACCTGTTATCAGTGATGGACTGATTCACAGCCTCACACACACATACTCCTAGTTCGAGTAAAATCCATGACTCTGAAACGTAAGGCTCATCCCCCTTCCCCCAAGTATAATACTTGTTGACCAGACTCCACAAAGTAGTCGTCACCATTGTAAAGGAAGGATTCGCCAATATTTCCCAAGCAATAGCTTGTTAATGGATTAAAACTTGTTACATCAATCTTACCCCTCGAGTGTTGAGGAGGTAACCAGAGTCATTCTGACTCATACGCAATGAGTTGAAAATAATTTTTCTTTCAACATCCTTGACTCAAAAGTTAAGTAATAATAAAGTTATCTCAAATAAGGTTCCCCAGTTTTGAAGGAAAGCGACGCCTTTACAGGCAAGAAGTTGATTTTGAATCATGGGGACCTGAACAGTATACTGATGATCTTTTTCTGAAAATCTTTGTTAGGTCAAATGAGATAGGCTCTCAACATAATTCATAGAAAGTCCAGAAGTCAGAAATATACAAGATACCTTGAATAAAACTCATAATACACTTCATAATTATTGAAGTCAAATATGCATTTATATACATAAACTATTCTATCTATATTGAAAGTATTTAATAAATATTCAGATAATATTTATTAAATCGAGAATGTTTAAAGAATATAATTAAATAAAATTATTACGCTTAAACCCAGAAGTGAATATTCAGAATAATATTCATTAAATAAATAATCATTAAATGATTATTCGAAAAGCCTTTAAATGAATATTCAAAATAATATTCATTTAATAAATAAATAATGAAATAGTTTATAATTAACAACCTTTAAATGAATATTTGAAATAATATTCGTCAATTAAACAATCCTTATTAATAATAAGGAAAACTTTAAATGAATATTTAGAATAATATTCATTAAATAAATAGTCATCTAGAGATAACTAGAAACCTTTAAATGAAAATCCGAATTAAGATTCATTTAAATAAATAACTCACGTATGATTATGAAATCATACTTTAAATAAATATTTGAAACAATATTTTCCATGTAATTATAATCCTCGAATATTATTTACTAAATAAATAATATTCAGAAAATAATTGTAATACGTGTACGATATACCGCCTCGCGGTTCGTAACAAATTAATCGAAACATATGCCCTATACTAAGGGCTATCGTAAACCCGGCTTATAGCTACTAGATCACCTCTAGTTTATAAGTCGTCTAATTAAAAATCACACTTCAAGTATGACAATATATTAAGTCAAAACAACTATGCATATACCTTGCATCGTATATCGTGAAATATTCAATAATACTCTTAATGGAATAATATTTGATTAATATTCCTCAAGTGAGATAATACTCAAATAACAATCCTCGAATCTTTACCAAGTAATTAATACTTTTTGAAATTATAATGATGATACTAAATAACATTCCTCAGAATACATAGCACTTTGCCGTTGGAATCCCTCCGGGTTTCCACGACTAGTTATATATATCAAAATACCGACTCCCGGTCTAGACTCGAACACAATAATTATGCTCTTATACTTAGAGCCACAATATACACCGGTTCGTTCTAACTCATCTCAAAATTTATATGTGAATCAGAAAGCAAACATTATATATATGGCAATATAAGCATTTACCGCAACATTGTATAACTCTATTCATGGCAAAACAGTAATATAGAACCAATACTACAAGGTATGGTTTAGAACACTTGCCTGGTACTCGAGATACGATAGGGCTCGCGACGATTTCGGTCCATCTATACACAGTCAAAAGAAAACGCACGATTAATCCCCTAGATAATCCTCTTATAATTCAACGCTTAAACACACAAGCGAAACATAACCAAGGTAACACCAGCTCATTTTAGGCTCATACTAAGTCCATGTTAATCCGCAATTAATTAAGTCGTAAGTTTGGTTCGAAATTCATCCTCGAATCCAAGTTATACTCAACCTTTTGGAACATTGGTTTCTAAGTCACGTTTTTAGTGGTTTTCACATGCGCAACCTCTGCTGTTTCATTTTTATAAAATCGTAAAATAATCTTTTGGACTCGAGACCTTCGCAAAAACCTCGCTAACTGACCTTAGCACTTTACCACAAAATTTCACATTCTAATTCGACTCTTAAGGGTTTCGAACTCATCATCAAAGTAGTTATATTTCTGCGATAAAATCCTTTGAACAACTTTTACGAATTTCGCGATTTCTCCTAAACCGTAAACTCTTTTAACTCGATTCTTTCAGAAAAATAAACTAGACAACCATATCTTTGTAACCATAGGCAGGGGTGATGCTAAAAATGGTGTTATGGTCTCGGGAATTAACTGTTTATAAGGGTTAACGAAATTTCGCCATTACAACGGCTATAATTCGGACATTTCCAAATTTTAACCAACCCAACCAAGCTTACAATCAATTCTCAAGACTAATATTCACTATTCATCATCTATCTCAAGTTGTCAACTGACTTTGAGGCTAAAACCATGGTTTTCCATTTTTATAAAACTTATACAAGATCAATATGCAAGTCATCCACTTAAAACCATAACAATGAAACTATAACTCAAAACTCTCCAAAATCTCACAAACTTACAAGGCATGGAAGAGAGTTATACCTGCCTAGGAAGCTTAAAGATGCTAGTAAGGTCTCACAACACTTAAACCTTGCTTGGATGATCCATGGAAGGCCATAACATAAAGATAAAAAACATGGAAACAAGTTAGAACACTATTCATCATCACTTTCACTAATTATTTGAAAATGGAAAAATCCTTGGATGGTTCTCAAATTTTTACCATAACTTTTCCTATGAAAGAGCTTTGTTTTAAGCTATAGATCACCATTGTTGGATGCTTGGAAGTGACACTTTGAATTTGCTAAAAAGGAGCAGATTTTTCTTAAGGAGAAAATGGGTTCTTGCTTTTCTTTTCCTTCCCTTTTTCTCTTTGACTTGTTCAACTAGCTTTTGATCTAATATGTTGATAAGATCAGTTAGGTGGCTGAGTTTGACCCTCTTGGGGCTTGTGCAAGGTGTATCCAAGAAGCTTGATGGATATTTGTTTGGTTTTTGGTTTGTTTTAAGTGATTTAAATCACTTTGTTTCTAAATTGTTTTGATTTAATCCTTGATTAAATCATTTAATCCACTTGATATAATTCTCTTGATGATCATGTAGGATATTTAATCTTGTCATAATCTCAATCCTTAATCCACGATTTGTTCGTTTAATCGCTTAATCTCGTGGTAAAGTTTCAATGATTTCTAGAATGTTCGTTTCACTGTCTCAGTGGTTTTCGTTATAAATCCTCAAATCAAATATAATAAAATTCTCAAATATTAAATCCTCAAATCCTCAAATTTATTATCTCATTTCTTGAATATAATATTATATAATTCACTGCCTGGTCAAATATTACACCAAAATAGAATTTGGAATTTCTGAATTCCGATCGTCTTTACATACACTTATTTGCTCCGTGAATCACTAATGTGACTTCGAAATATCCATACCATGTCTCGTACATAGGGTGGCATGAAAAATTTCTTGGTTCCCAAAATCACTATTCATCCATGAAAAACACTATTCACGTATGGAGACAATATTCACTGATGCACTTAATCCTAATAAGAAAAGTTTTAATTCTACCAAAAATTCGGGTTATTACAGTCTCCCCTCCTTAAAAGGATTCCGTCCCGGAATCAGTTTAGGAATAACTGGGGTACATTTCTCCCATTGCACTTTCAAATTCCCAGGTGGATTCTTCCACTTCTTGATTTTCTACAAATCTCTTATTAGCTTGACAACCTTGTTCCTTACACTTGCTCATTTCTATTCATGATTTCCACAGGAATTCCTTTAGCATCACGCATCTCCGATCTCATATTCTCTATCTTATTTGCGCAGAAATACCCCAACATAAACTTGCTTGTCATTCATCAACATGCCATTTACCTTATCAATAGCAGCACTATCTCTATTATTGCGGGCTTGGGCCGCATACTTTCTATGTTTGTCCTGGGTTGACACTAGTCACTTTCGATTAAGCTCTACTGTCTCTCTGGTCTGTTGAACTAGTTCTGGCCCCAACATCTTTCTCTTGCCACTTCCTCCCAGCATAAGGGAGAGTGGTATCTTCTTCCATACAGGGCCTTGTAAGGGCATTCATATGCTCGCGTGGTAACTGTTGTTATAAGCAAACTCGATCAATTATTCCATATTCTCGATGCATATTTCATAATTCCATTTGCATCTTCTCAAGATCCTTAATTAACTCAGCTAACGTGATTATCATCTCAAGTCTTTCTTTATGACTAAGGGCATCGGCCACCATATTGGCCTTCCTTGGATGGTAGGGTATTTCACAGTATAATCCTTTATCAATTCTAGCCATTTTCTCTATCTTGTGTTCAGCTCTTTCTGGGTGAATATATATATATATATATATATATATATATATATATATATATATATATATATATATATATATATATATATCTTCAGTTCTTTCGATCAATATAGATCTCGCACTTTTCTCTATCTTAATACGGTCTCCAAATCTTTTAGGGCGAAAACTATCGCGACTAACTCTAAACCAATTCATTAAATCCATAAAAGTTATGGTTGCCTTAGTCAACCCAAACGACATTACTAAAACTCATAGTGTCCATACCTAGTGCGAAACGCAGTCTTAAGTATATCCTCGGGTTTTATCTTCAACTGGTAATATTCAGTTCTCAAGTCAATCTTAGAGGAATACTCAGCATCTTTCAGCTGGTCAAATAAATCATCTATCCTAGGTAATGATACCTATTCTCAATGGCGAACTCGTTCAACTCTCGAAGTTTGATGCACAATCTCGTGCTAACATTTTTCTTTCTCGCAATAACACCGGGGCTGTCCACGGTGGTACACTGGGTCTTATCATACTCTTGCCCAACACTTCTTGTAACTGAGTCACTACTCTTTCATTTCCACTGGGGCTAACAGGAGATGCAACAATATACTCTGAATACTCGGTATTCATTCTCATGTCATCCAAATCGATATCTGGTAGCTAATTAAAACCTTGTACAGCCTCCCAAGGCCATTGTAATTTCCTTTATACTTCGTGCCTCTTTTCTCGGCATCAACAATAAGAGCTAATTAAGCCTCAAATCTCTGACTTAATAATTTCTTAATCTGAACTAGATTCAAGAATCTCTTAATCTGTCTTCATCCCTTAATTATTACTCTCTTTCCCTTATAATATCAACTTCTCCCAACTTGAAAAGAATCAATTCTATTAAAAGTGTAGACCTCATATTTCTAGTTCACAACCTAGTTGCACCAATTTAATGCAAAATTTCACGATCGACCATCTTTACTTGCAATCATTCCGTTAGGGTTCAACCTTAAGGTCTAATTGTCATGCACAATCTTGAGGTGCAAGGTACTTAGCAGTTCTGGAATAAATTGTTAATACCAACTGAATTTAAGTAGGATGGTACCTGCTGTCATGTCCGTGATTCTTACGGCATCTCGCAAGGTCATTTTGAAAGTCCTGGCAGAGGTTGCTTGCTAGAGGTAGCCTTATTGACTCTGGGTATAGCTGGTCCAGTAGATGGACATTCCTTAGCCTTGTGTCCAAGCTTTCCACAATCGATGCCTTTTGCACTAATATAGGATAATATGTTAATTCCAACATTGCCACGCGATTCTGGATCCCTTGTCTCAGCTCTAATTGAAGCCTACGGGCTCTTTTCTCTTCGGTGTCCACAACTCGGGAACAACCTCAACAACTCGGATAACTTGGCTTTGCACTTTGCCACAGTCATGGTTCCTTGTTTTAACTCGAGAAACTTTATTTCCATCTGGGTTTCCATATACTTCGGAAAACATTTCCCTAAAATAACAAGCTGAATAACTCCCAAGTCACGACACTATCTAGTGGTTCGCCTCTCCCTTCAGGTAGGCAGCGAACATCGTTTTATGATTCTCTGCAATACTCAGTTTCTCATATGATTTCTCCATCTCTTTAAGATAAGCTCTGGCCTCCACTGGGTCAGCGGTTCCATGGAACTCTGGGGGTTTCTATTTGACACGGTTATCATTGGAGTTTTACGACACATCGCTATTCCTTTCACATATATCGTTTGACCCACTTTCCACTTATCACAATATCTCTGAGAGAGAGAGAGAATAAACTAATTCATTGATATGTCATCGATATTTTATTCGTCTTATTGATCCGCTCTTGTCATAGGCTATTTCGTTGTGAATCTAATTCCTATCAACGAATTTTTGACTTATTCAACCTGGTTGGCCTCCCCTTGGAATTTATTAGAGATAACAAGAATCATTGAGCTTTGAAAAGATAACTGCCATATCAAGACAAATGTCACACAATGGTGATCATAAGATTATGAATTTTAAAGCAAATCTTATTTGAGATAAGAGAATTTACCAAGAGATCAATATGATCAAAAGAACTAACGTTGCGTGCCTTAGTTAAGGCATTACTAAAGGTAATTAGCCTTCTTGTATTTCACAACACACAAGTGATGGCGTCCCATCAGACTTCCATCACACAGACAGACAGTCCTTGTGGCCCCTATAAGGATAGGGTTGTTCGTCTCGGTGGAAGAAGAGAAATAGGAATCAATTTGAACTCCAGTTAATAAATTATCGTCTTTCGACAAATAATTCTCAGAGGGACACCTTGGAGAAAATTCTAAGGTGTGATTCCAAAAGTAAAGAATATCCAGAAAGATACTGATATATATCACAAGCAGGTGGTGTTGTATCACCATAAGATTATTCACTATTGAAGGAAAGTGAAAGTTTAAATAACATCAATAGATAGGCTTCAGAACCTGAAAGTAATCATGACAGCCTCTGTCATAATTGAAACCCAGTACGGGTGAACACGAATACAACAATGTATCTTTAGAAGAAGTATATCCCATATAAGGAAGCTCTCGCTTGGAGAGATGTCAAATAATTCATAGATCGGGGAGGTAATCAAAACGATTTACTAATGGGGAGGTTACTGCCAACGTCTCTACGGATGCCTTATATGTCGGCTCATCTGGCGGATAATCGTTTGATTCTAAAGTTTTTTTTTTCTGCATGCACCTTAGAGTGCTCGATAACTTACGCCATTATCGACTCGTACTAGTCACCACAGTCTCAACCATCAACATTTACAATCGTAGAGAGTTATACCCAACTCGGTGCAATCATCTCAAGCAACGTTCCATTCCACACAAAGGCTTCGATATCGATGCCATCCTTAGTGTTGACGAATTCCATATTTCGAATAGGCGGTATTCCGGACGATCATTAGAAAAATACAGGCTTAAATTCGGTATCTATCAATCCTGTGTGCCACATAGCTTAACACTTTTGGAATAACAGCCTTTCATTTAAGTCAATCCCAGAATTTCTCAGTCCGTCTTGATCGTTTAAATATGGTTCATCTTTACCGTCCAATCTCAACTTCATCATTTTATCTCTACAGTCCATTTTAACACTCCGGGTCTGTCCACCAACCCATATGGCGATTACCTTAACCAATCGACCAGGTTTCCTCTAGTTTTCACTCTCTTTGGCGACATGCTCTGATAATCGGAAAGACAAGGTTTGCCAAAAATTTGTCGAATCTCTTCCCAATATCAGGGAAATTTGGTCAGTCTATTTATCCACTATTAATACTAGGAAATCAATTTCGAAACCTGAAGAACAATTCTATGAACATCCAAATAGGTAGAATCGTAAGCAGTCATAATAACGGAACAATCGACATAAACTTGGAAGTTTAACCACTAGAAAGGAACCAAATATACACCTCCCATAGAAGGGAAAACCAAAGTTTCACACGGAACATGCCGCATTTTCCTGATACATATACGTCCGAGTAGTCTATATTACCAACAGTCAGTTTACTTAACCCCCCCCCCCACTTAAAGGGAACATTACTTTATAACTAGTTATTCTTCAAAACCAGCAGTACCCGGATCTGACTCCGACTTCTCAGTTCTATCCTCGTAATTTCCTCCTCGGCCGTCAGCCGGGTCCTCTACTAATTTGTCCTTGTATTTATTCCAATCAAATCAACAGCCAAGTTGCGAACGATCCAGTCGTGGGCGACAGTTGATACCACCTCTATCTCATCTATTCTTAAAACTCTACTCCATTCGCTTCATCATATCTCCTGATGAATCATAATCGACTCCAAATTCTTGTCTTGTCCCTTAATCACTCTCTAAGGATTCTTTCGGTCCTCAAGTAAACATATCACATCTTTATCAATCGGCTCGTTCTCTACAAGATTATTCCCTTGACCTTCCATGAGGTCCTCCTCTAGATCCTCCTCTATTGGGTCAGCGTCCATCTCAAGGAACGCATCATTATGTGTCTGCTCAGAGGCCTCGGGGTCTGGCATATTCGGTATCTCAACCCTCTCTACCACCATATCCGATGTCAACTTTCTATCCTTCATCATAATTTTGAAAAATCCCTATAGTTCGGGGAATACATAACTGCATCCATGAATTCCCTCAAATCATCTTAAATTCATGTCTCGGGCGATCTATGCCCCTGCCGACCAATACTTATCTCTGAGCATTCTTTGGTAGATATTCATCACCACAAGAAGCGAGGTCTACATCATCATATTCTTCAACGTACCATTCACACCTTAACTTAACCGTTGGTACTATATCCAATAGTCCAACATGAACTCTACATGAGTTCCGACGTTCTCACATAACTATACACACTCCTACACACTCTCATTTCTAGTTTACTATAACCTCAGCTCTGATACCATTTATGTAACACCCCCAAATCCGGGGTCAGGGATTTGGTCGTCACGCGGAAATCCTTATTAACAATTCACCTGTTTAACAACATTAATCCATCTGTAATCATTGAATAACTGAAATACATCATTGAGACCCCAACTACCAAGCATCTTATAGGTTATAGGGCTAGAAACAAGAACTAAAGTCTTTACATTACTCACTTCATTACCTCCATTGAATCAAATTACACTGTGTCTTACAAATCTTATTCCGCTAGTATAACTTCGTTGAGAAGTATACCAGCAACTAGTTCTACTCTATACAATGTGATATATATATTACACATTAATAAAACCATATGTAACTTACTCCAGCTATAGATGTTCTGGATCCTGTCTTCTTCATAAGGTAGTCCGCCTGCTTCTTCCGAGCTATGCAGATAACCCTCATCCGTTTACCTCTTTCTGAAAGGCTAATATATATAAAACAAACAAGTATGAGCGAAAGAATTGCCCAGCAAGTGGTTAATAGAGTTCACAAAATATCCCATCATATACTTGGGGTTTTCATAATACCACGGATACTTAATATCATTAATAAAATATCTGTATCCAAGAAACCTCAATAGGGAAAGTATAATGATTAAAATAATCAGTAAATGAACATGATAAGTTCATAATCACAATAATGACCTTTCCGTCAAAATATCTGCTATGAAAAGAAGATAAGTAGAAAATCAATATATAAATATCATCTTTCATGATATATCTTTAATCTTTATCGCAATATGAACAGTTCTTGCATTTTATAAAAGGATGAGGTTTCAAAGCACACCAATAACCTTTTCAAAAAAATCATGTCTGCTATATCAACCATAAGCAGAATATCAGCATATAGCTTAAAAAAATGAAGTTATAAGGAAGGTTATTGTAACATCAGTTTTGAACACCTTTTCAACCCTGCCAACACTTATCGGTCACCCAGCCGTAGCTTTCCGATCGGGGTGCTCTCGATAATGTTGCAGAAATATCCAAATTGGATGATGAACTAATACTGGAGTATCTCGCGCCAGATGTCAAACCTTATGATGATCAGTCATAAGTTTGTGCATCTCAAAGTTTGTTTCTCTACATGTAGAAGGAAGAACATATGGACACCACCATACGCCGGATCTCCCTAGCCAACGGTTGGGCATAGTTTGGGACCGGCGCAACTCGGACCCTATTTCCAGGATGGGCTGTCCCACAGTCTCTTACACCTGTTATCAGTGATGGACTGATTCACAGCCTCACACACACATACTCCTAGTTCGAGTAAAATCCATGACTCTGAAACGTAAGGCTCATCCCCCTTCCCCCAAGTATAATACTTGTTGACCAGACTCCACAAAGTAGTCGTCACCATTGTAAAGGAAGGATTCGCCAATATTTCCCAAGCAATAGCTTGTTAATGGATTAAAACTTGTTACATCAATCTTACCCCTCGAGTGTTGAGGAGGTAACCAGAGTCATTCTGACTCATACGCAATGAGTTGAAAATAATTTTTCTTTCAACATCCTTGACTCAAAAGTTAAGTAATAATAAAGTTATCTCAAATAAGGTTCCCCAGTTTTGAAGGAAAGCGACGCCTTTACAGGCAAGAAGTTGATTTTGAATCATGGGGACCTGAACAGTATACTGATGATCTTTTTCTGAAAATCTTTGTTAGGTCAAATGAGATAGGCTCTCAACATAATTCATAGAAAGTCCAGAAGTCAGAAATATACAAGATACCTTGAATAAAACTCATAATACACTTCATAATTATTGAAGTCAAATATGCATTTATATACATAAACTATTCTATCTATATTGAAAGTATTTAATAAATATTCAGATAATATTTATTAAATCGAGAATGTTTAAAGAATATAATTAAATAAAATTATTACGCTTAAACCCAGAAGTGAATATTCAGAATAATATTCATTAAATAAATAATCATTAAATGATTATTCGAAAAGCCTTTAAATGAATATTCAAAATAATATTCATTTAATAAATAAATAATGAAATAGTTTATAATTAACAACCTTTAAATGAATATTTGAAATAATATTCGTCAATTAAACAATCCTTATTAATAATAAGGAAAACTTTAAATGAATATTTAGAATAATATTCATTAAATAAATAGTCATCTAGAGATAACTAGAAACCTTTAAATGAAAATCCGAATTAAGATTCATTTAAATAAATAACTCACGTATGATTATGAAATCATACTTTAAATAAATATTTGAAACAATATTTTCCATGTAATTATAATCCTCGAATATTATTTACTAAATAAATAATATTCAGAAAATAATTGTAATACGTGTACGATATACCGCCTCGCGGTTCGTAACAAATTAATCGAAACATATGCCCTATACTAAGGGCTATCGTAAACCCGGCTTATAGCTACTAGATCACCTCTAGTTTATAAGTCGTCTAATTAAAAATCACACTTCAAGTATGACAATATATTAAGTCAAAACAACTATGCATATACCTTGCATCGTATATCGTGAAATATTCAATAATACTCTTAATGGAATAATATTTGATTAATATTCCTCAAGTGAGATAATACTCAAATAACAATCCTCGAATCTTTACCAAGTAATTAATACTTTTTGAAATTATAATGATGATACTAAATAACATTCCTCAGAATACATAGCACTTTGCCGTTGGAATCCCTCCGGGTTTCCACGACTAGTTATATATATCAAAATACCGACTCCCGGTCTAGACTCGAACACAATAATTATGCTCTTATACTTAGAGCCACAATATACACCGGTTCGTTCTAACTCATCTCAAAATTTATATGTGAATCAGAAAGCAAACATTATATATATGGCAATATAAGCATTTACCGCAACATTGTATAACTCTATTCATGGCAAAACAGTAATATAGAACCAATACTACAAGGTATGGTTTAGAACACTTGCCTGGTACTCGAGATACGATAGGGCTCGCGACGATTTCGGTCCATCTATACACAGTCAAAAGAAAACGCACGATTAATCCCCTAGATAATCCTCTTATAATTCAACGCTTAAACACACAAGCGAAACATAACCAAGGTAACACCAGCTCATTTTAGGCTCATACTAAGTCCATGTTAATCCGCAATTAATTAAGTCGTAAGTTTGGTTCGAAATTCATCCTCGAATCCAAGTTATACTCAACCTTTTGGAACATTGGTTTCTAAGTCACGTTTTTAGTGGTTTTCACATGCGCAACCTCTGCTGTTTCATTTTTATAAAATCGTAAAATAATCTTTTGGACTCGAGACCTTCGCAAAAACCTCGCTAACTGACCTTAGCACTTTACCACAAAATTTCACATTCTAATTCGACTCTTAAGGGTTTCGAACTCATCATCAAAGTAGTTATATTTCTGCGATAAAATCCTTTGAACAACTTTTACGAATTTCGCGATTTCTCCTAAACCGTAAACTCTTTTAACTCGATTCTTTCAGAAAAATAAACTAGACAACCATATCTTTGTAACCATAGGCAGGGGTGATGCTAAAAATGGTGTTATGGTCTCGGGAATTAACTGTTTATAAGGGTTAACGAAATTTCGCCATTACAACGGCTATAATTCGGACATTTCCAAATTTTAACCAACCCAACCAAGCTTACAATCAATTCTCAAGACTAATATTCACTATTCATCATCTATCTCAAGTTGTCAACTGACTTTGAGGCTAAAACCATGGTTTTCCATTTTTATAAAACTTATACAAGATCAATATGCAAGTCATCCACTTAAAACCATAACAATGAAACTATAACTCAAAACTCTCCAAAATCTCACAAACTTACAAGGCATGGAAGAGAGTTATACCTGCCTAGGAAGCTTAAAGATGCTAGTAAGGTCTCACAACACTTAAACCTTGCTTGGATGATCCATGGAAGGCCATAACATAAAGATAAAAAACATGGAAACAAGTTAGAACACTATTCATCATCACTTTCACTAATTATTTGAAAATGGAAAAATCCTTGGATGGTTCTCAAATTTTTACCATAACTTTTCCTATGAAAGAGCTTTGTTTTAAGCTATAGATCACCATTGTTGGATGCTTGGAAGTGACACTTTGAATTTGCTAAAAAGGAGCAGATTTTTCTTAAGGAGAAAATGGGTTCTTGCTTTTCTTTTCCTTCCCTTTTTCTCTTTGACTTGTTCAACTAGCTTTTGATCTAATATGTTGATAAGATCAGTTAGGTGGCTGAGTTTGACCCTCTTGGGGCTTGTGCAAGGTGTATCCAAGAAGCTTGATGGATATTTGTTTGGTTTTTGGTTTGTTTTAAGTGATTTAAATCACTTTGTTTCTAAATTGTTTTGATTTAATCCTTGATTAAATCATTTAATCCACTTGATATAATTCTCTTGATGATCATGTAGGATATTTAATCTTGTCATAATCTCAATCCTTAATCCACGATTTGTTCGTTTAATCGCTTAATCTCGTGGTAAAGTTTCAATGATTTCTAGAATGTTCGTTTCACTGTCTCAGTGGTTTTCGTTATAAATCCTCAAATCAAATATAATAAAATTCTCAAATATTAAATCCTCAAATCCTCAAATTTATTATCTCATTTCTTGAATATAATATTATATAATTCACTGCCTGGTCAAATATTACACCAAAATAGAATTTGGAATTTCTGAATTCCGATCGTCTTTACATACACTTATTTGCTCCGTGAATCACTAATGTGACTTCGAAATATCCATACCATGTCTCGTACATAGGGTGGCATGAAAAATTTCTTGGTTCCCAAAATCACTATTCATCCATGAAAAACACTATTCACGTATGGAGACAATATTCACTGATGCACTTAATCCTAATAAGAAAAGTTTTAATTCTACCAAAAATTCGGGTTATTACACTCAGAGTTTAGGACAAAATAAACTAAGAGATGCTATAAATATGAGCCAGTATCATGCTGTGTTAACTTTCTGCACAATCTAAGATTAGATCTCAATAACTCAGAAAGATTCATGATTAATTGCTGAGAATCATGCTTCATACATATTTCTTCATTGGTGTTTTCATTCAGACAAAAATCAACTCAAAGTTCACAGAGTTTATCAAACTTATTGACAGTGTATGACATACAGACATGCTGACAGAGTTTAACAGAGTATGCATAACAGAGTTTAATCAACAGAGTTCACTTAGCATTTAACCAATCAGGAAATATGATTAATACATCACATAAGTAAAGTTTGAATCTAACCAACATTTCTAGTCAGAACCAGAGACCATTCCTAGTTCATTGACCAGTCTTGTAAATGTAGCTTCACTTAATGGTTTAGTGAAGATATCTGCAAGCTGTTGTTCTGTAGATACAAAATGTAATTCAATATTTCCTTCTTCCACGTGTTCTCTGATGAAGTGGTACCTTATGCTGATGTGCTTGGTCATTGAATGCTGTACTGGATTACCTGTCATAGCAATAGCACTTTGGTTATCACAGTAAATAGGTATATTACTGTACCTCAATCCATAATCCAGCAATTGATTCTTCATCCATAAGATCTGTGCACAACAGCTACCAGCTGCAATATACTCTGCTTCAGCTGTAGATGTGGAGATTGATTTCTGTTTCTTGCTGTACCAGGAAACAAGTCTGTCACCAAGAAATTGACAACTTCCACTAGTGCTCTTTCTGTCTACCTTACAGCCTGCAAAGTCTGCATCAGAATACCCAAGTAGCTTAAAATCTGATTCTCTGGGGTACCACAGACCTAATGATATGGTGCCCTTGAGATACTTGAAGATTCTTTTCACAGCTGTCAGATGTGGCTCTCTAGGATCTGCCTGAAACCTTGCACAAAGACAGGTTGCATACATGATGTCAGGCCTACTAGCTGTCAAGTATAGAAGAGATCCTATCATGCCCCTGTAGTTTGTCATATCCACTGAAACTCCTGTGTCTTTGTCCAGTTTAGTTGCTGTTGCCATGGGAGTTGATGCAGATGAACAGTCAAGCATACCAAATTTCTTGAGAAGATTTCTGGTGTATTTTTCTTGATTAATGAAAATTCCATCTTCTGTTTGTTTCACCTGTAGGCCTAGAAAGTAACTAAGTTCTCCCATCATGCTCATTTGATATCTGGACTGCATGAGCTTGGCAAACTTCTTACAGAGTTTATCATTAGTAGACCCAAAGATGATGTCATCAACATAAATTTGAACTAAAAGGAGGTCACTTCCTTGATTGAAATAAAACAGAGTTTTGTCAATTGTTCCTCTGTTGAATCCACTTTCTAGAAGAAACTGAGCAAGTGTCTCATACCATGCTCTTGGTGCCTGCTTAAGTCCATATAGTGCCTTATCTAGCCTGTAGACATAATCTGGATATTTGGGGTCCACAAATCCTGGTGGCTGTTCAACAAACACTTCTTCTTCAAGCTTTCCATTCAGAAAAGCACTTTTCACATCCATCTGGAACACTTTGAATTTCTTGTGAGAGGCATATGCTAGAAAAATTCTGATTGCCTCCAATCTTGCTACTGGAGCAAATGTTTCATCATAATCTATTCCTTCCTGCTGTGAATAACCTTTTGCTACCAGTCTAGCCTTGTTCCTTGTGATAACACCTTCACTGTCAGTCTTATTTCTGAAAACCCATTTAGTACCCACAATAGATCTGTTCTTTGGTCTTGGTACAAGGGTCCAAACTTCATTCCTTTCAAATTCATTTAACTCTTCCTGCATTGCTGTTATCCAGTCTGCATCTTGAAGAGCTTCTTCCACTTTCTTTGGTTCATTTTTATACAAGAATGCATGAAACAGACATTCACTTGCAGTAGCACTTCTTGTCTTTACTTTTGCATCTGGATCACCAATTATCAAATCGGGTGTATGTGATTTAGTCCATTTCCTAGCAGAAGGCAAATGACTTCTGTCAGCATGTGATCCTCCCCCTTGATCCATGCTCTCCTGATTCTGTTGTGATCTATCTTCGTTTTCTGAGACTCCCCCTGAACTTGACTGTCCAGAGTCAGAATTTGAATTTTCAGAGTTTGAAGCATCAGAGTTTGATCCAGATTTTTCAGTTGACTCAGTATCAGTGTTTGAGTCTTCATCTTGATCATGCTCCCCCTCAACTGGTTCTCCCCTTTGTTGTGACTGAGAAGTTTCTCCAGAATTTACCAGTAGAGGTTCAGAGTTTGTTTCAACAGAGTCTGTCAAAATTGTTTCATCAGAGTTTCCTTCATCAGAGTTTAAAACTTCATTTTCAAAGTTCAGTTGATCATATTCGTCTTTGTCTTTAAGTCCAGTTATCTTCTTATCATCAAAAGAAACATGTATAGATTCCATGATCACTTTAGTTCTCAGATTGTAAACTCTGAATGCCTTTGTTGACAGTGGATAGCCAACAAAAATTCCTTCATCTGCCTTTAACTCAAACTTGGTCAACTGTTCTGAATGAGTCTTCAAAACGAAACATTTGCACCCGAAAATATGAAAGTATTTTAGGTTAGGCTTCTTTTTCTTCACCATCTCATATGGTGTCTTTCCATGCTTATTGATCAGTGTTGCATTTTGAGTAAAACAAGCAGTTTGAACAGCTTCTGCCCAGAAATAAGTTGGCAATTTTGCTTCATCAAGCATAGTTCTGGCAGCTTCAATTAAGGTTCTATTTTTCCTTTCAACTACACCATTTTGTTGTGGTGTACCAGGTGCTGAAAATTCTTGTTTCACTCCATTGTCCTTGCAGAATTCTTCCATTGTTGCATTTCTGAACTCAGTTCCATTATCACTTCTGATGATTCTGACTTTGTTGTTTGATCCTTTGTCCAGAAGCTTCACATGCTCCATCAGAGTCGATGCAGTTTCATCCTTCTTTGCTAGAAAATACACCCAAGTGAATCTAGTGTATTCATCAACAATGACTAAAGCATATTTCTTCCTTGCAATAGACATAACATTTACTGGACCAAAGAGATCAACATGCAGAAGATGATAGGGATCAGTGATAGAAAATTCTGTCTTGCTCTTGAAAGATGACTTCCTTTGTTTAGCCTTCTGACATGAGTCACATAGGCCATCAACATTTAACAGGGTCTTTGGGAGTCCTCTTACAAGATCCTTTCTGATCAATTCATTGATGTTGTTCAAGTTCAAATGTGAGAGTTTCTTGTGCCACTTCCAACTCTCTTCACTAGACATTCTTGTAGACAGGCAAACAGCTTTTCCAACAGAGTCTATCAAAAGCTTGAGTTCATAAATGTTGTTTTGCCTGTGACCAACTAGAACAACCTTTCCTGTAGATTTGCTGATAACTTCACAATATTCAGGTTGGAAATCTACATGATAATCCTTGTCACAGATTTGACTCACAGATAGCAAGTCATGCTTGAGTCCTGGGACATGAGCTACATTGTTGATGATGACATTTCCAAGATTGATACTGCCATATCCCAATGTTCTTCCTATATTGCCATCACCATAGGAAACTTTTGGGCCAGCCTTCTCCTCATATTCTGATAGCAGGGCTTTATTTCCAGTCATGTGTCCTGAACATCCACTGTCCACGACTAGGGTTGCCTCCCTATTACCCTGCAATCACAAACAATTACTGAGGATTAGTTTTAAGGATCCAGACTTGCTTGGATCCTTTGGCATTCTTAACTTTGTTAGCTTTTGCAGCGGAATTAACATTATCAGAGTTTGAGCTAACAGTATCAGTGTTTACACTTGCAGTATCAACTTTAACCCATTTTAGATTGGGTTTCAGTTCATAGTAATTATGATAGATAGCATGATATTTTCTGCAAGTATAGATGGAATGCCAAGTGCTTCCACAGTGTGTGCATAGAGTCTGTGGCTTAGTTCTAGCAAAATCCTTCTTTACCTCAGACTTTGTAGGTAAAGAATTTATATTTTTATTTTTCTTGCAGAAATTTGCAAGATGCTTAGTACTACCACAGTTATGACATGTCTTTCTTGGAGCATAACTAGCAAGCATTGGTTTATTTCCTGAAGTGATGCCTACTTTTCCATTTCTGTTCTTGTTTGACATTTTCTTTTTCTCAACAGATTTTAACTCCTTCAGTTTATGTTTGAGTTGTTTATCTGTCATTGAACCAATATTAACCTGTTTAACACTAGTTTTTACTGGTTTTCTTTGGACAGCTTCTTTTTCATTCTTAGACAAAAATTTACTGGTTCCATGAACAAATTTAGTTCTGACTTTAACTTGATTTTGAAATCTAAGTTCATCTCCCTCATTATAACCTAGACCAACAGTGTCTGTTTGAAAAATCTGTTGAGTGTCTTTTCCAGAATTAGTCCAAGTCCTAATTTTATTATTTGCTTCCTTCAACTCTAACTCTAGTTGTTTATACTTCTGAAGCAAAATCTGTTCTTTGCAAACAGCATCATCTCTCTGTTTCTGAACTTGTTGCATGTTTTCAAGTTTCTCTTCAACAAGTTTATTTCTCTCTTTAAGTTCAGAATTTTCAGCTTTTATCCTCTCATTTTCTAAAGTCTGATCCCTATAACTTATATGCAATGACTTAAGAAAAATTCTTAATTGAGCAATGTCATCAATATTATAAGCATAGGTAGTTGGAGGTACCTGATTTTCAGAGGATTCTGATTCAGTAGTAGCCATGAGAGCATAGTTCACTTCTTCATCAGAATCTGAAGTATCTGCCCAATCTCTGCCTTTAGTGTAGAGTACCTTTCCAGTTTTACCCTTCTTGCACTCAGGAGCATAGTGACCCATCTCCTTACACTTGTAGCATTGAATTTCAGACTTATCCTTCTTCCCTTTAGAATCTCTCTTATCAGACTTCCTGTAGCTTTTCCTGTCTTCATTTGAATCCCTAGAAAACCTTTTTCCTTTCTTGAAATTCTTGAAGCCCATTTTCTTGAAAGTCTTCACCATCAGCACAACCATTTTTCTCATTTCTTCTTCATCATCCTCAGAGTCAGATGATTCAGAAGAGTTTGAATCACAATCAGAGTTTGGTGAATCACTTTCTGAATGTATGACCAAAGCTTTTCCCTTCATTTTCCTTCTTGTTGCCTCTTTCTTCTGAGGCTTCTCTTCAACATTAAGAGCAACAGACTTTCCTTTTCTGCTTGATCTCCTGTTTCTCTGTTCCATTTCCAATTCATAAGTTTTGAGCAGTCCATAAATTTCATCAATCTCTGTTTCAGCAAGATCATAGTTGTCTCTAATAGTGGTTGTTTTCACATCCCACTTTTCAGGTAGAGAAAGAAGAAACTTGAGATTCGAGTCTTCTAGATCATACTCTTTGTTGACCAATGACAGATCATTAATCAGTTTACAGAATCTATCAAATGTTTCTGTCATGGTCTCTTCAGGTTTAGCCTCAAAATGCTCATACTCTTGTGTGAGTATGTTTCTCCTATTCTTCTTAATAGCTGCAGTTCCTTGACACCTGACTTCAAGTGCATCCCATATCTCTTTTGCAGTGGTGCAGTTCATGACTTTGTTAGACATAACATTGTCTAAGGCACTATGCAGTAAATGCCTAACTTTTGCATCCTTAGCAATTGATGATAGATCTTCAGGAGTCATGTCCTTCTTTTCCTTTGGAACCATTTTTGTGTTTGGATCTTAACCTGTAATAAAGTAACAGATTGGCTCTGATACCACTTGTTAGGCCGAATACACAAATAATAATCAACTTTGTATGAGAGATTAACAAGTAAAAGCGTTTATGCACTTAAAAAACTTCTTGTATTTCGAACCCTCTTCGTGATGTAAAAAATCACAAAGAGCTGCTAGGTTACAATAATGATAATTCGTTATCGATACCCTTCTAGGGTTAACCTATCTGTATTTATATAACATACAGCTACGATACAATCTCTAATTGATATTCCTAATAATCAGCTATACAATGATATCAATTACAGATTGTCATACGTCTCCTATGTCAACTCGATCTCTTTGATAGCTATCCAATCTTCAAAGATATCGCTTCCATAATTAATCTTTAATCACTGTTGAATAGTAGACGCGCTTCCTCCAGACAGAGTTTAACAAACTCTGTCAAGCTTCCAACTGTCAGAGTTTACGCAAACTCTGACTGCTTCCAGCTAAACTCTGATAACTCCCTGTAACACTTAAACACTGATAAAAACACATCAATTATATTTAACATATTCTGTATCCCATTTGATACTAGATTATTCACAATATATAATATTTAGACAACATGTAAACATTTAAATGATTCTCAATAAAATAGGCCAGAAATAAATGTATATACTTCAAATAAATATTTTCAGTATACACCAACAATCTCCCACTTATACTCAAAATATTCTATGAGTATATCAGTGTTTATTTAATCTACTATTACACAAAGAAACTATGTGTCCATCCATCTGACTCCTATCGCTTCCACATGCCTGTCAAAAACTTTGGCTGGCAAACTCTTTGTGAAAGGATCTGCCAGGTTGTCTTCTGATGATATGTGAGCCACAACTATATCTCCTCGCTTTACGATTTCTCATATGAGATGATACTTACGTTCAATATGTTTAGCTGCTTTGTGGTCTCGCGGTTCCTTCGAATTTGCCACAGCACCAGTGTTATCACAATACAGTGTCAAGCTCCTAGGCAAGTTAGGTACCGCATCCAAGTCCAAAAGAAAGTTCCTGAACCATACAGCCTCCTTTGCAGCCTCAGAGGCCGCCACGTACTCGGCTTCCATGGTAGAGTCTGCAATGCATTTCTGCTTTACACTCCTCCATATAACGGCTCCACCTCCCAAAGTAAAAACATATCCCGAGGTTGATTTCCTCTTATCCCTATCTGATTGAAAATCTGAATCAGTATATCCCAAAGGAAATAGATCTGAGGCCTTGTAAATTAACATATACTCCTTAGTCCTTCTCAGGTACTTGAGTATAGTTTTTACAGCAGTCCAATGTTCCTGACCTGGGTTCGACTGATATCTACTAACCATGCCTACAGAAAAGCAGATGTCAGGCCTCGTACATAACATAGCATACATTAAGCTTCCACATGCCGAAGCATAAGGAACTGATTTCATGCTCTCTATATCCTTAGGTGTCGAAGGACACTGCTCCTTGGATAGAGCCACTCCATGCTTAAAAGGTAGAAAACCTTTCTTAGAGTTCTGCATGTTAAAACGAGCTAATACTTCATCAATGTAGGGCTCTTGAGATTAAGCCAACATCCTTTTCTTGCGATCCCTTATTACTTTGATTCCAAGGATGTATGCCGCTTCACCTAAGTCCTTCATTTCAAATTGTTTGAACAACCATGCCTTTACTGATGACAACATCTTAACATTGTTTCCAATGAGTAAAATGTCATCTACATACAGTACTAGAAAAACCATTGCATTACCCTCACTTCTCTTATACACACATGATTCGCTTGGACTTTGATCAAATCCATATGACTGGACTGCCTGATCAAAATGAATATTCCAGTCCCTAGAAGCTTGTTTTAGTCCATAAATAGACCTCTTAAGCTTACAAACAAGATGCTCTTGGCCTTCCTTAATGAATCCTTTTGGTTGTTGCATATAGATGGTTTCCTCAAGACTTCCATTAAGGAAAGCCGTCTTGACATCCATTCACCAAATCTCATAATCGAGATGAGCTGCTATAGATAAAAGAATCCGGATCGACTTAAGCATAACAACCGGGGAAAAGGTTTCCTCATAATCGATCCCTTCTTTCTGAGTATTCCCTTTCGCAACAAGTCGTGCTTTCCAGGCTTTCACCTTTTTGTCAGATCCTCTTTTCTTCTTGTAGATCCACATACATCCAATGGGTTTTACACCTTTGGGTGGTTCCACGAGCTCCCAAACTTGATTAGAATACATAGATTCCATCTCAGATTCCATTGCCTTTTGCCAAAGATCTGCATCTTTATCTAGAATTGCTTCTTCGTATGTCCTGGGATCCTCATCATGTTCACCAGAGACCAAAGTCCGAGGACTCTCCCAAAAACATGAATCTATCAGGTTGTTGAACAACCCTCCCACTACGACGAAGCACCGGTGTGGTATTAGTGATAGGTTGTGCATTTTCTTGTGGTTGATCTACTTGTACTATTGGCACTTGGGGATTATCTGTCCCTCCCACTAGTTCCTCTAAAACGATACTACTCATGGGTTTGTGGTTCATTATATAGTCTTCTTCTAAGAATCTAGCATTGGTGCTAACAATGATATCTCGATCCCTAGGACTATAAAATGAATAACCTTTCGTTCCCATGGGATATCCTACAAACAGCCTTACTTCTGTACGAGATTCTAACTTGGTCGCGTTCTTGTTCAGCACATGTGCTGGACAACCCCAAATCCGAATATGTCTTAGACTTGGTTTGCTACTAGTCCACAATTATATTGGAGTCTTGGAAACTGACTTAGAAGGTACCAAGTTTAGAAGGTAAGCCGCTGTTTCTATAGCATATCCCTAGAACGACTTGGGTAAATCTGAATAACTCATCATCGATCTAACACTCTCTAAAAGAGTCCGATTCCTTCTCTCTGCTACACCATTCTGCTGAGGTGTGCCAGGTGCAGACAACTGGGATGCAATCCCATTTTCTGATAAATATTCCCTAAATTCTCCAAGCAAGTATTCGTCACCACGATCTGATCGTAGTGACTTGATACATTTTCCAAGATGTCGCTTCTCCGCACTTGCTTTGTACTCTTTGAATTTTTCAAAGCACTTAGACTTACGGCGCAACAAATAAATGTACCCATATATAGAATAATAGTCAATGAAAGTGACAAAATACTCATAACCTCCTCTTGCTTGGGTACTCATAGGTCCACATAAATCAGTATGAACCAATTCTAACAATTCTTTGGCTCTATTCCCCTTTGCTTTAAAAGGCCTATTAGTCATCTTACCTTCCAAGCAGGATTCACAGACTGGAAATGGCTCCACTGCCAACGAGCCTAATGGCCCATCTACTACCAGTCTTTGAATCCTCCTCAAGTTAATATGACCTAATCTTAAGTGCCAAAGATATGTTTGGTTCAATTCAGAAGGTTTCTTTCTTTTATTTGAGCTAGAAAGAATGTTATTAGTTTCCTTATGTTGCAGCATTGGTTGGATAGGATTAATAATATATAAATTGTCTTGCAATGTACCAGAACATATAACTCGTTTATTCATCATAATAGAAACATTACGATCCAAACAAACATTATAACCATCCATGGCAAGTTTAGAAACCGAAATTAAATTCCTTTGAAACGAAGGTACATAAAGACAATTGTTCAAAACCAAAATCCTATCATCGCCAAAAGATAATGTAATTATTCCAACTGCAACTACTGCTACTTTCGTAGCATCTCCCATGAACACATATATCTCGCCATCTCTAAGCATTCTGGATTGCTAGAACCCCTGCATAGAGTTACAAACATGGTCAGTAGCTCCTGTATCTACACACCAAGTGCTCGTAGATATAGCCGCTATATATGTTTCTGTAACTAGAGAAAGAGACATACCAGTATTGTTTGTCTTCTTAGGAAGAGGACAATCCTGTTTCCAGTGACCTGACTGCTTGCACCTGAAGCACTTGCCCTTAGGCTTTTTCACAGCACCTTGAACTCCCACTGCATTAGCAACCTTTCCAGCTTTTTGTGTCTGAACCTTTTTCTTCTTCTTGCCTTTCGGCTTAGAGGAAGAAGCTTTCTCAGCCACATTCACCTGAACATTCTGCTTAAAGAGTCCTTCAGCTGCCTGAAGTTCTGTCAGAAGTTCCGCGAGACTATACATCCTTTTGTTCATGGTGTAATTCAAGCGGAACTGCTCAAAACTTTTGGGCAGACTCATAAGGATGATATCGATCTGGGTTTCCCCATCAATATTAGCACCAAGGATCTCCATCTCATTCAGATGAGACATCATCCTGAGAACATGATCCCTTATAGGTGTTCCTTCAGCCATCTGAGTGTTCATTAAAGCCTTCATTGCTACTTGCCTAGCAGCCCTATTTTGTTCTCCAAAAAGTTCCTTGAGATTAAAGAGCATATCTGAAGCAGTGGGCATAGCCTGATGCTGATGCTGCAAAACACCCGACATTGCTGCCAGAATGTAACATCGCGACATCTCATCAGCCTTAACCCACCGCTTATAATACTCCTTCTCACTTTCAGGAGCATCTTCAGCAGGCTGATCTGGCTTGGGTTCATAAGTACAGAATTTGTACTCCTCAGCAGTCAACACTATGTCCAAATTACGTTTCCATTCAATATAGTTCGGTCCAGTAAGTTTGTTATCCTTAAGTATGGTGAATAGTGGATTAAATCCCATAATGATCTAATCCTGAGAATCATACATGTAACACATAATCAGATAGTTGCATAAATCTTAAATCCTATTGGTTTCCTCTAACAATTTATTCAAAATTAATGCACTAATATTTAAACACCATAAGTATCTGGTACGCCACGATGGGTGACATATATACCACTTAAATTCGTTTAAATATTACTTCAGTCCTATTACTAAATAATACGCCACGTTAGGGTGGACTATATATTATTTTTCATAGCTAAGTGTATACCATTATTTACTTTCTTAAATTACTCCAACTAAATACATCCGTTTGATATATTAATGGATAATTCCCAGGTCTCGGAGGAGTCACAACGGCCTCGCTTAATACCCAATTCCTAGACAGAATTCTCCATAGTCAACATCAAAAGAGTATTCAATTTTCGTAACGAATTCTATGAAACTTGGTATGTCACGTTAGGGTGATCTATATACCTTTCAATATTCGTTATTTAATTTAAGAATTTTGTTCTAGTAATTTCCACAACCTTTAATAATACCGTAAATAGTACGCCACTATGGGTGAACATATATACTATCTACATTATTTAAAAGGTTATATTACATACAAAATAATGGAGACCGTGGGATTTAATTCCTAATTAATTCCCTCACCCACTTAGAATTTTTATTAAAAAATTGAGGAATTTTATCTAGCATGCATCGCCTTATGTTATTTAATTGCAGTCCACGTGTATCAAAATACACAAAACACATAACATAACAGCATGCTATTCATGATTAAAGCATAATAAATAAATACTATGTCCATGTCGTCCTAATTATGTTAAACATGCAATTAAAAAATTAATTACACACATAATTAACAACACACATAATTAATTAATCAAATCAATAATCAAAAATCAGTGGAAGAAATTAAAATAAAATTTTCCACTATTATGGCCCCTTGAAATAAAAATTTCCAGTCCTGTGTTCTGCTGAAAAATGATTTTTTCTGCGAAAAAATACTGTTGCGCAGGCGGCGCATGCGTTACACACCAGGATAGCAGGGTTGCGCATTCACGTCATGCGTTACACCCCTGTTAGATCCTGTAACGCAGGACAGACCTGCGTTACATCCCTTCAGCAAATTTTTTTTTTCAGGCGCCACGGCTTCTCCTCTGTCGCCAGAATTCTGTTCTGAATCAATTTTCCAACAGCCACTGTTCTGTAGTAATAATACGAAAAAACAGCTAAGCAGCGGACAAATTTTTTGTCTCCGTTTCGATTTCCGATCGCACGTAATTGTTACAAAATATCCAGATCTTAATAAAATCCAACAAACAATTACAAAAAAATAGATCTAATAGAAAACTAATTTTGTTAATCTATTCTAACACGATCAACCCTCGTGTTTTACAACCACGATAAACCACGTGGAAACCAAACAAAAATTAACCACGATTAAACCACGTGGGATCCAAACACATAATTAAAATATACATGGCCATAATAGTGGATAACAACCTGCAAAACAGAATATACAAGCCTACCACTATATACATGCATATATAATTACGACATGGACATCGTATCAAAAATCGCAAAACCATTGAACGAGGCTCTTGACACCAATTGTTGGGACAATCAGATCTTGGCACTGCGATTTTTGATACAATACATTAACGAGTACGAATAGAAAAATCACCTTGTTAACGGTTGATTCCACGCTCTTCTATTGTATTCCCAAATTCCCTTGAGTGAAGTGTGGCCTTCGTCTTCTCAAGTTAACTTCTCTTCTTGCTCCTGGGTGGCTACAAAATTTTTTCGACCAGCTCTAGCAAGAAGAAAATAAGAATATATATAGGCTACAATAGGGATCATGGACAATTAGGTTGGGCCTTCTAATTACATCTTGGGCATAGCCCAATGTAATTAAATATTAATTCAATCCACTAAAGAATTAATATTTGCACTACCTTTCCCAATACCGTAATTTAATTAATTCGGTTCCAATATTATTTGCTTATTAAATTCCCCATGTTTAAAATATCGCATGTCCATTAATTAAATAAATTACTGATAATTCATTTAATTAATATCTTTTATCCTTGATCATCCACTCAACCTTTATTTAATTATGCCGGAATAAATCCACCTGCAGGGTTTCACATAATAAAATCTTTTTGAGCTTTCAAGGGGACATCATTAACCCGAATATTATCAGGACATGGATTCCTTCAATAAATAATATCCACCATATATATTATTCCATCACCCAAAATATAATGAAATAAATCAAAAGAATTATTTCATATATAAATCAAAGCATGTAAATAATATACATGTGTCAATTACTATATCTGGATTAAGAACCTAAGCATTAATAATAACATAGAATCTTAGTTCACCTTCTTAATCAGTATAAGGGAACAATTCTAAATTTGATCCTGTTCAATATACACAAAGTATACTAGTATTATTTATTAGTCAATATAAACTAATCTAAATAATACTACAGCCATACCAGTGGATTGTCCAATACCACATGTGCTGCGAACCTTATTATATTATATAAACCGTATTTGATAATCTAATATTTTGTATCCCATTTGATACTAGATTATTCACAATATATAATATTTAGACAATATGTAAACATTTAAATGATTCTCAATAAAATAGGCCAGAAATAAATGTATATACTTCAAATAAATATTTTCAGTATACACCAACAAAATCAAGGTGGCACTCTGCCAGAAAATGAAACAGCCAACATCTTGGTCGAACTCCAACAAGCAACTGACCCCAGAGAAGTTGCTATCACAGCCTCAGCTGCTGTCAATGACACCACCAAAGTTGCTATCACTCCACCTATTGACAGTAACATTTTGGTTAAAGATGTTGTCACCTCTACACAGCATGATCAGGATGCAGTAACTGTTGAAGATGCTTCTGATGATGATCATTTACCTATCTCTACTCTAAAGGTAAAATCTAAACATTCTACTTTTTCAACTCAAATGCAAGTAAGTACTACTCATACCCATGCATCTAGGATGAGTGAGGGAGGGAAAAAGAAAAGAGAGATAAAAGAAAAGAGAGGTGAGCATAAAAATGAGAGGCACCCAAATGAGCTGGAAAAAGGTGCGGGACTTGAGCATGTCCAGAGTGAACCTGAGCGAGCCCCACAACATAAGGCTCTAGGCCTTGAGAGTTCCTCTGTGAGGAGTGATGAGATCACTCAGAAAAACAATGAGAGTGTGAGAACCCCCACAACCTCCTTGCCACAATCTTTTCCTTTGCCTCCAAAAAGGTTAAGATTTGGTGGTCCTTCTAAACAAGTTGATTCAAGGTTTCAATCCCTTGAGGGCAGATGTGCATCCATAGAAGCCAAGATTGACAATCTGTCAACTATGGTAGCTGCTGGTTTTGCTGAGATTCAACAGGCTCTGCTATCATTTTCTGCTACTCTTAGTGCTGTCAACTTAACTAAGTTGGAGAAAGTGGTAGATCAAAATAGAGTGGTAGATCCAAATATCTCAGAAAAAGTGGTAGAGAAGGATAAACAAGGGGAAGCAACAAGCAAGGGGGAGTCAAGAAGTAAGGGGGAGCAGGTACAAGTTGAAGATGGAGAAGAAAGTGAGGGGGAGCTAGAGAAAAAGGAAGAAAGAAACTTTGGTGAAGAGCTGAAAGCCTCTGGAGATGGTGACTTAATTGAACATTAATTGGATGGTGATGTTATTGTTACTCTAGTGTGTTTTGATGTTATATACAGCAAGCTGATAGCTTATCTTTGTACTAGTCTTACAATATTTCAGCTAGCTAACTTCCATATCTATTATATGATCAACAAGCTGTTATAAGTTTTGCAGGAAAATCTCAGTCAGACTTACAGGTCAATTTCAGCAAGCCATTTTGGATCACTTTATATATTTCAGCAAGCTTTTTCTACATAACCTGGAGATGATCAGTCAAGCTGTCAAACCGAAAATCTTGGAGAAAATCAAGGAATAGATTTCTTAATGTTGTAAGGATTTCTCTGATCATATATATCACATATAATATATATCAGAGCTCCATAACAAACGTTTTAATCACGTAAAATATTTTTCCTTAATTATAGGGGTTGATTTTCATAAAATCTTTTCTATCTCTAAAACGACTCCTATATCTTTATAAGTGTTTTTCTGAACGTTGCTTTACAGAAAAACTTTTTGTAATCTCTACGATTAAATCACTCTAACAAACTTGAACGTTGGAATTGGATTTCTTGAACGTTGCAAGATGTTGTTGTGATTTGAACGTTAGAATTGCAAGCTATAAAAGGGTGTTCAAATGTTTTCTGAAACACGACTTGAAGAACACCACAACTCAGTGCTTTCATTGATATATACACGATTCTTTTGAGCTCTATATATAATATATTGATATACATATTCTAGAGTCTATAGGTTTAAGTTGTAATCTCTTTCATTCGATTTGTATTGTTCAAGTTGTAAGATTTAGTTGCTGGATAGTTGGCTAAGGGAATTAGGGTTCTGGGATCGAGTGCTAGAGAAGATTATTCTTGGGAAGTATAGTTCTTAGAGAGCAAGGATCTGGAACAGCAATTCACCAAGCCATTATCAGCAGCTGGGAGATAGGGAGATATATTACTGTATCTTGTAATTGGTTTATTTCCTTGATCAATAATATATTCTCTTACCAAGTTGGTAAGGGACCAGGACGTAGACCATAGGGGATTAGGGGTCGAACCTGGCTAAAATTCTTGTGTGTTCTTTATTGCTTACTATTTTATAATTCTGTTCTACATTTCATATTTACATTTCAGCAAGCCATTTTAATCTGTATAATCAAATGAGTAAGCCGATTTCTTCTGGCACGCAGAATGTTCGAATAACAGTCAGCCCTTATATATGGTAATTCTAAAAGTAATCTTAGAAAGCCATAACATATACTCTACGTGTGCACTTTCAGGTGAGCCAGTATTGGTAACCAAAGAAGTAATGGAGCAATTACAAGAAACTCAAAAGTCTGAAAGACCAATACTGCCTCCTTTGAAAATTAATGAGCCAACTCCAGAAATCATGGAAACTCCACTGTAAAAACTATGGAGAGAACAGGAAGACCAAAATAGACTGGGTAAAGGCAAAGATAAAATGCCTGAGTACATAAATCTGACAACTAGAACCACCTGGTCTGATGGAAGTGAGTATAGCCCAGATGATGCAGGAATAATGATGGTTATCCACATGGAGAGTACTTTGAACAACAAGAATGAAGAATTCAGTATGTTGGTGGATAACTCAATCACAGAATCAGGAGGAGTTTACAATAAACTGTCAACAATACTGAAGAATAAAATAATAAGTATCTCTGTGAAAGTTAACTTGGAGAAAAGATGGGCAATTGATGTATATCTGAAAACTGGCATCTCAATATTTATCACAATGCAACTACTGCAAAGCTTGCAGGCAAGAGTGCTAAATTCCTTAGCAACAAAAGTGAAGGCCAACTCAACAACCTTTAATGAAAGTCTGTTAGCACAGATCAAGAGGCTAGTTGAAGACAAACTCCCAGAAGTGATTGATAATCTATATGGTGTTTGCTACAGGATGACCACAAGTGCAGGAGTAAAGAAAATTGGTTTTCTGACTTTGGATAAAGAGTCAAAGTTGAAAAATGACTCAGTGATGATAGTGCTGAGACAGATCCTCAAGTCCAAGATTACCAAGGAAAAAGTCAAGGCTGTCAGGGAAATTCACAAACTTTTGGTGAAAAGAGATGAGAGTCTTAGCGCTCAAATAAAGAAGTTAATTTTTGAATCTAATGCCAAAAGAGGTGAAAGAGGTGGAAGCTGCACATTTGATGACACTCTTGATGATGATAAGCTTGATGGAAATGGAGGATCTGGTGCAACTGAAGGGGGAGTAAAAACAAAGTAACTGCTGAGAATGTTGAAAGTCAAACTCAGGTGAAAGCAAAAGAAGAAGCTCCTAGTACTAAAAAGAAAGATGCTGTTACTGAAGAAAGAGAATCGGATATTCTTGAAGCCTTGGAAGCAAATATTTTAAGGTTTGCTGTTGACTGCCTTAATGCTGAAAAGGATGCTGTCAACAAAGACACTATCAAGAGCTTAAATGAAGATACTGTCATGGAGGACACAGTTGAAAAAGACATTGTCAAGAGCTTGAATGAAGATGCTATCAAGGATAAGGATGCCAAGGCATTTAAATCTAAAAGGACAAAAAGAAAAGCAGGAGCCTGGCGCTCAATTCCTACAAAGGGGAAGACAAAGGCTGCAGCTAAGACAAAGAAGCATGGAGTAGTGGTTGATAAGACTGTTATTCAGAAAAGAGAAATGATGAACAGCTTCGAATGTCAGAAAGCAAATGTTGAAAGAGACATGAAATCCGTCTCTTTGGATTTGGATAAAAGTAAGCAACATGCAACCAAATACACCATCTGGCATATAGATGGAAGTAGAACGATGGATGTTGACAACGATTTCAATATGATCAAAGGATCGACAGTGGTGGATAGGTACAACCTCAAAATGACATCTGAAGTAGTGACACGCAGAATCGATTTCTTTGTGTTGGCAAGAATGGTGGAACTTATGGTGAATCATGGCAATGTCCATAAACCAGCCATGGAACGCATCCAGAAATACTATGCTGAAAGATATGCTGAATTCTATGAGGAACATGGTGACTGGATGGAAATTGATGATGCCAACTTGACTATAAGTTCAGATAAATTAGAGGTTGCATGTAAGTATGACTGGGCAGAAAGAACGTCATCTTATACACCTGCAGAAGTGCATGAAGCAGCAGAAGCATTCAGGACTACTAAAGAAGAATTCAAAAATGCTGACAAACCACCCAAGTCTGCCAAACAAACTGCTGAAAATCTAGAAGCTCAACTAAAAGAAAGTTGCAAGAAGGTCAACAAAATGAACAGTGAGAAAGCAGATTATCAGCCCTGTGTACTAGAAGATCCTCTCAGAATTATAGATGGAAAAGAAGAAATCTATGCAGATAGTGTAAGAACCCAGATTTTTGGTAGTAATTAAAACTTTTATTATGTAATAGAGTATAGGTGTAATAGTGGTTCTAGTGAATGAATATTTAATGAATTTGGATTCAAATGTTTATATGCAATGAACAATACAATTGGTTGACAACTTAGATAAGAATAATCTATCTCCTAGAAAGTAAGATATGGTAAATTCCAAAGAGGAAGGTTATTCTCATGTCATCCAAATCGATATCTGTTATAAGTCTAGTGATTCCGTAAAAGGGTTAAGGAACGCTCGGGAAAGCGCGAGAACATTTTTCTAATTATAAGAATTAAAGAGAAAATAAGCAATGAATAGTATTTTTTGTGGAAATTGGAATATTATCAGACGACGCTATATAGGAGTATTCAGAACGGATTTCTGGGTTCGTATTAATGACCGATAGGCAATATAAGTGTATGTAAACGATATCAGATTCAGAAAAATAGCACTTTTATTTTCTCTGAGATTTCCCTAGACACTGAATGATTTAAGGATTTATTAAAGAGATTCGAGGGATTTAAATTCAAGAATTATAAAGGAGGATTAAAGATGTTAGCAAAAATATTAAGAAGGTTTCCGGTAAAATCCTAACAAGAAATACTTGAGATATTCCTCCGAACGGTCAATGAAAAGGAGTAATAACCGGACAAAAGAGCAAGCAGAAAGCCAAGATACATGCATGTGCAAGAGGATAAGATCAAGTAACCAAGTAGTTACAAGGGTAACTAGCATAGTTAGAAAACAAACTAAGTACTTAGCCTAATTACATCATCAACCCACAAAATCACAACACATGTCCACTTGATTAGCTCATGCATGACCAAATCACTTTATTAAAGTAGCTTTATGTTAGATATTATCATAATAATGCAAATTAGACTAGATGAGAGCAAGACACCAAGCAAGCAACTCCATTCTCTTCCATATTCCAAAACCAAAATCCCACTTCCAACCATTGTTTGATCTCAAGATTTTTATGGTAAGTACTACATTTCATATCATAATTATCCTATGAATTTGAGCCTTAAATTCGAAGTCTAGCATAGTTAATAAAATCATCAAAGATGATGATGAATAGTGATTTCAAGAAACTAACTTTGATTTCTTGTTTTCTTTGGTTGATCTAAGTTATATTTGTTGGGACAATCAGATCTTGGCACTGCGATTTTTGATACAATAAATTAACGAGTACGAATAGAAAAATCACCTTGTTAACGGTTGATTCCACGCTCTTCTATTGTATTCCCAAATTCCCTTGAGCGAAGTGTGGCCTTCGTCTTCTCAAGTTAACCTCTCTTCTTGCTCCTGGGTGGCTACAAAATTTTTTTGACCAACCCTAGCAAGAAGAGAATAAGAATATATATAGGGCTACAATAGGGATCATGGACAATTAGGTTGGGCCTTCTAATTACATCTTGGGCATAGCCCAATGTAATTAAATATTAATTCAATCCACTAAAGAATTAATATTTGCACTACCTTTCCCAATACCGTAATTTAATTAATTAATTCGGTTACAATATTATTTGCTTATTAAATTCCCCATGTTTAAAATATCGCATGTCCATTAATTAAATAAATTACTGATAATTCATTTAATTAATATCTTTTATCCTTGATCATCCACTCAACCTTTATTTAATTATGCCGGAATAAATCCGCCTGCAGGGTTTCACATAATTAAATCTTTTTGAGCTTTCAAGGGGACATCATTAACCCGAATATTATCAGGACATGGATTCCTTCAATAAATAATATTCACCATATATATAATTTCATCACCCAAAATATAATGAAATAAATCAAAAGAATTATTTCATATATAAATCAAAGCATGTAAATAATATACACGTGTCAATTACTATATCTGGATTAAGAACCTAAGCATTAATAATAACATAGAATCTTAGTTCACCTTCTTAATCAGTATAAGGGAACAATTCTAAATTTGATCCTGTTCAATATACACAAAGTATACTAGTATGATTTAATAGTAAATATAAACTATTCTAAATAATACTACAGCCATGCCAGTGGATTGTCCAATACCACCTGTGCTGTGAACCTTATTATATTATATAAACCGTATTTAACAATCTAATATTCTGTATCCCATTTGATACTAGATTGTCCACAATATATAATATTAGACAGCACGTAAACATTTAAATGATTTTCAATAAAACCTGGCCAGAAATAAATGTATATACTTTAAATAAATATTTTCAGTATACATCAATAATCTCCCACTAATACTCAAAATATTCTATGAGTATATCAGTGTTTATTTAATCCACTATTACACAAAGAAACTATGTGTCCATCCATCTGACTCCTATCGATTCCACATGCCTGTCAAAAACTTTGGCTGGCAAACTCTTTGTGAAAGGATCTGCCAGGTTGTCTTCTGATGATATGTGAGCCACAACTATATCTCCTCGCTTTACGATTCCTCGTATGAGATGATACTTACGTTCAATATGTTTAGCTGCTTTGTGGTCTCGTGGTTCCTTCGAATTTGCCACAGCACCAGTGTTATCACAATACACTGTCAAGCTCCTAGGCAAGTTAGGTACCGCATCCAAGTCCAAAAGAAAGTTCCTGAACCATACAGCCTCCTTTGTAGCCTCAGAGGCCGCCACGTACTCGGCTTCCATGGTAGAGTCTGCAATACATTTTTGCTTTACACTCCTCCATATAACGGCTCCACCTCCCAAAGTAAAAACATATCCCGAGGTTGATTTCCTCTTATCCCTATCTGATTGGAAATCTGAATCAGTATATCCCAAAGGAAATAGATCTGAGGCCTTGTAAATTAACATATACTCCTTAGTCCTTCTCAGGTACTTGAGTATAGTTTTTATTGCACTCCAATGTTCCTGACCTGGGTTCGACTGATATCTACTAACCATGCCTACAGCAAAGTAGATGTCAGGCCTCGTACATAACATAACATACATTATGCTTCCACATGCCGAAGCATAAGGAACTGCTTTCATGCTCTCTATATCCTTAGGTGTCGAAGGACACTGCTCCTTGGATAGAGCCACTCCATGCTTAAAAGGTAGAAAACCTTTCTTAGAGTTCTGCATGTTAAAACGAGCTAATACTTCATCAATGTAGGGCTCTTGAGATAAATCCAACATCCTTTTCTTGCGATCCCTTATTGCTTTGATCCCAAGGATGTATGCCGCTTCACCTAAGTCCTTCATTTCAAATTGTTTGAACAACCATGCCTTTACTGATGACAACATCTTAACATTGTTTCCAATGAGTAAAATGTCATCCACATACAGTACTAGAAAAACCACTGCATTACCCTCACTTCTCTTATACACACATGATTCGCTTGGACTTTGATCAAATCCATATGACTGGACTGCCTGATCAAAACGAATATTCCAGTCCCTAGAAGCTTGTTTTAGTCCATAAATAGACCTCTTAAGCTTACAAACAAGATGCTCTTGGCCTTCCTTAATGAATCCTTTTGGTTGTTGCATATAGATGGTTTCCTCAAGACTTCCATTAAGGAAAGCTGTCTTGGCATCCATTTGCCAAATCTCATAATCGAGATGAGCTGCTATAGATAAAAGAATTCGGATCGACTTAAGCATAACAACCGGCGAAAAAGTTTCCTCATAATCGATCCCTTCTTTCTGAGTATACCCTTTCGCAACAAGTCGTGCTTTCTAGGCTTTCACCTTTTTTGTCAGATCCTCTTTTCTTCTTGTAAATCCACATACATCCAATGGGTTTTACACCTTTGGGTGGTTCCACGAGCTCCCAAACTTGATTGGAATACATAGATTCCATCTCAGATTCAATTGCCTTTTGCCATAGATCTGCATCTTTATCTAGAATTGCCTCTTCGTATGTCCTGGGATCCTCATCATGTTCGCCAGAGACCAAGTCCGAGGACTCTCCTAAAAACATGAATCTATCTGGTTGTTGAACAACCCTCCCACTACGACGAGGCACTGGTGCAATATTAGTGTTAAGTTGTGCATTTTCTTGTGGCTGTTCTACTTGTACTATTGGCCCCAGTGGCATAAGAAACTCTCTCATTTGAATCTGAACAACATCAATGAGCTGATAAGAAAGGATCTTGTTAGAGGACTTCCAAAGTCTTTGTTAAATGTTGATGGTCTGTGTGATTCATGTCAAAAGGCCAAACAGAGGAAGACCTCTTTCAAGAGCAAGTCTGAATCTTCAATTGTTGATCCATATCATCTGTTACATGTTGATCTTTTTGGACCAGTAAATGTCTTGTCAATTGGAAGGAAGAAATATGCTCTAGTCATTGTTGATTAATATACCAGATACACTTGGGTGTATTTTCTAGCAAAGAAGGATGAAACTGCATTAACTCTGATGGAGCATGTAAAGCTACTGGACAAAGGATCAAAACACAAAGTCAAAATAATTAGAAGTGATAATGGAACTGAATTCAGAAATGCAACAATGGAAGAATTCTGCAAGAACAGAGGGTTGAAGCAAGAGTTTTCTACACCTGGTACACCACAGCAAAATGGTGTAGTTGAGAGGAAGAACAGAACCTTGATAGAAGCTGCCAGAACTATGCTTGATGAAGCAAAATTGCCAACTTATTTCTGGGCAGAAGCAGTTCAAACTGCCTGTTTTACTCAAAATGCCACACTGATCAACAAGCATGGAAAAACACCATATGAGATGGTGAGGGAAAAGAAGCCAAACCTGAAATATTTTCATATTTTTGGGTGCAAATGCTTTGTGTTGAAAAATCATCCTGAACAGTTGACCAAATTTGAGTTGAAAGCAGATGAAGGAATTTTTGTTGGCTATCCAGTGTCAACCAAGGCATTCAGAGTTTATAATATGAGAACAAGGGTGATTATGGAATCTATTCATGTGTCATTTGATGACAAGAAAATCCCTGGACTTGAAGATGTTGATGAACATGATCAGTTGGATTTCGAAAATGAAGATCTAATCTCTGATGAAATAAACTCTGATGACACTAATCCAACAAACTCTGTTGATGCAAACTCTGAACCTCTACTGGTACACACAGAAGAAATAGTACAGTCTGAACAAAGAGGAGAACCAGTTGAGGGGGATCATGATCATAGTGATGACTCAAATTCTGATAGTGAGTCAACTAAAAAATCTGGATCAAACTCAAACTCTGATGACTCAAACTCTGAAAGTCCAAATTTTGACAGTTCAAACTCTGAGCAATAAAATTCAGGGGGAGCCTCAGAGAATGAAGAAAGGCATCAAGATAATCAGGAGAACATTGATCAAGGGGGAGGATCAACTGTTGACAGAAGTCATTTACCTACAACTAGGAAATGGATAAAATCACATACACCTGATTTAATAATTGGAGATCCAGATGCAAAAGTTAGGACAAGAAGTGCTACAACAAATGAATGTCTGTTTCATGCATTTCTGTCCAAATCTGAACCAAAGAAAGTGGAAGAAGCTCTTCAAGATGCTGACTGGATAACAACAATGCAGGAGGAGTTAAATGAATTTAAGAGAAATGAAGTATGGACCCTTGTACCTAGACCAAAGAATAGATCTGTTGTTGGTACTAGATGGGTTTTCAGAAACAAAACTGACAGTGATGGGGTTGTTACAAGAAACAAGGCCAGACTTGTGGCCAAAGGCTATTCACAGCAAGAAGGCATAGACTATGATGAAACTTTTGCTCCAGTTGCAAGGTTGGAGGCAATAAGAATCTTTCTAGCATATGCTTCTCACAAGAAATTCAAGGTTTTTCAGATGGATGTGAAAAGTGCTTTTCTGAATGGAAAACTTGAAGAAGAAGTGTTTGTTGAACAACCACCAGGATTTGTAGATCCCAAGTATCCAGATTATGTCTACAGGCTTGACAACGCACTCTATGGACTTAAACAGGCACCAAGAGCATGTTATGAAACTCTGGCTCAATTTCTTTTAGAAAGTAGATTCAACAGAGGTACAATTGATAAAACCTTGTTCTATTTCAATCTTGGTAGTGATCTGTTACTAGTTCAAATATATGTAGATGACATAATCTTTGGATCTACTAATGATAAACTCTGTAAGAAGTTTGCCAAGTTCATGCAGTCCAGGTATCAAATGAGTATGATGGGAGAGCTCAGTTATTTTCTTGGGCTACAGGTGAAGCAAACAGATGATGGAATTTTTATCAATCAAGCAAAATATACCAGAAATCTTCTCAAGAAATTTGGCATGCTTGACTGCTCATCTGCAACAACTCCCATGGCAACAACAACAAAGTTGGATAGAGACACAGGTTCACCAGTGGATATGACAAACTATAGAGGAATGATTGGGTCTCTTCTTTATCTAACAGCTAGCAGACCTTACATCATGTATGCAACATGTCTTTGTGCAAGATTTCAGGCAGATCCAAGAGAACCACATCTAACAGCTGTGAAGAAAATTTTCAAATATCTTAAGGGAACCATAACTTTAGGTTTGTGGTATCCAAGAGAATCAGACTTCAAGCTTCTTGGTTGATGCAGACTTTGCACGACTTCACCCCAGTCGAAGACCCCACCGTGGTATGCGCCAATAAGACCACCTGCCGAACAGTTCGGGCCAAATCCTGAAGAAAGCTAAAAAGCGCTGTTTGATGAGCCTGCGTAGTATTAGGTAGTTGGTCAGGTAAAGGCTGACCAAGCCAATGATGCTTAGCTGGTCTTTTCGGAGGCTGTAAGATAGATAGAAAAAGTACTAGTGGAAGTTGTCAATTTCTTGGTGATAGACTTGTTTCTTGGTACAGCAAGAAACAGAAATCAATCTCTACATCTACAGCTGAAGCAGAGTATATTGCTGCTGGTAGCTGTTGTGCACAGATTCTGTGGATAAAGAATCAATTACTGGATTATTAATTGAGGTACAGTAAAATACCTATTTACTGTGATAATCAAAGTGCTATTGCTATGACAGGTAATCCAGTACAACATTCAATGACCAAGCACATCAGCATAAGGTACCATTTTATCAGAGAACATATAGAGGAAGGGAATATTGAGCTTCATTTTGTGTCTATAGAACAACAGCTTGCAGATATCTTCACCAAGCCATTGAGTGAAGCTGTATTTACAAGGCTGGTAACTGAACTAGGAATGGTCTCTGGCTTTGTCTAGAGATATTGGTTAGACTCAAAACTCTACTTATGTACTGTGTTGCTCATATTTCTGTGGTATGCTAAACTCTGATATGCAAACTCTGCTCAATGACTGTTAAACTCTGTTAGCATGCTCTTTAAATCATACACTGTTGATTGTTGGATAAACTTTGACAAACTCTGATAATTTTTCTTTCTGAACATAAACACCGATGAAGATACATGTATGAAACATTATTCTCAGTAATTGGTCATGAATCCTTCTAAGTTATCTGTGATCTAATCTTAAACTGTGCAGAAAGTTAACACAGCATGATACTGTTCTATATTTATAGCATCTCTTAGTTTATTTATCCTAAACTCTGAGTCTGTAAATACTGTGTGCATTGCCTCTCATAAATAATTTCTGATGTTGATGAGCTCTAAACTCTGTTAGTTATACACTGTTAAATTGGATTCTGTTATTAGAATAACCCCAAAGCGTATATATATAGACTGTTAGAACTCCTTTGAGATCATGTTTGTAACTAGGACGACCCAGGAACTTACTGGTATATAGTAAGGGCTAAAATTCTCTAATTTTTGGTGACTAGTCGAAAACTAGGAAGATCCAAGAACTTATCAAATTGATAAGGGCTAAAATTATAGGATTTTTGGTGACTAGTTCCAACCTCTGATTACTGGAGAAAACCAAATTTTTTTTTTTGGGGTTATAGATTAATTAAATATTACTGTATATAAATCGTTTACTACAGAGTTTAGCATTCATCATATATTCAGTGTTTACAATGAGAGTTTGTGCATCCAGTGGTTACTGATTTATTTTATGGATTTTATGAAATACTAGATGCTCTAAATACTGATCTAGTAAACTCTGCTCTACATACACTCATATTCACAACTGTGCAGTGTTTGAAAGGATAACAGTAATTAAGTTGGAGAATTGATAAACACTGTTGGATTTTGTTGAGTACTCTAAGGTAATATTTTATTTCAGACAAAGCATATACTTGGAGTACACAAAGAGTTTTTGAAATTTGCATGTAATACGTGCCAGTTGTTTAATGGTGTCAGACAGTTAAAGCTTATTGGTAATAGGAGAGAGAACAGCAGTAATAATAGGCATTATTACTGCGCGTGTAAATAACTGTTCCACTGCTTATGTGACACGTGTCCCACTCACACACTTAACAAGAAATTGGTTGCGTGTTTAATGTCTAAAACGATTGGGTTTTAATTTTCAATTACAGATCTAATCAAAATCATTTCATTATTCACTTTTTCACCTTTACATCCACGAACACACAACATTACACACGATTTCTATGTTACTTTCACTTAAGCATTTTCACAAACACTTTTCCACACACTCTCTTTTCTAACAATCTGTTCTAATGGCAACCAAGAATTTTGTGGCTCAGGGATTAACCTTTGTTACTAACAACTATGCCGCAATTCTAAACACTGATAAAGCCCCAGAATCATTTCATTTGATTCAGAACTTCTTAAGAGATTCTGAAATTGGACAAGCTCTTGTTCAACCAGAAAAACTCTCTGCCACACAAATCTCTACTTTCTGGAGAAACTCTGTTTATGATGATGGTGGAGAGAATGGGACTCCATCTATTTTGTTTACTCATGAAGATCAAGAGTTTGTAATCACTCCTGCAACTGTTAGAGATGTTTTGGATTTTGATACTCACACCTCATACTCTGTGCCTGGTGAGAATCAATTGAAAGAAATGCTACAGCAACTGAGGTTTTCTGCTCCTTTGGACATGCTTGGGAATGTTAAAAGGCCAGGGCTCAGGAAGGAGTGGAGCATTTTCTTTGACTGCATCACTCGAGCATTTGGAAAGAAAGTTACCAACTGGGATGCAATTCCTGGTGAAAGTCTTCAAATCGGGTATTCTCTTCTTAATGGGAGTAACTTTGATTTTGGTCGTTTGGTTCTTATGAATTTAGGTGAAAAACTAGCAGAGTCTAATACAACTGTTTATTTCTCACGTTTCTGTCAATGTTTATTCTCTGCTTGTTTGCCTAACATGGTAATTTCTGATGAGGATGTTATACAACCCTTTCAATGCCATAAGAGAATGTTTTCAGATTTGACAAATAAAGATGCTAACAAGGAGCAAGTTCCAGAGTTTATCTATCCACTTGCCCTCAGAAACTTTCTCAACCAACCACAAGAACCACAACTTGAACCAATCCTTGAACCTCCACAGTCACCTCCTCAACCCACAAACTCTGAACCTCACATAACCATAAACACTGAACCAATCTCTAAACCTACATCTCCACCAACCATTGCTACTTCATCACAACCTCAACCTCAACCACAATCCAACCCAAGGAAACCAAAGAAAAGCAGGGCTATAAGGCCACCAAGAAAGCACAGGGTTGCTGAAGCTTCTAAGCCAAAGAGGGCTAGAAAGGAAAGGGCTAACAAACCTAAATCTCCATCTATACTAGATGACTCTATCTCAGAAGAAGAGAGACCAGAAGTGAATCCTCCAGTTAAGAGAAGGAGACTAATTCTTGAAGAATCAGATGAAGAACTAAATTTTGAAGCTCCAGAGGATATTTCTAAGGAAATACCTGCTGTTGAGAGAGATAGAGATGGTAATACTGATGCTACAATGGATGAAATTCTTGAGCCATTGTTCCCATTCTCTGAGAACATGGACATTCCAATCTCTTCACCTGCTGTTTTCTTTGAAGCAATTGATGCAGTAAATCAAACCACTGTGGTACATGAAGAAACAGTGGCTTCTCACACTGAGTTAATCTCTGATGCTCATCAATCTGTTGAACAGGGTGAGGAAATTGATCAACCACCCATGGAGACAATCTCTGAGCCTATTGTGCAACCTGCAGAGGATGTTGTAGAGCCTGTTGCAGAGAATGTTGAACCTACTGCTGAAACTGTTGCAGAGGATGTTGTTGAAAATGTTGAAACTGTTGATGAGTCTCTTCCAATTCATGAATCAACTCACCATGTTGAAGCTGAGATTGAAATTGAAACTGAAGGGAGTATTGAGTCAAGCTCTTCTCAGAGTTTACCAGTACAGACTGATGCTAAAGTTAAATATTTTGCTGGTCCTTCAAATCAAGCAGATGCTGAAGAAGAACACTTTGCACAATTTTCAGCTGATTGGTACAAAGAAACTTGCATCTTTCCTGTTGCAAGAGCAGCTGAATTTGTCAAGAGAACATCCAGAACAATCACAAATCCAGAGATTCTATCTTATCTCAATTCTAGATTTAATCATTGTCAAAAGGCTATTTCTGATGTTCGAGGTGAAGTTGTTAGAGGAGATGATATGCTTAAGCTTGATAGCAAGAACAAATTTCAATATCTTTCTCAGAATCAAGAAACTTTGTCTCACAGGCTGAGCAAAGTTGAAGAAAATCAAAATGCCATGTCTTTAAAGATTGATTCTATTGCTACCTCTCTGGAGTTAATCACATCTATTCTCATGTCTGATGATGTCAAAAAGGGGGAGAGAGTTGCTAAAGACAAATGCAAGCAATCTCAAACTCTGATCAGAAAGGATAATGCTGGAGATGGAGGAGAAAGTAATAAAGGCAGGGGCAAAACTGAAGAACTTCAAACTCTGAAATCTAGCAAGTCTTCTAAATCACAGTTTGCTGGGATAAACACTAATACTCAAGGTACTTCAAAGACCAAGAGTTTGATATTATCTTCTAATCCATAGACTGATGAGGAGTTGGCTTCTAAATTATTTATGGAAGAAAATGAAGAAGGAGCTACTATTGAAGATGTTAAAGCTGAAGAACAGAGTTTACAAGAACAACATCTTAAAGCTTTAAAGTCTGGAAAGTTTAAGAAGAAATAAAAAGCTCCTAGGCCTGTTCTTAAAGGCATTGTGATCAAGGAAAATGTTGATGCTGATCAAAGATCACATTTATCTAAAAAATCAACAGAAGCTAAAGCTAAACTCAAGCTGAAAGGCATTGCTATGGAAGGAGAAGATTTAAAGAAGAAAGATACAACCTCTGTTTCTACACAAGTTGTACAGAAGAAAGAAAACACAACCTCTGTTGCTACACAAGTTGTGTCTAGACCTCTATCTTCTTAGTTGAAATCAGTTTTTAGTAAAGGAACATTTCATGATCCAAATCTAATATCTGGAGCTCCTATGGATTTTTCTGATGGAAGAGCCTTGTCTGGTAAGGTTGGAAATAATAAAGCTGGTTTAGGCTCACACAAAGATAGAAGGCAATATACTGGTCCTAGAGATCCTTCTTCACTGGCTGTTCCAGGTCGTGGTGTCACTCAGGAGAGTTTGGACAGACTGGAATCAGTACAGTTAGTTCATCAGAAGAGTTTAAAGAAAGATTTTCTCTTATATTTTATGGCTGATGGGACAGTATTTAAAATTGGTGAGAATGATATTGGCTTGAAATATTGGGAAGAACTAGAACATGTTCTATATCTTTTCAAGGTGAATAGTCGAAGCACTCAATCAGTTGCAAATGTGCTCAGACAGAAAATGTTCCAGAATTTGGCAATCAGAGGAATGAAGTGCAACAACAGATATGTTCCTAAGTACAGAGACTGGAATGGAAATCTCATTGAAATGAAGAAGGGTACTACAAAGCTAAAGACTGATCTGGGAATCACAGTACTTGACTTCAATTCACAGTCAGAGGAAGTGAAATTTATCAGACTAGGGAATGAGATGAGGAGGAACAAAATCTATGATCTAAGATTTGCTATCTATCAAACAGATGAGAGTGATCCTCAGTTGAGAGAGATCAAGGAAGCTATGAAGATTGAACTTGAGAATGCAGAAAGAAGATTGCTTATAGATTATCTCAGAACAACACCAGATCTTGAGGAAATTAGAGATTAAAGTCTGTAAGAATTTTTTCTTGTTTTCTGTAGATTTTTGTTAAGTCAAGTTTAAACTCTGCTTATTTGAATAAACACTGTGTTTGTATGAAATTGTTTTGACATCATCAATTATTGTTAACTTGTGCATTTTTACTAATGAACAAGTTGGGGGAGATTGTTATATATAATTGATATGGTTAATATCAGTGTTTAAGTTTTACATGGAAAAATAGAGTTTAACATGAAACAGGAAGCAGTCAGAGTTTAGTTAAACTCTGACAGTTGGAAGCTGAACAGAGTTTTCTATTCGCTGACAGTTGGAAGCTCGACAGAGTTTGGTTAAACTCTGTTCGGAGGAAGCGCGTCTTCAGTCAACGGTGATTAAAGACTAATTGAAGATAATTATGGAAGCAATATCTTTACAGATTGGATAGTTGTTAAAGAGATTGAGTTGACTTAGAAGATGTGTAGCAATCGTAATTGATAACAATTGTATAGCTAATTTATAGGCGAATCAATTATCGATTGTATGTAGCTGTATATCTTATAAATACAGTTAGGTTAACCCTAGAAGGGTATCGATCGTGTAATACAATATCTTTCATTGTAACCTAAGCAGCTCTCTGTGATATTTTACATCACTGAGAGAGAAGTTAATTTCAAACAGTTTTTAAAGCTTTTAAAGAATTTATTGTTATTCTCTCATACTTGGTTGATTATAAGTGTGTATTCGGCCTAACAGATGCATATGATGATGAAGTGAGATGTTCATGGACTTTTTAAGATGAATATCATGTGTATAAGATGTATGGTATGCCCGGTGTGGCTTGGTTGTGATGTAATAAATTTGGAAACGTTCGATTTATAGTCGTCGTAATGCCAAAATTTCATTAAACCTTATAAATTCGTGCATAACGGTTGGGTTAATTTTCTGGCCTTGATGAGTATATGACCTACACTTGTAGATCTCGAGTAATAGATCGTTTTGGCGTGAGAATCGAAGCAAACAGACTTATGGTTTAGGAGTTATGGTCAAATTAGTAAAAGTGGTTCGAAACCGTAAGTGCGAGTTCGTAACTGAAATTGAACCCCCTTAACATGAATAATTCAGTGGCGAATCTTGGTAATTAAATACTAGATATCATAAGGAAGGTGTGAGAGAAAACCTCATGTCAAACGAATCGTTTTTCAATTTTATAAAAATGTTCGGATCGAGGTTAAGTGCAAATGAACCCCTTTGAGGTATACTTGGTTATAACTTAGAAAACGGGCGATAAATCTCGAGGTATAATCGTTGTTAGTAAACGACCGACCATAGAACTTATACGACTTATGTACCTACCAAGTGTGAGTGTAATGACATGCCTTAATAACGAACAAGTGTCGAATCATAACGGTGTTAATAAGAGTTACACTAGAGGGTGTATAACGAGATAACTTGAAAACGTGTTTTTAACCTAAGTTAAGTATGTGCTTAGCCTTCAAGGTATGAAGTGATTAATCTCGGATATTTTGACTATTTATAGATCACCGGACTACCCCGAGACACACCACCTCGACAAGAATACCAGACAAGTTTCCAACACTTTGGAACTGTTGTTGTGATAATATATATATGATTTGATTGTTGTTATACATATGCCATAGCATGCATGTCTGCTTTCAGATTATATTGTGATACTTGTTTAGAGAATTGATGTTGGCTTATAAGCTAGATACGAGATATATTAGTTATAAGCTGGATATTGCTAAGACCCTTAGTGAAGGGCATATGAATCTCATTCTTCGAATATAGACCGGGAGTCAGTATTTATTGATACATTGTGAATATTTTCTGAGGAAAATATCTAAGTAAATATTTTTTTCATTATTTACTTGATGAATATTATTTGAATATTCATTTGAGTTTCATTATATAATGAATATTATTTTGAATATTCATTTGAGCTTTATTGAATATTATCTTGATATTCATTTAAGGTTGATTTAATTATCGGATATTATTTTGAATATTTATTTGAGGGTTAATTATGAGCAACATTTTATATTAAGAATATTCCGGAAATATTTATGGTTTAATAAATATTCTTTGAATATTTATTTAATTCTTTTAACTAGTTTTAAAAATGATTCATTTTATTCAAATATTATCTTCAACCTCCAAATATTATGTAAAATATTTCCGAGCCTTATTATGATTATTTATATCAAGGAGAGGTTCCCAACTCCATTTTTTTCATTCAAAGCTATCTTTCAAAATATAAGGGAACCTTACTTGTGAGCTGTTATTTATTTTGTTTGACTGCCCGGTCATAAATCTTTTGAAACTATTCTTTTCATTCGCAACTTGGTTGCTATTCATCAAATTGAGTCTTGTGTTACTTCCTCATCGTTCGAGGGTTAAGATTGATGAAACAAGACGATATCCATTAACAAGAAACATCTTGGGAAATATTGGTGAATTTTCCTTTCCAATTAGATACGACTACTTTGTGGAGTCCTATCAACAAGTATTATACTTGGGGAAAGGGGGGACGAACTTTACGTTTCAGAGTCATGGATGTTACTCGAACTAGGATCCATGTAAGTGGCCGAGTGGCGCCGGTCCATTAATGGCCCAACCGTTGCCCGGGGAGTTCTAGGGGGCGTTGGACAAGTAAATTCTACAAGTAGAGAATAATCATGAGATGCATAACATACGACTGATCATCGTAAACGTTATGGCTTCTGTGTGTTAATGCTCCGGTATTAGTTCATCTTTCAAAGTTGGAAATTTTCAGCAACATTATCAGTGTTGGCAGGGTTGAAAAGTGTTCAAAACTGGAATTACAATATTTCCTGCAATTTCCTCTTTTATGATATGTTAGGCCGAATACACACTAATAATCAATATTAGATGAGTGAAGATGATTCTGCACTTTAAATCTTCTGGTATTAAAAACCCTCTTCGTGATGTAAACTATCACAAAGAGCTGCTAGGTTACAATAATGATAGTTCGATGCACGATACCCTTCTAGGGTTAACCTAACTGTATTTATAAAACATACAGCTGCTATACAATCGCTAATTGATATTCCTAATAATCAGCTATACAATGATATCAATTACAGATTGTCACACGTCTCCTAAGTCAACTCGATCTCTTTGATAGCTATCCAATCTCCAAAGATCTCGCTTCCATATCAATCTTCAATTGATCTCTAATATCTTTTGTTGACTTCGTACGCGCTGCTTCTAGACAGACTTTACTAAACTCTGTCCAGCTTCCGTCAGTCAGACTTTACTAAACTCTGACTTCCTTCCAGTTAAACTCTGATATTTCACTGTTACACTTAAACACTGAAACATTACATCAATTATATCTAACAATCTCCCCCAACTTGTTCATTAGCAAAAATGCACAAGTTAATAGATAATTGATGATGTCAAAAACAAATAATCATATACAGTGTTTAACAGCTAAACAGAGTTTAAACTGATACTTAACAAAATTACAGAAAATATGAAAAACTTACAGAGCATAAATTACTTAATCCTTTCAACATCCCATGCTGTCTTCAAGTACTCTGTTAGCAATCTCTCTTCTGCAACTTCAAGTGCTCTTTCCATTTCTAGCTTGATCTCTCGAAGCTTAGAATATGTACCATCTGTCTGATAAATAGCTGATCTCAGATCATATATGCTGTTCTTCTTCATTTCATTTCCATGTCTGATAAAGTATGACTTTGCTGATTCTGAATTAAATTCAAGCACAGTGACACCCAAATCAGTTATCAGCTTAGCACTGTTTCTCTTCATTTCAACCATTCTTCCTTTGTAATCTAAGTACTTTGGTACATATTCAGACTTGTCTTTAATTCCACAAATCCTCTTCGATATTTCCATCTGGTATCTGAGCACTTCTGCAGCTCGGTAAGTAGGACTGTTATTCACCTTGAAAATATGTAAGACATACTGCAGTTCTTCATACATTTTCAAATGAATATCATGCTCTCCAATTTTGTAAAAAGTCCCATCCTCCATGAAATACAGCAGAAAGTCTTTATTTAGACTTCTTTGATGAATCAACTGTACTGATTCCAGCTTGTCCAAATTAACTTGAAGGACACCCTTGCCTGGAGCAGCCAGTGATGAATGATCTCTAGGAGTAATATTCAAAGTCCTTTCTCTGTTTGACCCTAAACCAGCCAAATCATGAGGTTGCTTAGCAATCATTGCTCTGCTTTGAAAAATATCACCTCCTTGAACTTTCTCAGTATTATCAGGAATAGTAGGTCTCACAAAACCATGAATTGGAAGAGTAGTTTGTACAACATGTGTAGAAACAGAGGTTGTAACTTGCCTTGACTTCTTTAAACTCTTATCATCTTCAACAACTTTTTCTTTAAGCTTTAATCTAGCCTCATCTGCTGTTGGCTTTCTTGAATGAGACAATCTCTGATCAGCATTGACATTTTCATTGATCTTAATGCCTTTAAGAACAGACCTTGATGCCTTTTCATCTTTCTTCTTGAATTTCCCAGACTTAAGCTTTTTCTCATGTTCAGCTTTAAGTCTTAGCTTTTCAGCCTTTACATCTTCTAGAGTGACATCATTTCCATGTTCTTCAAGAAACAAATTTGCAGCTAACTCTGTATCATTCTGTGGACCTTCAGCAGTGTTTGCTTTAGCAGAGTTTACTCTAGACCTTATAAATGCTCTTTTGGTTCTATCAGATCCACCTCCATCTGCAGCATCATCCTTTCTCTCCAAGGATTGAAATTGTTTGCAAGCAGTGTTTGCAACTTTCTCCCCCTTTTTGACATTATCAGGAATCAGGATGGAGGTTAGCAACTCCAAAGAGTTTGCAATGGAATCTATTTTGGTAGCCATCAGAGTTTGATTTTCTTCCACCTTGGCCAATCTAGCTGAATAAGTTTGATGTCTAAGAGTAGCTTCCTTCTCCCTTTTGAAATCAATTTCAGTAATATCTCGTCGAAGACCATTAATATCTTCTGCAGCGGCATCAAATCGTTTATTAAGAACTTTGACCTGAACAACAGTTGCTTTCAAACAGGAAACAATATCAGGATTTTTAATTTCATCTGCAGCCTTTTTCAAAAAGTCTGCTCCCCTGCCAATTGGAAAAATGCAATCTGATTGATACCATCTGGCAGCTGATCTTTCAAAGTGTTCTCTTTCAAGATCATGACATGTAGGAACCCCAGGACCAGACACAGGATAGGCTTGCACCTTGGCATTAATTTGTACTGGTGCACTCAGAAAACAAGTTCAACACTTGCAGCTTTAGTATTGTCAGCCATAGTTTCTGCAATTTCTTCTGCAGCCTTGTCAAGATTTTCTTCATGTTGCTCAGGCTCAGCAACAGAGTTTGCATTTGTGTCATCAACAAGCATAGGCTGAGAAGTAGCCTTGGTTGCTTGATCAACCTCATCACCTCCTTCAACAGTCTGGTGAGCATCTGAGATTAACTCTGTATGTGATGCTACAGTTTCAGAAATGACAACTGTAGGTTGATCAGCTGCACCAGTTGCTTCAGATTGAGCAAAAATAGGTGAGATAGGATCAGAGAATGGCATGAATGAATCAAGAGTATCATCCATTGGAGAAAAGCCATTTCTATTATCCTCTTCTGCAGGCATTTTATCCTCTGCAGGCATTTCAACCTCTGCAGGCATATCAACCTCTGCAGGTATATCTTTTTCAGCCTCAACAGTAGGTGTTTGCTGTGAAACCACCTCTGGAGCTTCAACATTTTCACCATCAGAATAAGAGATTACTAGTTTTCTCCTCTTAGCTAGAGGCACTTCATCTGAATCCTCTTTACTAGATTCTGCCACCACAGAGAGTCATTTAGGTCTTTTTGCTCTTTGAATCTTTCTTCTAGCATAAACAGCTCCAGGAGATGTCTGTTTTGCTTTGATATTTTTCTCTATTGTCTTCTTAGCTCTTGCATGTCTTTCAGTAGTTGCTGCTGATTACTTTACTCTGCCTCTTTTTGCTTTAGGCTGTGATTGTGGTTGAGATTGTGATGGTTCAGTGTTTAAGGTTTGAGTATGATCAGTGTTTAGTGGTTCAGGTTATGGTTGGTCTTGAGGTTGGTTGAGAAAATTCTGCAAAGCAAGTGGCAGAACAAAGACAGATAGGTTTTCTTTACCAGCATCTTTATTAGTCATATCAAAGAATATTCTCTTGTTGACTCTAAAAGGCTGAATCACATCAGCTTCAACAATCTCTAAACCAGATACACAAGCAGTGAATAACATTTGACAAAATCGAGCAAAATAAACTGTAGTAGACTCTAACAGTTTATCACCTAGATTCATTAGAACATATCTACCAAAATCAAAATTACTACCATAAAGTAGAGAATACCCGATTTGTATACTGTCCATTGGAATAGCATCCCAGTTAGTGACCTTCTTCTGGAATGTTCTTGTGATGCAGTCGAAGAAAAAATTCCATGTAGCCTATCTCCTGTAGCATCTGTCTCAATTGAGGTTCACCAACATAAGCATAAGAGGTGTGTGTATCAAAACCCATCGTTTCTCTGACAGTTGTGGAGTAATCACAAACTCTTGTTCATCATGAGTGAAGATGATGTTTGGAGTCCCATTCTCTCCTCCATCCACATAGACTGAGTTTCGCCAAAAAGTGGCAATTTGAGATGCAGAGAGAGTACTAGGTTCAACCAGAGCTTGTCCAATCTCTTAGTCTCTTAAGAAATTCTGCATAAGATGAAACGCTTCTGGAACACGTTCATTATTGAGTGGGGCTGCATAATTGTTAGGGACAAAACGTAGACCAAGAACAGTGAATGATTTAGAAGCCATTAAATCAAGAAACGGGCAAGAAATCACAATGAAAAGTGTATGTAGGAAAAGTGTTTGCGAAAATGCGCAAGTGAAAACTGAGAGAACTGTGAGATGTAAAAGTGAGTGAGTGAAAGTAAAAATGAAACTTGTACACAAAAGTAATTAGAGTTGTAATTAAAAATTAAAACTCAATCGTTTGTGTATTCAAACACTCAACAGTTCCTAGATTAATGTGTGAGTGGGACACAATAATGAGTGAGTGGGACACGTGTCATACATGCAGTGGATCAGTTAATCACGCGCAGTAAAAATAGCAATTATCACCGCTGTATTCTCTTTCCTATTTCCAAGACACTTTAACACAATACACTTATTAACAGTTGTCAAAAACACTATTTACTCCAAAATTTTCAAATTATCCAAATGAAAATTTACCTTAGAGTACTAACCACAAACTAACAGCGTTTGTCAATTCTCCAACTTTATCACCGAAACCCTTTCAAAAATTGCACAGTTGTGAAAATATGTGTGTGTGTGTAGCAGAGTTTACCAAATCAATTTTTAGAGCATCTAATTTTTCATAAAATCCATAAAGTAAATCAATAAACACTGGATGCAAAAACTCTCATAGTAAACACTGACTGTATGATGAAAGCTAAACTCTGTAGTAATCAATCTATATACAGTAACATTTAATTTATTTTATACCCCCTCTATTGCTAATATATATATATATATATATATATATATATATATATATATATATATATATATATATATATATATATATATTTATTATTTTTTTTATTCATTCCAGTAATTAGAGGTTGGAGCCAATCACCAAAAATTCAAAAAATTTAGCCCTTATCATTTTGATAAGTTCCTGGGTCATCCTAGTCTTTGACTAGTCACCAAAAATCAGAGAATTTTAGCCCATATTATATACCAATAGGTTCCTGGGTCATCCTAGTCACCAACATAATCTCAAAGGAGTATAGCAACCTATATACATTTTCTTTGGGGGTATTGCAGTAAGCATTTTAATCTACCAGAGTATAACTAACAGAGTTTAGAGTTCATCAACATCAGTAGTTATTCATGAGAGGCAATGCACACAGTATTTATAGACTCAAAGTTTAGGACAAAATAAACTAAGAGATGCTATAAATATGAACCAGTATCATGCTATGTTAACTTTCTGCACAATCTAAGATTAGATCACAATAACTCAGAAAGATTCATGATTAATTGCTGAGAATCATGCTTCATACATATTTCTTCATTGGTGTTTTCATTCAGACAATAATCAACTCAGAATTCACAGAGTTTATCAAACTTATTAACAGTGTATGACATACAGGCATGCTGACAGTATTTAACAGAGTTTGGCAGTGTTTAAAGAAAAACATGTTAACAGAGTATGCATAACAGAGTTTAATCAACAAAGTTCACTTAACACTTAACAAATCAAGGAAATATGAGCAACACATTACATAAGTAAAATTTCAATCTAACCAACATTCCTAGTCAGAACCAGAGACCATTCCTAGTTCATTGACCAGTCTTGTAAATGTAGCTTCACTCAATGGTTTGGTGAAGATATCTGCAAGCTGTTGTTCTGTAGACACAAAATGTAGTTCAATATTCCCTTCTTCCACATGTTCTCTGATGAAATGGTACCTTATGCTGATGTGCTTGGTCATTGAATGCTGTACTGGATTACCTGTCATAGCATTAGCACTTTGATTATCACAGTAAATAGGAATCTTACTGTACCTCAATCCATAATCCAGCAATTGATTCTTCATCCACAAGATCTGTGCACAACAGCTACCAGCTGCAATATACTCTGCTTCAGCTGTAGATGTAGAAATTGATTTCTGTTTCTTGCTGTACCAAGAGACAAGTCTGTCACCAAGAAATTGACAACTTCCACTAGTGCTTTTTCTGTCTATCTTGCAGCCTGCAAAGTCTGCATCAGAATACCCAAGTAGCTTGAAATCTGATTCTCTGGGGTACCACAGACCTAATGATATGGTGCCCTTGAGATACTTGAAGATTCTTTTCACAGCTGTCAGATGTGGCTCTCTAGGATCTGCCTGAAATCTTGCACAAAGACAGGTTGCATACATGATGTCAGGCCTACTAGCTGTCAAGTAAAGAAGAGATCCTATCATGCCCCAGTAGTTTGTCATATCCACTGAAACTCCTGTGTCTTTGTCCAATTTAGTTGCTGTTGCCATGGGAGTTGATGCAGATGAACAGTCAAGCATACCAAATTTCTTGAGAAGATTTCTGGTATATTTTGCTTGATTAATGAAGATACCATCATCTGTTTGTCTCACCCGTAGGCCTAGAAAATAACAAAGCTCTCCCATCATGCTCATTTGATATCTGGACTGCATGAGCTTGGCAAACTTCTTAGAGAGTTTATCATTAGTAGACCCAAAGATAATGTCATCAACATATATCTGAACTAAAAGCAAGTCACTCCCAGATTTGAAATAAAACAGAGTTTTGTCAATAGTACCTCTGTTGAATCAACTTTCTAAGAGAAATTGAGCCAGAGTTTCATACCATGCCCTTGGTGCTTGCTTAAGTCCATAGAGTGCTTTATCCAGCCTGTAGACATGGTCTGGATATTTTGGGTCCACAAATCCTGGTGGTTGTTCAACAAACACTTCTTCTTCAAGCTTCCCATTCAGAAAAGCACTTTTCACATCCATCTGGAACAATTTGAATTTCTTGTGAGAGGCATATGCTAGAAAAATTCTGATTGCCTCTAATCTTGCAACTGGAGCAAATGTTTCATCATAGTCTATTCCTTCCTGCTGTGAATAGCCTTTTTATGATATGTTAGGCCGAATACACACTAATAATCAATATTAGATGAGAGAATAACAATTAAGATGATTATGCACTTTAAATCTTCTGGTATTAAAAACCCTCTTCGTGATGTAAACTATCACAAAGAGCTGCTAGGTTACAATAAAGATAGTTCGATGCACGATACCCTTCTAGGGTTAACCTAACTGTATTTATAAAACATACAGCTGCTATACAATCGCTAATTGATATTCCTAATAATCAGCTATACAATGATATCAATTACAGATTGTCACACGTCTCCTAAGTCAACTCGATCTCTTTGATAGCTATCCAGTCTCCAAAGATCTCGCTTCCATATCAATCTTCAATTGATCTCTAATATCTTTTGTTGACTTCGTACGCGCTGCTTCTAGACAAACTTTACTAAACTCTGTCCAGCTTCCGTCAGTCAGACTTTACTAAACTCTGACTTCCTTCCAGTTAAACTCTGATATTTCACTGTTACACTTAAACACTGAAACATTACATCAATTATATCTAACATGATACATGTCGATATCTTGCTCATATCTTTGCAAAACAGATATGTCTATAGAGTATATATTGTGAGTTACCTGGTAACTTCATCGTTTATATTATACTGGCACTATGTTCGTTAATGCATGGCATATTGTTTCAAAAATACTTTTGAACTGTTATATATATTATTGTTCAGTATACATTATTGTTGGTGGGCTATTGATCACCCTTGCTTTATTTATTATATCACAACAACAGCTAGGTTTGATGGCCCACGTAAGGCGTACTCGGCGCAAGCAGATGACTCCAGCCGTAGGATTACCCGCTAATATTGTTGCTGCCATTGCTGAGGTAGTAACGACCAGTAGAATAGACTTGCAGCTTTTGTTTTCAGCCTTAATTATATGTATAATTAATGTTAATCAACGGTAAGAAACTTTTAAACTTATGCTGTAATCCTTTTGGGTTGTAATAACTTATAATTATGGATCCGATAATTAGAGACTTATTTCAATTTCATCTTTGGGACTATAACTGGTTGTGTGTGATGGGATATTATTGCGGGGTCATAGCATGCTGTTTATTTATTTTGCTTCAAGTTCAAGTATTGTTGATGGAATTGAGACCGTAACGACCAGGTCCCCGATCCCGGATCTGGGGCTATTACAGAAATGGTATCAGAGCGAGAGTAATATATCCCAAGAGATATTGCGACGTTATATAATAATAAATTCAATAAGATAATAAGAACTCTTGCCAAGTTCACCTAAAACCCTTACAGGAACTTTTTAAGTATCATGATAGTAACATAGTTCGTATTGTGTAGGCGAGCGACATCTCTGACCCTGAGGCTTTTGAGAGACAGCACGACGAGGAGTTTCTCAGGACCACTAATCCGTATTATGAGCATCTGGATGATGAGGATGGAGACACAGAGGTTAGGGAGTCTGAGGAGGAGGACCTAGAGGAGGTCCAGGCAGATGCAGATACTGAGGTTGTTGAGTCTGAGGAGGAGGACCCAGAGGAGGTCCAGGCAGGTGAGGATATTGAGATAGTTGCCGAGGATGCTGGCGAGGAGGATCCGGAGGAGATCCAGATTATATCTGATATTAGGGTTATTGAGGAGGTCAGCGACATGACTACTGAGCCAGTTGATGATGCTATTTGGAGTTCAGGACATCGTGTGCCACCACTCCCTACTGAGAGGGCCCCTACCCCACCACCCTTGCCTGTGAGCCCTTTTTCTGAGGAGTTTGAGGAGCTTACCACCGAGCCGCAGCAGGCAGAGGCTGCACCTCCAGCAGAGCCATCTACCCCACCCCATATTCCGATAGAGGGGATACCAGTGTGTGTGCATAACTGGGTTGTGAGCAGACTTTCTACAGATTTAGCAGTGGCTGAGGCCAGGTTAGCAGTGGCAGTGACCCGTATTGAGCTGAGGGCCCGGATGAGGGTCCGGACTTTACCTACCGATGGACATGGCATGGTATCCTAGATAGATGCTGAGGAGATCTTTCGCATTGCTATGATGAGGGTTAGGGCTTTGGGCTCCACTGGTTGCTGATTTCAGAGACAGTGATGTAGTAGTCTAGTCTTCTAGTCATGTACGGACATAGTAGTACTTTTGTGGGATAGTTTCATTGTATTTAGTTTCCCTTTTACTGATTAGACGAATAGACCATGTATTTCACTTTTGACTAGATGTTGTTAGGATGATTGTACTTCTAAACTATCGACGTGACTCGGATGATGTATCTTTCAGTACCATGTATATATTTGTTTCCTTTCAGTCAGTTCAGTTCTGTTGTGACGCGATCACAAGTTTATTAGATTATTTTCTGCACGTACTATTTTCGATTAAGCTGCAATGAAATATAGAACTGTGGGATCCTAAATCCAAATATGTAATGATTTTGCGAGAAGGAATCTTTAAAACAAGTGAATTAGCCTAATGTGTAATTGTCCGAATTTTCAGTAAGATGCCTCCACGAAGAATGGGAACTAGGGCTAACCTCCATGAATCTACCGATCAAGAAAGTCATAATCGACATAGGGACAATCCCGAATATGATGAAGCGCAAGATGAGGATTATAATGAGCAAGAGGATTCCCAGTATGGGACAGCAGATGCAACCTTTTTCACTGGAGAATTCGAGGAAGAAGTAGAAGTGGACGAAACTGAAGTTGAGCAAGAATGGGAGAACCAGGATAGAGACCCCATGGGTCATTTTATGGATCTGCTTAGGCAAAATTTGAACCGTTACCCCCAACCACCCCAGGGAAACAACAGTACCGTGGCAAATTCTTTCAGGGCCTTTAAGTCCCTTAAGCCCCCGGAATTCCAAGGATCAGCTGACCCAGTCGAGGCAAGAGGTTGGATAAAGGAAATGGAAAAGTCATTTGAGATTCTAAGCATTGAGGAGGCGCAAAAGACTGTTTTTGCCACTTACCTTCTGAAAGGAGAGGCCAATTACTAGTGGGAGGCCAAGAAAAACATGGAGACCAATACTATAGTAACCTGGGAGAGGTTCAAGCAATTGTTTTTGGAAAAGTACTTCCCGAGGTTTATGAAGACTCAAATGGAGCTCAAGTTTTTAGAACTGAAATAGAACAATTTATCAGTGGCTGATTATGAGGCCAAGTTTACCGAGCTATCAAGGTTTGTGCCAGAATTTGTGGATACTGAGGAGAAGAAAGCTAATAGGTTTCAGCAAAGGTTGAAGCAGTGGATTCAGAATCGTGTAGCAGTCTTAGAGCTTACAGACTATGCCACCTTGGTGCAGAAAGAAACAATTATGGAAGCAGGGAGTGATCAGATGCAGGGGGAAAGAGAGAAAGGGGGGATAAAAAGGAAGCATGCAAGCATGGGAGAAGGTTCCACAGGAGGAAAACCCCCGAATAATTTTAATCGAGGAACAGTTTCCCTACCTGGAAGGAATGTAGGATTGAAACCCTCTGTAAGCGCAAGTGTGAGCCAGGGCGGCCAGCAATCAAGAGTGTCCCGCTCCTACCATTCCCGACCTTCATTACCAGTATGTGCAACTTATGGGAGGAGACATTCCGGAGTGTGCAATCATAAACTGATAACCTGCTATAAGTGTAGACGAGTGGGCCACTATGCGGCCTCTTGTACCACAGTTACCCCTATTGCCAGCAAAGGCACTGCTTGTTTCGAGTGTGGATGTCAAGGTCACATGAAGAAGGATTGCCCAATGAACAAGCTAGCAGCATAAGGGGCAAGCAAAGCTACCTCGAATAGGCCACCAACTGCTAGAACTTTTAACATGACAGTGCAGGATGCCGTGAGAGACACGGATGTGATAGCAGGTACCTTTTCTCTTAATTCGGTTAGTGCAAACATCTTATTTGATTCTGGAGCAACTAAGTCTTTTATATCGAGGGATTTTGCTCGTAAATTGAAACTTAAGACCCAATCACTAAGGATTCCTTACAAGTAGAGATAGCCAACCAAAAAATAGTTCCAGTTAATCAGATTCACCCCGATTGCAAATTAGAAATAGGAGGACAATCTTTTTGAGTTGACTTGATTCCTTTTATGCTAGGGGAATTTGATGTTATTTTGGGAATGGATTGGTTGTCCTGCAATAATGCTCAGATAGATTGTAAAGGGAAAAAGGTTAAGTTGAAAAACCCAGGAAAGAAGGAAATAGTGTTTCGAGGGATACGACAGACCCAAAACTTTCTGACCATGGCGTAAACCAAAAGATTGTTACGAAAATGAAACGAGGCTTACTTTGCTTATGTTATAGACACCCAGAAGGAAGCACCTAGGTTGCAGGACATTCCGGTAGTTAATGAGTTCGAAGATGTGTTTCCACAAGATCTTCCCGGATTACCACCTGACAGAGTAATTGAGTTTGCTATTGAGTTAGCCCCGGGGACGGTGCCAGTTTCAAAAGCCCCGTACCGGTTAGCCCCAGTAGAAATGAAGGAGTTAGCTACCCAATTACAAGAACTATTGGATAAGGGTATGATAAGACCCAGTGTGTCGCCGTGAGGAGCACCTATGTTGTTTGTTAAGAAGAAGGATGGGAGTATGAGGTTATGCATCGACTACCGAGAGTTGAACAAGCTAACCGTAAAGAATAAGTACCCGTTACCCAGAATAGATGACTTGTTTGACCAGCTAAAGGGTGCTGTGTACTTCTCAAAGATTGACCTGAGAACCGGATATCACCAACTGAAGATTAAACATATTATTGGAGGAATTTCGTAACAACACGAAATCGGAGGTTTACTGGAATAATAGAGCGAATTGGTATGAATATGGCTATTTTAGGGGATTAGGGTTTGTAAAAAAGAGAGGGGCTGGACTTGGCAGGTGTCTTGTCTCGTGTATCGGATCCCATCCTCTGCCAAGATGGCTACGTACCTATGTTTATACAGGATCAAACCCACGTAGTTCTGTGCAATTGTGTCGATCCCTGAGAGACTTTAGGGATAAACTTTGTTAATGTGCTAATTACCGATTTTATCTGATTTAATCTTGGCGTTGTGATATCTTCCTGATTTGAAGAATATCGTTTGGAGATATTTTCTGTTAGTTGATTGGTTAAGATTGATTCTTTCCTCATTTCTGAGAGAGGATATTACTTAGTAATTAAATAATAATTATTAATCTGAATTAATAATTATTAAATATTAGAAATTTGAGAGATTATTAGACATGCCAAAAATATGGCATAACAACTATCCCCCAGTTCTTCACTATAGCTTGGTGCAGTAGAGAACTAAAAATTCTTCAAGCTTCCAAATTTCTTCAATCGCTAAAAAAACTGAAAATAGACGATTAGAAAGACATTTAGAGCACCACAGTGCTCGTTAGGCGTATGCGGATGCAAGTGTGACAGCATGCGATGACCACTATAAGATATATATTTGCCAAGGTTTCAAATGTGCGAGCATAAATAATATTTTTAAAATCCTTTGTGATCCTTATTGTCTAGCTAGGACCTTGGCATTTTGTATATATCCCGAATTGGCATACACGATATTCAAGTGTCTGATGCAACCGCATAAGGATGTGTCTTCGTTTCTGGCGAGTGTGTCAATAAGAGTTGTGATTCTTGCGAACCTCGCACGCGTCCCTTCCTGGGCTGGCGAACGCGTCCCTTCTTGGGCTGGCTGTGCTATGAGGTTTCCTGGCGAACCTCGCACGCATCCCTTGTTGGGCTGGTGCACGCTTCCCTTGTTGGGCTAGCTGTGCTATAAGGTCTTAAAGATATTTTGCGTAGGAATGCCTTCCCACCCATTCTTCATGGGCCTTCAATAATACAGAGGGTGCTGCACTTTACTCAAGCGTGTAGCATTGTGAGATTTATAGCTTATCCATGCTACCCTACTTGACAATTTAGTTCGCAAGTTTGTAAACATTTTTGACATATATGTACTATCACGACGATATATGAAAAATATTTTATAAATCCATATGCAATAATAAATATGCTCTTTTAAGAGTGTCGCGATATTTATTTTTTTCAAAAATAATGCTTCCTTTTTTTTGTAGAAAATCTTTTAAAAAATTATGCGTCCCGCATATATAAATTTTTTTCTTCAAAGCCTGCAGTTCGTACGGGATTGTAAAATATCCGCAATCATCAAAATAAATATTCACAATTCATCAGCATAAATATCTCGTACGATATTTTCTAAATCGCAATAATTTTACAAGCATAAAAATATATTGCTCGCACGTATTTTAAAATAATAAATATTTTTCTTGAAAAATATTTAAAAAAACATAAATTATGGATGCGTGACATGGCATAATATTTAATTTCAAAAAATTAAACGAAGAATAAAAGAACATATCTTTTAATTTAATTTTTTTTCCCGCGTTCTCAGTCTTGTTCCGCTGACTTTTCCTGCGCGCGACTCCAAGTCTCTGACCTTCGTGTACTTTTTCTTTTCCAGTGAATTTTGCTTCAATCCTTTTACTTCATGCGGGGTTTAATATTAATCCCTTATTTTTCTTCGTGTCTTGTTTTAATTATCACCGCGGGTCATGTTATGCCAACGAACTACCATGTTTGTTCTGCTTTTGCTTCTGTAGCTTTTTGCTCCATTTTTTCTCCTTTTTTTTTTCTCCTCTTCGCTGTTGTCCCACGTCCAAGCCTTTCACTCTGTTTATTTTCCTATGGTTTTTGTTGCTTCTCTTAGTGATGCGGTCCCTCAGTACATGCCTTTTCTTATTTTTTCGGTTGACATCGATGTTCTGTATATGTTGATTAAACCCAAAAAACCCCGTAAATTTGATAAAATTAATCATCCTCCAAGAATAATAAAAATTGATGCCCTCCTTCTAGCGCCAAATGTTATTGGAGGAATTTCGTAACAACACGAAATCGTAGGTTTGCCGGAATAATAGAGCGAATTGGTATGAATATGGCTATTTTAGGGGATTAGGGTTTGTAAAAAAGAGAGGGGCTGGACTTGGCAGGTGTCTTGTCTCGTGTATTGGATCCCATCCTCTGCCAAGATGCCTACGTACCTATGTATATAGGATCAAGCCCATGTAGTTCTGTGCAATTGTGTCTATCCCTGAGAGACTTCAGGGATAAACTTGGATAAGTGGATTTTATATCCACTTGGAACGTTCCATATCGGATTAAATTGATTGTCTTGGTCTCAAGTTTGTTGTAGTTTTGATGTGTTTTTGTTTAGTTGTGCAGGTTCATGAAATATTGATTAGGGTTGATGTTTTCGTCAATGTTGGAGTTGAATTCGAGCATAGGAATGAGGAATGAAGTCTTTCCCTAGGCTACCGTGAAGGTTCATGAGTCAAAGGAATGAAGAACGGGGAGTGGGAAAAGAATCGGAAGAGAAAACGGATGAGAAATAAACAAATTGTGGAAAATTCGGATTTCCGGGTAGGTTGCGCAGTCTTCACTGTTTTTGCCATATCTGGAGTTCTACAAGTCCGTTTGAGGCCCGTAAGCAGTCCACGCGAAGCTTGGGAAATTTTCTATCAATCTAAAGCAAAATCAAAGTTTGGGCAGAATTTGAGTGCGCAGACTGCGCCCCTAAATCATCAAAAGTTGGCAGACTGCGCCCTAGGTGCGCAGACTGCGCCCTTGGACAGAATGCTACTGCGCAGGCTGTGCCCTAGGTGCGCTGACTGCGCCCCTGTGCGGCCAGATTTGCTGAATTTTGATAGTTTTGCCCTAATTCGAGTTGTAAACGTATTTTTGGCAGTTTCCTGTACCAAGTCAAATTCTATTAGTTTTGTAAGGTACTTTCTTGTGTGGCAAGACTTCTAGAGCCTATTTAAACACATCCTACCATTGTAATTTGGAACACCATTACATATCAATTACTTAGGTTTATTTATATCTTTTCATACTTTGTTTTTATCATGGTTTCATCAGATCCCATGATGACGAGAGGTTCGATTATGAACTAATCATTGTAATGGAATTCTAACCGATTTATTTATGGAGCTTTAGTATCTTGATTGCTTTAAAGATCTGTGTGTGATGTATATCTGATATCCTTGTATGGTTATGCTTAATTGATAGATGCATCGCGAACATCTAATTTGTTAATCTCTTGTGAAGTGAAAGTGGATCTTGAGATTTAGAACTTGTCATGCTAGCATAGGTTCATGATTGTTTATCAACATGATTCGTAGTATGAGATGAAAATACTTATATTTCCCTGTGTGATCTTTATGGATAACTTGTTCTTCAACAGTTATGTTTTCAAATTCTATAGAGATATAGGGTCTATGCATAATTGGTGTCTATTCATCTTTTATCTCTTTTGTGGATGTCTGTTTAGTTTGGTATACGTATGCTGATAGGTAGCGTGTACTTATTTCGTGTTATCCGATCAGATATCATAACCATTGCATATAGTGATTAAAGGCGTCAGATCTAAGCGAAGTATTTAATGAAGTTAGGATTCCATCATTTATCTTGCGTAAGTAATTCGATTTTAATTATCATTAGTTAAGTAATTCTTAGTTTAATAGTTTGCATCTTAGTTTAATTTAGATAATCAAACCCCAATATTGTTAATTGTCTTAGCAGTGCATAATAACCATACATTGTTGCATAGGTACAAAACTGAATTAAAACCATAACCAGATCTCTGTGGGAAAGAACTCAACTTTATTCTATATTACTTGTGACCACGTACGCTTGCGTGATATTTAGTGCAAACAAGTTTTTGGCGCCGCTGCCGGGGATCATCGGTGTTTTATTTTTAGTTTATGTGCTTGTCATCAGTGGTCGTTAGAGTTCATTGACTCGGATTGTTTCTTACATAGTTGTTTAGTTCTATGTATTTCAGGTAGCAATGGGAGAACCAGCACCAGCGAAAGCATTGATGTATTACTCTCAACCAAAGATCAATGACGTCCAATTTAGCATTGTCAGGCCAGCTATTGCAGCTAATACTTTTGAAATCAAGCCTAGCATAATTCAGATGGTGCAGAATTCGGTTCAGTTTGGGGGTGCTTCAACGGAAGATCCTAATATGCACATTCGGGACTTTATCGAGATCTGCGACACCTTCAAGATCAATGGTGTGTCTGAGGATGCTGTGAAATTGAGACTTTTCCCATTTTCTCTACGGGATAAAGCTAAGGGCTGGTTGCACTCTCTACCAGCAGGTTCTATTTTGACATGGGAGGATCTTGCTCAGAAATTTCTCACTAAATTTTTCCCCATGGCAAAGACCGCAGCAATCAGGAATGCTATAACTCAATTTTCACAACAGTCTGAAGAATCTTTGTGCGAAGCTTGGGAGCGATATAAGGAGATGCTAAGGAAGTGTCCACATCATGGGATGCCTGATTGGATGGTGATTAACTGCTTTTATAATGGCTTGGGTGCACGGTCAAGACCCATGCTGAATGCAGCATCAGGTGGAGCTCTATGGGCTAAGAGCTATGTGGAAGCTTATGAGTTGATTGAGATGATGGCTGCGAATGAATACCAGAATTCAATTCAGAGATTATCACAAGACAAAATAGCAGGAATTCTGGAAGTTAATACAGTCACAGCTCTAGCAGCTCAGCTAGAGGCACTTAATAAGAAATTGGATTCTATGTCAAAGCATGGGGTGCCTGAAGTTGCTAGTGTTTGTGAGCTATGTGCGGGCGCACATGAGACGACTCAATGTGCCATATCTATTGAATCGGCGCAGTTTGTGAGCAATTTTCAGAGATCGCAGCAGCTAGCTCCCAACATCTATCATCATAATTTCAGCTGGAGCAACGATCAAGGCTATCAGCAACAGTATGCTCCAAGGCAACAATTCCAAACTTTGGGATTTCAGCAACAGTCTTATGAGAATGCTGGTCAATCTTCGAATGAAAAATCTGAAGTGGATGAATTGAGGTTGATGATTAAAAGTCAGGCGGTATCTCTCAAGACATTGGAGAATCAGTTTGGACAAATTGCAAGTGCCTTACTCAACATGCCGCAGGGAGTTCTTCCTAGTGCCACAGAGATAAATCCAGGAAAACAAGATGGCATGGAGCAGGTTAATGCCATAACACTCAGATCTGGAAAAGTCACGAACGATCAGAATTTAGCAATTGAGAATGAAGAAGAAATTCATGATCAGGATCCTACAGAAAAAGAAGAAAATTCTATTTTTTCAGAATCTGTGGTGGATAGTGATGAGGAGGAAGAGTGTGAGTCACTAGGCTTGGCTGATCTTTGGGATTCTAAGGTGCTGGTTGATGAGGGGCTTAATGACCTTTTAACCCTCAAAGTTTCCACTGATATACCCATCAGCCCTCAATATTTCAAAACGTTCCTTTTAACCCTCGAAGTATCCATAAAGGTCATAATAACCCTTAAACCGGTACAAAAAATAAAAAATAAAAAATAAAAAAACGGTATAACTCGGATGGGCAAAAAAGACATTTCACAAACCGATACCGAGGGTTAAAAGGTATACTTTAGATACTTTGGGGGTTAAAAGGTATACTTTAGATACTTTGGGGGTTAAAAGGTATAACTCGTACAAATGAGAATGGGCTGAGAATGGTTTAATGGAAGATATCATGGAAGCTGTTAACAATGACATTGATAAGGCCTCAGAATTGTTAAAAGAAATGGTTTCTTCTATGAGCCTACGTGATAAAAAGGAAACAGAAGTTACGGATTTCAAATATAATGCTGATAATTTTTACTCAGAGAACAATACCTTTTTGGCTGATATAGATCTGACTTTACGTGAGACCCAAGATCTTGTTAGACTTAGCTATGCGCATCAAAACGGTATTGTATATAAGAATTAAAAACAGATAGATGTTAATGCTGCTTTAGAAGAAGGCCATCCTGATCATTCAACAAGTGAAATGCGTAGTCTGCATAGCTTGTCTAATATTCCTGTTGAGCCTGAATGGGAAGAGGATGATGTTTACTTGATCAATCGGAAAGATGCTGTGAGAACGATGAGGTCTAATGAGCATCCCTAACCAAACTAAATAAATAAATAAATAAATATATCAATTATATTTTTTTATTAATTGGTTTTGGTATCTTATCCTTATAATCATACATCAATTTTTATTCCAATTTTTTTATGGAACAGGCTAGCATCACGGCATTCGAAGGCAGCCAGTGATGCTTATTTAAGAGGTGATCAATTATCTGCCCAACAATATTCCACAAAGGCCAGGGAAGAATGGAAGGAAGCTAAAATGTATAATGCAGTGGCTGCAAAGGAAATCCTAAGAAAAAGGAATTGTGAGAATGATTTGTGGAAACTGGACTTGCATGGTCTGCATGCATCGGAAGCAGTCCAGGCCTTAAAGGAATACTTGCAGAAGATTGAGTCTCAGGTTGCCCCTGCAACCAACACTACAAACATGGTACGATCTGTATCTCCGGACTCATTAGGTATGGATAGGGAGAAGTGCAATTTCCTTCCTACATTCATTCAGATCCAATTCTAGAAACACACAAGACATTCTATTTCAATCTTGATTTATTCTTACCTCTGCAGCTAAGTTCAACACTCTACTAAATTAATTGATTCTTACCTCTCCAGTTGATCCCAACCCTCATTGTTTGTGCTATAACATTCTTATATTTTCATGACTTGGTAAGGGAGCTGTGGGATATAGAGATACACAGGGTACCTTAGGAATAAATTTGCAAGGCAATTCAAGAAATTACGAAGTTGTAAATTAGTAAAATAAACAAAGATTTGTGAAATTGTACCAAGACTTTATTCACTAATAAGCATATTTTGTTTAACTAAATTTGTGCTGAAATTTCCTTAGATACTCAAAGTCCTTCAAAGTTCCTACTGTTAACCTAGTTTGTGCTTAAATTACCAAATATACTAAAAGTCCTTCGTAGTTGCAACCGATCAAAATTTAATTTGGATTACATGTGTGCATGATATCTTTGAATTCAGGTGATTTCTTTACCTGCAGGCATAGGACTTCATAGTCGAGGACAAGCTGCACTTCCAAGTGGCATTGAAACATTTCTTAGTGAAAATGTTTTATTAAATAATCATTGAGTATATATAAGATTTGTATATATTTTATTTAATTCATTGAGTTTTAATTGAAATGTCATCCAATGAGGTGTAGTAAAAATATTATTATTGCAAATTTGATAATTACTCACTCAATATAAGTTAATATTCTTATGTACTATAACATTATTCGATAGTCGCCATGAAAAAAAGTTATTATTTTAAAGGAAAATCATATCATGAATAAATTCAATTATTGAGAAATAAATTTTTAAAAAATAAATAGAGTACTTCTACCAAGTATAAATATTAAACGGTGAAAATACTACTACTACTACTACTACTACTACTACTACTACTACTACTAAGTATAAATATTAAATTTTTGATGCCATAACTTATTTCCCTCATGTACTTTACACTTGTATAAACATTTTCTGAGTTATACCTTTTAACCCCCAAAGTATCTAAAGTATACCTTTTAACCCCCAAAGTATCTAAAGTATACCTTTTAACCCTCGGTAGCGGTTTGTGAAATGTCTATTTTGCCCATCCGAGTTATACCGTTTTTTTATTTTTTATTTTTTTATACCGGTTTAAGGGTTATTAGGACCTTTATGGATACTTCGAGGGTTAAAATGAACGTTTTGAAATATTGAGGGCTGATGGGTATATCAGTGAAAACTTTGAGGGCTAAAATATTGAGGATGAAGAAGAAATTCATGATCAGGATCCTACAGAAAAAGAAGAAAATTCTTTTTTTTCAGAATCTGTGGTGGATAGTGATGAGGAGGAAGAGTGTGAGTCACTATGCTTGGCTGATCTTTGGGATTCTAAGGTGCTGGTTGATGAGGTGGTTTCATGGTCAAATCTTGAGGATAGTGCAATTGAGTATTTTCTTGAGAAAGATGTTTTGGTTGATGGTAATAAAGATCTTCATGAGTTGTATAGGAATTTTACTTCTAATGAGATGTTAGAGGAATTGAAGGTCATTTGTTCTAAGCATGAATTCCAACTTGAGGATAGTTCTTTTGATCCCAAGTCTGTTGTTAAGACCTCTATTGGTGAACCACCTACTTTTGTTCCTAATCCGTCCATTACCACTCTTGATCAGTCTTGGTAGTTAATAATGAAACTCATCATGTTGAAGAAGTTTACAAGCTCGAGTTTAAACCACCAGATCACTTGAGGTATGTATATTTGGGTCAATCATCTACTTTGTCTATTATTATTGTTACTAACTTGTCAGGTAGTGAAGAGAACATTGTTGCTGACACCTTTGAAGAGCGAAGAAGGCTGAAACTTGTCATCGAGGATGTAGCCCCGGAAAAGATAATTAAATGGCCATATAGAGATACGGTGTAGAAATTTTCAAGAGAAAAAGCCATTGCCAGGTCTAGCTAAAGACTTTAAACAAAGGCGCTTCGTGGGAGGTAACCCACGTGTTTCGGTATTTTTAGGTATGTTTCCTGCTATCCCTTGTATTTACTTCCATTCAATGCGGACATTGAATCTTTTAAGTTTGGGGGTGGTGTAGTGTATATGTAGTTATTTGTGATTGTGAGTCATTATGTTCATATAGATATCATGTTTGCATAATAGTAGTAATTCATGCATATATGTTCGTATTAATTATGTTTTGTTTCATATAGGGCATTCTGTTTTTGTTTTGTTTACCATGTGAGTTCATTTAGTTGCATTTTCATGGCATGCATTTTTCATGATCCCTTAGGACGAGCTGATTCTTATTAGTGGGTAGATGTTTTATTGACTGTGGTATTGATGAATAGATGTGGCGTTCCCAAAATCCGGGGTATAGATTTGGGGCCACTAACCACAATCCACACAACACAAACCTAGATATAAACATAATACAATAATAAAATACCCCTGATCCAAGACCGCTTACAGGTTATGGTATGAAACAAACTACCAAATTTAATTATTACAATCAAATCTCAGTATAACCTTATTATACAAACTGATAACCACTAAGTTCGTATACCGAACTATTAAACCAACCTCTGACAAGCTCAATCACTACCCGGAGAAACCAATAACTCAAACATCACCTCTCGCTGCAGGAACAGGAAAACTCATCCACACAAGATCCACTAATCTCCTCTATTAACTGAAGAAAAAATTAAAAAAAAAACAAGAGTGAGCCAACAATGCTCAGCAAGTGTAAACAGTGATAGCAATATCAAGAACAATATAGGTTCTGATCAACAAGAATAATCATCATACGGTAAGAAAGAAATCAGCTGAAGCAATTAAATATCGTGACTCCAAGATGAGCTAACAGGGCTCCACTAGAATAAAAATGCATCAACAATGAGAACTGATAAATGTTGACAATCAAAGATAATCATCATAGGCTTCAATGGAATCAGGCTTTAAAGCAACTCAACCTCAATGTATGGATTAGAATTGAATTTTTATTTATTTTTTTTAAAAAAAACAATAAGGTTAGGCTGCTGATCAGTCACGCACTAACCCCGGACAAACGCACACAGCAATGTCCTATAATGGATCCACGACACACATTGGCCTTTAACTTTTGACCATTAAACTGGTCTCCCCGAAGGGACTCCTCTGACCATAATATGGTCTCCCCGAAGGGACATCTGTTGACCATTAATATGGTCTCCCCGAAGGGACATCTGAAAACATTCCAATTCGAAATCCAATGCACTAGGTGTCGGGACAATCGACAACCTCTGTCAATCAAACAATCTAGAAAACTCACGTTCCAGCACAACAACTCAACTAGTGGAATGAAAAGAGGATCAACAATTCTATCCTCGATATCGACAAGTTCGATATATAAATGGGGTGATAATAGATAAAGAACCACAACAATAATAAATGTCGACGAGATCAACAATAAATGGGTGAGAATGTCATCATTATAATAATAATTAAGGAACAGTTTCACTTGAATGAGAAGTGAAAAGAAATACTTGCAACCTGATTAACAACAACTGTGATTATAAGATAAGGTAAGGATCTAGTCAAATGCTAAGCATTTAATAAAAATTTACCAACACATTGTCAAGTTTGAATCAACATAAGTGAATTAAGTAGTTTAAAAAATGATCATTTGTAAAATAACTACAAGATAATTAAATTGTAGGTCAGTTTGAAAAAAACATCCCCTAAAGAGGGTCCATAGGTGAAAATATGTCGTAATCAGGGTCCGTGTTAAAAGATTTTTATAAGATTTTAAAATCTTGGATTTCCTCTGTTTACAACGTCCTTTAAACATTTTCGAAGAAAAATAAAATAAAATAAATGGTACTCTCTTGAGGAATCCAATAATATACCATGTTTCAAACCAATATTGTAAAAAATATTTGTAAGACCGGTCGAAGATTTGCACTTGAGCTAAAGGTGGAAATATAAACATTTGCACGTCATATGAAGAAGGACGTCACTTTGTAAACATAATTTGATCGACACGTTTGATATATAAATAGAACAGAATTGCGTCACTTGAAAAATAAGTGAGGAGCGATAACACTTGCCTCGACACACGAAGTTCTCGATCCTAAAACCTCAATCCGTTGCTCATCTTCACATCAGTCTCAACTTCTTTACACAACGGCCTCTTACTCGGCTCTACTTCCATCTTTCCTTCCTAATTCGTCAATATTCATGTCAATACACTCGTCGGCTTCGATAAATATCTTCCTGCTCGAAATTCCATTTACCCGTACACTGCTCTTGACCTGATCTCCTACTTGTACCTATACAAGGTAAAGTGTTACTTCAGTACCAAACTAACCAAAACCTTATTGATTGCTCTATTTTACCCATACGTGTCCTATAACGCTTTACACATAATACACATACAGAACATATCCGATTATATTTATAAAATAGTTTTAGTATAATCAGCCAAGTCACATAAACAAATAACATAGATTGCCATTTATTACTTGCAATTACTACGCACATATGACATATATGTACATATATTTCTTATCTTATTACTATAAGAATTATATATTAATTCTAACGAAAATCGGACAACACCTCCTTTGCACGGATACACATCCCGCCGGAACATAACCGACACAACCAACAACAATCACCACCTTCGAACATAACTACAACCAAGCAATAATTAGAAATATAAACCCCCTGTACATAATCGACTACAACTAGCAGTCACCATACATCATTCTAACAAGTCATACCTTTTCGAATCATATCCGTTTATTATTAAACAATCTGAACCCGCAAACATTTATAAGTTCGAAAATTCAATGAAAATACATAAACACATATACAGTTCATATCTCGAATTTAAACGATAATATTATAATTTAGGGGTCTCAATTTCATCATCGACCCCACCACCGGCTCATCGGAGTTCATCACCGGTGGCGGCAAAATTTGGGGGTTCCCATTTTTTTGGACATCCTTCCACAAATTCCACCGATTTTTGAGCTAATATCAAACCAAACAATCAGTAAAGCATCTTCATCAAATGTAATCATAAAAAGAATTCGGTAAAACATAAACCGATCAACAATTCGGAAAACGAGCAGCAGCCCATGAACACGCGTACATACACGCACACATATATATATACACGGTCGGGCAAAGAACAGAGGGGAGGGGTTCGATTGTTCACACAAACCATCAAGAACACACGCACACGATCGATGCTTACCCACACACCACACATAGGTGCAGTCCTAGCCACGGCACACACACACAGAGAGTAGTTCGCACATACACAGTCGGGATGAGGGAGAAAGAAGGAGAGTTGTGGGAGGGAGCATAGGGAATTAGAGAGAAGCGAGAGTGTGCTAGGGAGAGAAAGAGGTCGAGAGGTTACAGAGGTTCGAGAGAGATTCTCTCAATGTTTCCAGAGAGCAACACCAAAAACCCAGCTGAATTAGTCAAATTAGGGATTTAAGATGAATTTGGGAAAAAATCACAGGGGTAATACAGTAATTTTGCACTGCCGAAAATTTAAAAACTAAGTACTTTAATTAATTTCTAAAAACCGAAATTAAATGAGGAATGAAAAATTAAGTTTAAAATTTTCTAAAATAAACTTTATGAAATTACACATACTCCCATATTTTTAAAATATTTTTAGGATCGAAAACAAATTAAATATGGATTTTGAAAGTTTTGAACTCTACAATCATTTTAAAATACTTAAACACCCAAAATAATTCGCCCTATAATTTTTAAAACTGAATAATATCATAAAGTTAATATCACGAGAGATTTTGTGATTTTTAACAACTCCGATGATTTTATAAAAATCTCAGAAGATCAATAATGCATGATTTAAATACATTTTAATCATCACAATTACAAATAACAATACACGGACTTACACGACACACAAAAATCATCATATAAACATAGGAACACAATATCACATATATTGACCTTCTCACAAATAATCACATCATATAATCCACATTTAATATTAAATAAGAAATTTTAAATACGCGATTTTCTTGGTCGTTATATCCTTCCCCCATTAAAAGGATTCTGTCCTCAGAATCAATCCTACGAACACAAGTAACAGTACTCCTGAAACGCTCGCTTCCAATTTCCTAGGTTGTATTCTCAACTCTAGGACTCCTCTATATCAAATCATTCCTCAATAGGCTTATCCTGTAAGCCCTCAAACTTCAAGATAAACTTAAACCTTACCTTTACAAATTTCGTTAATTCGAAACATTTATTACTCTTAAACGAATGTCTGATCTACAGAAAATCGGGCATGACCTTTTTGTATAATGGACTATGCCCTGCGTAATCATTTCAAATACCAACCCAATCATTCATAACCGATTCATCTCTATTTATTCACCATCTTAATTTAATCATACACAATGCTAATATAAAATCTGCCTTGACTTGCAGTAAACACGTAAATAAATAAAGCTACCTTGACTTGCAGTAACCAGACAATTGAACCATCCATGATACCTTGATTCAATCTGTCAACCAAACCTCATATCATCTATTCTCGATCGTGTCCTTGAAATTGAATACTACAATCAAACACATACATCATTAGATATACAACAAACATGATTCAATTAACAACTCATTTCTCACTCTTATAGAAACATTTTGCGTTGTTAAAGCTTTTGAAATAAAATATCTCCGTAACATTTAACCTTGAAATTTACAGTTTCGAAAACTAGCACGCTCCAAAACCTTGACTTCGACATAATCCAACACAAGGATAAAATTTTTAAATAATTGGCTTGTAACATTATTATCCCAGGGTCACAGCCCCCTCGATATCGACCACAAAACAACTTTCAATTCAGCACTTCCCCACATACTCTACCTTTTACAACATGAAATTCGACTTAAGATACGTCAAGTCATTCGTACATCTTCAACAGATAGCTCACGATCCTCGAAATCATCTAAACATCACTATCCCGCGTCTTCTAAAATCAACTCCCGAATCATAGCTCTGCATACTCAACAAGGTCTCGAATTTGACTCTGCGCATTACAACTTCAATGTTTTAACACTACTTAAATTAACCACGGAATCATGACATTCAGTCATCACTTACATTTGGAACTATTCCGAACAAATACATGTTCACCACTTGTCCTCCTCACTATTCAATTCTTTTTAAGTCAATTCATTCACATTCTGGTTCGTCACCTATTAATTTCATGATAACTGTAAGAACCCCAAATTTTGGATATAATTAAAACTTTTTATTAAGTAATGATAAAATGAGGAACAATGATTCCAACAACAAGGTCACCAGCTCTAATGAATGGTGGTTTCAAAGAACAATGATTGTAATGAATGGATATTGCTTGATATTGCTTTGGACAATGATCCTGATGCATTGGTATATTGTCAGAATAGAGTAATTCGATGGTTGAGGACATAGATAAGAATAATCTACCATCCAGGAAGGAGCTAAGGGATCCTTGAAGGGAAATGAGTACGTGCATAGTGTTTCCCATACGTGCATAGTATTTCCCGTACGTGCATAGTATTTCCCATACGTGCATAGTATTTCCCGTATGTGCATAGTGTTTCCCGTACGTGCATAGTGTTTCCTGTACGTGCATAGTAATTTGGTGGATGAATAGTGATTTTGTAAGTTGGAAAACTTTTCACGCCACCCTATGTACGGGACGTGATATGGATGTTTCGAAGTCATATTAGTAATACGCGGAGGAAATAAGTGAATGCAGAGACGATCGGAATTCAGAAATTCCAAATTCTTTTTCGGTATAATATTTGACCGGACAGTGGATTAAATATTATTATAATCCAAGAATTGAGATATTAACTTTGAGGATTTGATATTTTGGGATGTTATTATATTTGATTTAAGAATGAAGGTAGGAAACCACTGAGGCAGTGAAACAAGCGTTCTAGAAACCGCTAAAACGTTATAACGTGATTAATCAATAAAGCGAACAAATCCTAGATTACGGATTAAGTTCGTATCGAGATTAAATATCCTACATGGTCATCACGAGGATTATATTAAGGATTGGGGAAGGTATATCGAGAAATTTCCTGGTAAACCCTAGAGGTGAAACTACTTAGTTATTCGCCCGAACGATCAATCGAAACGAGCAATAACCGGACAAAAGAAACAAGCAGTGGAAGCAAGAGTCATGCATAAGCTACTAGATAAATATCTAGCAACCAAGTGGGCTAAGTAACTAGCATGTTAAGGATTGAACTAGTAGTTAGCCAAATCAAACTCTAGTTAGCCATAAATCAATCCAAGTTGTAATCACATGCTTTCAAATCTCACCATTCATTCCAAAAGCACTTTAATAAAGTAAAAAGAGATGAGATATCATCCAAGGCTCATCACTTTATGAATTATTATCAAAACAACCAAGCAAACACAAAGAACTCTCCATTTTCCTTCTTCCTTGAAAAATTCTGCCAAGGTGCTAGAAGTAAGGCTTCCAACCGTCATTTGATCTTGAAATATTTATGGTGAGTACTTCATATCATAGCTTAGATCCCCTAGAAATTTCAGCTTCAAATTCATCTTTTTCCATTTTCAAATAAATCATCAAAGATGATGATGAATAGTGTTTTCAAGAACTAATCTTTGTTTTTCTTGTTTTCATGGTTGATCCTAGCTAACTTAAGGCTATCCAAGGACCATACCAAGATTTGTGAGGCTAGTACATACTCCAAGGAAGGTATAAAAATTGAAAACCATAGATCTACTTTGAGTTTTAAGCATGTTCTTGATGGATCTAGCTTAGTTATGATTATGTTCATGTTATAAGCATGCTTAGTTAGTGATTTAGTGATTTGATTAACATGATGATTTTGATGCTAAGATCAGTAGCTTCTGGACTTATTGAGATTCTTATTATGTGTATAAGTTGTTTAGATGCCCGGTGTGGCTTGGGTTGTTGATTACGATTTATGGAACGTCCGATTTATAGCCGTCGTAATGCCCGATTTTTGTTAACCTTAAGAAATCGTGTTTGACAGTAGCCATAAGTCACTGTCCAGTATCATGTTCTGCCATGGCAAGATAGATCATGTTATAAGCTTCGTTTTGATATAAAGATTATGTGAAACGGACTTACGGTTTAGGAATTATGGCCGATTCACTAAAAGACGTTCGAAACCGTAAGTACGAGTTCGTTATTAAAATTGAACCCTCGTAAAATACGTAAGTCAGTGGCGAATCTTGGTAATTAAATACTAGAGGTAAAAAGGAAGGTGTGAGAGAAAACCTCATGTGAAACGGATCGTTTTCCGATTTTATAAAAATGTTCGAATCAAAGTTAATCGCAAACGAACCCTTAAAAACCCGCTTGATTATAACTTCGGTAAAACACTTAGAAAACGGGCGATAAAACTCGGAGCATAATATTGATTTGTAACGATCGACTTTAGAACTTGTATGACTTAAGTATGTCCCAAGTGTAAGTACAATGACATGTCGTATTAACGAACGAATGTCGGGTCGGATCGATGATAAAAGGAATCCACTAAAAGGGGTATAACGAGATAACTCGAGAACGTGTTTCGATTTAAGTATAACTTAACTTTTAAGATGTTAAGTGATTAATACCGAATGCCTTGGCTATTTATAGATCACCAAGATGACCCGGGACCCGTTACTACTAGCCCTTACCGTACTCGACTACCAGGCAAGTTTCAATTCCCTTCTTTTAGGCTGTTGTTGTGATTGAATATATATATATATATATATATATATATATATATATATATATATATATATATATATATATATGTTTTCTGTTGTACATATGCCATAGCATGCATGCCTACTTTCAAGTTATATCGTTATGCTTGTTCCCTGATTGTTTATTGGCTTATTAATTAGATAGCTAACGTATCAATTATAAGCCGGTTATTGTAAGACCCTCATAGAAGGGCGTATACAACTTATCCATCAAATATAGACCGGGAGTCAATATTTCTTGATATATCGAGATTACCTCGGAGGAAAATATTTAAGTAAATATTTTCCATTATTTGGGCGACGAATATTATTTGAATATTCGTTCGAGATTAATTATTTAACGATCCTTACTTCAAATAATTATTTGAACGTAACCATTCGACGAATAATATTTTTCAATATTCATTCAGAGTCGAATTCATTATCGATTATTATTGCGAATATTCTTCTAAAGATGAGACTACTAAAGGTTCTCAGACATCATTCTTCTTTGAGTCTACCTCTCTAATAATAAGGGAACCTTACTTGGAAAATGTTATTTATCTTGTCGACTTCCCGGTCATAGAGTATTCTCTTCACTCGCAACTCGGGTGCTGTTGACTTATTAAGTCGTTGTTTACCTTCTCATCTTTCGAGGGGTAAGATTGTTGGAACAAGTTGATATTCGATACCAAGCCACAGCTTGGAAGTTATTGGTGAATTTTTCTTTCCAACTAGATACGACTACCTTGTAGAGTCTTATCAACAAGTATTATACTTGGGGAAAGGGGGACGAACGTTACATTCAGAATCATGAATTCTATTTGAACTAGGAGTCGTGTAAGAGGCCGAGTAGCGCCGGTCCATCCCCTTTGGCCCAACCGTTGGCCGGGGAGAGCTAGTAAGGCGGTAGACAAGTAAAGCCGTCAGTTCTTCCTTCTACCGGTAGTAAATCTAATTTGAGTTGTACGATCTCGACTGATCATCAAGATTGGAACAGCGGGCGCGGTGAATACTCCACCATTGGTTCATCATCCAAACTTATTTATTTCCTGCAACATGATTATTGTTGGCAGAGCTGGAAAAGTGTTCATAACTGGAATTGCAATCTTTTCATGCAAGTTCCTCTTTTTAATGACAATGAGAATATCTCGCTTACTTTTGATGTAGCAGATATTTCTACAAACAAATACTTTGAGTTACCTGGTAACTTCATCCTTTATATTATACTGGCAATAACCTCATTAATGCATGGCATATGGTTTCAAAGGATATTTTGAACTGCTGTATATATGTATCACTGTTCAGTTATATTATTGTGGTGGGCTTTCGCTCACCCTTGCTTTGTTCATATTATGTCACAACAACAGCTAGGACAGATGGATCGCATCAGGTGCACTCGGCGCAAGCGGGTTACCCGACCCACCGGACTCCCCGCTGAGATGCTAGCCGCCATTGCTGAGGTAGCATAGTTAGACAGCTTTTGTTTCCTGTTTAACTATATGTATAATTAATGTAATCAACGGCAAAACTGTTAAACTTATGATGTTTTCCTTTTGGGATTGTAATAACGTTTATTCGTAACCCTTTAATGTAAGACTTATTTCAATTTCATCTTTGGGACTATAACTGTTGTGCGTGTGAGTGGATATTATTGTGGGGTCACAGCATGTGATTTATTTATTGTGGACTCAAGTCAAGTATTATTAATGGATGTAAGACCGTTACCACCAGATCCTTAACCCCGGATCTGGGGGTGTTACAGAAGTGGTATCAGAGCGTACGTTATAAACCCCAGAGATGAGGTGACGTTAAAACAATAAATTCAATAAGATAATAAAAACTCTTGCCAAGTTCATAGTCGGACTACTTAATGTAGTGATGACATATAAAACCCTTATGGGAACTCGTAAGTATCATGATAGTAACTTAGCTCGATATCGTATCGACGAGTAAGGTGACAGACCTTGAGGCATACGAGCAGCAGCGCGATGATGATTTATATGCTGAAGATCAGCGGGTAATTCGATGGAGTACCCTACTGGAGACCCGGAAGAGGTTCCAGCAGATAAGGAAAATCTTGTTAGGATAAGGAGCTTACCCTCGAGGAATGAGGGATGTAGCCAGAAAGACTGAGATGATTAAGGTATAGAGCTCAGAAAAGTGGGCATAAAGAACTAAGCTATTAGCAAGAGAACTGAAGATTCTTGTTGGATTCGTGGCTGGACTACTGGAGGTAGTACCAGCAAGTAAGACGAATTGGAAGAATTACTTGAGATCTTATACGGGAATAGATGAGAATCATTAAAGACTTTCATATTAATGAAAAGAGTGCTAGTAGGATGTATGATTATCAAAGGCATCGATATAAGGCGAGGAGCAGAGTCCCTAGGAATAGTTGAGAAGAGGCAGTAAGTGCCATATCATTTGATAAATGAATAAGTATGAATATTGTCAGTAATAATTCGCCATGAGAAGGCAGATGTCATAGGTTGTAATTTATGGAACCAAATTGAGGTTGATGAAGTTGTTTTATTCAGGAAAATGTCCATTTTATGAATGAATCAGTTAGAAAGTGAAAACATTGGGAAGTGACAGCATGATTGAATAAAGTTATATAAGGAAGTAGTAAGGAAGACAATGATCTCAGAACCTACCGGAAGATAAGACCAGTGAGTCAAGATGAACTCGTAATGAGACTATTGTCAGAGACTAAGTATAGGGTTAATTTAACTCAGTGAAATGATGAACCAGAAATGTTAGATGCATGTGACTCAGAGGAATATTAAATTCTTTCTTTTCTTTGAATGGATTATAGTAGTTACCTTAAGTTTACTCCGACACGGAATTATAATGGATCAAGTAATACGATCAGCAGTTAAAGGGAAAAATGTGAGAAAATCTTCCTGGAGCTAAAAGATGAAAGTGCTAATGACCAAGAGTTGGCATTGCTTAATGGAAAAAGGAGACTTTGTGCTTCCAACGACGCTTCACATAAAGGATTAGGATGTGTGCTTGCGCAGCATGACAAAGTACTGGCGGATGCATTTAGACAACACGGTTCACCAGGTTCGGATGGCCTTAGTAGTGCCAAATTTTTTTGAAACAACCAACTCCGACGGTAAGGTTCCTGCTGAGACTAGTGGTTGGGTAGACTAACATTTGGTAATATTGAATATCAGGACATATAGGTATCAGGAAGTTGTGACTGGTTTCAGTTTGAAATTGTTGATTCCCCTCTAAAGGATGTATATAATTGGTTCCTCTCTAGTGGTTAAACTTCCAACCTGATGACGATTATTTCGTTAATTATGACTGCTTATGGTTCTACCTGCTTGGAGGTTCATAGAACTATTCTTCAGGTTTCGAAATTGGTCTCCTTAATGTTACGAGTAGGTGAATAGATTGACCAAAATTTCCCTGATTCAAAAAAAAAGGAATTCATCGAATTTTGGCAAATCTTGTCTTTCTGATTATCAGAGAACATCATTGAAGAGAATGGAAACTGGAGCGAACCCTGTGGATTGGGTAAGGTTGCCGTCATATATGGGTTAGTAGACGGACCCTGAGTATTACAATCGATGGTAGAGATAAAATGATGAAGTGAGATTGGACGGAAACAGGAAATGTAAGTAAGAAACCAGCCGGACTGAGAAATTCCAGGATTGACTTAAATGAAAAGGCTGTTATGCCAGGAATGGTAAGCTTACGTGGCACGTGGTAGTGATAAGAATAGTTGAAAAGATAAAAATAGAGGAAAGGTGACCAGAGACGGTGCCGAATAGTCGATTAAGACTTATATGAAGTAAAGTTTTAGAAAGGTAGAAAGGTATCAAAGAAGGCACTATGCCTGCAATTGCTAGAAAAGTAATGCTATTAGCCAACCCCTAAAATCATATATATATATATATATTTTTTGTGGCCAGTTGAGGCCAAGTCACAAAGGATTATCAAGTGACTAGACCAGCAATGAAAGGACAAAGCAGGGTTGCTTCTAAGAAAGCACCGACTGCAAGGCCTTCTGATATAAAGGAAACATTAATGAGATCGTAGGAATCTTCTACTGAACAGCCCATGTTTTGATTGGGAATTCACTAGACCTTTTTGGGATGGGGTCACCCGTAATAAAGTGACTCATGTGTATATGGTTGTCCAAGATTACGAGTAAAATGGGAGTATAATGACTTGAGATGTATGATGTTAGGGTATCATGAATACCATGAATATATTATGACGGAGGAAAGTAAACAATGAAGGTATATGAAGAGAGTATAGAAATGGTCAGAAATTGAACAATATGCTGTAGGAATTTTCTCTGAGGCAAGTACCTTTGCGAAGAACGATAAGCACTAGGAAATTCACGTTGAACTCGACCAATATCTTTCAGAACATCCTTGCTACCATTAACAAGTTCTGTAAGAGAGCAGATAGACATACGTTGTCTTTTGGAAGGTCAAATAGGTTGACCACTATCTGAAAGAAGAAATTAGCAGTAAGCTACCGATCGATTATCAAATAAGAATGATTGAAAAGAGACCCTTATTAAGGATACATGATTTGATTGCCAATTATAGGATGCAGGAATTCCTTGGCAGTTGAATTAAGGATAAGATATCCATAGAGTAAGGCAAACCCTGGGGAATGGACAAGGGATGGCATTACCCCTAATAAAGGACATTGTGAATTTGGATGATATAAATTGAATTGATTAAGGCGACACCAAACTTTGAGGATTTATAAAAAAAAAAAGAGCAGTTTTGAAAGGTATATAGACATAATTATTATATGATTAATTACTGATATTTTGATGTGCCCTGTACCCAGAAAATACAGGAAGAATGATGAGGATTACCTAAGAAACCTTACAAGGAAAAAGGTAATATTCTGAAGTTCAAAATGGAAGTTTGGTAGGGAATATATGACATAGAAATAATTATGCCAGGCGAGGCATGTGTGAAACCATGGGAAAGTATGGATTGAACCAACAAAGGTTGAGATTATCCTAGAACAAGAAAGAACTAAGAGAACAAATATCCTAGGTATGATCGAGAGTAACTTTGATAAAGTTCCCACGGGAAGGTGGAAGCAATGACTTATGGGAAAAAAAAGACTGATAGTTATATTTTCTCCTTCAGCAGAGCTTAATGGAGAATGATTTAACCTAACCGTGATGGGAATGAGGTAGAAAAGTTTAAGTTGGAATGTATCCAGAGAACATGGATTACAAGAAATTGTTAGTATCAGGAAAGGCCAATGAGGTGGCCGACAATCTAAGTATAAAGGAATAATTACAAATGTTTATACCGAAGAAAAAGAATGATATTTGGAAGGACCTTGAAGGTCATATCGGAATGGAGGAATTTACATTCCTTTTGATGACTGTGCAAGAATTGACGGTAATAATAGTTTAAGTAAAGATTCGATTCCTGATGGAGTCTTAAGAATATTACGTACCTTAGAAGGTCCCGTTTTGAGGCAAACCAGGACCATGGTACAAAAATTGATGAAGTAAACCGTTAGGTTTCCAGTATTTTATGGAAGATGCATAAGTGATAGTTTCATCAACCGGACCTAGCTGCGATGCTTGAAACTCTATTGTAATTCTATCTACTTCATGTTATATCTACATCAAGTTCAGGAAGTGTTCCTTATGGATAAGGAATAGTGATTACTTTGTCTCCCTAAGGGATTTGAAACCCGTAGGGTTAGCTATTAACGCACTACGTAAACAGCAAGCGATGGTGATTCTTCTAAGAAAGTAGATGACAACGTAAAGATAAAGAAAGTGCTGCTATTGATAAACTAAATGGCATGTTGATGAATGACAAGCAAGTTTGTGTTAGTGTATTTCTGCGCAAACCAGATAGAGAATATGAGGTTGATGATTCATGATGCCAAATGTATTCCCGTAGAAAGAATTAATGAGACTTGGAGGGAAGGGCAGTTGAGCCCGAGACTTATTGGGCCATTTGAGAGTTCAAAAGTGTTCTCGAGCCAGCCTTACCCCCAAAACTTATAGCACGGTCATAACGGGTTTTCATGTGGCAAGGCTACGCCAGTAAAATGCAGATGTTCAACAGATGATAGGAGTACGAGCGTGTAGATATACGACCTGGTCTGACTTACGAAAGACAACTTGTGGAAAAACCACGGATAGAAAAGAACAAGTGATGAGAAACAAGGTTGGCAGAAGTAGATTATATGAATCTAAGTTAAAGGGATCGGGCCAGATTCATTTCGGAAAGTTTAAATTGGAATAACGTGATGATTATAGAATAAATGTGACGGAATACCGATAAGGAGGTACCAGGTGCAAAAAGGTGTCTCAATAAAGAGGTAAAGGTGAAAGTAAATAATAGAAATGAGTAAGAATCAGATAATAAGAAGGATGTGATTGATAAAGAAAAGGCTGGGAAAGCAACTATGGAATGAGAAGCAAGGAATGTTATGAATGGGTTTTCTAATGAATTCTCAGGATGACAACCTGATAGTGTCAATATTATAGTTATGAAAAAGCTAGTAACATGATATGGGATGTTAGTAATAATGATGTCAAGTGAGAAATCTAAGATTTAACGTGAAAGGTTGAAGGATTTCCCGAATGTGAGTATCGCTAAGATTGAGCAAGAGTATTTGTCCATAGAATAATGGACAAAGCAGCAAGATATGTTGTCATGTGAGATTGCGATCAAATAGTATTGGATATAATTATGATTAATTTCTTCTTTGATAAACCTCTATAGTCAGAGGTAAATTCTGAGTATGATATTCTACAATCATGAAAGCTTTCTATAATCCTTTAGAACTCTTTTCTCTTCTTCTCTCTTATTCATCTTCTTTATGAATTGAGAAGAACAACCCTTTTAGGAGGGGAGGTACTGCTACGTGACTATCTGTCTATGTGATAGAAGTCTAAGTGGAATACCATAACTTGTTTAATTGCTTGTCAAGTACTAAAGGCTGGCCCCTTCTGTACTAACTATGCAATATAACAAATGTTCAATTGATCATAGTGATCTCTCAATAAATCTTTCCACTTCTCTATATTGATCGAGATTGCGAAGATTAAAGCGATCAGGAAATGCACAGTACGAGCGAGGTTACCTCCGAATTCGTAGGGTGATAGTGATACCAATGTTACTGCAGGTATCAATAAGGATAAGACTGAGTAAGAGTATAACCCGGATATTGAGTTGTACGAAAAGTAGCAACGTTGATGGAAAAAGGATACAGTATGGATTGTAGCACTAGAAGATGTGCTGAGGAAGGGTAGAACGACTAAGAATTGACCGGGAAGCTAAAAAGTGAACGACAGGCAAACGACTCTTTGCTTCCTACCTGATTCCGGGACGGAATCCTTTTAAGGAGGGGAGACTGTAAGAACCCCAAATTTTGGATATAATTAAAACTTTTTATTAAGTAATGATAAAATGAGGAACAATGATTCCGACAACAAGGTCACCAGCTCTAATGAATGGTGGTTTCAAAGAACAATGATTGTAATGAATGGATATTGCTTTGGACAATGATCCTGATGCATTGGTATATTGTCAGAATAGAGTAATTCGATGGTTGAGGACATAGATAAGAATAATCTACCATCCAGGAAGGAGCTAATGGATCCTTGAAGGGAAATGAGTACGTGCATAGTGTTTCCCATACGTGCATAGTGTTTCCCGTACGTGCATAGTATTTCCCATACGTGCATAGTATTTCCCGTATGTGCATAGTGTTTCCCGTACGTGCATAGTGTTTCCTGTACGTGCATAGTAATTTGGTGGATGAATAGTGATTTTGTAAGTTGGAAAACTTTTCACGCCACCCTATGTACGGGAGTGATATGGATGTTTCGAAGTCATATTAGTAATACGCGGAGGAAATAAGTGAATGCAGAGACGATCGGAATTCAGAAATTCCAAATTCTTTTTCGGTATAATATTTGACCGGACAGTGGATTAAATATTATTATAATCCAAGAATTGAGATATTAACTTTGAGGATTTGATATTTTGGGATGTTATTATATTTGATTTAAGAATGAAGGTAGGAAACCACTGAGGCAGTGAAACAAGCGTTCTAGAAACCGCTAAAACGTTATAACGTGATTAATCAATAAAGCGAACGAATCCTAGATTACGGATTAAGTTCGTATCGAGATTAAATATCCTACATGGTCATCACGAGGATTATATTAAGGATTGGGGAAGGTATTATGAATATCGAGAAATTTCCCGGTAAACCCTAGAGGTGAAACTACTTAGTTATTCGCCCGAACGATCAATCGAAACGAGCAATAACCGGACAAAAGAAACAAGCAGTGGAAGCAAGAGTCATGCATAAGCTACTAGATAAATATCTAGCAACCAAGTGGGCTAAGTAACTAGCATGTTAAGGATTGAACTAGTAGTTAGCCAAATCAAACTCTAGTTAGCCATAAATCAATCCAAGTTGTAATATCCCGTAATTTTTAGAATAATAATAATAAAGAATAATAGAATAAAAAGGATTAAAATTAGATTATAAATAGGATTTAAAATTGGATTAGAATAATGGGCTTAAAACATGGATCAGACTTGAATACGGGTTACTAGTAGGTCTTGAATTAGGGTTATAAGACATTATAAATACATCTTTGCTTTTTTCTAGTCTTAGTTATCAAAATTCGTAGGGCTTTTTCAAACACAATTCAGCAGTCTTGTAAAATTCGTAGAAATTTCATCATAAGTCGGAATTCATTGATTCTGGAGTTTTCGGAAAGATATTTTCGTGCTCTACAACTTTCGTTCTTTGAGTTTTTCAAGAAAACGTCGTTTAGAGGGTAAAAAAGACTAAATACCGATCTGATCAGGAGTGGTTACAAGTTTTTGATTCTTGTTTTTCCGTTTAGAGGTAAGTTTCTGATCGTTCTTTCTAGTGTTTTCAAAATTATGTGTTATGTGTACGTATTTGTTATTAAATCTTAGGCTAAGTGATTATTTATTTTGAATTGATATGTATTATTACATATTTGTTATGTGTAAGTAATAGTCTTAGAACTCTGATTTATGCCATGGTTTGCGAAAATAAGAATAAGGACCGAGTCACCGGATTGTAGTGACAGTTTTCTAAAATTTAGGACCATTATCACCTGGTTGTAGTGGTCGTGGTATGAATTGTGGGTTTCAAGTTATTGTTGTTATGTGGTGTCTTATCGAATAAGAATAAGAATATGTGTATCGAAAATGAATGTTTTGTGTATCGTATTGTATCGTATCGATTATTATATTATTCTATATGTGTTTATACGTTACTTTGAATGGCTGGTTAGATCGATCGGTTACTTGCTGGGCTGTATAGCTCATTCTTACAATTTTCAGGTTCCGTATAAGATCGAGTGGATAGCATTGGAGTTCGAGGAGTTTAGGTTCGGAGTAGATTGTCATCGTTAGCTGCGCTTTTGTAATAAGTATCTTTGTAATGGATTTTTGGATTAATAAAATTTGTTTTATTTTAGTTTTTGATTTAGAATTAACAGTCCGAAAAGTCGGGCTGTTACAGTTGGTATCAAGAGCGGGCTGTCCTTCGGAGTGTATTAGGTATGGGACTAGTACATTCTCTAGGATGCGATCCTTTAGACTGTCGTTAGGACTAGAATTTGGAATAGATGTGTCATGAACTTTTGGAGTGTATGAGTTTAGAATTTGGGGATCAAATTCTTTTTAAGGAGGGTAGTATGTAATATCCCGTAATTTTTAGAATAATAATAATAAAGAATAATAGAATAAAAAGGATTAAAATTAGATTATAAATAGGATTTAAAATTGGATTAGAATAATGGGCTTAAAACATGGATCAGACTTGAATACGGGTTACTAGTAGGTCTTGAATTAGGGTTATAAGACATTATAAATACATCTTTGCTTTTTTCTAGTCTTAGTTATCAAAATTCGTAGGGCTTTTTCAAACACAATTCAGCGGTCTTGTAAAATTCGTAGAAATTTCATCATAAGTCGGAATTCATTGATTCTAGACTTTTCGGAAAGATATTTTCGTGCTCTACAACTTTCGTTCTTTGAGTTTTTCAAGAAAACGTCGTTTAGAGGGTCAAAAAGACTAAATACCGATCTGATCAGGAGTGGTTACAAGTTTTTGATTCTTGTTTTTCCGTTTAGAGGTAAGTTTCTGATCGTTCTTTCTAGTGTTTTCAAAATTATGTGTTATGTGTACGTATTTGTTATTAAATCTTAGGCTAAGTGATTATTTATTTTGAATTGATATGTATTATTACATATTTGTTATGTGTAAGTAATAGTCTTAGAACTCTGATTTATGCCATGGTTTGCGAAAATAAGAATAAGGACCGAGTCACCGGATTGTAGTGACAGTTTTCTAAAATTTAGGACCGTTATCACCGGGTTGTAGTGGTCGTGGTATGAATTGTGGGTTTCAAGTTATTGTTGTTATGTGGTGTCGTATCGAATAAGAATAGGAATATGTGTATCGAAAATGAATGTTTTGTGTATCGTATTGTATCGTATCGATTATTATATTATTCTATATGTGTTTATACGTTACTTTGAATGGCTGGTTAGATCGATCGGTTACTTGCTGGGCTGTATAGCAGTGGAGTTCGAGGAGTTTAGGTTCGGAGTAGATTGTCATCGTTAGCTGCGCTTTTGTAATAAGTATCTTTGTAATGGATTTTTGGATTAATAAAATTTGTTTTATTTTAGTTTTTGATTTAGAATTAATAGTCCGAAAAGTCGGGCTGTTACACAAGTGCTACACATGCTTTCAAATCTCACCATTCATTCCAAAAGCACTTTAATAAAGTAAAAAGAGATGAGATATCATCCAAGGCTCATCACTTTATGAATTATTATCAAAACAACCAAGCAAACACAAAGAACTCTCCATTTTCCTTCTTCCTTGAAAAATTCTGCCAAGGTGCTAGAAGTAAGGCTTCCAACCATCATTTGATCTTGAAATATTTATGGTGAGTACTTCATATCATAGCTTAGATCCCCTAGAAATTTCAGCTTCAAATTCATCTTTTTCCATTTTCAAATAAATCATCAAAGATGATGATGAATAGTGTTTTCAAGAACTAATCTTTGTTTTTCTTGTTTTCATGGTTGATCCTAGCTAACTTAAGGCTATCCAAGGACCATACCAAGATTTGTGAGGCTAGTACATACTCCAAGGAAGGTATAATAATTGAAAACCCTAGATCTACTTTGAGTTTTAAGCATGTTCTTGATGGATCTAGCTTAGTTATGATTATGTTCATGTTATAAGCATGCTTAGTTAGTGATTTAGTGATTTGATTAACATGATGATTTTGATGCTAAGATCAGTAGCTTCTGGACTTGTTGAGATTCTTATTATGTGTATAAGTTGTTTAGATGCCTGGTGTGGCTTGGGTTGTTGATTACGATTTATGGAACGTCCGATTTATAGCCGTCGTAATGCCCGATTTTTGTTAATCTTAATAAATCGTGTTTGACAGTAGCCATAAGTCACTGTCCAGTATCATGTTCTGCCATGGCAAGATAGATCATGTTATAAGCTTCGTTTTGATATAAAGATTATGTGAAACGGACTTACGGTTTAGGAATTATGGCCGATTCACTAAAAGACGTTCGAAACCGTAAGTACGAGTTCGTTATTAAAATTGAACCCTCGTAAAATACGTAAGTCAGTGGCGAATCTTGGTAATTAAATACTAGAGGTAAAAAGGAAGGTGTGAGAGAAAACCTCATGTGAAACGGATCGTTTTCCGATTTTATAAAAATGTTCGAATCAAAGTTAATCGCAAACGAACCCTTAAAAACCCGCTTGATTATAACTTCGGTAAAACACTTAGAAAACGGGCGATAAAACTCGGAGCATAATATTGATTTGTAACGATCGACTTTAGAACTTGTATGACTTAAGTATGTCCCAAGTGTAAGTACAATGACATGTCGTATTAACGAACGAATGTCGGGTCGGATCGATGATAAAAGGAATCCACTAAAAGGGGTATAACGAGATAACTCGAGAACGTGTTTCGATTTAAGTATAACTTAACTTTTAAGATGTTAAGTGATTAATCCCGAATGCCTTGGATATTTATAGATCACCAAGCTGACCCGGGACCCGTTACCACTACCCCTTACCGTACTCGACTACCAGGCAAGTTTCAATTCCCTTCTTTTAGGCTGTTGTTGTGATTGAATATATATATATATATATATATATATATATATATATATATATATATATATATATATATATATATATATATATATATATATATGTTTTCTGTTGTACATATGCCATAGCATGCATGCCTACTTTCAAGTTATATCGTTATGCTTGTTCCCTGATTGTTTATTGACTTATTAATTAGATAGCTAACGTATCAATTATAAGCCGGTTATTGTAAGACCCTCATAGAAGGGCGTATACAACTTATCCATCAAATATAGACCGGGAGTCAATATTTCTTGATATATCGAGATTACCTCGGAGGAAAATATTTAAGTAAATATTTTCCATTATTTGGGCGACGAATATTATTTGAATATTCGTTCGAGATTAATTATTTAACGATCCTTACTTCAAATAATTATTTGAACGTAACCATTTGACGAATAATATTTTTCAATATTCATTCAGAGTCGAATTGATTATCGATTATTATTGCAAATATTCTTCTAAAGATGAGACTACTAAATGAATATTATTTGGATATTCATTTAGAATATTATTTTATTAAATAAATATTACTTTTGAATATTCATTTAAGATATTAATTACTTGATGAATATTATTTTAATATTCATCTGAAGCTTGATTTATTTATCGAATATTATCTCGAATATTCCTTTAAGGCTTGGATTACTAAATGAATATTACTTGATATTCATTTATAATATTATTCATTAAATGAATATTACTTTTTGAATATTCATTTAAATTCCTTATTAATTAATGAATATTATCTTAAATATTCCTTTCAGGTCTTATTAATTAATGAATATTATTTTGAATATTCATTTAAATATTTATTTATTCAATAAATATTCTCCTAATATTTCTTCAGGGATTATTTTGAAAAATACCCTGATTAAAGATATCCTTTAATATTCTTAAATATTCTTTAAATATTTTTAATTCAATAAATATTCTCTGAATATTTATTTCATACTTAGAATAACCTCAATAAGGTTTATCTTCTTCGATTATTACAGAAAATACCTCGGAGTCATATTATTATTAATCTTATATCAAGAAAGGTTCTCAGACATCATTCTTCTTTGAGTCTACCTCTCTAATAATAAGGGAACCTTACTTGGAAAATGTTATTTATCTTGTCGACTTCCCGGTCATAGAGTATTCTCTTCACTCGCAACTCGGGTGCTGTTGACTTATTAAGTCGTTGTTTACCTTCTCATCTTTCGAGGGGTAAGATTGTTGGAACAAGTTGATATTCGATACCAAGCCACAGCTTGGAAGTTATTGGTGAATTTTTCTTTCCAACTAGATACGACTACCTTGTAGAGTCTTATCAACAAGTATTATACTTGGGGAAAGGGGGACGAACGTTACATTCAGAATCATGAATTCTATTTGAACTAGGAGTCGTGTAAGAGGCCGAGTAGCGCCGGTCCATCCCCTTTGGCCCAACCGTTGGCTGGGGAGAGCTAGTAAGGCGGTAGACAAGTAAAGCCGTCAGTTCTTCCTTCTACCGGTAGTAAATCTAATTTGAGCTGTACGATCTCGACTGATCATCAAGATTGGAACAGCGGGCGCGGTGAATACTCCACCATTGGTTCATCATCCAAACTTATTTATTTCCTGCAACATGATTATTGTTGGCAGAGCTGGAAAAGTGTTCATAACTGGAATTGCAATCTTTTCATGCAAGTTCCTCTTTTTAATGACAATGAGAATATCTCGCTTACTTTTGATGTAGCAGATATTTCTACAAACAAATACTTTGAGTTACCTGGTAACTTCATCCTTTATATTATACTGGCAATAACCTCATTAATGCATGGCATATGGTTTCAAAGGATATTTTGAACTGCTGTATATATGTATCACTGTTCAGTTATATTATTGTGGTGGGCTTTCGCTCACCCTTGCTTTGTTCATATTATGTCACAACAACAGCTAGGACAGATGGCTCGCATCAGGCGCACTCGGCGCAAGCGGGTTACCCGACCCACCGGACTCCCCGCTGAGATGCTAGCCGCCATTGCTGAGGTAGCATAGTTAGACAGCTTTTGTTTCCTGTTTAACTATATGTATAATTAATGTAATCAACGGCAAAACTGTTAAACTTATGATGTTATCCTTTTGGGATTGTAATAACGTTTATTCGTAACCCTTTAATGTAAGACTTATTTCAATTTCATCTCTGGGACTATAACTGTTGTGCGTGTGAGTGGATATTATTGTGGGGTCACAGCATGTGATTTATTTATTGTGGACTCAAGTCAAGTATTATTAATGGATGTAAGACCGTAACCACCAGATCCTTGACCCCGGATCTGGGGGTGTTACAATAACTTACGCTGAAATAATACAATATGAATCATCTTCGTTGTAGACTAGGCGTTAAAAATTTCCTCATCTAACTTCTCAGCTCCTGGGCGAAGACCATTACGGTCAATTCCAACTCATGTATTAAATGCTCCTGAATGTCCACAATTTCCTTTCCATTTTATGTCACTAAACAACCTCATTTCTCCACTTCATTACTGCTTCATCTTCACAAAATTCACTTTGATTCTTTTCCTTTCTAACCACATGTCTTAAAATTTGGTTCCTTCTCACCCAAAAATTCACATTCAAAATTCTTGTGCAAAATTCTTCTTGAAATCTCTTAAGGTTATTCTCAAATTATCTGCATACTCTTCACAAGTTTTTGAATATCTTGGGATGTTATCATAAACACGATTAATTTATCCAAATACTTCTCAAATCTTATTAATTTTAACATAAAGCGGTAGGTATTTTCATCCAACCAATCACCATCCCTGGTAACTCCTCATGTCCATCTCGAGTAAAAAGGTTGCTTCAAAAATATCTTCAGGTTTCTATCTTCAAATGGTCTTAGTCTATTCATAATTCAACTTTAGACAAACATACACCTTTTTGCTGGGTAAATAACTCATCCAACCTTAGTAAAAAGATTCTCATTACTACTTGTCCACTTATTTCATTTTCAAAGATCACCATATAACTGCAAACTACCTTTCTTCCTTTTCACGAACGATACTGGTACATCCTCCTACAATACGCTGAGTATTATTACTCCTTCTCTTGCCAGAATCCTTAAATTAAATTGTTAGCTCCAATATTTCCATTGATGTCACCCGATATTGAACTCCTTGAAACTAATTATATATTTGAAAATTAAATCACAAACAATTTCCTAATCTTTGTCTAATGACAATCCTAGTCATCCATCACAATACACATTCAAACTATTAGCCACTGATCTATTCCGACTTAACTGTCTTCTTACTGACATCTTCCTCTGTGTAAAATAACTTCAAAATTTTAGTAGAATAATCTCTTGATCTGCATGATCGTTAAAACTTTTGTGTCTACTTCCGGCCTCAAAACACCACTTTTACATCTCTTAAAAATCAAAGTCTCACTTTCTTGTCCTCACAATTTGCTCGTACTTCGCTGTTAGGAAATCAATCCAATCCTGAATCACATTTAACTCTCTTTACGGTCATCACAATCAAATTCTTGCTAACTTCATTTATAATCATGTTGAATTTCTAGCTTCCTAGTAATTATAGAAAACAATCTTGTTACTTTCATCATAGGTTCCACTGAGACTGATATGATACAGTCTCTGGCAAAAAGTCCTATATTTCCAAGCTCATGGCACATAACTCTAACTTTTTACTCTGTCACTTGTTACCACACTATTATTTCTGATTACAGTCACAACTCTCAGCATTTATCTTAACAAAATCTCCATATACTTCTCTCTCGAAGTCTTATCTTCTGACCATGGAATCTTGTTAATCTCTGCTAATTCTCATCCTGTAGGCAACTAGTGTGCCCTCGCTCTTCCAACTCCAAATCCTCGTAATTCCACATTCTTCCCTTAACTGAATCAAATGTCTTCCGTTAAAACGCTTCTAAAACTTTCCTAGTTCTCTGTCTTACTTTATTATTCAAATTTCATTTCCTTTTGATAGTTCACAAACACATCTGTCCTGCTTCATTCTGCTTAATTCAAGTTATCCTTCTATGGTTCTAAAATCTTATCCTCATTGATGGGTTTCAAAACATTCAAAATCTTATAATAATCCATTTACTATCCTCAAAATTAAATAGGTGTCCAAAACAATCTTTCATCAATAATAAACCTCACATACCAAACATCTTCATCATCATTCTCTTTTCAATCTTTAATAAATCCTCAATCTTGTGCCCTTGATACATGTTCCTTTCTTGACTCAATTTTCATTAATCTCGCATCTTGTACATGTGTTCTCAATCCAATAATTAATCCAATTTGATACTTAATCCATGTTTTAACATCAACTTCCCAATCTTGCTTAATCAATTCTTCGTCACGTAATCGCAGTTTTGACAACCTAGGATGTCGTCGCGTCTATCTTCGCGGCTCTTCATCACTGGTAATCCAAAATAATCAGGGTTTCTGACAAAGGAAGTCAATAGAATGAATAGGTATCAGGTATGAATGTACACTGGATTTTGTTTGATAAAACTTTTTGTGAAAGGATTTAACCGAGAGATCAATATGATCATTGAACTATTTTCAGGTTGTATTTGTCACTTAGGTCAACCGCCCTCGTACAAAAAGATGGCCAGTCTTTAGTACTTTCATGACAAACACAATCAGTGGCGTCCCACCAGACTTCTATCACATAGATAAAATGTCCGTGAATCCCCTATATACATAGGTTGTTCATCTCAGTTCAAATAAAGAAGATCAAGTATTCAGGGAAAAATAGAAAGAATTCCAAAAGTCTAAAAATAATTCTCATGTATAGAGTTGGACCAAGTGTCCTATGAAAAATAAGGATATTTCTGAAGGAATATGATTGAATTCAAGTGAATCTGATATACAAACTCATCATCAATGGAAGTGTAGTCGATTAAACAAACGTTCAAGAAATTCATAGTTATTCATAATCTCACTCTTGTCGGCTAAGCATTCATATACTTAGCTGGCAAAACCGGCCTGACAATAATGAGTTGAATAAATAAGAAGATCTTTATTCATTCTCGATTTTAACCGCCACTGCGCAACAGATGCTTCAGCGACAATATAAACCATGATTTTACAACAATTCAGAGCAAGAACAAGAATCAGTTCAACTACCTAATTATGGAATCAATTAAGAATTCAATCGAGATCAATGGCTAGTAGCGTGCCGCTATGCCCTCACTTTCATGCCAACAATCGCTTCCCACATTTTATTTCTAGTCTTTTCATACTCTCTCTATAACGTTCACATCGTAGCTAGAGTCATAGAAAAGTTCTATAAGGTACGTGAATGTCTCGAGAGTGACTCCGGATTAGCTGTCTCGCTCGTCCACTAGTCTTTAAATGAATCGAACTCCTACTTGCGCGATATGTCGAAGGACCGTACGACGTCACAATACTCGTCTGAATATCCTAAGGCGAACCTTATTCTAAATCGTTCTATCTAACGTCCATCTCACAAACGTATACCCACCCATCCTAACTGTTTCAGTGACCATAACCTGTAGCTCTGATACCAACTGTGGTGTTCCCAAAATCCGGGGTATAGATTTGGGGCCACTAACCACAATCCACAAAACACAAACCTGGATATAAACATAATACAATAATAAAATACCCCTGATCCAAGACCGCTTACAGGTTGTGGTATGAAACAAACTACCAAATTTAATTATTACAATCAAATCTCAGTATAACATAATTATACAAATTGATAACCACTAAGTTCGTATACCGAACTATAAAACCAACCTCTGACAAGCTCAATCACTACCCGGCGAAACCAATAACTCAAACGTCACCTCTCGCTGCTGGAACAGGAAAACTCATCCACACAAAGTCCACTAATCTCGTTTATTAACTGAAGAAAAAATAAAAAAAACAAGAGTGAGCCAACAATGCTCAGCAAGTGTAAACAGTGATAGCAATATCAAGAACAATATAGGTTCTGATCAACAAGAATAATCATCATACGGTACGAAAGAAATCAGCTGAAGTAATTAAATATCGTGACTCCAAGATGAGCTAACAGGGCTCAACTAGAATAAAAATGCATCAACAATGAGAACTGATAAATGTTGACAATCAAAGATAATCATCATAGGCTTCAATGGAATCAGGCTTTAAAGCAACTCAACCTCAATGTATAGATTAGAATTGGATTTTTATTTATTTTCTTTTTAAAAAAAAAACAATAAGGTTAGGCTGCTGATCAGACACGCACTAACCCCGGACAAACGCACACAGCAATGTCCTATAATGGATCCACGACACACATTGGCCTTTAACTTCTGACCGTTAAACTGGTCTCCCCGAAGGGACTCCTCTGACCATAATATGGTCTCCCCGAAAGGACATCTGTTGACCATTAATATGGTCTCCCCGAAGGGACATCTGAAAACAATCCAATTCTAAATCCAATGCACTAGGTGTCGGGACAATCGACAACCTCTGTCAATCAAACAATCTAGAAAACTCACGTTCCAGCACAACAACTCAACTAGTGGAATGAAAAGAGGATCAACAATTCTATCCTCGATATCGACAAGTTCGATATATAAATGGGGTGATAATAGATAAAGAACCACAAGAATAATAAATGTCGACGAGATCAACAATAAATGGGTGAGAATGTCATCATTATAATAATTAAGGAACAGTTTCACTTGAATGAGAAGTGAAAAGAAATACTTGCAACCTGATTAACAACAACTGTGATTAGAAGATAAGGTAAGGATCTAGTCAAATGCTACGCATTTAATAAAAATTTACCAACACATTGTCAAGTTTGAATCAACATAAGTGAATTAAGTAGTTTAAAAAATGATCATTTGTAAAATAACTCCAAGATAATTAAATTGTAGGTCAGTTTGAAAAAAACATCCCCTAAAGAGGGTCCATAGGTGAAAATATGTCATAATCAGGGTCCGTGTTAAAAGATTTTTATAAGATTTTAAAATCTTGGATTTCCTCTGTTTACAAAGTCCTTTAAACATTTTCGAAGAAAAATAAAATAAAACAAAAGGTACTCTCTTGAGGAATCCAATAATATACCATGTTTCAAACCATTATTGAAAAAAATATTTGTAAGACCGGTCGAAGATTTGCACTTGAGCTAAAGGTTGAAATATAAACATTTGCACGTCATATGAAGAAGGACGTCACTTTGTAAACATAATTTGATCGACACGTTTGATATATAAATAGAACAAAATTGCGTCACTTGAACAATAAGTGAGGAGCGATAACACTTACCTCGACACACGAAGTTCTCGATCCTAAAACCTCAATCCGTTGCTCATCTTCACATCAGTCTCAACTTCTTTACACAACGGCCTCTTACTCGGCTCTACTTCCATCTTTCCTTCCTTATTCGTCAATATTCATGTCAATACACTCGTCAGCTTCGATAAATATCTTCCTGCTCGAAATTCCATTTACCCGTACACTGCTCTTGACCTGGTCTCCTACTCGTACCTATACAAGGTAAAGTGTTACTTCAGTACCAAACCAACCAAAACCTTATTGATTGCTCTATTTTACCCATACGTGTCCTATAACGCTTTACACATAATACACATACAGAACATATCCGATTATATTTATAAAATAGTTTTAGTATAATCAGCCAAGTCACATAAACAAATAACATAGATTGCCATTTATTACTTGCAATTACTTCACACATATGACATATATGTACATATATTTCTTATCATATTACTATAAGAATTATATATTAATTCTAACGAAAATCGGACAACACCTCCTTTGCACGGATACACATCCCGTCGGAACATAAACGACACAACCAACAACAATCACCACCTTCGAACATAACTACAACCAAGCAATAATTAGAAATATAAACCCCCTGTACATAATCGACTACAACTAGCAGTCACCATACATCATTCTAACAAGTCATACCTTTTCGAATCATATCCGTTTATTATTAAACAATCTGAACCCGCAAACATTTATAAGTTCGAAAATTCAATAAAAATACATAAACACATATACAGTTCATATCTCGAATTTAAACGATAATATTATAATTTAGGGGTCTCAATTTCATCATCGACCCACCACCGGCTCACCCGAGTTCATCACCGGTGGCGGCAAAATTTGGGAGTTCCCATTTTTTTGGACATCCTTCCACAAATTCCACCGATTTTTGAGCTAATATTAAACCAAACAATCATTAAAGCATCTTCATCAAGTGTAATCATAAAAAGAATTCGGTAAAACTGAAACCCATCAACAATTCGGAAAACGAGCAGCAGCCCATGAACACGCGTACATACACGCACACATATATATATACACGGTTGGGCAAAGAACACACGCACACGATCGATGCTTACCCACACACCACACATAGGTGCAGTCCTAGCCGCGGCACACACACACACACACAGTGGTTCGCACACACACAGTCGGGATGAGGGAGAAAGAAGGAGAGTTGTGGGAGGGAGCAGAGGGAATTAGAGAGAGGCGAGAGTGTGCTAGGGAGAGAGAGAGGTCGAGAGGTTACAGAGGTTCGAGAGAGATTCTCTCGATGTTTCCAGAGAGCAACACCAAAAACCCAGCTGAATTAGTCAAATTAGGGATTTAAGATGAATTTTGGGAAAAAATCACAAGGGTAATACAGTAATTTTGCACTACCGAAAATTTAAAAACTAAGTACTTTCATTCATTTCTAAAAACCGAAATTAAATGAGGAATGAAAAATTAAGTTTAAAATTTTCTAAAATAAACTTTATGAAATTACACATACTCCCATATTTTTAAAATATTTTTAGGATCGAAAACAAATTAAATATGGATTTTGAAAGTTTTGAACTCTACAATCATTTTAAAATACTTAAACACCCAAAATAATTCGCCCTATAATTTTTAAAACTGAATAATATCATAAAGATAATATCACGAGAGATTTTGTGATTTTTAACAACTCCGATGATTTTATAAAAATCTCAGAAGATCAATAATGCATGATTTAAATACATTTTAATCATCACAATTACAAATAACAATACACGGACTTACACGACACACAAAAATCATCATATAAACATAGGAACACAATATCACATATATTGACCTTCTCACAAATAATCACATCATATAATCCACATTTAATATTGTTAAATATAATTGATGTGGTTAATATCAGTGTTTAAGTTTTACAGGGAAAAACAGAGTTTAACTTGAAACAGGAAGCAGTCAGAGTTTAGTTAAACTCTGACAGTTGGAAGCTGAACAGAGTTTGCTATACGGTGAAAATGGAAGCTCGACAGAGTTTGGTTAAACTCTGTCTGGAGGAAGCGCGTCTCCAGTCAACGGTGATTAAAGATTAATTGAAGATAATTATGGAAGCAATATCTTTACAGATTGGATAGCTATTAAAGAGATTGAGTTGACTTAGGAGATGTGTAGCAATCATAATTGATAACATTTGTATAGCTGATTTATAGGCGAATCAATTATCGATTGTACGTAGCTGTATATCTTATAAATACAGTTAGGTTAACCCTAGAAGGGTATCGATCGTGTAATACAATATCTTCATTGTAACCTAAGTAGCTCTCTGTGATATTTTACATCACTGAGAGAGAAGTTAATTCCAAACAGTTTTTAAAGCTTTTAAAGAATTTATTGTTATTCTCTCATACTTAGTTGATTATAAGTGTGTATTCGGCCTAACAATTGGTATCAGAGCTTAATCTGTTAATTTAATACAGTTTAAGATCCACACACACACAACTATAATCAATGGAAAAAATTCCTCCTCCAACATCAGGCTCTAGTGCTGAGAAGGCTCAACCTGCAACTGTGAGTCGATATGAAACAATCAGGGTTCCTATTTTTAATCCAGCAGAATACTCAACCTGGAAGGTGAAAATGGCTATGTTTCTGGAGGCTACAGATCCAGAATATCTTGACAGAATTTATGAAGGCCCTCATAAGCCTACAAAATTATCTGTTGTTGCTGCTGGACAGGAAGCTAAATCAATTCCAAAGGAGAAGAAAGATTTGACTCCTGAGGACATTTCTTCCATTGGTAAGGATAAAAAGGTTAGACATCTGCTTCATAGTTCATTGGATAATGTTATGTCTAACAAAGTGATCAATTGTAAAACTGCAAAAGAGACCTGGGATGCTCTAGAGGTTAGATGTCAGGGAACTGCTGCAATCACGAAGAATAGAAGGAACATACTCACACAAGAGTATGAACACTTTGAGGCTAAATCTGAAGAATCAATGACAGAAACCTTTTACAGATTCTGTAAGCTACTTAATGATCTGTCACTGGTTAATAAAGAATATGATCTAGAAGATTCAAATCTCTAGTTTCTACCTGAAAAGTGGGATGTTAAGATAACCACTATTAGAGACAACTATGATCTGGCTGATACTGATATTGATGAGATCTATGGGTTGCTCAAGACTCATGAACTAGAAATGGAACAGAGAAGTAGAAGATCAGGTAGAAAGTCAAAATATGTTGCTCTAAGAGTTTAAGAAAGACCCTCAAAGAAGGAAGCATCAAGGAAGAAGGCAAAAAGAAAAGCCTTGATCATTCATTCTGAAAGTGAGTCATCAAACTTTGATGTTGACTCAAATACAGATGGATCATCTGATTCTGAAGATGATGAGGAAATGATGCAAATGGCGGCTTTGATGGTAAAGACTTTCAAGAAGATGGGATTCAAGAACTTCAAGAAAGGAAAGAGATTCTCCAAGAATGATTCAAAGTTTGACAGGAAGAATTTCAGCAAATCAGAGAGAAAGGATACCAAATCTGGGAAAAGAGACAAGTCTGAGATTCAATGCTACAAGTGTAAGGAGATGGGTCACTATGCTCCTGAGTGCAAGAAGGGTAAAACTGAGAAGGCACTCTTCACTAAAGGCAGAGATTGGGCAGACACCTCTGACTCAGATGAGGATGTGAACTATGCTCTCATGGCTACTACTGTTGATGAAGCTGAAGATTCTGAAAACAAGGTACCTCTAACTACCTATGCTTATAATACTGATGATATAACTGAATTAAGAATATATCTTAAGGCTTTGCATATCAGTTATAGGGATCAGACTTTAGAGAATGAGAGAATCAAAACTGAGAATTCTGAACTCAAAGAGAGAAATAAGGTTGTAGAAGAGAAACTTGCTAACATGCAGCAAGTTCAAAAGGAGAGAGATGATGCTGTATATCTTGAACAAGAGTTGTTAAGTAAGTATAAACAACTAGAATCTGAATTGGAAAAGGCAAATCATATTATTAAAACTTGGACTCACTCTAGAAAAGACACTCAAGAAGTTTTTCAATCTGACACTGTAGGTCTAGGTTACTCTGAGGAAGATGAACTTAGGTTTCAGAATACAGACAAGATTAGACCACCTCTTCCACCTAAGAAATTTGGAACATTTGTTAATGGAATAAGTGAACCTAGGTTTGAAGGTGGAAAAGAAGCTGTTAAGAAAGAACCAATAAAAACTAGTGTTAAACAGGTTAATACTGGTTTAATGACAGATAAACAACTTAAGCATAAGCTTAAGGAGTTAAAATCCGTTAAGAAACAGAAAGTGTCTAGAAAGAACAGAAATGGTAAAGTAGGCATCACTCAAGGCAATTATCCAATGCTTGCTACTTTAGCTCCAAGAAAGACATGTCATAACTGTGGTAGCACTAACCATCTTGCTAGTTTTTGCAGGAAGAACAAAGACATTAATTCTTTACCTTCCAAGTCTGAAGTAAAGAAAGATAATGTTAGAACTAGGCCACAGACTTTATGCAAACACTGTGGAAGCACTTGGCATTCTATTTATACTTGCAGAAATTATCATGCTATTTATCATAATTACTATGAACTAAAACCTAATCTGAAATGGGTTAGAGTTAATTCTGCAAGTGTAAACTCTGATAAAGTTAGCTTAAACTCTGATAGTGTAAATTCCGCTGCTAAAGCTAACAAAATTAAGAAAGCCAAAGGATCCAAGAAAGTCTGGATCCTTAAATCTAATCCTCAGTAATTGTTTATGATTGCAGGGCATCAGGGAAAGTATCCTAGTCGTGGACAGTGGATGTTCAGGACACATGACTGGAAATAAAACCCAGCTATCAGAGTATGTGGAAAAGGCTGGCCCAAAAGTTTCCTATGGAGATGGCAACATAGGAAATACTCTGGGATATGGCAATATTAATCTTGGAAGTGTCATCATCACAGATGTAGCTCTGGTTCCAGGACTCAAGCATGATCTGCTATCTGTGAGTCAAATCTGTGACAGAGGTTTTCATGTATATTTTCAACCTGAATACTGTGAGGTTATCAGCAAAACCACAGGGAAAGTTGTTTTAGTTGGACAAAGGCGTAATAATATCTATGAAGCAAGCTTGTTGACAAACTCTGATGGAAAAACTATGTGCCTGTCAACAAGAATGTCCAATGAAGAGAGTTGGAAGTGGCATAAGAAACTCTCTCATTTGAATCTGAACAACATCAATGAGCTGATAAGAAAGGATCTTGTTAGAGGACTTCCAAAGTCTTTGTTAAATGTTGATGGTCTGTGTGATTTATGTCAAAAGGCCAAACAAAGGAAGACCTCTTTCAAAGAGCAAGTCTGAATCTTCAATTGTTGATCCATATCATCTGTTACATGTTGATCTTTTTGGTCCAGTAAATGTCTTGTCAATTGGAAGGAAGAAATATGCTCTAGTCATTGTTGATGAATATACCAGATACACTTGGGTGTATTTTCTAGCAAAGAAGGATGAAACTGCATTAACTCTGATGGAGCATGTAAAGCTACTGGACAAAGGATCAAAACACAAAGTCAAAATAATCAGAAGTGATAATGGAACTGAATTCAGAAATGCAACAATGGAAGAATTCTGCAAGAACAGAGGATTGAAGTAAGAGTTTTTTACACCTGGTACACCACAGTAAAATGGTGTAGTTGAGAGGAAAAACAGAACCTTGATAGAAGCTGCTAGAACTATGCTTGATGAAGCAAAATTACCAACCTATTTCTGGGCAGAAGCAGTTCAAACTGCTTGTTTTACTCAAAATGCAACACTGATCAACAAGCATGGAAAAACACCATATGAGATGGTGAGGGAAAAGAAGCCAAACCTGAAATATTTTCATAATTTTAGGTGCAAATGCTTTGTGTTGAAAAATCATCCTGAACAGTTGACCAAATTTTAGTTGAAAACAGATGAAGGAATTTTTGTTGGCTATCCAGTGTCAACCAAGGCATTCAGAGTTTATGATCTGAGAACAAAGGTGATTATGGAATCTATTCATGTGTCATTTGATGAAAAGAAAATCACTGGACTTGAAGATGTTGATGAACATGATTAGTTGCATTTCGAAAATGAAGATCTAATCTTTGATGAAATAAACTCTGATAACACTAATCCAACAAACTCTGTTGATGCAAACTCTGAACCTCTACTGGTACACATAGAAGAAATAGTACAGTCAGAACAAAGAGGAGAACCAGATGAGGGGGAGCATGATCATAGTGATGACTCAAATTCTGATAGTGAGTCAACTGAAAATTCTGGATCAAACTCAAACTCTGATGACTCAAACTCTAAAAGTCCAAATTCTAACAGTTCAAACTCTGAGCGATCAAATTCAGGGGGAGCCTCAGAGAATGAAGAAAGGCATCAAGATAATCAGGAGAACATTGATCAAGGGGGAGGATCAACTGTTGACAGAAGTCATTTACCAACAGCTAGGAAATGGACAAAATCACATACACCTGATTTAATAATTGGAGATCCAGATGCAAAAGTTAGGACAAGAAGTGCTACAACAAATGAATGTCTGTTTCATGCATTTCTATCCAAATCTGAACCAAAGAAAGTGGAAGAAGCTCTTCAAGATGCTGACTGGATAACAGCAATGCGGGAGGAGTTAAATAAATTTGAGAGAAATGAAGTATGGACCCTTGTACCTAGACCAAAGAATAGATCTGTTGTTGGTACTAGATGGGTTTTCAGAAACAAAACTGACAGTGATGGGGTTGTTACAAGAAACAAGGCCAGACTTGTGGCCAAAGGCTATTCACAGCAAGAAGGCATAGACTATGATGAAACTTTTGCTCCAGTTGCAAGGTTGGAGGCAATAAGAATCTTTCTAGCATATGCTTCTCACAAGAAATTCAAAGTTTTTCAGATGGATCTGAAAAGTGCTTTTCTGAATGGAAAACTTGAAGAAGAATTGTTTGTTGAACAACCACCAGGATTTGTAGATCCCAAGTATCCAGATTATGTCTACAGGCTTGACAAGGCACTCTATGGACTTAAGCAGGCACCAAGAGCATGGTATGAAACTCTGGCTCAATTTCTTTTAGAAAGTGGGTTCAACAGAGGTACAATTGATAAAACCTTGTTCTACTTCAATCTTGGTAGTGATCTGTTATTAGTTCAAATATATGTAGATGATATAATCTTTGGATCTACTAATGATAAACTCTGTAAGAAGTTTGCCAAGCTCATGCAGTCTAGGTATCAAATGAGCATGATGGGAGAGCTCAGTTATTTTCTAGGGCTACAGGTGAAGCAAACAAATGATGGAATCTTTATCAATCAAGCAAAATATACCAGAAATCTTCTCAAGAAATTTGGCATGCTTGACTGCTCATCTGCAACAACTCCCATGGCAACAGCAACAAAGTTGGATAGAGACATAGGTTCACCAGTGGATATGACAAACTATAGAGGAATGATTGGGTCTCTTCTTTATCTAACAGCTAGCAGACCTGACATCTTGTATGCAACATGTCTTTGTGCAAGATTCCAGGCAGATCCAAGAGAACCACATCTAACAGCTGTAAAGAGAATTTTCAAATATCTTAATGGAACCATAACTTTAGGATTGTGGTATCCAAGGGAATCAGACTTCAAGCTACTTGGTTACTCTGATGCAGACTTTGCAGGCTGTAAAATAGACAGAAAAAGTACCAGTGGAAGTTGTCAATTTCTTGGTGATAGACTTGTTTCTTGGTACAGCAAGAAACAGAAATCAATCTCTACATCTACAGCTGAAGTAGAGTATATTGCTGCTGGTAGCTGTTGTGCACAGATTCTGTGGATGAAGAATCAATTACTGGATTATGGATTGAGGTACAGTAAAATACCTATTTACTGTGATAATCAAAGTCCTATTACTATGACAGGTAATCCAGTACAACATTCAATGACCAAGCACATCAGCATAAGGTACCATTTTATCAGAGAACATGTAGAGGAAGGGAACATTGAGCTTCATTTTGTGTCTACAGAACAACAGCTTGCAGATATCTTCACCAAGCCATTGAGTGAAGCTGTATTTACAAGGCTGGTAAATGAACTAGGAATGGTCTCTGGCTTTGACTAGAGATATTGGTTAGACTCAAAACTCTACTTATGTACTGTGTTGCTCATATTTCTGTGGTATGTTAAACTCTGCTATGCAAACTCTGCTCAATGACTGTAAACTCTGTTAGCATGTTCTGTAAGTAATACACTGTTGACTGTTGGATAAACTCTGAGAAACTCTAATAATGTTTCTTTCTGAACATAAACACCGATGAAGATACATGTATGAAACATTATTCTCAGTAATTAGTCATGAATCCTTCTAAGTTATCTGTGATCTAATCTTAAACTGTGCAGAAAGTTAACACAGCATGATACTGTTCTATATTTATAGCATCTCTTAGTTTATTTATCCTAAACTCTGAGTCTGTAAATACTGTGTGCATCGCCTCTCATAAGTAATTTCTGATGTTGATGAGCTCTAAACTCTGTTAGTTATACACTGTTAAATTAGATTCTGTTATTAGAATAACCCCAAAGCTTATATATATAGATTGTTAGAACTCCTTTGAGATCATGTTTGTAACTAGGACGACTCAAGAACTTAGTGGTATATAGTAAGGGCTAAAATTCTCTAATTTTTGGTGACTAGTCGAAAACTAGGAAGATCCAAGAACTTATCAAACTGATAAGGGCTAAAATTATAGGATTTTTGGTGACTAGTTCCAACCTCTGATTAGTGGAGAAAACTAAAAAAAAATAAAAAAAATTGGGGTTATAGATTACTGTATATAAATCGTTTACTACAAAGTTTAGCATTCATCATACATTCAGTGTTTACTATGAGAGTTTGTGCATCCAGTGTTTACTGATTTACTTTATGGATTTTATGAAATACTAGATGCTCTAAATATTGATTTAGTAAACTCTCCTCTACACACACTCATATTCACAACTGTGCAGTCTTTGAAAGGATAACAGTAATTAAGTTGGAGAATTGATAAACACTGTTGGATTTTGTTGAATACTCTAAGGTAATATTTTATTTCAGACAAAGCATATACTTGGAGTACACAAAGAGTTTTTGAAATTTGCATGTGATACGTGCCAGTTGTTTAATGGTGTCAGACAGTTAAAGCTTATTGGAAATAGGAGAGAGAACATCAGTAATAATAGGCATTATTACTGCGCGTGTAAATAACTGTTCCACTGTTTACGTGACACGTGTCCCACTCACACACTTAACAAGAAATTGGTTGCGTGTTTAATGTCTAAAACGATTGGGTTTTAATTTTCAATTACAGATCTAATCAAAATCATTTCATTATTCACTCTTTCACTTTTACATCCACGAACACACAACATTACACACAATTTCTCTGTTCTTTTCACTTATGCATTTTCACAAACACTGAACCTCCTCAACCCACAAACACTGAACCTCACATAACCATAAACACTGAACCAATCTCTAAACCTACATCTCCACCCACCATTGCTACTACTTCACAACCTCAATCTTCATCACAACCTCAACCTCAACCACAATCCAAACCAAGAAAGCCAAAGAAAAGCAGGGCTATAAGGCCACCAAGAAAGCACAGGATTGCTGAAGCTTCTAAGCCAAAGAGAGCTAGAAAGGAAAGGGCTAACAAACCTCAATCTCCATCTATACTAGATGATTTTATCTCAGAAGAAGAGAGAACAGAAGTGAATCCTCCAGTTAAAAGAAGGAGACTAATTATTGAAGAATCTGATGAAGAATTGAATTTTGAAGCTCCAGAGGATATTTCTAAGGAAATACCTGTTGTTGAGATAGACAGAGATGGTAATGCTGATGCTACAATGGATGAAATTCTTGAGCCATTGTTTCCATTCTCTGAGAACATGGACATTCCAATCTCTTCACCTGCTGTTTTCTCTGAAGAAACTGATGCAGTAAATCAAACCACTGTGGTACATGAAGAAACAGTGGCTTCTCACACTGAGTTAATCTCTGATGCTCATCAATCTGTTGAACAGGGTGAGGAAATTGATCAACCACCCATGGAGACAATCTCTGAGCCTATTGTACAACCTGCAGAGGATGTTGCAGAGCCTGTTGCAGAGAATGCTGAACATACTGCAGACACTGTTGCAGAAACTGTTAATGAGTCTCTTCCAATTCCTGAAACAACTGACCATATTGAAGCTGATACTGAAGGGAGTACTGAGTCAAGCTCTTCTCAGAGTTTACCAGTACAGACTTCTGCTAAAGTTAAAGATTTTGCTGGCCCTTCAAATCAAGTAGATGCTGAAGAAGAACACTTTGAACAATTTTCAGCTGATTGGTACAAAGAAACTTACATCTTTCCTGTTGCAAGAGCAGCTGAATTTGTCAAGAGAACATCCAGAACAATCACAAATCCAGAGATTCTATCCTGTCTTAAGGCTACTGTTGTCCAAGTGAAGACTCTCAATTCTAGATTTGATCATTGTCAAAAGGCCATTTCTGATGTTCGAGGTGAAGTTGTTAAAGGAGATGATATGCTTAAACTCGATAGCAAGAACAAGTTTCAATATCTTTCCCAGAATCAAGAAACTTTGTTTCACAGGCTGAGCAAAGTTGAAGAAAATCAAAATGCCATGTCTTTAAAGATTGATTCTATTGCTACTTCTCTGGAGTCAATCACATCTATTCTCATTCCTGATGATGTCAAAAAGGGGGGGAGAGTTGCAAAAGACAAATGCAAGCAATCTCAAACTCTGATCAGAAAAGATAATGCTGGAGATGGAGGAGCAAGTAATAAAGGCAGGGGCAAAGCTGAAGAAAGTCAAACTCTGAAATCTAACAAGTCTTCTAAATCACAGTTTGCTGGAATAAACACTGATACTCAAGGTACTTCAAAGACCAAGAGTCTGGTATTATCTTCTAATCCACAGACTGATGAGGAGTTGGCTGCTAAGTTATTTATTGAAGAAAATGAAGAAGGAGCTACTATTGAAGATATTAAAGCTGAAGAAAAGAGTTTACAAAAACAACATCAGAAAGCTTTAAAGTCTGGAAAGTTTAAGAAGAAAGAAAAAGCTCCTAGGCCTGTTCTTAAAGGCATTATGATCAAGGAAAATGTTGATGCTGATCAAAGATCACATTTATCTAAGAAATCAACAGAAGCTGAAGCTAAACTCAAGCTAAACGGCATTGCTATGGAAGGAGAAGATTCAAAGAAGAAAGATACAACCTCTGTTTCTACACAAGTTGTGCAGAAGAAAGAAAACACAACCTCTGTTGCTACACAAGTTGTGTCTAGACCTCTATCTTCTCAGTTGAAATCAGTTTTTGGTAAAGGAACACTTCATGATTCAAATCTAATATCTGGAGCTCCTATGGATTTTTCTGATGGAAGAGCCTTGTCTGGTAAGATTGGAAAGAATAAGGCTGGTCTAGGCTCACACAGAGATAAAAGGCAATATACTGGTCCTAGAGATCCTTCTTCACTGGCTGTTCCAGGTCGTGGTGTCACTCAAAAGAGTTTGGATAGACTGGAATCAGTAAAGTTAGTTCATCAGAAGAGTTTAAAGAAAGATTTTCTCTTATACTTTATGGCTGATGGGACAGTATTTAAAATTGGTGAGAATGATATTGGCTTGAAATATTGGGAAGAACTAGAACATGTTCTGTATCTTTTCAAGGTGAACAGTCGAAGGACTCAATCAGTTGCAAATGTGCTCAGACAGAAAATGCTCCAAAATTTGGCAATTAGAGGAATTAAGTGCAACAGTAGATATGTTCCTAAGTACAGAGACTGGAATGGAAATCTCATTGAAATGAAGAAGGGTACTGCAAAGCTGAAGACTGATCTGGGAATCACAGTACTTGACTTCAATTCACAGTCAGAGGAAGTAAAATTTATCAGACTAGGAAATGAGATGAGGAGGAACAAAATCTATGATCTAAGATCTGCTATTTATCAAACTGATGAGAGTGATCCTCAGCTGAGAGAGATCAAGGAAGCTATGAAGATTGAACTTGAGAATGCAGGGAGAAGATTGCTTATATATTATCTCAGAACAACACCAGATCTTGAGGAGATTAGAGATTAAAGTCTGTAAGAATTTTCTTGTTTTCTGTAGATTTTTGTTAAGTCAAGTTTAAACTCTGCTTATTTGAATAAACACTGTGTTTGTATGAAATTGTTTTGACATCATCAATTATTGTTAACTTGTGCATTTTTACTAATGAACAAGTTGGGGGAGATTGTTAAATATAATTGATGTGGTTAACATCAGTGTTTAAGTTTTACAGGGAAAAATAGAGTTTAACTTGAAACAGGAAGTAGTCAGAGTTTAGTTAAACTCTGACAGTTGGAAGCTGAACAGAGTTTGCTATACGCTCACAATGGAAGCTCGACAGAGTTTGGTTAAACTCTGTCTGGAGGAAGCGCGTCTCCAGTCAACGGTGATTAAAGATTAATTGAAGATAATTATGGAAGCAATATCTTTACAGATTGGATAGCTGTTAAATAGATTGAGTTGACTTAGGAGATGTGTAGCAATCATAATTGATAACATTTGTATAGCTGATTTATAGGCGAATCAATTATCGATTGTACGTAGCTGTATATCTTATAAATACAGTTAGGTTAACCCTAGAAGGGTATCGATCGTGTAATACAATATCTTTCATTGTAACCTAAGCAGCTCTCTATGATATTTTACATCACTGAGAGAGAAGTTAATTCCAAACAGTTTTTAAAGCTTTTAAAGAACTTATTGTTATTCTCTCATACTTAGTTGATTATAAGTGTGTATTCGGCCTAACAAATATTAAATAAGAAATTTTAAATACGCGATTTTCTAGGTCGTTATAATAGAGGGCTGATTTATAGTTCCTAGGAATTGACTTGCATGTTATGGAAACAAAATATTTACACAAATCTCATTAGGTTGCTTTTTGGCTAGGTTGAAATTATGCTTGTTTGTTAGTTTTAAGATTTAATCACTTGATTATTTTTAGAATTTTCGTTATTCCCTTGATAAAATTGGAGCACTAAAATCTAAGTTTGGGGGAAACTAGGGATTTCATGCTAGTTGTTATGTGTCAAAATGGCTAGTAGCCGGCTCAAGTTTATGAGCAGTCTAGGGTTGGATGAGATGGAGCGAAACGCACTCATTCAATTTAGTTAAAAAAGAAAAAAAAAGAAAAAAAAAGAGTCATGTAAATAGAATAAATGCAAATTAACCAGGGTGAGCTCTTTAATACTCGAGCAATTAAGTTCTAGGGGACTTTGTGCCTAGTGACCTAAGGCTTTTATAGTCTGGGATCCACTAACCCAGCGCTCGCTACATGGGTATTATTGTATAAGCCTTTTGGGGTCTCATCCATTGCACGGTTAAATAAGCATGCGTTATTGTGTATAGTATTATGTGTCGTAGTTGTTAGTAATAAAGCATGAATTCCTGGCTAACTTAGATAAGGATTGAGGTATTCCTAGGTTATGAAGTGTCTATAGTCTATTCTATTTATAAACCTGTGATTGTCTTGACGAAGAGCATGTATGATTTTTAATCTAGTTTTAGGAGTATATCTGATGAGCACCAAACACATGCACATTTCTGTTCATGTATTGTTAGTATACGGGGATTTAGTCGAGCTCTATTTGGATTTAGTTGCATTCTTTGAGATATTTGCTTGCTAGTTGGTTTTGGTTAGTTTGAAGGGGATCTTTGCATTTTAATTTAGTTGCATTCATGCATTGCATTATTTTTGCATTGTTTAGTTAGATGGATTTTGTGGGTACATTCGCTATAGGCCCTCACGAGACCTCACTCGTCTACTAGGGCTGCCTAGGGGTTTAAACGGCTTGTTGCATATGCCAAATGCAACCGTGATCTCATACGGAAGTGGTACTAGTTAGTTGTATATAATATATTTGTTATGCTTGAGGACAAGCATCGGTTTAAGTTTGGGGGTGTGATAAGTGGATTTTATATCCACTTGGAACGTTCCATATCGGCTTAAATTGATTGTCTTGGTCTCAAGTTTGTTGTAGTTTTGATGTGTTTTTGTTTAGTTGTGCAGGTTCATGAAATATCGATTAGGGTTGATGTTTTCGTCAATGTTGGAGTTGAATTCGAGCATAGGAATGAGGAATGAAGTCTTTCCCTAGGCCACCGTGAAGGTTCATGAGTCAAAGGAATGAAGAACGGGAAGTGGCAAAAGAATCAGAAGAGAAAACGGATGAGAAATAAACAAATTGTGGAAAATTCGGATTTCCGGGTAGGTTGCGCAGTCTTCACTGTTTTGGCCATATCTGGAGTTCTACAAGTCCGTTTGAGGCCCGTAAGTAGTCCACGAGAAGCTTGGGAAATTTTCTATCAATCTAAAGCAAAATCAAAGTTTGGGCAGAATTCGAGTGTGCATACTGCGCCCCTATATCATCAAAAGTGGGCAGACTGCGCCCTAGGTGCGCAGACTACGCCCTTGGACAGAATGCTACTGCGCAGGCTGCGCCCTAGATGCGCTGACTGCGCCCCTGTGCGGCCAGATTTGCTGAATTTTGACAGTTTTGCCCTAATTGGAGTTCTAAACGTATTTTTGGTAGTTTCCTGTACCAAGTCAAATTCTATTAGTTTTGTAAGGTAGTTTCTTGTGTGACAAGACTTCTAGAGCCTATTTAAACACATCCTACCATTTTAATTTGGAACACCATTACATATCAATTACTTAGGTTTATTTGTATCTTTTCATACTTTGTTTTTATCATGGTTTCATCAGATCCCATGATGACGAGAGGTTCGACTATGAACTAATCGTTGTCATGGAATTCTAACGGATTTATTTATGGAGCTTTAGTATCTTGATTGCTTTAAAGATGTGTGTGTGATGTATATCTGATATCCTTGTATGGTTATGCTTAATTGATAGATGCATCGCGAACATCTAATTTGTTAATCTCTTGTGAAGTGAAAGTGGATCTTGAGATTTAGAACTTGCCACGCTAGCATAGGTTCATGATTGTTTATCAACATGATTCGTAGTATGAGATGAAAATACTTATATTGCCATGTGTGATCTTTATGGATAACTTGTTCTTCAACCGTTATGTTTTCAAATTCTATAGACATATAGGGTCTAAGCATAATTGGTGTCTATTCATCTTCTATCTCTTTTGTGGATGTATGTTTAGTTTGGTATACGTATGCTGACAGGTAGCGTGTACTTATTTCGTGTTATCTGATCAGATATCATAACCATTGCATATAGTGATTAAAGGCGTCAGATCTAAGCGAAGTATTTAATGAAGTTAGGATTCCATGGTTTATCTTGCGTAAGTAATTCGATTTTAATTATCATTAATTAAGTAATTCTTAGTTTAATAGTTTGCATCTTAGTTTAATTTAGATAATCAAACCCCAATATTGTTAATTGTCTTAGCAGTGCATAATAACCATACATTGTTGCATAGGTACAAAACTGAGTTAAAACCATAACCAGATCTCTGTGGGAACGAACTCAACTTTATTCTATATTACTTGTGACCACATACGTTTGCGTGATATTTAGTGCAAACAAACTTCGTTAATGTGGTAATTACCGATTTTATCTGATTTAATCTTGGCGGTGTGATATCTTCCTGATTTGAAGAATATCTTTTGGAGATATTTTCTGTTGTTGATTGGTTAAGATTGATTCTTTCCTCATTTCCGAGAGAGGATATTACTTAGTAATTAAACAATAATTATTAATCTGAATTAATAATTATTAAATATTAGAAATTTGAGAGATTATTAGACATGCCAAAAATATGGCAAAACAAAACCCGAAGATATCCCAAAGACGGCATTCCATACCAGATATGGACATTATGAGTTCTTGGTGATGTCATTTGGATTGACCAATGCACCAGCAGCTTTCATGGATTTAATGAATAGGGTGTTCAAGGAGTATTTGGACCAGTTTATTATAGTTTTCATCGATGATATTCTTATCTACTCAAAGACAGAGGCAGAACATGTTGAACATTTGAGGATAGCTTTAGAAATACTCAGGAAAGAGCAGCTGTATGCCAAATTCTCGAAGTGTGAGTTCTGGAAAAATGAATTGCAATTCTTAGGGCACGTGATCAATAGAGAAGGAGTGTTGGTCGACCCCTCCAAGATAGAGGTGGTTTCGAACTAGGAACGACCAACCACTCCAACAGAAGTAAGGAGTTTCATCGGACTAGCAGGATATTATAGAAGATTTGTTCAAGATTTTGTGAAAATTGCAGCCCCGTTAACTCAACTTACCCGTAAAACTGAGAAATTTGAATGGACTGAAAAATGCGAGAAGAGTTTCCAAGAGCTGAAGAGGTTGGTAACGGCCCCAGTGCTGGCGTTGCCTGATGGAAAAGGAGATTTTATGATTTACAGTGATGCTTCGCATAAAGGATTAGGATGCATGCTTATGCAGCACGGTAAGGTAATCGCGTATGCGTCAAGCAGTTGAAGGAATATGAGATTCGATATCCCACTCATGATCTAGAATTAGCAGCAATAGTTTTTGCCTTAAAGATTTGGAGGCACTACTTGTATGGAGAGAAGTGCGAGATTTACACTGACCATAAGAGCCTCCAATACATTTTCACTCAGAAAGTGCTTAATATGCGCCCGACAAGATGGCTAGAATTAATCAAGGATTATGATTGTGAGATTCGTTATCACCCGGGTAAAGCCAATGTGGTGGCTGACGCCCTCAGTAGGAAAGAGAAACTCAAAATGATAATCTTAGAAGAAGAATTGGTGAGAGACTTCGAGAAGTTGGAAATCGAGGTCAAGATACCAGGAGATGGTCAAGAAAGGTTAATGGAAATTTGAATCCAACCCCCATTGTTGGAAAAAATTAGACTATGTAAAGAACGGATAATGGAGGAAGAAGAGAACTTAATGGAAGAGATAATGATCGGAGAAGAAATTAAGTGTGAAAGAGATAAAGAAGGGATCATGAGATACGCATCAAGGATATGGATCCTAAATGTACAGGAGCTCAAGGACGAGATTCCATATGAGGGACACAACTCAAGGTACTCAGTGCACCCTGGTAGTACCAAGATGTATATAGATTTGAAAGAGTACTACTGGTGGCCGAACATGAAAAAGGACGTAGCAGAGTGGGTAAACAGATGCTTGACCTGCCAAAGAGTAAAAGCAGAGCACCAGAGACCCAGTGGACTTCTACACCCCTTAGAGATTCCCAAATGGAAATAGGAACACATAGCCATGGATTTCGTAGTAGGTTTACCAAGGACCAAAGCTAATTATGACGCCATATGGGTGATCATAGACCGACTAACGAAGTCAGCTCACTTTTTTCCAATCAATGAAAGGTACACGGTCGACAGACTAGTAGATATCGACTTAAAAGAGATAGTGGCGCTACATGGAGTCCCAATCGCCATAGTATCCGATCGAGATTGTAAGAACCCAGATTTTGGATAGAATTAAAACTTTTTATTATGTATAGATGTAATAGTGAATAGTGGGTAAGGCTATGATGTAACGAATGTTCTAATGAATGAATGGAATGGATTTGGATTCAAATACTTATTTGTCATGAAGAATGCTATTGGTTGAAAATCTAGATAAGAATTATCTATCTCCTAGGAAATCAAGATTTGATAATTCCAAGGGGGAAGGTTATTCTTATGTCATCCAAATCGATATCTGTTATCAGTCCAGTGGTTCCGAAAAAGGGTTAAGGAACGATCGACAGAGAACCGGGACATCTATATAACCTTAAAAGAATAAGTAAAGAATAAGTGATGAATAGTGATTTTGGTGGAATTAGGAATATTATTAGACGACGCTATATAGAAGTACCCGGAACAAAATTCTTAGTTCGTATTAGTGATCCAGGGGGAAAAAGAGAGTATGTAAAAGCTGTCGGATTCTGAAAAATTGCACTTTTATTTTGTCCGAGATTTCCCTGGACGCTGAAAGACCTAGGAGATTATTAAAAGGATTTAAAGAAAATGGATTCGAGAATTATTAAGAATGATGGAGAATGGTAGTATAAATGTTAAGAAGGTTTCCGGTAAAACCCTAACTAAAAACGATTGAGATATTCGTCCGAACGATCAATGAATTGAGCAATAACTGGTCAAAGAAACAAGCAGAGAGCCAAGAGACAAGCATGTGCAAGTGGATAGGATCAAGTAACTAGTTGGTTACCAAAGGAACTTGGACAATTAGAAAGCAAACTAAGTACTTAGCTTAATCTTATCATCAAACCACTAAAACATGACATTTGTCCACTTGAATTACATCATGCATGAGCAAATCACTTTATTAAAGTAACTTTAGCTACATATTATCCAAGACTACAAAATAATGCAAGGATGAGATCAAAAGAAGCCAAACAACTCCATTTCTCTCATTTTCTCTAAACTGCCCAGCAGAAACAATGGCTAAATAAAAATTCATATCTCCTAATCTAGAGAGTCTAAAATCACCAAATTTTAACCATAGCTTCTCCACTCCATGGGAAAGGTTCGTTCAAAATTTCATTGCAATCCAAGTAGTGTAGCCTAGTCAAATCCATGCTCAAAGTTGGGAAACCAAATCTGACCAGTTTCTGTCCAGTAGGAAAAACGGGTTCAAAACCATAGCTTCCAAGCTTCAAATTTCATGATCTATAGCTCAAAACAAAGCTTATGAAGAACCCAAGATGTGGTAAACATTTGAGAGCTAAACTCTTGTTTTTTGATTTTTTTATGATTTTTACAAGTTGAGTGATGAATAGTGTTCTTCAAGAACTAATCTTGTTTTCTTTGATTCTTATGGTTGATTTAGCTAGCTTAAAGCCACTCAAGGATCATACAAAGCTTAGTGAGGATAGAACATACTCCAAGGAAGGTAGACCTCTTGAAACCCTAGCATTTGATTTGAGATTTATATATGTTTTTAATGGTTTTAGCTTTGTATGATTATAGTGGTGATTATAAACATGATTATGTAGTTGGTTATGTGATTCAAGAAGCATGATGATTTTGAGGTTAAGATCAGTGGTTCTAGGGTTTTTTGAGATGAGAATCATGTTTATAAATTGTATTGATGCCCGGTGTGGCTTGGTTGGATGATTATGATTTTTGGAACGTCCGAATTATAGCCGTTATAATGCCAAATTTTTGTTAACACTTAGAAACCGAGCATGGAAGTTAATATTCCTGACCTTGGTAATGTTATGACATGTCCTTATAAATCTCGAACCATAGATTGTTTTGGCGCGAGAATCGAAACATTCCGACTTACGGTTTAGGAGTTATGGTCAAATTACTAAAATTGGTTCGAAACCATAAGTAAAAGTTTGTAACTTCAATTGAACCCTCGTAAAACATGTTACTCAGTGACGAATCTTGGTAAATAAATACTAGAGGTCATATGGAAGGTATGAGAGAAAACCACATGTCAAACGGATCGTTTTCCGATTTTATAAAAATGTTTGAATCAAGGTTAAATGCGAACGAACCCCTTAAAAGTATAACTTTGGTTATAACTTAGAAAACGAACGATAAAACTCGAGGTATAATCTCAGTTCATAATCGATCGACTTTAGAACTTATAAGACTTAAGTATATACCAAGTGTGGGTATGATGACATGTCTTAATAACGAACAAATGTCGGATCGTATCGGTGATAAAAAGAGTTACACTAAAAGGTGTATAACGAGATAATTCGAAAACGTGTTTCGACTTAAGTGAAGTTTATACTTAGACTTTTAAAAGGTGTTAAGTGGTTAATCTCGAATGTTCAGATTGTTTATAGATCATAGAGCAGACCCAGGACACGCTATCTCTACCCACACCCGATTACCAGGCAAGTTTCCAATACCTTGGAACTGTTGTTGTGATAATATGTATATCTGTTGTTTCTGATACATATGCCATAACATGCATGCCTATTGTCAAATTATATTATGATACCTATTCCCTGAATTGATATTGGCTTATAGACTAGATACGAATTATCAGTTATAAGCCGGATTGTTTCGGTAAGACCCTTATCGAAGGGCATATGATATTCATTCTTAAATATAGACCGGGAGTCGGTGTTTTGAGATATAGATAGTCGTGGAAACCCGGAGGGATTCCAATGGCAGATTATTATTTATTTTGAGGAATGTTATTTGAGTATTATCTCAGTCGAGAGATATTAAATGTAACACCCCCAGATCCGGGGCCAGGGATCTGGTGGTTACGGTCTTACATCCATTCATAATACTTGACTTGAGTCCACAATAAATAAATCACATGCTGTGACCCCACAATAATATCCACTCACACACATAACAGTTATAGTCCCAGAGATGAAATTGAAATAAGTCCATAATATCAGAGTTTACGAATAAAAGTTATTACAAGCCAAATGATATGTTTAAAGGTTTTGCCGTTGATTAACGTTAATGTTACATATAAATAGACTGATAAACAAAAGCTGCCTATCTATGCTACCTCAGCAATGGCAGCAAGGACATCAGCGGGTAGTCCTCGAACGGCGGTAACCTGCTTGCGCCGAGTGCGCCTGACGCGGGCCATCTGTTCTAGCTGTTGTTGTGATAATATGAACAAAGCAAGGGTGAGCGAAAGCCCACCTACAATAATATAACTGAACAGTGATACATATATACAGTAGTTCAAGATATCCTTTGAAATCATATGCCGTGCCTTGATGAAGTTATTGCCAGTATAATAAAAAGGATGAAGATACCAGGTAACTCAAAGTATTTGTTTGTAGAAATATCTGCTACATCAAAAGTAAGCGAGATATTCTCATTGTCATTAAAAGAGGAACTTGCATGAAAAGATTGCAATTCCAGTTATGAACACTTTTCCAGCTCTGCCAACAGTAATCATGTTGCAGGAAATAAATAAGTTTGGATGATGAACCAATGATGGAGTATTCACCGCGCCCGCTGTTCCAATCTTGATGATCAGTCGAGATCGTACAGCTCAAATTAGATTTATTACCGGTAGAAGGAAGAACTGACGGCTTTACTTGTCTACCGCCTTACTAGCTCTCCCCGGCCAACGGTTGGGCCAAAGGGGATGGACCGGCGCTACTCGGCCTCTTACACGACTCCTAGTTCAAATAGAATTCATGATTCTGAATGTAACGTTCGTCCCCCTTTCCCCAAGTATAATACTTGTTGATAAGACTCTACAAAGTAGTCGTATCTAGTTGGAAAGGAAAATTCACCAATAACTTCCAAGCTATTGCTTGGTAACGAATATCAACTTGTTCCAACAATCTTACCCCTCGAAAGATGAGAGGGTAAACAACGACTTAATAAGTCAATAGCACCCGAGTTGCGAGTGAAGGGAATACTTTATGACCGGGAAGTCGACAAGATAAATAACATTTTCCAAGTAAGGTTCCCTTATTTTTAGGGAGATAGACTCAAGAAGAATGATGTCTGAGAACCTTTCTTGATATAAGATTAATAATAATATGTCTCCGAAATATTTTTCGTAATAATCGAAGAAGATAAAACTTATTGAGGTTATTCTAATTATGGAATAAATATTCAGAGAATATTTATTGAATTAAGAATATTTAAAGAATATTTAGGAATATGAAAGAATATCTTTAATCAGAGTATTTTTCAAAATAATCCTTGAAGAAATATCAGGAGAATATTTATTGAATAAATAAATATTTAAATGAATATTCAAAACAATATTCATTAATTAATAAGACCTGAAAGGAATATTTAAGGTAATATTCATAATTAATTAGGAATTTAAATGAATATTCAAAAGTAATATTCATTTAATGAATAATATTCTAAATGAATATCAAGTAATATTCATTTAGTAATCCAAGCCTTAAAGGAATATTCGAGATAATATTCGATAATTAAATCAAGCTTCAGATGAATATTAAAATAATATTCATCAAGTAATTAATATCTTAAATGAATATTCAAAAGTAATATTTATTTAATAAAATAATATTCTAAATGAATATCCAAATAATATTCATTTAGTAGTCTCATCTTTAGAAGAATATTCGAAATAATAATCGATAAATAATTCGACTCTGAATGAATATTAAAAAATATTATTCGTCGAATAGTTACGTTCAAATAATTATTTGAAGTAAGGATCGTTAAATAAATAATCTCGAACGAATATTCAAATAATATTCGTCGCTCGAATAATGGAAAATATTTACTTAGATATTTTCTTTCGAGGTAATCTCGATATGTCAAGAAATATTGACTCCCGGTCTATATTAGATGAATAAGATGCATACACCCTTCTCTGAGGGTCTTACAATAACCGGCTTATAATTGATACGATAGCTATCTAATTTATAAGCCAATAACAATCAGGGAACAAGCATAATGATATAACTTGAAAGTAGGCATGCATGCTATGGCATATTATAACAGAAAACATACATATATATTCAATCACAACAACAGCCTAAAAGAAGGGGATTGAAACTTGCCTGGTAGTCGAGTACGGTAAGGGGTAGTGGTAGCGGGTCTCGGGTCAGCTTGGTGATCTATAAATAGCCAAGACATTCGGGATTAATCACTTAAAACTTTAAAGGTTAAGTTATACTTAAATCGAAACACGTTCTCGAGTTATCTCGTTATACCCCTTTTAGTGTATTTCTTTTATCATCGATCCGACCCGACATTCGTTCGTTAATACGACATGTCACTGTACTTATACTTGGCATATACTTAAGTCATATAAGTCCGAAAGTCGATCGTTACGAACCAATATTATACTCCGAGTTTTATCGCTCGTTTTCTAAGTGTTTTAACGAAGTTATAAACGAGTCGTCTTTTAGGGGTTCGTTCGCGTTTAATTTCGATTCGAATATTTTTAATAAATCGAAAAACGATCCTTTTGACATACGGTTTTCTCTCACGCCTTCCTATTTACCTCTAGTATTTATTTACCAAGATTCGTCATGACTTTACGTATTTTATCGGGGTTCAATTTTAAGTACGAATACTTGTTTACGACTCCGAACCACTTTTATGAATTTTATCGTAACTCCTAAACCGTAAGTCCGTTTCACGTGATCTTTATATCAAAACGAAGCTTATAACATAAGATATCCTAACACGGCAGAAAAGTTTCTGGACAGTAGGGTCTTGATGTGAAAAATGGCATACAAAACATGATATTGTAAAATCGGGCATTATAACGGCTATGTTTACGCGTTTTCCAAAGTTTTTACACTTTATCTTGATCTAACAAAGATCAATCCAACCACACAAACACATGATAATCATCATGACTAGTCTATCAACAACTCATCTTAACCATTGCATGGTTCATAAACCAAATCATAATCATAACAACTACTAACATGGATCTAAACTTATAATAACATACTAATCACTAAATCATCCATAAATCTCATATGATCTTAAAATAACACCAAGGGTTTTTCAAGTATTATACCTTCCTTGGTGTGTCTAGGAGTCTAACAAGTCTTGATCTAGTCCTTGGATCACCTTAATATAGCATAGAGCAACAAAGAAAACCAAGAAAACAAAGTTAGTTTCTAAGGGTTACTATTCATCATCACTTTTGTAAAAATCATAGAAAATAGAAAAATAAGAGTTTGTCTCTCAAATTTTTACCACATCTTGGCCTCTTCATAAGCTTTGTTTTGAGTCCTAGATCATCAGATTTGAAGCTTCCTAGCTAGGGTTTTGAGCCCCCTTTCTCCTCTGGACAGAAACTGTCAAGCACAGATCAGTTTGGCTTCTTCAACTTTGAGCATGGATTTGACTAGGCTATACTACTTTGTTTGACATGAAATTTTGAGCGAATATTACCCATGGAGTGGAGAGGCTATGGTTAAAATTTGGTGATTTTATCATGGATAGAAATGGAGATATGAATTTGTCTTTGGAGAGTGTTTCTGCTGGACAGTTTGAGAGATTGAGAGGAATGGAGTTTGTTTTGCTTGCTTTGATCTCATCCTTGTCCAAAATGCATTATTGATGATAATATCTAGCATAAAGCTACTTTATTAAAGTTCTTTGCTCATATATGATGCAATCCAAGGGACAAGTGTTGTGATTTTGTGGTGGAAAGGTGTCATGCAAGCTAACTAAGTGATTTGGTTTCTAAAGATGCTAGTTACTTTGTAACTACTTAGTTACTTGATCTTATCTATTTGCACATGCATGTATCTTGGCTCTCTACTTGTCTCTTTGTCCGGTTATTACTTAATTTGATTGATCGTTCGGAGGAATAACTCATTCGTTTCTAGTTAGGGTTTTACCGGAAATCGTCTTAATATTTATACTATCATCCTCCATTCTCTTTAATAATTCTTGAACCTATTTTCCTTAAATCCCTTCAATAATTCCTTCAGTCTTTCAGTGTCCAGGGAAATCTCGGGAAAAATAAAAGTGCTATTTTTCAGAATCCGACAGCTTTTCCATACACTCTTTTTCCCTCCGGATCAATAATACGAACTCAAAATTTCGTTCCGGGTACTTCTATATAGCGTCGTCTAATAATATTCTCAACTACACCAAAATCACTATTCATCCTTATTCTTTACTTATTCATCTAGGGTTGTACAATTGTCCGTATTCTCTTTCGATCGTTCCTTAACCTTTTTACGGAACCACTGGATTAATGGCTATCGATCTGGATGACATGAGAATATTCTCCTGCTTGGAATTGCCATATCTTATTCCCTTAGGAGATAGATTATTCTTACCTATGTTATCACCCTTTAGCATTCTTCAAGACATAGAAATAATAAAGTCGAATTCCATTCATTCTTTTAAAACATCAACTATTACATTGTAGCCGTAACCACTATTCATTCTTACATCATTAAATAAATAAAATTTTTAATTCTACCCAAAATTTGGGTTCTTACAGTCTCCCCTCCTTAAAAGGATTCCGTCCCGGAATCAGGTAGAAGACAATTGAGTACTCGTGGGTTATTTCACTTTCCAGTTTCCCAGTCAATCCTTAATCAATCCCAATCCTTTTTCAGCACATCTTACTAGTGCTACAATACATCCTTTTATCCTTTTTCATTAATCTCTGCCACTTTTCGTACAATACACTATTCAGGTCATGCTCTAACCCAGTCATATACTATTTTCCTTATTGGTATCTACAGTAACATTGGTATCACTATCCCACTGCGAATTTGGAGGTAACCTCACTCACACTGTGCATTTCCTGTCGCTTTAATCTTTGCAATCTCGATCAATATAGAGAAGTGGAAAGATTTATTGAGAGATCACTATGATCAATTGAACATTTGTTATATTGCATAGCTAGTACAGAAGGGGGCCAGCCTTTAGTACTTCACAAGCAATTAAACAAGTTATGGTATTCCACTTAGACTTCTATCACATAGACAGATAGTCACGTAGCAGTACCTCCCCTCCTTAAAGGGTTGTTCTTCTCAATTCATAAAGAAGATGAATAAGAGAGAAGAAAAGAAAAGAATTCTAAAGGATTATAGAAAGTTTTCATGATTGTAAAATATCATACTCAGAATTTACCTCTGAACTATAGAGGTTCATTAAGGAAGAAATTAATCATAATTATATCCAATACTATTTGATCGTAACCTCACGTGTCAACATATCTTGTTGCTTTGTCCACTATTCTCTGGACCTGTACCCTGGTTCCACCTTAGCAACACTTACTTTTGGAAAATCTTTTAACCTTTCAGGTTAAATCTTAGTTTCTCGCTTGACACCATTGTTACTGACATTCCATGTCACGCTACTAGCTTTTTCATATCTATAATATTAACAATATCAGGTTTTCATCCCGAGAATTCATCGGAAAACCCATTTATTAATCCATTCCTAACATTCCTTGCTTCCTATTTCGTAGTTGTTTTCCCCGTCTTTTCTTTGTCAATCACATCCTTCTTATTATCTGATTCTTATTTACTTCTGTTATTTACTTCCACCTTCATCTCTTTATTGAGACATCTTTTGCACTTGGCACCTCTTTATTGGTATCCCGTCACATTTACTCTATAATCATCACATTATTTCAAATTTAAAACCTCCGAAATGAATCTGGCCAATTTCTTTAGCTTAGATCCAATATAATCTACTTCTGTCAACTTGTTTCTCATCACTTATTCTTTTCTACCCGCGGTTTTTCACAGGTTGTCTTTCGTAAGTCAGACCAGGTCGTACACCTACCTGCTCGCACTCTTATCATCCGTTGAGCATCTGCATTTTACTGGTGTAGCTTTGCCACATGAAACACGTTACTACCATGCTATAAGCTTTGGGGGTAAAACTGGCTCGAATGCCACCTTCCGAACACTTTTAAACTCTCAGGTGGCGTAATAAGTCTCGGGCTCAACTGCCCTTCTCTCTAAGTCTCATTAATTCTTTTCACGGGAATACATTTAGCATCATGAATCATCAACCTCATATTCTCTATCTTATTTGCGCAGAAGTACACTAACACAAACTTGCTTGTCATTCATCAACATGCCACTTAGCTCATTAATAGCAGCACTTTCTTTATCTTTACGTTGTCATCTACTTTCTTAGAAGAATCACCATCGATTGTTGTTTACGTAATCCGTTAATAGCTAACCTTACGGGTTACAAATCCTTCAGGGAGACAAAGTAATCACTATTCCTTATCCCTAAGGAACACTTCCTGAACTTAATGTAGATATTACATGAAGTAGATAAAATTGCAGAAGAGTTTCAAGCATCGCAGCTAGGTCCGGTTGATGAAACTATCACTCATGCAGCTTCCATAAAAGACTGGAAATTTAACGGTTTACTTCGTCAATTTTGTATCATGGTCCTGGTTTGCCTCAAAACGGGACCTTCTAAGGTACGTAATATGCTTAAGACTCCATCAGGAATCGAAGCTTTACTTAAACTATTATTACCTTTGATTCTTGCACAATCATAAAAAGGAATGTAAATTCCTCCACTCCGATATGACCTTCAAGGTCTTTCCAAATATCATTTTGTTTCTTCGGTATGAACATTTGTAATTATTCCTTTATACTTAGACTGTCGGCCACCTCATTGGCCTTTCCTGATAATAATAATTCCTTGAAATCCATGTTTTCTGGATACATTCCAACTCAAATTTTTCTACCTCATTCCCATCACTGTTGGGTGAAAGCATTCTCCCTTAAGCTCTTCTGAAGGAGAAAATATATCTATCAGTCTTCTTTTTTTTTCTTTTTTTTCCCATAAGTCATTGCTTCCATCTACCCGTGGGAACTTTATCACGTTTATTCCCACTTCTACTTAGGATACTTCTTTTCTTAGTTCTTTCCTTATCTTAGGATAATCTCAACCTTTATAGGTTCAATCCATACACCCTCAAGGTTTCATACATGCATCATCTGGTATATTGTTATTGTGTCTTACATTCTCTTCCAAACTTCTAGTTGGAAACTCAGAATATTAACTTTTCCTTGTAAGGTTTCTTAGGTCGTCCTCATCATTCCTCCTGTATTTTCTAGGTACAGGGTATATCAAAACGTCATTGATCAATACTCTAATAATTCTATCTCTGTTCTTTCCAGAACTCTTTTTAATAATCTTTACAGGTCATTGTTGCCTTAGCAAATCCAACTCATATCATCTGAATTTACAATGTCTTTATTAGGGTTAGTGCCATCCCTTGTGCATTCCCCAGGGTTTGCCTTACTTTATGGATATCTTATCCTTAATTCAACTGCCAAGGAATTCCTGCATCCTATAATTGGCAATCAAATCATGTATCCTTAATAAGGGTCTCTTTTCAATCATTCTTATTTGATAATCGATCGGTAGCTTACTGCTAATTTCTTCTTTCAGATTGTGGTCAACCTATTTGACCTTCCAAAAGACAACGTATGTCTTTCTGCTCTCTTACAGAACTTGTTAATGGTAGCAAGGATGTTCTGAAAGATATTGGTCGAGTTCAACGTGAATTTCTTAGTGCTTATCGTTCTTCACAAAGGTACTTGCCTCAGACAAAATTCCTACAGCATACGGTTCAATTTCTGACCATTTCTATACTCTCTTCATATACCTTCATTGTTTACTTTCCTCCGTCATAATATATTCATGGTATTTATAATACCCTAACATCATAAATCTCAAGTCATTATACTTCCATTTTTACTCGTAATCTTGGGCAATCATATACACATGAATCACTTTAGTACGGGTGACCCCATTCCAAAAAGTCTAGTAAATTCCTAATCCAAACATGGGTTGCAAAGGGTTCAGTAGAAGATTCCTACGATCTCATTAATATTTCCTTTATATCAAAAGCCCTTGCAGTCGGTGCTTACTTAGAAGCAACCCTGCTTTGTCCTTTCATTGCTGGTCTAGTCACTTGATAATCCTTTGTGACTTGGCCTCAACCGACCATACTAAAATAAAAATATATGGTTTTAGGGGTTGGCTAATTAGCATTACTTTTCTAGCAATTGCCGGCATAGTGCCTTCTACTTTGATACCTTTCTACCTTTCCAAAACTTTACTCCATATAGGTCTTAATCGACTTCTCGGCACCATCTCTGGTCACCTTTCCTCTATTTTTATCTTTTCAACTATTCTTATCACTCCCACGTGCCACGCAAGCTTACCATTCCTGGCATAACAGCCTTTTCACTTAAGTCAATCCCGAAGTTTCTCAGTCCGGCTGGTTTCTTACTTACATTTCCTGTTTTCGTCCAATCTCACTTCATCATTGTATTTCTACAATCAATCGCGATAACCGGGGTCTGTCCACCAACCCATGTATCGGCTACCTTACCCAATTCACGGGGTTTGCCCCAGTTTCTACTCTCTTCCATGATGTTCTCTGATAATCAGAAAGACAAGGTTTGCCAAAATTCGTTGAAGTTCTTCCCAGAATTAGGGAAATTTTGGTCAATCTATCCATCGACTGGTAACACTAAGGAGACCAGTTTCGAAACCTGAAGAATAGTTCTATGAACCTCCTAGTAGGTAGAACCGTAAGCAGTCATAATTAACGAAATAATCGTCATCGGGTTGGAAATTTAACCCCTGGAGAGGAACCAATCATATACATCCCTTATAAGGGAATCAACAGTTTTAAACTGAAACTTGTCACAACGTCCTGATACCTATACGTCCTGATATTCAATATTACCAAATGTCAGTCTACCTGACTACCAGTCTCAGAAGGAACATTACCGTCGGAGTTGGTTGTTCCACAAAAATTGGCACTACTAAGGCCATCCGAACCTGGTGAACCATGCTGTCCGAATGCATCCGCAAGTACTTTGTCATGCTGCGCAAGCACACATCTTAATCTTTTATGCGAAGCGTCGTTGGAAGCACAAAATCTCCCTTTTTCCATTAAACAAAGCCAACTCTTGGTCATTACCAATTTCATCTTTTAGCTCCAGGAAGATTTTCTCACATTTTTCTCTTTAACTGCTGATCGTATTACTTGATCCATTATAATTCCACGTCGGAGTAAACTTAAGGTAACTACTATAATCCATTCAAAGAAAAGAAAGAATTTAATATTCCTCTGAATCACATGCATCTAACGTTTCTGGTTCATCATTTCACTGAGTTAAATTAACCCTATACTTAGTCTCCGATAATAGTCTCATTACGAGTTCATCTTGACTCACTGGTCTTATCTTCCGGTAGGTTCTGAGATCATTGTCTTGCTTACTACTTCCTTATATAACTTTATCCAATCATGCTGTCACTTCCCAATGTTTTCACTTTCTAACTGATTCATTCATAAAATGGACATTTTCCTGTGTAAAACAACTTCATCAACCTCAATTTGGTTTTATAAATTACAACCTATGACATCTGCCTTCTCATGGCGAATTATTACTGACAATATTCATACTAATTCATTTGTCAAATGATATGGCACTTACTGCCTCCTTCTCAACTATTTCTAGGGACTCTGCTCCTCGCCCTAAATCGATGTCTTTGATAATCATACATCCCTCTAGCTCTTTCTTCGTTAATATGAAAGTCTCTGAGGATTCTCGTCTATTCCCGTATAAGATCTCAAGTAATTCTTCCAATCCGTCTTACTCGTTGGTACTACATCCAGTAGTCCGGCTACGAATCCAACATGAATCTTTGGTTCTCTTGCTAATAGCTCAGCGCTTTATGCTCACTTTTCTGAGCACTATACCTTAATCATCTCAGTCTTTCTGGCTGTAGCCCTCATTCCTCGAGGGTAAGCTCCTTATCCTAACAGGATTTTCCTTATCTGCTGGAACCTCTTCAGGGTATCCAGTAGGGTAATCCATCGAATTTACCCGCTGATCTTCAGCACATAAAGCATCATCGCGCTGCTGCTCTTATGCCTCAAGGTCTATCGCCTTATTCGTCGATACGATATCGAGCTAAGTTACTATCATGATACTTAAGAGTTCCCATAAGGGTTTTATACATCATCACTACCTTAAGTAGTCCGACTATGAACTTGGCAAGAGTTCTTATTATCTTAGTGAATTTATTGTTTTAACGTCGCCTCATCTCTGGGGTTTATAACATACGCTCTGATACCACTTCTGTAACACCCCCAGATCCGGGGTCAGGGATCTGGTGGTTACGGTCTTACATCCATTCATAATACTTGACTTGAGTCCACAATAAAGAAATCACATGCTGTGACCCCACAATAATATCCACTCACACACATAACAGTTATAGTCCCAGAGATGAAATTGAAATAAGTCCATAATATCAGAGTTTACGAATAAAAGTTATTACAAGCCAAATGATATGTTTAAAGGTTTTGCCGTTGATTAACGTTAATGTTACATATAAATAGACTGATAAACAAAAGCTGCCTATCTATGCTACCTCAGCAATGGCAGCAAGGACATTAGCGGGTAGTCCTCGAACGGCGGTAACCTGCTTGCGCCGAGTGCGCCTGACGCGGGCCATCTGTCCTAGCTGTTGTTGTGATAATATGAACAAAGCAAGGGTGAGCGAAAGCCCACCAACAATAATATAACTGAACAGTGATACATATATACAGTAGTTCAAGATATCCTTTGAAATCATATGCCATGCCTTGATGAAGTTATTGCCAGTATAATATAAAGGATGAAGTTACCAGGTAACTCAAAGTATTTGTTTGTAGAAATATCTGCTACATCAAAAGTAAGCGAGATATTCTCATTGTCATTAAAAGAGGAACTTGCATGAAAAGATTGCAATTCCAGTTATGAACACTTTTCCAGCTCTGCCAACAGTAATCATGTTGCAGGAAATAAATAAGTTTGGATGATGAACCAATGATGGAGTATTCACCGCGCCCGCTGTTCCAATCTTGATGATCAGTCGAGATCGTACAGCTCAAATTAGATTTACTACTGGTAGAAGGAAGAACTGACAGCTTTACTTGTCTACCGCCTTACTAGCTCTCCCCGGCCAACTGTTGGGCCAAAGGGGATGGACCGGCGCTACTCGGCCTCTTACACGACTCCTAGTTCAAATAGAATTCATGATTCTGAATGTAACGTTCGTCCCCCTTTCCCCAAGTATAATACTTGTTGATAAGACTCTACAAAGTAGTCGTATCTAGTTGGAAAGGAAAATTCACCAATAACTTCCAAGCTATTGCTTGGTAACGAATATCAACTTGTTCCAACAATCTTACCCCTCGAAAGATGAGAGGGTAAACAACGACTTAATAAGTCAATAGCACCCGAGTTGCGAGTGAAGAGAATACTTTATGACCGGGAAGTCGACAAGATAAATAACATTTTCCAAGTAAGGTTCCCTTAGTTTTAGGGAGATAGACTCAAGAAGAATGATGTCTGAGAACCTTTCTTGATATAAGATTAATAATAATATGTCTCCGAAATATTTTTCGTAATAATCGAAGAAGATAAAACTTATTGAGGTTATTCTAATTATGGAATAAATATTCAGAGAATATTTATTGAATTAAGAATATTTAAAGAATATTTAGGAATATGAAAGAATATCTTTAATCAGAGTATTTTTCAAAATAATCCCTGAAGAAATATCAGGAGAATATTTATTGAATAAATAAATATTTAAATGAATATTCAAAACAATATTCATTAATTAATAAGACCTGAAAGGAATATTTAAGGTAATATTCATAATTAATTAGGAATTTAAATGAATATTCAAAAGTAATATTCATTTAATGAATAATATTCTAAATGAATATCAAGTAATATTCATTTAGTAATCCAAGCCTTAAAGGAATATTCGAGATAATATTCGATAATTAAATCAAGCTTCAGATGAATATTAAAATAATATTCATCAAGTAATTAATATCTTAAATGAATATTCAAAAGTAATATTTATTTAATAAAATAATATTCTAAATGAATATCCAAATAATATTCATTTAGTAGTCTCATCTTTAGAAGAATATTCGAAATAATAATCGATAAATAATTCGACTCTGAATGAATATTAAAAAATATTATTCGTCGAATAGTTACGTTCAAATAATTATTTGAAGTAAGGATCGTTAAATAAATAATCTTGAACGAATATTCAAATAATATTCGTCGCCCGAATAATGGAAAATATTTACTTAGATATTTTCTTTCGAGGTAATCTCGATATGTCAAGAAATATTGACTCCCGGTCTATATTAGATGAATAAGATGCATACACCCTTCTCTGAGGGTCTTACAATAACCGGCTTATAATTGGTACGATAGCTATCTAATTTATAAGCCAATAACAATCAGGGAACAAGCATAATGATATAACTTGAAAGTAGGCATGCATGCTATGGCATATTATAACAGAAAACATACATATATATTCAATCACAACAACAGCCTAAAAGAAGGGGATTGAAACTTGCCTAGTAGTCGAGTACGGTAAGGGGTAGTGGTAGCGGGTCTCGGGTCAGCTTGGTGATCTATAAATAGCCAAGACATTCGGGATTAATCACTTAAAACTTTGAAGGTTAAGTTATACTTAAATCGAAACACGTTCTCGAGTTATCTCGTTATACCCCTTTTAGTGTATTTCTTTTATCATCGATCCGACCCGACATTCGTTCGTTAATACGACATGTCACTGTACTTATACTTGGCATATACTTAAGTCATATAAGTCCGAAAGTCGATCGTTACGAACCAATATTATACTCCGAGTTTTATCGCTCGTTTTCTAAGTGTTTTAACGAAGTTATAAACGAGTCGTCTTTTAGGGGTTCGTTCGCGTTTAATTTCGATTCGAATATTTTTAATAAATCGAAAAACGATCCTTTTGGCATACTGTTTTCTCTCACGCCTTCCTATTTACCTCTAGTATTTATTTACCAAGATTCGTCATGACTTTACGTATTTTATCGGGGTTCAATTTTAAGTACGAATACTTGTTTACGGCTCCGAACCACTTTTATGAATTTTATCGTAACTCCTAATCTGTTAGTCCGTTTCACGTGATCTTTATATCAAAACGAAGCTTATAACATAAGCTATCCTAACATGGCAGAAAAGTTTCTGGACAGTAGGGTCTTGATGTGAAAAATGGCATACAAAACATGATATTTTAAAATCGGGCATTATAACGGCTATGTTCACGCGTTTTCCAAAGTTTTTACACTTTATCTCGATCTAACAAAGATCAATCCAACCACACAAACACATGATAATCATCATGACTAGTCTATCAACAACTCATCTTAACCATTACATGGTTCATAAACCAAATCATAATCATAACAACTACTAACATGGATCTAAACTTATAATAACATACTAATCACTAAATCATCCATAAATCTCATAAGATCTTAAAATAACACCAAGGGTTTTTCAAGTATTATACCTTCCTTGGTGTGTCTAGGAGTCTAACAAGCCTTGATCTAGTCCTTGGATCACCTTAATATAGCTTAGAGCAACAAAGAAAACCAAGAAAACAAAGTTAGTTTCTAAGGGTTACTATTCATCATCACTTTTGTAAAAATCATAGAAAATAGAAAAATAAGAGTTTGTCTCTCAAATTTTTACCACATCTTGGCCTCTTCATAAGCTTTGTTTTGAGTCCTAGATCATCAGATTTGAAGCTTCCTAGCTAGGGTTTTGAGCCCCCTTTCTCCTCTGGACAGAAACTGTCAAGCACAGATCAGTTTGGCTTCTTCAACTTTGAGCATGGATTTGACTAGGCTATACTACTTTTTTTGACATGAAATTTTGAGCGAATATTACCCATGGAGTGGAGAGGCTATGGTTAAAATTTGGTGATTTTATCATGGATAGAAATGGAGATATGAATTTGTCTTTGGAGAGTGTTTCTGCTGGACAGTTTGAGAGAATGAGAGGAATGGAGTTTGTTTTGCTTGCTTTGATCTCATCCTTGTCCAAAATGCATTATTGATGATAATATCTAGCATAAAGCTACTTTATTAAAGTGCTTTGCTCATATATGATGCAATCCAAGGGACAAGTGTTGTGATTTTGTGGTGGAAAGGTGTCATGCAAGCTAACTAAGTGATTTGGTTTCTAAAGATGCTAGTTACTTTGTAACTACTTAGTTACTTGATCTTATCTATTTGCACATGCATGTATCTTGGCTCTCTACTTGTCTCTTTGTCCGGTTATTACTTAATTTGATTGATCGTTCGGAGGAATAACTCATTCGTTTCTAGTTAGGGTTTTACCGGAAATCGTCTTAATATTTATACTATCATCCTCCATTCTCTTTAATAATTCTTGAACCTATTTTCCTTAAATCTCTTCAATAATTCCTTAAGTCTTTCAGTGTCCAGGGAAATCTCGGGGAAAATAAAAGTGCTATTTTTCAGAATCCGACAGCTTTTCCATACACTCTTTTTCCCTCCAGATCAATAATACGAACTAAGAATTTCGTTCCGGGTACTTCTATATAGCGTCGTCTAATAATATTCTCAATTACACCAAAATCACTATTCATCCTTATTCTTTACTTATTCATCTAGGGTTGTACAATTGTCCGTATTCTCTTTCGATCGTTCCTTAACCTTTTTACGGAACCACTGGATTAATGGCTATCGATCTGGATGACATGAGAATATTCTCCTGCTTGGAATTGCCATATCTTATTCCCTTAGGAGATAGATTATTCTTACCTATGTTGTCACCCTTTAGCATTCTTCAAGACATAGAAATAATAAAGTCGAATTCCATTCATTCTTTTAAAACATCAACTATTACATTGTAGCCGTAGCCACTATTCATTCTTACATCATTAAATAAATAAAATTTTTAATTCTACCCAAAATTTGGGTTCTTACATTAAATGAATGTTAGTTTCGAATATTCATTTAGAGTTGATTATTTAATGAATATTATTTTGATATTCATTAGAATTTTATTTATTAAATGAATATTACTTTCGAATATTCATTTAAGGTTTTATGTACTTGATGAATATTATTTTAAAATATTCATTGGAAGTTCTATTTACTTAAGGGATATTATTTCGAATATTCATTTAAAGTTTTGATTATTAAATGAATATTATTTGGATATTCATTTAGAAGATTATTTATTAAATGAATATTATTTTCAAATATTCATTTAAGGTTTGACTTATTTATTGAATATTATTTTAAATAATTATTGGAGTTTAATTATTTAATGAATATTATTTTGAATATTCATTTAAGTAGGGATTTATTTAGTAAATAATTCTATATATTCATTCGAGGATTACTTACGAGCAATATTATGATTTAATAATATTCTGTAATTATTATTGAGTTAATAAATATTCTTGGAGTATTTATTTAATTATTTTAAATTTTTTTAAAATGATTTATATTATTCGAAGATTATCTTTATAACGACCTAGAAAATTTCGAATTTCGAATTATTTATTTATTATGAATTATGAATTTTATTATGTGAATATTGTTGTAAAGGTGGAATGTTTGTGAATTGATGCCTATGTGTTTATATGATGATTTGGATAAGTGGTAAAGGTCAATTTATTTTTTTATTTGTATTTTTGAGGATTTAAGTATATTTAAATCATGCATTTTTGATCCTCTGTAATTTTATAAAATTATCGGAGGAATTAAAAATAATGAAATCTTTTGTAATATTATCTTCATAATATTATTTAGTTTTTAAAATGGTTGGGTGAATTAATTTGGATGTTCCAGTATTTCAAAATTATTTTAAGAGTTTTATTGTATTTAAAGGATCAAAACTTGGAAAATTCTTATTTAATTCATTTTTGATCCGAAAAATATTTTGAAAATATGTGCGTGCTCGTAATTTCATATTCTTTATTTTAAAAATGAAAAGTGTAATTTTCCAAACTTTCTATTTAATTTCGATTATTGAGAATTGTGTATTAGTTTTAATAGCATAATAGTAGTATTATTATTAGAGGTTATATATAGGTAATGGGCCAAAGCCCATTAAGAGGTAATCAGGCACAGCAGCAGTCCAGTTAAGAGAAACATCGAGAGAACAGAGCAGGCTTCGAGAGAGATCGGGCAAGAAGAAAAAAAAAACGAAACTGGGAGAAAGATTGAAGAAGAAGAGAGATGAGAAGAAATTGGAATTTGGGGGAAAATTAATTAGAAGTATGTATATGTATATGTGTGTAAGGGTGTGTGTGGGGGATACAATTGTGTGTGTGTATTGGTGGACGACTGTAATCGACGGGGAGAGGGGCGGGGGCAGCCCCACCGTGCGCGGCGGTGGTGCGGCGGTGGTGGTGCTCCTCGAGCCGCAGGTAGCAGTGGCGAGCTCCGGCAGGAGCAGTGGAGGCAGAGAGAGAGAGAGAGAGAGAGAGAGAGAGAGATGGAGGAGATGAATTTCCGACGAATCGAACCAGAATCGGAAAGGTATAATACGTTTTTTTAATTTTTTTAATTTTTATTTAATTTATTTATTTAATTTCGATGTAATTGTTTAATTCCTCATTTTAGATTAATTATGAGTATTGTTGTAGTTTAATTAGTTGCAAATTGTGAGATTATGTGTTAATTTCTGTAATTAGATTATATTGAATTTTGAGAATATTGTTGTGATTTAAGTAGTTAAATTGCGGGTTATTGTTTAAGCTCCGTGATTAATTCGGAGAGTATAGTGATTAATATTATTGGTTAATTGCTAATTGTGAGCCGGTTATGTGCTCGGAATTTTGTGATGATTATTGGTTAGTTATGTCGGATGAGTTGTAATTGCTAATTTTCGTAATTAGATTAATATGGTGGATTGTGAATATTATTGGGGGTTTCCGTATTTAATTCGGAAAGTATATTTACTAAGTGATAAATGTTTATGTGCTAATTGTTAGTTTTCAATTGTAAATGTTAATTGTTAATTGTTAAGTGCTAAGTGTTATAGGTCGAATAACAGTATTTGCTAAGTGCTTATCTGTTAAATTCTTGGTGGTAAATTATATGTGGTCGAGTGATTTTGATTAAGAAATTATGTATTGTTGTATAAAACTGTATATTTGTATAAATGTTCAGTAATGGTTTCTGAAAAATACCAATGGCCCTCGAGGCTATGTGGTTTGTTTTAATTTAGTTTTCAAATGTAAATTATAGTATAGTTAAGTTATCAATTTACTTTTCTTACCTGTTGAGGTGCCGCATGTCTGGGCGGGTAAATTTCTTTACATGTTTAGTTGCCGCATGTCTGGGCGGATACTTTTCCTTATGTGCTAGTTGCCGCATGTCCGGGCGGGTACTTTTCATTATTTGTTTATTATTATTTTTTTTTTATGTTGCTGCAAGTTGAGGCAGCTTTATTTTTTGTTAAAGCAGGGTTGAATTGTATTTGAGGGGCTGTGCCCATAGTCCGATAAACGAATACTTCATGCCGAAATTTTCTAAAAATCCCCTGCAATCTATTTAAATCATTTGATTTGGGGAGTTAAAAAGTATATGGTGATTTTCGAGGGTCGATGTAAATGTTATTGTTGATATGTATTGTTGTGAAGTGGTTGCCTAGATGGTATCTAAGTGTCGAGTAATCATATGTGTTAAGTATTTATGTGGAGTGAGTATTTGACTTAGTGGTTGTCTTGAAACTATATTATGAATGTGATTAAGTATGTTTGTATAAGTTATATAAGTAAGCGTTATAGGACACGCATGGGTAGAATAGAGCAAACGATAAGGTTTTTGCTTGAATGAGTACTAGACCGTATTTGACCTTGATAATGGTTCGAATAGGAAACCTGGCCAAGGGCAAGTATCAGAGTTGACAGATGTACGAACGTAGAAGTGGTGAAGCATGAAGGAAAATGGAAGTAGAGCCGAGTAAGAGAGCAGTATGTAAGGAAGTAAAGAATGACATGAAGCTGAGTTGAGGATCCATGTTAGGATCGGGAACTTCGAAATCGAGGCAAGTGTTTTGCTCTTCACTTATCATTCAAGTGATGCAGTTCAATTCCTTTGTTATATGATAGGATGTGGTCAAGTATATTTAGAAAACGATGTATTTCCTCAATTAGCGTGAAAGCGTTTATTTTCCCCACCTCGATTCAAATACCAATTTTTCAAAGAACCTTACCAATAGTCTTTTTCCGCATATCATTTTATACATGGAATGTTATTGGGCTCCTCAGTGGAATGCCCTATCTTTTATTTTTCTCGAAAAATGTTTAAAGGATTTTCTAAGTAGAGAGAATCCGAGTTTTAACATCCCCCTAAATACCTGTTAATGAAATTTATGATTTTTAACATAATTTCTCCAGTGAACCCCTTCTTGAAATGTTTTCTTCAAACTAATTTGCAATTGATCATCCTGTAATCATTTTTTTATAAATAGACGTTTAATCTATTTTACTCGCTTACGTTGATTCAAACCTTACAGTGTGTTATAAAATTTTATTAAATGCGTAGTGCTTGACCATGTCCCTGCTCTAACTTAGAATTTCAATTATTGATAATCTTGTTGCAATTTATAACTTTTAATGTTGCTCTAAGTTGATTTTCCTTTTCTTCAAGTTAATGGTTTTATGTCCCCAATTATTCATCTAGTTGATACTTATTCGAATTGCCATTCTTTATATTCTCCACCCCTGTGTGGTATCGAACTTGTCGATATCAGTTGAGAATCTTGGTTGTTCGTTTGCTCCCTGTAGTTTTATCGAACCTGTCGATACCGTTTGAGATTGTTGTTATATATATTTATCACCCCTTTTATCGTGTCGAACTTGTCGACACTTATTGATCTTGAATCTTACATTGACTCTTGGATTATGAGTCATTATTCATGGAACGTGAGTATTCCAGTTATTGGTTGGTAAAGGTGGTCGATTGTTCCGACACCTAGTGTGGACGATTTAGAATTGGAATGTTTTTAAAATGTGGACCGTGAAGGTCGAATGTTTTTAAAATGTGGACCGTGAGGGTCGGACCAGATTCGTGGTCGGAAATAATTAAGGCCAATGTGTGCCATGGATCCAAATAAGGACATTGCTGTGTGCGTTTGTCCGGGGTTAGTGCGTGACTGATCAGCAGCCTAACCTTGATGTTTTATTTTAAATAAAAAAATAAAATAAAATTCCAATTCTAATCTATACTCTGAGACTGTGATGTCTAGTTCTTGACTCCTTGGAAGTCAGTCTTGAAAATATTTCGATATCAGAACTTTTATCAGTTTTAATTTCAGTTACTCTTTATTAATGGTGAATTGTTGGCCTTTGTGGCAATTTAAAAATAATATCACAGATTCTCTCATAGACTGAGTTGAAATTCTTTTGTTATCACTTTTTTTTCACTTGCTGAGCATTGTAGGCTCACTCTTGCTTTTGTTTGTTTTCTCCAGTTAATAGTGGAGTATAGTAACCCAGTAGTGGACAGTGAGTGTTGATCTTCGGACAGCAAGAAGAGGCGATCGGGATGCGGATTCTCATTGGTTAGTGGTTGGGATTTGGTCAAGGTTGGATATCTAGATTGATAGTGATTTTGTTTATTCATAGAAATTGTATATTATTTTATTTGGATTCGGGTTGTAATAGTTAATCAGTAGTTGTTTCATACTGTGACCTGTGAGCGGTCTTGGATAGTTAGAATTTATATTTTGTATAAAGTTGCTATTAGTATGTAAGTGAGCAGGATTGATTTGAGATTGATGGATTTGTTGATTTGGACAGGTGGTTAGTCCTATTTGCGAATACATCATGTCAAAATTTTCTGGAAATTTTTCCTCTGAAAACATTTATTTTCTTATAAAAGCCTGTTTATTAATATAGTAAAGTGAGGATGTTACAAGTTGGTATCAGAGCTACAGGTCACAGTCACTGAAACAATTAGTTGGGAAATTTGGGATAGAGTAATAGAAAGGTTAGGGTACGTGTATAAGATAGATGTCGGGTAGAACGACTTAGGATAAGGATCGCGAAAGGATACTTGGGCAAGCGTTGTGACGTTGGACAGCTTTGGCATATCGCGCAAGTAGAAGTTCGAATCGTTTAAGGATCGAGCTATTAGTAAAACAGCGAACCCAAAGTGGCATAAGCTAAGTGGGCAGCTGGAGCTATCAGTCCGGGAGCCGTTATCTCGAGATTTCTGCATCGAATTTAGGACATTTTGTGATATTAGTTTTGATGTAAACGTTTCGGAAATGATACGTGAAGGTTAAGAATGCGAAGTGAGAAACGATTATAAGCAAGAATCGAAAGTTAAGCATCGACGCGCACCCCTAATTAATGTTTCGTTCAAAGTTATTACCTGAAGAAATTTCCTATTCTTTCTTTGAATTATCGTAAATTAATTCCCGATTGGTACCGTTGTTGAGGCATTCGTTGCGCAGTGATGGTTCACAATCGAGAATGAATTGAGATCTTCTTATTTATTCAACTCATTATGGGCAGGCCGGTTTGGCAGCTAAGTATATTAGTGCTTAGTTGACAAGAGTGAGATTATGAATAATTAAGAATTTCTTGAATGTTTGCTTGATCAACCCTTGAAGTATCTATTGAAAAGTCTTTTATAAATCAAACGATGATGAGTTTGGTATGTTAGATTTATTCGAATTCAATTCCATTCTGTTAGAAATATCTATATCTTTCAAAGGATAATTGATCCGACTTTACTTGAAAGTTTTTGAAACTCTTGAACCCCTTCCATTTTCATGAACATTTGATTTTTCTCTATTCCAGCTGAGATGAACAACCTATACAGATAGGGGATTCAGGGACGTCTTATCTTTGTGATAGAAGTCCAGTGGGACGCCACTGATTGTGTTTGTCATGAAAGTACTAAAGACTGGCCATCTTTATGCACTATGGTGGTTAACCAAGTGACAAATGCAACCTGAAGATAGTTCAAAGATCATATTGATCTCTCGGTTAAATTCCCTTATAAAAGCTTTATCAAATACACTCAGTGTCTATCCATGCTTAATGTCCATTCATTTCATTGACTTCTTTGTCGAAAATTAGATGATTTCAAGATTCCTAGTGATGAAGAGATGCGAAGATAGACGTGACGACGTTTTAAATGATAAACTACAACTGCATGGACGAAGAAGTGGTATGCAAGTTTGAGAATTGGTGGTTAAGGCGGAGATGTTATGTCAAATTGGAATAAGTACCGGTTCGAGGAATTACGAACAAGAATTGAGGCTAATGAGAATTGAATAAAGGAGAAAGGATAGTAAATAAGAGCCATGATGGTAAATGTTGTTAAAGGGCGAAGGGAGAATGGAAATGGGGTTGTTGGATATAAGTTGTACAATGCTGACGGAAGATGATTGTAAACATCTTTTGTATGGCAGAAGTAGTAAACGGAATGTCATAAGAATTTGAATGTTTTAAATCAGTCGTTAGAACTAAGATTTTAGAAGCAAGAAGGCTAACTTGAGTAAATCAGAGTGGCGCAGCGGAAGCGTGGTGGGCCCATAACTAAGACTGAATGAGGAGTAAGGTGAATACGTGGAGTAAATGACTTATGCATGGTCAGTGTAAGAAATCATGGTTATCAAGGATGGTGGGAAGTTAACCGATATGAAGTAAAATGTCATTAAGGTGGAGGGCAGAGAAATCAGAAAGTTTCCAGAAGTGACTAAATAAGACATGCAGAATTTAGTTAAGAAAAGAACGTGGAATCCCGAAGATGTGAAGTTAGAAGAGAAAAAGGGCACTGTGGTTGCCCACAGAAAGAGAACTAGCAAAAATTAATGAGATCCCATGATTAGAAAATAAGATTTCGGGAGTAGAATCCCTAGAGATTTTATTAAGAATAATGTGGGAAGTTGTGGTTATAACTAGAAGGGCAGTATGATGACAAGTAGTAGAGTCAGAAGTCAAAGCTATGTGTTATGAGCTTGGAAAGATGGAAATTTTTGCCAGAATAGTATCATCTTAATCTTAGCGGAATTATGAAGAGAGTAATAAGACTACTGTTATAATTATCAAAGAATTGGGAAATTCAATGCAATTATAAAGGAAGTTATCAGAGAGTGGAACTGTGATGATTATAAAAAGAGTCAAATTTGAGGACTCGCCGAGTATGCAAGGTTATGAATTGGAAGAAACTCTGAGGACGCAAGGCAGTGAAGTCATAAGCGAGTTTTAAATATGTTGTACCATAAGGGATTAGGTCGAAGTCAAGGTCATGGTTTGCTAATTGATTTTTTTTAAAATTTTCAAAAATATTTTGGTCCCAAAAAAAAAAAAAAAAAAAAAGGTTTTTTGATTAAAACCCTATTATTTTAAATGTTTTCTCTTAAAATGATTTTCTAAAATATCTTTCCAAAAAGGATTTTCAGTTAGTTCAAATGGTTTTTAAATTGTTTTAAATCAACAAAATATTTGAGGCTCTCTTTTAAATATTTTAGCAAACCGATGTTGTATGAAGGCAGAAATTGAGTATTAAACCGAATGGTGGCTGGCGCAAATGCCATGCGATAAGAGTTGAGCTTGTTGTTTACGTTCAAATTACATTTAGGAATGGATGATATAGGGTTAATTTTCCAGGATAAGTACTCAGTGAAACAATGAGATGAAGGATGGATAGAAGTTTTCGATTATTCCCTTCTCAAGTAACATTGCACGTGAAAGAGGAGTAAGAACGATCGGGGAATTTCTTGATGTTCTTTCTCTCAAAGTTTTAATTGAGGAAGATTTTGTTTTAAGATATATCAAAAAGTGATGATGCATGTTAATTGGAAGAATCATGTTGATGAAAACGAGAGCTTGTTAAGAATTGATTCATGATTAATATCGAATAAGGTTGTGACCTCAGAAGATTGATATTATAGATTGAACTCATTTCAACTTTGTTTTGGTATTGAGTGAAGTCACAGTCAAGGTGACGAGTATGTTAGTTATCAAGAGCTGTAAATGATCAAGGCTATACTTCAAAAGACTTAGCAAAACGAAATATTTTATAAGAGTGAAAAATCGAGTTGTTAATTGAATTAGGCCATCTAAGGACGTATGTGGTTGGTTATAGTATTCGATTGCAAAGATGCGACAGAGAATGAACGAAATGATATTAAGTTCCCAAATTGGGTACTCGGTAAGAATATGGGATTAAAGACAAGAAGAAACTTTTAATTATTCCATTCTTGATCGACATAGTACTTGAAAGCGGAGTGGAAGCGATCAGAGAATTTCTGGAGATTCTTTCTCGAAGTTCTATTTAAAATCGTGTGGCTATAAGTAAAGCGTGGGAAGTTATACCAAGTGTAGGTCGTTGTAAATCAAAGCAAATTATGCGGTTGAGTTATTTCGAAGGATTGGCGTGGTGATATCAGTTTTGACATGAGGTATAGCTCGTTTTACGACAGGGTCATATTGATTTCGGAATTAGATATTCGTTCACGTATGATAGACGCTTGGGGCTAATGAGACTCGGAAACCAAAGTTTAAGGTTATTTCGGATAAATGGAGGGCTCAAGGAATGAGCTTATAAATTTATGAGATGGTATGATGGAATCCTAGAGGTTGAAAGATACGACCTGGGAAGTGGAAGTAAGATGTTTGATGAGAATTGTTATTTGTGTCCTTAGGATTGATTCTGAGGGCAGAATCCTATTAAGGGGGAAGGATATAACGACCTAGAAAATTTCGAATTTAGAATTATTTATTTATTATGAATTATGAATTTTATTATGTGAATATTGTTGTAAAGGTGGAATGTTTGTGAATTGATGCCTATGTGTTTATATGATGATTTGGATAAGTGGTAAAGGTCAATTTATTTTTTTATTTGTATTTTTGAGGATTTAAGTATATTTAAATCATGCATTTTTGATCCTCTGTAATTTTATAAAATTATGGGAGGAATTAAAAATAATGAAATCTTTTGTAATATTATCTTCATAATATTATTTAGTTTTTAAAATGGTTGGGTGAATTAATTTGGATGTTCCAGTATTTCAAAATTATTTTAAGAGTTTTATTGTATTTAAAGGATCAAAACTTGGAAAATTCTTATTTAATTCATTTTTGATCCGAAAAATATTTTGAAAATATGTGCGTGCTCGTAATTTCATATTCTTTATTTTAAAAATGAAAAGTGTAATTTTCCAAACTTTCTATTTAATTTCGATTATTGAGAATTGTGTATTAGTTTTAATAGCATAATAGTAGTATTATTATTAGAGGTTATATATAGGTAATGGGCCAAAGCCCATTAAGAGGTAATCAGGCACAGCAGCAGTCCAGTTAAGAGAAACATCGAGAGAACAGAGCAGGCTTCGAGAGAGATCGGGCAAGAAGAAAAAAAAAACGAAACTGGGAGAAAGATTGAAGAAGAAGAGAGATGAGAAGAAATTGGAATTTGGGGGAAAATTAATTAGAAGTATGTATATGTATATGTGTGTAAGGGTGTGTGTGGGGGATACAATTGTGTGTGTGTATTGGTGGACGACTGTAATCGACGGGGAGAGGGGCGGGGGCAGCCCCACCGTGCGCGGCGGTGGTGCGGCGGTGGTGGTGCTCCTCGAGCCGCAGGTAGCAGTGGCGAGCTCCGGCAGGAGCAGTGGAGGCAGAGAGAGAGAGAGAGAGAGAGAGAGAGAGAGAGAGAGAGAGAGAGAGAGAGAGAGAGAGAGAGAGAGAGAGAGAGAGAGAGAGAGAGAGAGAGAGAGAGAGATGGAGGAGATGAATTTCCGACGAATCGAACCGGAATCGGAAAGGTATAATATGTTTTTTTAATTTTTTTAATTTTTATTTAATTTATTTATTTATTTTCGATGTAATTGTTTAATTCCTCATTTTAGATTAATTATGAGTATTGTTGTAGTTTAATTAGTTGCAAATTGTGAGATTATGTGTTAATTTCTGTAATTAGATTATATTGAATTTTGAGAATATTGTTGTGATTTAAGTAGTTAAATTGCGGGTTATTGTTTAAGCTCCGTGATTAATTCGGAGAGTATAGTGATTAATATTATTGGTTAATTGCTAATTGTGAGCCGGTTATGTGCTCGGAATTTTGTGATGATTATTGGTTAGTTATGTCGGATGAGTTGTAATTGCTAATTTTCGTAATTAGATTAATATGGTGGATTGTGAATATTATTGGGGGTTTCCGTATTTAATTCGGAAAGTATATTTACTAAGTGATAAATGTTTATGTGCTAATTGTTAGTTTTCAATTGTAAATGTTAATTGTTAATTGTTAAGTGCTAAGTGTTATAGGTCGAATAACAGTATTTGCTAAGTGCTTATCTGTTAAATTCTTGGTGGTAAATTATATGTGGTCGAGTGATTTTGATTAAGAAATTATGTATTGTTGTATAAAACTGTATATTTGTATAAATGTTCAGTAATGGTTTCTGAAAAATACCAACGGCCCTCGAGGCTATGTGGTTTGTTTTAATTTAGTTTTCAAATGTAAATTATAGTATAGTTAAGTTATCAATTTACTTTTCTTACATGTTGAGGTGCCGCATGTCTGGGCGGGTAAATTTCTTTACATGTTTAGTTGCCGCATGTCTGGGCGGATACTTTTCCTTATGTGCTAGTTGCCGCATGTCCGGGCGGGTACTTTTCATTATTTGTTTATTATTTTTTTTTTTTATGTTGCTGCAAGTTGAGGCAGCTTTATTTTTTGTTAAAGCAGGGTTGAATTGTATTTGAGGGGCTGTGCCCATAGTCCGATAAACGAATACTTCATGCCGAAATTTTCTAAAAATCCCCTGCAATCTATTTAAATCATTTGATTTGGGGAGTTAAAAAGTATATGGTGATTTTCGAGGGTCGATGTAAATGTTATTGTTGATATGTATTGTTGTGAAGTGGTTGCCTAGATGGTATCTAAGTGTCGAGTAATCATATGTGTTAAGTATTTATGTGGAGTGAGTATTTGACTTAGTGGTTGTCTTGAAACTATATTATGAATGTGATTAAGTATGTTTGTATAAGTTATATAAGTAAGCGTTATAGGACACGCATGGGTAGAATAGAGCAAACGATAAGGTTTTTGCTTGAATGAGTACTAGACCGTATTTGACCTTGATAATGGTTCGAATAGGAAACCTGGCCAAGGGCAAGTATCAGTGTTGACAGATGTACGAACGTAGAAGTGGTGAAGCATGAAGGAAAATGGAAGTAGAGCCGAGTAAGAGAGCAGTATGTAAGGAAGTAAAGAATGACATGAAGCTGAGTTGAGGATCCATGTTAGGATCGGGAACTTCGAAATCGAGGCAAGTGTTTTGCTCTTCACTTATCATTCAAGTGATGCAGTTCAATTCCTTTGTTATATGATAGGATGTGGTCAAGTATATTTAGAAAACGATGTATTTCCTCAATTAGCGTGAAAGCGTTTATTTTCCCCACCTCGATTCAAATACCAATTTTTCAAAGAACCTAACCAATAGTCTTTTTCCGCATATCATTTTATACATGGAATGTTATTGGGCTCCTCAGTGGAATGCCCTATCTTTTATTTTTCTCGAAAAATGTTTAAAGGATTTTCTAAGTAGAGAGAATCCGAGTTTTAAAATCCCCCTAAATACCTGTTAATGAAATTTATGATTTTTAACATAATTTCTCAAGTGAACCCCTTCTTGAAATGTTTTCTTCAAACTAATTTGCAATTGATCATCCTGTAATCATTTTTTTATAAATAGACGTTTAATCTATTTTACTCGCTTACGTTGATTCAAACCTTACAGTGTGTTATAAAATTTTATTAAATGCGTAGTGCTTGACCATGTCCCTGCTCTAACTTAGAATTTCAATTATTGATAATCTTGTTGCAATTTATAACTTTTAATGTTGCTCTAAGTTGATTTTCCTTTTCTTCAAGTTAATGGTTTTATGTCCCCAATTATTCATCTAGTTGATAATTATTCGAATTGCCATTCTTTATATTCTCCACCCCTGTGTGGTATCGAACTTGTCGATATCAGTTGAGAATCTTGGTTGTTCGTTTGCTCCCTGTAGTTTTATCGAACCTGTCGATACCGTTTGAGATTGTTGTTATATATATTTATCACCCCTTTTATCGTGTCGAACTTGTCGACACTTATTGATCTTGAATCTTACATTGACTCTTGGATTATGAGTCATTATTCATGGAACGTGAGTATTCCAGTTATTGGTTGGTAAAGGTGGTCGATTGTTCCGACACCTAGTGTGGACGATTTAGAATTGGAATGTTTTTAAAATGTGGACCGTGAAGGTCGAATGTTTTTAAAATGTGGATCGTGAGGGTCGGACCAGATTCGTGGTCGGAAATAATTAAGGCCAATGTGTGCCATGGATCCAAATAAGGACATTGCTGTGTGCGTTTGTCCGGGGTTAGTGCGTGACTGATCAGCAGCCTAACCTTGATGTTTTATTTTAAATAAAAAAATAAAATAAAATTCCAATTCTAATCTATACTCTGAGACTGTGATGTCTAGTTCTTGACTCCTTGGAAGTCAGTCTTGAAAATATTTCGATATCAGAACTTTTATCAGTTTTAATTTCAGTTACTCTTTATTAATGGTGAATTGTTGGCCTTTGTGGCAATTTAAAAATAATATCACAGATTCTCTCATAGACTGAGTTGAAATTCTTTTGTTATCACTTTTTTTTCACTTGCTGAGCATTGTAGGCTCACTCTTGCTTTTGTTTGTTTTCTCCAGTTAATAGTGGAGTATAGTAACCCAGTAGTGGACAGTGAGTGTTGATCTTCGGACAGCAAGAAGAGGCGATCGGGATGCGGATTCTCATTGGTTAGTGGTTGGGATTTGGTCAAGGTTGGATATCTAGATTGATAGTGATTTTGTTTATTCATAGAAATTGTATATTATTTTATTTGGATTCGGGTTGTAATAGTTAATCAGTAGTTGTTTCATACTGTGACCTGTGAGCGGTCTTGGATAGTTAGAATTTATATTTTGTATAAAGTTGCTATTAGTATGTAAGTGAGCAGGATTGATTTGAGATTGATGGATTTGTTGATTTGGACAGGTGGTTAGTCCTATTTACGAATACATCATGTCAAAATTTTCTGGAAATTTTTCCTCTGAAAACATTTATTTTCTTATAAAAGCCTGTTTATTAATATAGTAAAGTGAGGGTGTTACAATCTTTCACCTTCAAATATTATGTAAAATATTTCGGAGTCTTTTTACGACTATTTTATCAAGGAAAGGTTCCCTACTCTTTATTTTTCATTTAAATCTATCTTAAAAGGATTTAAATGCACGCTCAAACTTCCATATTATAGGGGAAACTACTTGAGCAATGTTATTTATCTTGTTGACTTCCCGGTCATAAATCTTGTAAAACTATTCTTTTCACTCGCAACTTGGTTGCTGTTTCTCAATTGAATCTTTGAGTAACCTTCTCATCATTCGAGGGGTAAGATTATTGAAACAAGATGGTATCCTCTAACAAGCAGCAGCTTGGGAGATTTGATGTTGAATTTTCCTTTCCAACTAGATACGACTACTTTGTGGAGTCTTATCAACAAGTATCATACTTGGGAAAAGGGGGACGAACTTTACGTTCAGAGTCGTGAACTTCTTTTTGAACTTGGAGTCGTGTAAGAGGTCGAGTAGCGCAGGTCCATCCCATTGGCCCAACCGTTGGCCGGGGAGATCTAACAGGGCGGTAGACAAGTAAATTCGTCAGTTCTTCCTTTTACCGGTAGTAAATCTAAATTGAGCTGTAAAATCTGCGACTGATCATCGTAAGGTTGGAACAGCGGGCGCGGTGAATACTCCAGCATTAGTTCATCATTCAAATTCATTTATTTTCTGCAACATTATCATTGTTGGCAGTATTGGAAAAGTACTCATAATTGGAATTGCAATATTTTTCCTGCAAGTTCCTCTTTTATGATAAATTAAAACATCTTGCTTATCTTTGACATAGCAGATATTCCCACCTATATATGAATTTTGAGTTACCTTGTAACTTCATCGTTTATGTGATACTGGCATCATTTCCGTAAATGTATTGCATATGGTTTGAAAGATACTTTTGAACTGTTATATATTATCGTTCAGTTATACATTATTGTTGGTGGGCTATTGCTCACCCTTTCTTTATTATTATATCACAACAACAGCTAGACCAGATGACTCACACAAGGCACACTCGATGCTGGCGAGGACGATGAGACTACCAGAGCCGAAGAGAAAGCTATTGGTAGGATAGATTCATTCTTTCAGTACCAAGTATATGGGCTAGTATGACTTATGTAAGTGGATTACAAAGAGTATGTATTAATATTGTAATTCTTTTGGGTTGTAAGAACTCAAAATGTGATTAATAAAATTTGATTGTTACTCTGATTTCATCTCTGGGACTATAACGGGTGTGTTTTATATTGTTGTGTTGGGTCATAAAGATGTAATTTATTTTATGTTGTAGTAAGTTCAAGTATTGTGGACAAAATTGGAGACCGTAACGACCGGATCCCAGACCCCGGATCTGGGAATGTTACAGAAATGGTATCAGAGCCTACGTTATAAACCCCAGAGATGAGGTGACGTTAAAACAATAAATTCACTAAGATAATAAGAACTCTTGCCAAGTTCATAGTCGGACTACTTAATGTAGTGATGACATATAAAACCATTATGGGAACTCTTAAGTATCATTATAGTAACTTAGCTCGATATCGTATCGATGAGTAAGGCGACAGACCTTGAGGCATACGAGCAACAACACGATGATGCTTTATTATATGCTGAAGATCAACGGGTAAATTCGATAGAGTACCCTACTGGAGACCCGGAAGAGGTTCCAGCAGATAAGGACAGTCTTGTTAGGATAAGGAGCTTACCCTTGAGGAATGAAGGCCGCAGCCAGAAAGACTGAGATGATTAACGTATAGTGCTCAGAAAAATGAGCATAAAGAACTGAGCTATTAGCAAGAGAACTGAAGAGTCATGTTGGATTCGTAGCCGGACTACTGGATGTAGTACCAGCAAGTAAGACGGATTGGAAGAATCACTTGAGATCTTATACGGGAATAGATAAGAATCCTTAGAGACTTTCATATTAACGAAGAAAGAGCTAGAGGGACGTATGATTATAAAAGACATCGATATAAGACGAGGAGTAGAGTCCCTAGGAATAGTTGAGAAGGAGGCAGTAAGTGCCATATCATTTGATAAATGAATTAGTATGAATATTGTCAGTAATAATTCTCCATGAGAAGGTAGATGTCATAGGTTATAATTTATGGAACCAAATTGAGGTTAATGAGGTGGTTTTATTCAGGGAAATGTTCATTTTATGAATGAATCAGTTAGAAAGTAAAGACATTGGGAAGTGACAGCATGATTGGATAAAGTTATATAAGGAAGTACTAAGCAAGACAACGATCTCAGAACCTACCGGAAGATAAGACCAGTGAGTCAAGATGAACTCGTAATGAGACTACTGTCACAGGCTGAGTATAGGGTTATTTCAACTCAGTTAAAAGATGAACCAGAAACGTTAGATGCATGTGATTCAGAGGAATATTAAATTCTTTCTTTTCTTTGAATGGATTATAGTAGTTACCTTAAGTTTACTCCGACATGGAATTATAATGGATCAAGTAAAACGATCAGCAGTTAAAGAGAAAAATGGGAGAAAATCTTCCTAGAGCTAAAAGATGAAATTGGTAATGACCAAGAGTTGGCATTGCTTAATGGAAAAAGGAGACTTTGTGCTTCCAACGACGCTTCGCATAATGGATTAGGATGTGTGCTTGCGCAGCATGATAAAGTACTTGCGGATGTGTTCGGACAGCACGGATCACCAGGTTTGGATAGCCTTAGTAGTGCCAATTTTATGGAACAACCAACTTCGATGGTAATGTTCCTTCTGAGACTAGTGGTTAGGTAGACTGACATTTGGTAATATTGAATATCAGGACATATAGGTATTAAGACATTGTGACAGGTTTCAGTTTGAAACTGTTGATTCCCTTCTAAGGGATGTATATAATTGGTTCCTCTCCAGTGGTTAAACTTCCAACCTGATGACGATTATTTTGTTAATTATGACTGCTTATGGTTATACATGCTTGGAGGTTCATAGAATTATTCTTCAGGTTTCGAAACTGGTCTCCTTAATGTTACCAGTAGGTGGATAGATTGACCAAAATTTCCCTGATTCTGGAAAGGAATTCGGTGAATTTTGGCAAACCTGGTCTTTCTGATTATCGAAGAACATCATTGAAGAGAATGGAAACTGGAGCGAACCCTATGGATTGGGTAAGGTTGTCATCATATGGGTTAGTAGACGGACCCTGAGTATTACAATCGATGGTAGAGATAAAATGATGAAGTGAGATTGGACGAAAACAGGAAATGTAAGTAAGAAACCAGCCGGACTGAGAAACTCCGGGATTGACTTAAGTGAAAAGGCTGTTATGCCAGGAATGGTAAGCTTGCGTGGCACGTGGGATTGATAAGAATAGTTGAAAAGATAAAAGTAGAGGAAAGGTGACCGGAGACGGTGCCGAGTAGTCGATTAAGACTTATATGAAGTAAAGTTTTGGAAAGGTAGAAAGGTATCAAAGAAGAAGGCACTATGCCAGCAATTGCTATAAAAGTAATGCTAATTAGCCAATCCCTAAAATCACATTTTTTTTAATTTTAGTGTGGCCAGTTGAGGCAAAGTCACAAAGGATTATCAAGTGACTAGACCAGCAATGAAAGGACAAAGCAGGGTTACTTCTAAGTAAGCACCGACTGCAAGGGCTTCTGATATAAAGGAAACATTAATGAGATCGTAGGAATCTTCTACTGAACCCTTTGCAACCCATGTTTTGATGGGGAATTTACTAGACTTTTTTTGAAATGGGGTCACCCGTACTAAAGTGATTCATGTGTATATGATTGTCCAAGATTGCGAGTAAAAATAGAAGTATAGTGACTTGAGATGTATGATGTTAGGGTATTATGAATACCATGAATATATTATGACGGAGGAAAGTAAACAATGAAGGTTTATGAAGAGAGTATAGAAATGGTCAGAGATTGATCAGTATGCTGTAGAAATTTTGCCTAAGGTAAGTACCTTTGAGAAGAACGATAAGTACTAAGAGATTCACGTTGAACTCGACCAATATCTTCTAAAACATCCTTGCTACCATTACCAAGTTCTGTAAGAGAACAGATAGACGTACGTTGTCTTTTGGAAGGTCAAATAGGCTGACAACTATCTGGAAGAAGAGGTTAGCAGTAAGCTACCGATCGATTATCAAATGAGAACAATTGAAAAGAGACCCTTATTAAGGATACATGGTTTGATTGCCAATTATAGGATGCAAGAATTCCTTGGCAGTTGAATTAAGGATAGGATATCCACAAATTAAGACAAACCCTGGGGAATGCACAAGGGATGGCATTAACCCTAATAAAGACATTGTGAATTCAGATGATATGAGTTGGATTTGCTAAGGCAACAATGACCTATAAGGATTATTAAAAAGAGTTCTGGAAAGGACTTAGATAGAATTATTAGAGTATTGATCAATGACGTCTTGCTATACCCTATACCTAGAAAATGCAGGTGGAATGATGAGGATGACCTAAGGAATCTTACAAGGAAAAAGTTAATATACTGAGTTTCAAAATAGAAGTTTGGTAGAAAATGTAAGACCCAATAACAATAATGCCAGATGACGCATGTATGAAACCATGATGAGGTATGGATGAAACCAAAGAAGGTTGAGATTATCCTAGAATAAGAAAGAACTAAGAGAACAAATATCCTAGGTATGATTGAGAGTAACTTTGATAAAGTTCCCACGGGAAGGTGGAAGCAATGACTTATGGAAAAGACTGATAGATATATTTTTTCTCCTTCAGCAGAGCTTAAGGGAGAATGCTTTCACCTAACAGTGATGGGAATGAGGTAGAAAAATTTGAGTTGGAATGTATCCAGAGAACATTGATTACAAGAAATTATTATTATCAGGAAAGGCCAATGAGGTGGCCGACAGTCTAAGTATAGAGGAATAATTACAAATGTGCATACCGAAGGAACAAAATGATATTTGGAAGGACCTTGAAGGTCATATCGGAGTGGAGGAATTTACATTCCTTCTGATGATTGTTCTAGAATTGAAGGTAATAATAGTTTAAGTAAAGTTCGGTTCCTGATGGCGTCTTAAGCATATTACATACCTTAGAAGGTCCCGTTTTGAGGAAAACTAGGATCATGATACAAAATTGACGAAGTAAACCGTTAAGTTTCCAGTCTTTTATGGAAGATGCATGCGTGATAGTTTCATCAACCTGACATAGCTGCGATGCTTGAAACTCTTCTGCAATTTTATCTACTTCATGTAATATCTACATCAAGTTCAGGAAGTGTTCCTTATGGATAAGGAATAATGATTACTTTGTCTCCCTAGAGGATTTGAAACCCGTATGGTTAGCTATTAATGCACTACGTAAACAGCAAATGTGGGTGATTCCACTAAGGGCTACATTAAGGTGGTGGCGATTCTTCTAAGAAATTATATGACAACGCATAGATAAAAGGTAGTGCTGCTATTGATAAGCTAAATGGCCTGTTGATGAATGACAAGCAGGTTTATGTTAGTGTGTTTCTGCGCAAACAAGACAGAGAATATGAGGTTGGAGATTCATGATGCTAAATGTATTCCCGTAGAAAGAATTAATGAGACTTGGAGAGAAGGGCAGTTGAGCCCGAGATTTATTGGGCCACTTAAGAGTTTAGAAGTGTTCGGGAGGTGGCATTCGAGCCAGTTTTACCCCCCCAAAGCTTATAGCATGGTCGTAACGTGTTTCATGTGGCAAAGCTACACCAGTAAAATGCAAATGCTCAACAGATGATAAGAGTACGAGCAGGTAGATATACGACCAGGTCTGACTTACGAAAGACAACCTGTGGAAAATCACGGATAGAAAAGAACAAGTGATGAGAAACAAGGTTGGCAGAAGTAGATTATATGGGATCTAAGTTAAAGGAATCGGCCAGATTCATTTCGGAGGATTTAAATTGGAATAATGTGACGATTATAGAGTAAATGTGACGGGATACCAATAAGGAGGTTCCAAGTGCAAAAGAGGCCTCAATAAAGAGATGACGGTGTAGGTAAATAACAGAAGTGAATAAGAATCAGATAATAAGAAGGATGTGATTGATAAAGAAAAGACTGGGAAAGCAACTATGGAATGAGAAGCAAGGAATGTTATGAATGGATTAATGAATGGGCTTTCTAATGAATTCTCGGGATGACAACCTAACAGTGTTAGTATTGTAAATATGATAGAGTTAGTAGCGTGGCATGGGATGTCAGTAACAATGATGTCAAGAGAGAAACCTAAGATTTAACCTGAGAGGTTGAAAGATTTTCCAAAAGTAAGTGTTGCTAAGGTTGAACCAGAGTATAGGTCCATAGAATAGTGGACAAAGCAGCAAGATATGTTGACACATGAGATTGCGATCAAATAGTATTGGATATAATTATGATTAATTTCTTCTTTGATGAACCTCTATAGTTCAGAGGTAAATTCTGAGTATGATATTTTACAATCATGAAAACTTCTATAATCCTTTAGAACTCTTTTCTTTTCTTCTCTCTTATTCATCTTCTTTATGAATTGAGAAGAACAACCCTTTAAGGAGGGGAGGTACTGCTACGTGACTATCTGTCTATGTGATAGAAGTCTAAGTGGAGTACCATAACTTGTTTAATTGCTTGTCAAATACTAAAGGCTGGCCCCCTTCTGTACTAACTATGCAATATAACAAATGTTCATTGATCATAGTGATCTCTCAATAAATCTTTCCACTTCTCTATATTGATCGAGATTGCAAAGATTAAAGCGATCAGGTGGTTACCTCCGAATTCGTAGTGTGATAGTGATACCAATGTTACTGCAGGTATAAATAAGGATAAGACTGAGTAAGAGCATAACCCGGATAGCGTGTTGTACAAAAAGTAGCAAAGTTGATGGAAAAAGGATAAAGTACGGATTGTAGCACTAAAAGATGTGCTGAGAAAGGGTAGAACGACTAAGAATTGACCGGGAAGCTAAAAAGTGAACGACAGGCAAACGACTCTTTGTTTCCTACCTGATTTCGGGACGGAATCCTTTTAAGGAGGGGAGATTGTAAGAACCCAGATTTTGGATAGAATTAAAACTTTTTATTATGTATGGATGTAATAGTGAATAGTGGGTACGGCTATGATGTAACGAATGTTCTAATGAATGAATGGAATGGATTTGGATTCAAATACTTATATGTCATGAAGAATGCTATTGGTTGACAATCTAGATAAGAATTATCTATCTCCTAGGAAATTAAGATTTGATAATTCCAAGGGGGAAGGTTATTCTTATGTCATCCAAATCGATATCTGTTATCAGTCCAGTGGTTCCGAAAAAGGGTTAAGGAACGATCGAAAGAGAACCGGGACATCTATATAACCTTAAAAGAATAAGTAAAGAATAAGTGGTGAATAGTGATTTTGGTGGAATTAGGAATATTATTAGACGACGCTATATAGAAGTACCCGGAATGAAATTCTGAGTTCGTATTAGTGATCCAGGGGGAAAAAGAGTGTATGTAAAAGCTGTCGGATTCTGAAAAATGGCACTTTTATTTTCTCCGAGATTTTCTTAGACGCTGAAAGACCTAAGAGATTATTAAAAGGATTTAAAGAAAATGGATTCGAGAATTATTAAGAATGATGGAGAATGGTAGTATAAATGTTAAGAATGTTTCTGGTAAAACCCTAACTAAAAACGATTGAGATATTCGTTCGAACGATCAATGAATTGAGCAATAACCGGACAAAGAAACAAGCAGAGAGCCAAGAGACAAGCATGTGCAAGTGGATAGGATCAAGTAACTAAGTAGGTTACCAAAGGAACTTGGACAATTAGAAAGCAAACTAAGTACTTAGCTTAATCTTATCATCAAACCACTAAAACATGACATTTGTCCACTTGAATTACATCATGCATGAGCAAATCACTTTATTAAAGTAACTTTAGCTAGATATTATCCAAGACTACACAATAATGCAAGGATGAGATCAAAAGCAAGCCAAACAACTCCATTTCTCTCATTTTCTATAAACTGCCCAGCAGAAACAATTGCTAAATAAAAATTCATATCTCCCAATCTAGAGAGTCTAAAATCACCAAATTTTAACCATAGCTTCTCCACTCCATGGTCAAGGTTCGTTCAAAATTTCATTGCAATCCAAGTAGTATAGCCTAGTTAAATCCATACTCTAAGTTGGGAAACCAAATCTGACCAGTTTCTGTCCCGTAGGAAAAACGGGTTCAAAACCATAGCTTCCAAGCTTCAAATTTCATGATCTATAGCTCAAAACAAATCTTATGAAGAAGCCAAAATGTGGTAAAAATTTGAGAGCTAAACTCTTGTTTTTCGATTTTTTTATGATTTTTACAAGTTGAGTGATGAATAGTGTTCTTCAAGAACTAATCTTGTTTTCTTTGATTCTTATGGTTGATTTAGCTAGCTTAACGCCACTCAAGGATCATACAAATCTTAGTGAGGCTAGAACATACTCCAAGGAAGGTAGACCTCTTGAAACCCTAGCATTTGATTTGAGATTTATATATGTTTTTTATGGTTTTAGCTTTGTATGATTATAGTGGTGATTATAACATGATTATGTAGTTAGTTATGTGATTTAAGAAGCATGATGATTTTGAGGTTAAGATCAGTGGTTCTAGGGTTTGTTGAGATGAGAATCATGTTTATAAATTGTATTGATGCCCGGTGTGGCTTGGTTGGATGATTATGATTTTTGGAACGTCCGAATTATAGCCGTCATAACGCCGAATTTTTGTTAACACTTAGAAACCGAGCATGGCAGTTAATATAAATTCCTGACCTTGGTAATGTTATGACTTTTCCTTGTAGATCTCGAGCCATAGATCGTTTTGGTGCAAGAATCGAAACATTCTGACTTACGGTTTAGGAGTTATGATTGAATTACTAAAATTGGTTCGAAACCGTAAGTAAAAGTTCGTAACTTCAATTGAACCCTCGTAAATCATGTTACTCAGTGGCGAATCTTGGTAAATAAATACTAGAGGTCATATGGAAGGTATGAGAGAAAACCACATGTCAAACGGATCATTTTCCGATTTTATAAAAATGTTTGAATCAAGGTTAAATGCGAACGAACCACTTAAAAGTATAACTTTGGTTATAACTTAGAAAACGAACGATAAAACTTGAGGTATAATCTCGGTTCGTAATCGATCGACTTTAGAACTTATACGACTTAAGTATATACCAAGTGTGGGTATGATGACATGTCTTAATAACGAACAAATGTCGGATCGTATCGGTGATAAAAAGAGTTACACTAAAAGGTGTATAACGAGATAATTCGAAAACGTGTTTCGACTTAAGTGAAGTTTATACTTAGACTTTTAAAAGGTGTTGAGTGGTTAATCTCGAATGTTCTGATTGTTTATAGATCATTGAGCAGACCCAGGACACGCTATCTCTACCCACACCCGATTACCAGGCAAGTTTCCAATACCTTGGAACTGTTGTTGTGATAATATGTATATCTGTTGTTTCTGATACATATGCCATAGCATGCATGCCTATTGTCAAATTATATTATGATACCTGTTCCCTGAATTGATATTGGCTTATAGACTAGATACGAATTATCAGTTATAAGCCGGATTGTTTCGGTAAGACCCTTAGCGAAGGGCATATGATATTCATTCTTAAATATAGACCGGGAGTCGGTGTTTTGAGATATAGATAGTCGTGGAAACTCGGAGGGATTCCAACGGTAGATTATTATTTATTTTGAGGAATGTTATTCGAGTATTATCTCAGTTGTGACAGCCCCAGATCCGGGGTCAGGAATCCGGGCCATCATACTCCAATTTCCATTTATTAACAATATCTGTTAGGTCCGATAAAATTGTAAAAGGGGGGGTTGAATACAATCTTTACCTTTTTATCGAAATTTGTCCTTTAAATAAAATTTGATAAAGACAAATTTATGTGCGGAATTATTTAACACAATTTTTCAAGTTTAATATAACTGTATATTAACTTGATGTGGTGTTACAAAATCAGTATAACAACTTATCAAGATGTTAATAACTAATTAGAAAATTCGACATGAACTTTTCTAATTTAGTTAATAATAATCAAGATAAGAACTAGGAAACTTAATTCGCTAGTAGTACAAGAATCACAAATAAACAAGTTCTATCGGATAGAATATTACAAAGATGAAGAACTTGAATTTCTGGGAATTGTTTAAGCTTTTGTGTTCTTGGTGTTCTTGAGAGAGAAATCTGTTCTGGATATTATGTTTTCTGCTGTGTTTCTTGGTTATGACCTAATCTGCTCTGTTCTGTTCTTTAATATCAGTAACAGGTCTTGCTGGCTTTCTGTAGGATATTTAACTGCTCCAGCATGACTTAAACTGCTACCAAGACTTGATTTTTCTTCATTAAGACTTACACAAACCTCCATTAAGACATAAAACTTGTCGGTATGACTTAATCAGAAGTTCGGTATGACTTAAAACAGCTGGCAGAGGTCGGTATGACTTAATCAGGTCGGTAAGACATAATCTTGAATGGCTACTCTCGGTATGACTTAAATTTAGGTCATACCGAATTTTTTCTTCTCCAAGACATAATCCAATCTTCTTTCTTTAAGTCATATTGATCCATTTAGTTAATTAATGATTAACTAATTCATATTTAATTGATACAATAATTAATTTAATAAATAAATTAATTCTTCCAGAATTAATTCATTTAATTAAATCAACTAAATGATTTATATCAATTATAAATGAATTTAATTAAATCAATAAATATTTAATTTAATTCTTACAAACCACTGAAGGTAGTAAAGAATTACCACTGATTTGTGTTGACGTTCGATGTACTGTCTGGTTCATGAACGACTAACTTCAACGATGCTTCTTCACTTTTGACTTTAGGTTGTGGTTTATTTCTTCTCTCAATTCTCTTGTACTGTAACTGACCTTCAAACTATCACTCGAAAAATCTCTGTCACTGTTCAAATGAATCCATTCACTTCAATGCTATACTGGGGCTTGATCAGATAACTGAATCGTCTTCCAGTATATGACATCAAAACTATAGATTGACTTTTCTTCTTTCTTCTGACAGATAATACTTCTTGAGATTCCTGTGACAGTTCATATGTATATTTACTTATTACAATTTGGTTTAAGTTGATTAGGATCCTCTAACTACAAATAGGCTGAGTCATATGCCTTTCAATCTCCCCCTATTTGTTTGTTAGACAATAACAAGAAAATTCCTAGAGGATACCTCAACTAATCCAACTTAACCAAATGAAAGATAAAACTTTAAATACTAAGTAAATATGAAAAAAAAGTTCTGGTTTATATTTAACATTTGCCAGATTCAAACATGAAAGATAAATACAAGATAGATGATCCTCTAGACTGATCATATGATACAAATTCCTATCAAGATTTATCTAAGCTCTAAAGATATAACATGTAGAGCAATTCTTTTTCTTCAATTGTCTTCCCTTCTGAATTCTCCTTCTTCTGGCTCATCTGTGACTTGAAGTTTCATGTGTAAATCAGAATCGACAAGACGCTCTCTTCTTGATGACAATCCTTGAGGTAAGACTAAAGGAATTCCAAGCTTCTTTCTCAGTTCACCCTGAAATTTCTTGTAATCTTTTATATTCGTTTGTGCATAGGATCGAATGTGATCTGCAGCTATTACCTTTTCTTCAGTCAAGAATCCATGATTTCTGAGAGCATATTCAGCATATACCAAGTGTTTTGCATGATGTTCATATAACTCATCTGTCTGGAGATTGATTGAGTGAAGTACCTCTCCCTTAAGAAATTTTACTTGTGGAGGATCCTTAATCACTTCTGGTCCAGCTCTTTCAGCAAATTCTTTGAACTTCTCATGTAACAACACACCTAGCTCAGAAGATGTTCTTACCTTAGGCCTAAGTACCCAAATCTCTGTCAGCGATCTGTCATAAAAGAACTGAATAGATACTCTGAAAGTTCCAACATTATGACAATCCACAAATATTACAAGCTCATCAGATTTGGGTTCAAATGCAGTAGTTATCCTGATGACTTCTACCTTTAAGGCCTTTATATACATATCATGAATTGGATTTGCCAGTTTGAATTCCTCGAGAATTTGTCCAAGACGACGATCTTCTTAATCAGAACTCTGAGGTGAATCAATTGCTTTTTGAGCACGTTCCCATTTGTCACCGCTCTTTAGTCTGATATATGTCTTTCTCTTTTCAACATTTATAGCATGTAATCGTTGTAATGCTTGCTGTTCAGCTTTCTGAAGTTCTTCATTTCGTGCAATTTGCTCTAATGACTGTTGAAGCTTTTCTTCTCTCATTAGCAAATTAGCTTCCCTCTGAGCAAATAATTCTTCAGATTCTTTCTCTGCTTGTTGAGCTTCATATTCAGATATCACTGGTCCTTCATCTTCCCAGTGACTAAGATCAGGTTCAGGAAGTTCTTCACCTTGATCAGGGAATTCAAGATCAGCAAAAACATCGAAGTTATCCGGTTCACCCGTGTAATAATAACCTGTGTTCTTGTCTTGAATTTCTTCTTCAGTTTCTTCAACTACTTTCTTCCTCTTATCTCTCCTATCTTCACTTTGGTCAGATTTTCCAGATTTTCCCTCTCTCCCTCTCTTTCTTTAGTTTTATCTTGTGACCCCTTTGATTTCTCCCCCTTAGTTGAGGAATCCTCTACAGATTTATCAGTTGCCCCAGCTTCAGGATCTTGTTCATCATCATCACCACCCTTACTTGTAAAGAATTCAATTTCTTCATTTGTAGGTTTGCGAGTTTGACTTACAAGATTAAACAGATGTCTTAACCCTTTAGCCTGGTGTGCATTTTGCTTTTCAATCTGGTCCAGACGAGAATCAGTAGATTCCTGATTGTGCTGTACCTCTGACTGTAGAGTGTCAACTTTCACGGAAATTTCAGAAATTAACATGTCTTGAGCAACAGTAATATCTCCAGAGTCATCAAGTGCCTTTTCATGAGAGAGTTCGAGAGAATCTATCTTCTTGGTGAAAGATGTCTTTAAGTAGTTTATTTCCTTCTTGATTCCAGCAAGCTGACTGTTGACAGAGGTGGATGAAGAAGATCGCTCACCCACTTGTACTCTAAGGATTTCTGTTTCAGCCTTGCTGACTGCAAGTTCTTTCTCTAAAGCAGCTATCTTTTCTAATAGTGAGAGAGTGTATATGTCAGTGTGTGCGCTCACCTGACGTTCACTTTGAGATTCACTCACCTGAAGTGCATGTGTTTCACTCAATTTTATGGTATTCCTCACATCACTCCTCTCAGATTCCTTAGCTGCTTCCAGATTTGTACCTGCAGTTAAAATCACCATAGCCTCCTCTGGGAAGGTCAGTGGTGGTGCAATGGGAGTTCGCAAATCCCTGTCCTTAATCAAATCTACTTGAATATTTGAAATTGTTGACTGAATTGCTTCAGTAGTAGATTGATCAAGTTGCCTTCCACTTTCTCCAGTTGAAACTGCGAGTGGAAAATCCCTTGAGGTCCCAGGAGTGTTTGTATTGGGAGGGGAGATGATGGTTCTATTAAAGTTGGTTGAGAACCAAGATTTCCCTCTAAAGCCTGTGAAGACTCTTCTACCGTAACTATGGTAGGCACTGTCACATTTTCTACGTGCTCTCCTTGCAATGTGTCCTGAGACTCATCTAAAGGTATGTCTTCCCCCATTGTGAGTAATAGGGGTGGTGTGCTTGACTCACTACAAGGTGCCACGGCCCTATGGCGAATTTCAATAGAATCATCCTGTTGAGAAGATGATTCTAGTAACTGTGTAACGGCCATATCAACTTCCATATCCTGTTGGGAGGATATAGACGGGCTTACAGTTGCCTCAATTTGAGTTCTACTTTTCTTTTCTAGAGGCAGAGCTGTGGGTTCACTCATACTACCACTACTGATTCGACTTCTTTTAACTTGCAATTTCTTTCTGGAGTGAAAAGATATGAGTTTTGTTGGTTGAGTATTTGGCTCTACGACCTTGGTTAGAGGTTTTGGTACTACAACCCCTTGGTCAGACCTACCAACCACTTGGGTTCCAGAAATAGATTGAGAAGTAGTAGTTTGAGGAACAGAAGGCAATACCTGGTCAGCTGATTCCGCAACAGTCTCTTATAAGATTGGTTGATCTATTTCAGGTTCAGGGACAGATGCAGTTTCTTGCACTGGATGTTCAACAGCAAGTGCAGCTGGCTGAGGAACAATTTGCTGAGCAGGTTCAACTCGTTGATTGCCTATGTTTTCCACTGGTGGTTCAGGGTTTTGTTCAGGTTCTGGTACAGGTTCAATGACAGGTAGTTGTATATAGTTTGACATGTATTGAGTGACAACTACAGGTATGTTTGTGAATTTAGGCTTATTGCTGTACTCAGTGAACAATCTGGTAGTAGATTTACCTGACGCCAGTGATTCTCCATTCAGGAATTGGGCTTGGTTTTCTAGTTCCACTAGATGATTAAAAATCAATGACAGGAATCTTGGATAATAACATGATACTTTTTGTCCATTATCAAAATTCCTCTTTGCATTAATGATTCTTCTAACCATCGGAACACACAGTAGTCTACCAATATTAATTCTTCGGTTGTGTGCAACTGCATATCCAATATGCTGCAAGAAGGATGGTAATACCCCGAAGTTCCCTTTAGTAGAATTGGCAAAGACTCTAGCTAATGTGTCAAACAGATACTCCCATTCCTGAACAAAGTTCTTTTTATTCCAGGCAGTTTGATCAGGACTGTCTTGATAGAATATACAATTCAAAAAATTTATCAATTCTTGATCTGATGGTAACTCTTCGAAATTGTCAGTTGGAAAATTTAAGACCGTATTTAATGTATTTTCATTCACTGTGTATTGATTATCTCCTACAGAGAAGACAAAAGATCTGTTATCATTAGAAATGACAGCAGTAGTACACATGATAAGCAAAGGTTCAATTTTTAATGGAGCATCCAAGCTCAAAGCAGTGCGAACCAGTGAATTTTCATTTAAAAATCGAATCCACGGTCGAAAACGTTCAACTGAACATTTTTCTGGATTAAAATAACCGATTAAATTATGTTTAATAATTTCAAATCGATCAGCCATTTTAATCAAGATTTAATTTCTTTGAAAATTTCAGATTTTACAAAATTATGATTTAAAAATTAATTTTTCGAATTAATAAATAATTAAAAATTCGAGAAAATTAAAAGTTGTTGAAAAATTCTGAAAAAATCACACAACAATCTCCTTACACACACGAACACACGTATATTTTTAGTTTTTGCAAAATCAAAACCAAACTCCTTGAAATTCAGATCGAAAAATCGATTTTTCGAAAACAAGAACACAAAAAATCGATCCAAATCAATCGATTAAACTATCGATTTGTAGATAATTAGACAGAGAATCGTTCTAGGTTCTTGAATCGTGATTTTGATTGAGTTTCAGAGTCGAAAATCGGGCATGAACTCTGTGTATATAGGCGTGTATATATGTGTGTATAGCTGAGAGTTTTCTGTGACTTAACACGAGAAAGACTTAAACTGAAATAAGACTTAACACATTCTACCTACTATATATATACAAATACCTACGATTATGACTTAATGTTAACAAGACTAAAAAAAACTGTTACGATTAAGAATTAAATTAGAAAACTAAGACCTAAATTGAATAAGACTTAAGTTTTAAAAAAAACTCGTTAAGACTTAACTTAACAAATGACCAGTAAGACTTATCCTAATTAAGTCATACCGATTATTTAAGACAACTAAGACCTAATTTATTTACAAGACTTAACGCATAAGAATTAAATATAAACACCTGATAAGACTTAACTAAAAATAGAAGAATAAGACTTAACCAAAAAATAAACCGAATAAGACCAAAAATTAAAAACAGAATTAATCAGATAAGACTTAACATAATTAAGACTTATTAAATATAATAGACTTATTAATAAGTCCTATTATTATTCTGATTTAATTTTAGACATATACTTATTAAAATAAATTAAAATATATACAAATAATTTAAATAAACACACAAAAATATACAATTAACTTAAAAAATAATAATAAAAATATTATATAAAATTAAACAAATAATAAAAATAATTATAAATACCATATGCTATCCTATTAACGAAAACAAAGCAATATTAACAGGACAAACATTACAAAACATATGATAAATTAATTATTAAAATAGAAATAAATATCTACAAATATTCTAAAAATACAGAAGTATGAAGTATTAAATAATATGAATAAACATAGTGAAAAATAACTAAACAAGCAAGAAAATCAGATGGTAAAATAATAATACAAGTGATTTCAAACAACAAATATTCACAGAATAATCACTTGCAAAATTATTAAAGATCAAATTTCAGATATTAACAGTATTAATTACTAGGACTGTTTAACATACCCAATTCACTAACAATTTTAGTGAATGAGGATTCATTAAGCGACTTAGTAAAAATATCTGCAGTTTGATCTCCAGAGCCTACAAATAGTAGTTGCACTGTACCATTCATGACATGCTCTCTTATAAAATGATACCTTATGTCAATGTGCTTTGTCCTTGAGTGATGCACAGGATTGCTGGCGATTGCTATGGCACTTGTATTATCACATAAAATAGGGATATTTTCTAATACAATGCCATAGTCCATTAATTGATTCCTAATCCATAAGATCTAAGCACAACAACTTCCAGCAGCTATATATTCAGCTTCGGCTGTAAAGTTGGAAACTGTTTGCTGTTTCTTACTAACCAGGATACCAATCTTCCACCTAGGTATTGACAACTCCCAGATGTACTTTTCCTGTCTACAACACTTCCTGCATAGTCAGAATCTGTATATCCAATTAAAGTAAAACCAGATTCATTAGGGTACCAGATGCCTAAATTAGGCGTACCCTTTAGATATCTTAAGATTCTTTTGACAGCAGTGAGATGGATTTCTTTAGGGTTCGCTTGGAACCTTGCACACAAGCATGTGGCAAACATTATATCTGGTCTACTAGCAGTTAGGTAAAGCAATGAGCCAATCATACCTCTATAGCCTGTGATATCTACCTTGGCAGAACTTTCACATAACCAATTTTGATAGCTATAGTTGATGGTGTCTTTGCTGATGAGCACTCCTCCATGTGATATTTCTTGAGGAGTTCCTTATTGTACTTGGATTGACAAATAAATATTCCATCTTGTCTCTGACTTATTTGTAATCCAAGAAAGAATTTCAGTTCTCCCATCATGCTCATTTAAAACCTACCCTGCATTAACTTAGAAAACTTCTTGCATAGAAGCTCATTAGTAGACCCAAATATAATATCGTCCACATAGACTTGGACTAGTATTATATCATTCTTATGTCTTTTAGTGAAGAGCGTTTTGTCTATGACACCTCTTATAAAACCATTTTCTAATAGAAATTCAGAGAGAGTGTCATACCATTTTCTTGGGGCTTGCTTAAGACCATAGATAGCTTTGTAAAGAAAGTAGACATAGTCCGAATGATCTTGATCTTCAAAACCAGGGGGCTGTTCTACATACACTTCTTCATTTAGCTTACCATTCAGAAAGGCACTCTTGACATCCATTTGATAAACTTTGAATCTTGAATATGATGTAAATGCCAAGAATATTCTGATGGCCTCAAGTCTTGCCACTGGAGCATAGGTCTCGTCATAATCAATGCCTTCAGCTTGAGAATAACCTTTAGCTACCAGTCTTGCTTTGTTTCTTATCACAGTGCCATCTTCATCTAGTTTGTTTCTGAATACCCATCTTGTGTCCACCACTTTTCTATCTTTAGGTCTGGGTACCAGCTTCCATACCTCTAGTTGCTTAAATTGATTGAGTTCATCTTGCATAGCAATCACCCAATCAGGATCAGATAGAGCTTCTTCTACTTTCTTAGGTTCCATAACTGACAAGAACCCAGAATAGTTACATTGATTCTGATAAGCTCTTCTTGTTTTCACACCAACATCTGGATCACCAAGAATCAGCTCAAAAGGATGAGCTCTATTCCAAACAGTTTGTCTGGGAAGAATTGATCTTGACGATTCGCCTTGATCTTCTGTATGATGTTGAGTATGACTTTTTGACCCTTCATTATCTCCCCCTGAGTTGTTGCCAGTTTGACTTGTTGATGGTTCAAGAGTATCAGTGGTGTCTTGAAAATTATCATTGTTTTCACTAGCATCACCTTGATCATTACCACCAACATTTGGATTATTATTATCAGCAACAACGTCAGGTTGGTTGTCATCATCTGAATCTGAGTCTGACATAACATCAAACTTAAGCTTTTCAGATGGATCTTCATTTTGGATACTTGGGAGTTTTGTGTCATCAAATGTAACATTGACACTTTCCATAGATTTCTGTTGATCAATAAGATACACCTTGTAGGCTCTTCTAGTATAACCAATAAATATTGCTTCATGTGCTTTTTCTTCAAATTTACCACCTTGATCATCTCCTTCTTTCAGCACAAAGCATTTTGTCCCAAATACATGGAAGTACTTGAGAGTTGGTTTCTTGTCATGTAGAGCTTCATATGGTGTCTTCATTAAGTCTTTATTGATAAGTGTTCAATTCTGGGTATAGCATGCAGTGTTGACAGCTTCAGCCCAAAAGCTCAATGGAAGCCTTGATTCACTTAGCATAGTACGTGTAGCTTCAATCAAGGTTCTATTCTTTCTTTCAACTACCCCATTTTGTTGAGGAGTTCTGGGAGCCGAGTACTGTCTAGTTATACCCTTTTCAGTGCAAAAATCATTCAGAACTGCATTCTTGAATTCAGTTCCGTTGTCTGACCTTAACAACATTTTATTTTAACAACATTTTATTTTAACAAAAAGCAACACTTTTTATTTTAACAACATTTTATTCAGGTACTGGACATTTAACCCTGTAAACAGCTTTAACTTGTTTTGGTTTCAGCTTGGGTAACCATATCTTTACCATATCCTGAGAAGGACTTGGAGTCCTAATCTTAGAATTAGGTGGTGTTACAGTCCTGGATCTAACATGTTTATTTCTGCTCATATGCTGTCTAGGAACATTCTTATCAACACATGCATGATTACCGTTAAAGTAAGCAGACATTATATTAAAAGCACAAGACATGCAATTAACAGCATTGCATTTCTTATGAGCAGTATCAATAACAGGAATAGCATTCATGGTAGATATGTTATTGCATTTATTCATGTTGTTACTTCTAATACTAGTTTTCAAGGAACTAGTAGACTCACCAACTCTTTCTGTTTTCTTAAACACAGACTTTCTATCTTCATCATTTTTAACAACTTTATTACTTTCTAAGACTACGCCATTAGCTAAATCCTCAATGCGCATCTCTTCCTTAATGATTAAAGATGTTGTATCCAAAGGTTCTGCTATGGATGTCTTAAAGAGTGGGTTACTAACACCCTTAAGCACTATTGGTATACCCCTTTCTACAGCACTGACACGATTAGGGGTAATAATGCTTTTTCGTCCAATAGCTTCATTATAATCAAACCCAATTCCTACGGTTTGATTAATAGCTTGTTGGTTAAACAACTCTTTAGCCACTTTACATGAATTAGAAGTAGCACTAACCCTTATTTCTAGCTCAGCTATTGTTTCACGTTGTTGAACCACTATCAACGCTAGAGACCTCTCAAGTTCTTTTAGAATTCTTATTTGTGATTTTTGTTTATCATGGCAATTTTGTACATCGTGTAATTCTGATAATTGATTACTAAGATCTGTATTTAACAAATTGATCCTTTCAATCTCTCTATTAGCATTACCTAGTGTATCAATAAGTTGATAAATATATTGACTTTCAGTACATGATACCTCAGATGAAGTACCACTGGAGTTATCAGATTTTGCCATCAGGGCAAGATTTCCATACTCTTCATCTTCAGAGTCTGTATCATCCCAACTCTTTCCAGCAGCCACATAGGCTTTACCTGTCTTCTTCTTCTCAGATCCAAAGTCTTTTCTTTGGTTTTGTTTTGGCTTCTGACATTCAGTAGCGAAATGTCCAAGTTCATTACAGTTGTAGCATCTAATTTTACTTCTTTCAACTGTTCCAGTTTTGTAACCTCCTCTGTTACTTGAGGATGAAGAACCTCCTCTTTGGAACCTGTTATAGTTAGATTTGTACCTGAACTTGGGATTCTTCCTGAATCTGAAGTTACTGAATTTCCTTACCAACAAAGCCATGGACTCATCTTCCAACTGATCTAGCTCTTCTAACGAATAGAAGTCTCCTTCATCTGGACTAGCATTCGTTTGACCAACTTCAACTTCAAGCTTGCCACTGTCAACACTACAAGGTTGAATAACCTTATCTTCCATTTCCTGTTTGTTCTCAACAATAAGAGCTGTAGAAGTATTAGCAACTCTTCCTTTTCCATAAATCTCCTTTTATTGAGATTGTTCCAGTTCATAGGTTTTTAAAACACCAAAGAGTCTTTCTACAGTAATTTCACTTAGATTCCTCGACTCTCTGATAGCTGTAATTCTATGTTCTAGATGAACAGGCATTGACAGTAGAAATTTTCTGTTGATCTCTTTCTGAGTGTAGTACTTGCCATGCATTTGTAAATTGTTGACAAGTTTGTTATATCTTTCAAACACATCTTGAATACTTTCATTGGATGCTGATCGAAAGTGTTCATACTCAGATGTCAGAATTTCTATCGATTCTCCCGAACTTCTTCTGTTCCTTCATTCACAGTTTCAATGGTTTCCCACATTTGCTTTGCAGTCTTGCAGTTTATCACATGACTGTACATTACAGAGTCTAGAGAATCTATTAAGATCAGTCTTAAATTAATGTCAAGTCTAGCTTCCTCTCTTTCAACAAGAGTGTACTCAGAAGAATCTTTGTGTACAAACTTTGCAGGGGAAATAACTTTTCCATCAGTAACAACTTCAGGAATTAATCCAAAAGGTATTATTGCTCCTTCTGATAAGACTTTCATGTATTTAGGATTTGCAACCTCGAGGAACATTAACATTTTGTTCATCCACATATCATAACTGTTTTTGTCATAAATGGGAATTTTCACAGTTCCAACTTTAGAAGACATGATGAATTTTTTAAGAGAGTTAAAAAATTCGGGGATGATTTTTAATCGAGTAAAATGGGATCTTTGATTTGTGTATCAATCAATCTGCTCTGATACCAATTGTTAGGTCCGATAAGATTGTAGAAGGGGGGTTGAATACAATCTTTACCTTTTTATCGAAATTTGTCCTTTAAATAAAATTTGATAAAGACAAATTTATGTGCGAAATTATTTAACAAAATTTTTCAAGTTTAATATAACTGTATATTAACTTGATGTGGTGTTACAAAATCAGTATAACAACTTATCAAGATGTTAATAACTAATTAGAAAATTCGACATGAACTTTTCTAATTTAGTTAATAATAATCAAGATAAGAACTAGGAAACTTAATTCGCTAGTAGTACAAGAATCACAAATAAACAAGTTCTATCGGATAGAATATTACAAAGATGAAGAACTTGAATTTCTGGGAATTGTTTAAGCTTTTGTGTTCTTGGTGTTCTTGAGAGAGAAATCTGTTCTGGATATTATGTTTTCTGCTGTGTTTCTTGGTTATGACCTAATCTGCTCTGTTCTGTTCTTTAATATCAGTAACAGGTCTTGCTGGCTTTCTGTAGGATATTTAACTGCTCCAGCATGACTTAAACTGCTACCAAGACTTGATTTTTCTTCATTAAGACTTACACAAACCTCCATTAAGACATAAAACTTGTCGGTATGACTTAATCAGAAGTTCGGTATGACTTAAAACAGCTGGCAGAGGTCGGTATGACTTAATCAGGTCGGTAAGACATAATATTGAATGGCTACTGTCGGTATGACTTAAATTTAGGTCATACCGAATTTTTTCTTCTCCAAGACATAATCCAATCTTCTTTCTTTAAGTCATATTGATCCATTTAATTAATTAATGATTAACTAATTCATATTTAATTGATACAATAATTAATTTAATAAATAAATTAATTCTTCCAGAATTAATTCATTTAATTAAATCAACTAAATGATTTATATCAATTATAAATGAATTTAATTAAATCAATAAATAATTAATTTAATTCTTACAAACCACTGAAGGTAGTAAAGAATTACCACTGATTTGTGTTGACGTTCGATGTACTGTCTGGTTCATGAACGACTAACTTCAACGATGCTTCTTCACTTTTGACTTTAGGTTGTGGTTTATTTCTTCTCTCAATTCTCTTGTACTGTAACTGACCTTCAAACTATCACTCGAAAAATCTCTGTCACTGTTCAAATGAATCCATTCACTTCAATGCTATACTGGGGCTTGATCAGATAACTGAATCGTCTTCCAGTGTATGACATCAAAACTATAGATTGACTTTTCTTCTTTCTTCTGACAGATAATACTTCTTGAGATTCCTGTGACAGTTCATATGTATATTTACTTATTACAATTTGGTTTAAGTTGATTAGGATCCTCTAACTACAAATAGGCTGAGTCATATGCCTTTCAATATCTCTTGGTCTTCTTTTTTTTATACTATTTAATACTCACATAAATGACCCCACACTAATATCATCACACACACAAGTCATATGCTCAGAGAACAACATCCATAATGATAGCAGTTAAAGATAAACTATTATTACAATCCCAGAATACCATCTATTACACCCATATAAAAGTATATACTACCTTGAGAACAGGTGTCGATACTTTCTCATAAGGTAGACTTCCCCTTTACCCTCTTCCGGGTTGCACTGCGACATTTCAGCATCTGATCTAGCTGTTATATAAATAAATAGCAAGAGTGAGCTATAATAGCTCAGCAAGATAAATTTGTAAACTAGTATCAAAGGAAAACTTATATATGTATATATAAACAGAAGACCCATCATAATCTTTAAGAAAAGAATTAATTTTTATTCATTAAATACACCATCTATTTATTTCCATAAGAAAAGAAATATAAAACCATATAATATCAGTTTCTCTTCTAATATAATATAATATAATATCAGTTTCTCTTCTATCACCAGATAATAATCAATACCACCTCTCAGTATAATGTCTCAAGATAATATAACATTTGAAATAAATCTCTCAATATAATCTTTCCATTACCTTTTATACAACTATAAAAATAATATAAAATCAGTTTCTCTTCAATCCATAAAAATAATTCCATAATTTCATACCATTTCCTTTTTCAAAATGCAAATCTGAAACCATTATCAATTCTTTCTTTAAAAGTTTTGGGCATTCTGCTAGCGCTAGATACGTAGGACGATGATCAGTCGTCTGACCATATCTGCTCTCTGTCTACTACTAGTAGAAGGGATGATCCCACCCGATCATCAACCCTGGAGGAAGGCTACCTGCTACATCCTCCTTCGGCAACTCTTGGGCCGTAATGAGTGCTGGACTGTGCCGAACACAGCCTCTTACACTTTTTGTTGCAATCCCCCCCTTTTTATCAATCAGTATTCCATTTATACAAATACCATTCCACATTTTTCCTTTCAATTTCCATTTCCACTTTCATTCACATATGTCATCACTTTTAAAGCTTATGCCATAATACTCTGATTATGACTCAGACATCTTCTCTGTATTTAATGGAATCCAGTACACTTATATATATATATAAAATATTCCATCCTTTTTATAGAAATAGTAGATAATAATCCAATAATACTTATTAAATCACAATATTTAAAGAAGAATGACATTATAAATCATATAACCTTAGATAACAACTGATACCATTCTTTCATATAACTCTAGATAACAACTGATACCATTCTTTCATATTCTCTTAATCATAAGGCATGTTCACTTTATGCATAATCGTATTTATATCCATACTCATAATCCATAGTTCATATCCATCTCTCTTTAATTCTAAATTCAGAAAATAAATTCTTTATAATATAGTAACAATAGAATCACATATATATTCCATGAAATCATTTTCTTTGAAGGTAAATAATTTTCCAAGTAAAGATAGAAAAATCTTGCCTGAATCTCTAAAGCGAGTAGGTATGATCCTGAGTTCGTCTCCCGTCTCTATAGAAACGAAAGGATAACCGTTAGTATATATCCCATTTAATCACCTAATCTCTATACAATAACACCCTTGACACATATTATATGTTTAACATAGTTTTTATGCACCAAAATTTTACATGAACTTAACCATTTTTAAACTCGATCAAAGTTTTAGTGTATTCCACCATTTCCTTTGGGATTCCTTATTGACCATACTCGACTGTAAAATTTCTCATAAATTGTAAATTTCGAATTTTGACACAAGGTCAGTGGGGTTTGACTCTCTATTCACCCTACTATATTGTCCCAAAATTTCATAACTTTTAAAGATGTTTAAGTTTGGTAATTATAGCCTGAAAGTTGACACAATTACGTTTTCTTGGTTTTCAGTGGTTTTCACTTACGCAACCTCGACTTAAACTTTTCTATAAAATCAACCGTTTACTCTTTCAAGGTGATTCCTTCGTACACATACACCTTATGATATCTAGTATTTAATAAACTCAATTTGCCACCAAAATCATACCATTAAGGGGTTCAATTGAAGTCATGAACTTAGCACTTATGCGATCGAACCACTTTTACGAATTTGGCCATTTCTCCTAAATCGTAAATCAAAATGCTACAAGGCTTTCGCCAAAATGATCTATGAAACAAGATCTACAAGTTCTAGGCAGTGGTTCAACATTTACAGAGGGTATGTGTCTTGGGTGCCTATTGTTTTAAGCCTCAACAATAATTCGTCATTACGACGGCTATAAATCGAATAATCCAAAAATCCAAATACTCCAAATATCATACCATCCACTCCAAACAACTCATACCTCAAATTTAACATTCAACAAAGGGTATCCACTGCCTATGCTGCTAGGATACCATTTGTGACAATCAATCAAGCCCAATCATAAATCTAAGGTCCTAAACATGCATCAAAGCTTTATAACTCACTAAACCACTAAACTCAAAGTAAAAGCTAGGGTTTCGAAAGATGGTTACCTTCCTTGATGTATGTAATAGCTTTATAAACCTTGTATAGTCCTTGTATAGCCTTGGGTAAGCTTGGATGATCAAAAGAATTGAAGAAAACAAAGTTAGTAATTCGGAGTTATTAGAACCCGACTGAAAGATCATGAAAAACGAGGCCCTTACCTAGGTTTTCTGGATGAGGCTTCTAAAGGAAAGTTGTAGAGCATCTAACCAGCTTTCCAACCATATAAAGAACACAAAATTCCATTGAGTAATGAAGGAGATATGGCCATTTGAAAATCATCACAGAAACTGTCAACAATCTGGACAGTTTGCTTCTTCAACTTGGGGAGATGATTTGCCTAGGCTACACTACTTGGATTGCTATGAAATTTGTAGCGAATAATTCCCATGGAGTGGAGAGGTTGTGGTTCAAATTTGTTGATTTTATCATGGATAGAAATGGAGATATGAATTTTGCTTTCCTCCTTGTTCTTGCTGCGCAGTTTGAGAGAAATGAAGAGTAATGGATTTCTCTTGCTTTGTTTTGATCTTATCTTGTCTACAATGCATTATTGTGATATTATCTAGCTAAATCTTGAGTGTTCTAGAGTTTTATAGAAACTTAGTGAAGTTGATAGATAATTCCCCCATGTGAAGTTACTAATTTGTCCATAATCAAGTGTTAGTGGAAAGTGATGTCACCAATGATGTCACTTGGATGATCTAATAATCTCATCTTTGATTTTCTAAGTAAAATGCTAATAATCTTGGTAAATAATAATGTGGTATGTATCCTTGTTATATTACTAATCTTGGTTATTTTGTTTCCATACTCGCCTAATTGCGATTCATTTCGAATATACCTCATTATCCAAGTGGTTTCGAAATCGTTTAAAATTCCAAATTCCCTTGACATTTCTTTGGTTTGCTCAGTACTTGGCTTAACTTAATTTCATATAATTTCCCATTATAAATAATCCTTGTTAAATCTCCATACTCTTTAATATCAAATACAATAGTGCTCAATTGAAATCAAACATCTTAAAATCCATACTCAGGAATTTCTGAAATCTATCGTCATTTCGAGTCACTTATTTTCCTAGTACAACACTAATATGGTTTCTGTTTACTCATTTTCTATTTCAAGTATAGAGTACTTACATACCATTTCCCTAAATCCTCAAAATTTACTATTCATGTGATCACTGTAGCATTGCTAAAGTTAGGGTTATTACATCAGTCGAGAGATATTAAATGAATGTTAGTTTCGAATATTCATTTAGAGTTGATTATTTAATGAATATTATTTTGATATTCATTGGAATTTTATTTATTAAATGAATATTACTTTCAAATATTCATTGAAGGTTTTATGTACTTGATGAATATTATTTTAAAATATTCATTGGAAGTTCTATTTACTTAAGGGATATTATTTCGAATATTCCTTTAAAGTTTTGATTACTAAATGAATATTATTTGGATATTCATTTAGAAGATTATTTATTAAATGAATATTATTTTCAAATATTCATTTAAGGTTTGACTTATTTATTGCATATTATTTTAAATAATTATTGGAGTTTAATTATTTAATGAATATTATTTTGAATATTCATTTAAGGAGGGATTTATTTAATAAATAATTTGTTGGTTTCGATCATCAATACGCAGTGAAAACAGTAAAATAAAAATCGAAACCAAGCCCCGGATCCATGTATAATATATATCGAATAATCATGGTAGATAGAACGTTTACCTTATCGAAGCTTTACGTACAAAGAACGATGGAGATGCAAGCCTCCCACGATTACTGAGCACTCCTCTTCGAAGCCCCCTCTACGGTATCCACACGAACACTCCAAGAACGATTCTTGAATGGAAGGGAGGTACTAGCCTCCAATGAAAATATGAGATCTAGTTTTTAGGGTTAGGTTATTTTCCTTCGGCTGCAGTATAATTTTTGACGTACAAATTTATGCCTTCCTTTACTATCATCATGTATATATGTGATAGTATAAGGCAAAAAGCCCAAGCCAAAACCTAGCCCATGTATGATAATAAAATCTAATTCTATTATTTAAATAAATAATAATTAAGTCAAACTTAATTACTAAAATCATATCTCATATATCTTTGTATTTTATTATAACTTAATTAAGTCCAACTTAATTAATATAATAAAATCCAACCAATCATTTAATTAATTTAAATTCATAATTTAAATTAATTCTTCCTTTAAAGTGTTCTATGTGTGTGACCCTGTAGGCTATTATTTAACTGGCAATAATTTTATTCTCCAATAAAATTATAAACAATGAGCGGCATCTAGTAATACATCATTGTTACCCAATTAAATAATATTTAAATCGTGATCCGATAAAACCTTTTTGTGATTAATGTTCCCGTGTAATATAATCCCTTTAACCAAATATTATAGATTAAACTCCAGACATGTTTATTGTCATCCTCTTCATAATTTAATCCAGGTTTGCTTGATCCATGAGTAGACTATTAATAACAAATCATTATTTGAGCACGGCCATGCATTTTATAGTCTCGCTCAATCAAGAGGCCAATAATATCTCTCCTAATTATAGGAGGGTTAAATCCTTTATCTATCATTCATATTTCTCATACGATTCATAATATACCCGATGTCCACTTTTATCATCACCCGGTCAAAGGTGACTTTTAATGTAGTCAAAGTATATTAATTCTCGTATAGAAATATAATGATCTCAAGTCAAAGGATCATTACACCATTACCACTGTGAGTAATTCTTATGACTTTATTAACACATGAAGAATCTCACTTTGGGTCTGTCCAGTACCATGTACTCCTACATGTACCTATGTATTGACTTTAGTATCTCCATACTTATAACCAATGAGATGTGGTTATCTGTCAAACAACATACTAGTCTATTATTATTGTCCTGATATAGTAATAATCGACTAGGGACCTTTAAGAATATGATATATTATATAATCTTAAGTTCAAGTCATGTACTTAAACTATACAATGTGTATCATGATTCTAAGGACATTTATTATGCTAACAAATATTTCGCAGTAATTAAAGTCATAATAAATACATTTATTTAATAATCAAATGACATAAGGTTTATTTAAGAAACAGTGTATTGCCTCTAGGGCACCTACACTAACAATCTCCCACTTGCACTAGAGCCAATCACCCATGTATCTAATACCCATGGAACTAGTGTGACCGTCGTGCTTCTGCTGCGACAGACCTTTGGTCAGTGGATCTGCAATGTTATCATTTGTATGCACTTTACATATATGTATTTCACCCCTTTCATTAATCTCTCGTATGAGGTGGTATATTCTGAGTATATGTATGGATCGGGAGTGCGATCTAGGCTCTCTAGCCTGTGCGATGGCCCTATTATTATCGCAGTATAGATCAATGGGATCTTCAATCGATGGAACCACTTCTAAATCAGAAATGAATTTTCGAATCCAAACAGCCTCCTTAGTCGCTTCACAAGCTGCAATGTACTCAGCCTCCATTGTAGAATCAACTACTGTTTCTTGCTTTGAACTCTTCCAGCTTACAGCACCTCCATTTAGACAAAACACAAAACCAGACTGTGATACAGTATCATCCCTGTCTGTTTGGAAACTTGCATCGGTGTAACCCTTTACAACCAGTTTCTCCTCTCCTCCATACACCAAGAATGAATCTTTAGTCCTTTTCAGATACTTTAAAATATTCTTGACTGCCGTCCAGTGACCTTCACCTGGATTAGACTGGTATCTGCTCGTCATGCTCAAAGCATACGAAACATCTGGGCGAGTACATACCATTGCATACATGACAGATCCAATTGCTGATGCATATGGAACTTTATTCATGTGGTCCTTCTCATCTAATGTTTTCGGACACTGGTCTTTAGAGATCGTTATCCCTTGAGACACAGGGACATATCCCCTTTTAGCATTTTGCATACCAAAACGATGCAAAACCTTATCAATGTATGTACTCTGACTTAGACCGATCATCCTTTTAGATCTATCTCTATAGATCCTCATTCCTAGAATGTAGGTTGCCTCTCCTAAGTCTTTCATAGAGAAATTGCTCCCTAACCAAGTCTTAACAGCCTTTAGAGAAGGTATGTCATTCCCCATTAGTAGTATGTCATCAACATAGAGTACTATGAATGCCACATGGCTCCCACTAACCTTCTTGTAAACACAAGGTTCATCCTCGTTTTGAATAAAGCCATACTCCTTGATTGTTTCATCAAAATGAATATTCCATCTCCTAGAGGCTTGCTTCAATCCGTAAATGGATCGACGTAATTTACATACCTTGCCAACATTTCTTGGATCGACAAAACCTTCAGGTTGTGTCATGTACATATCCTCTTCAAGGTTCCCATTAAGGAAAGCTGTTTTGACATCCATTTGCCAGATTTCGTAATCATGGAATGCTCCAATTGCAAGCAAAATCCGTATGGACTTGACCATTGCAACTGGTGAGAAAGTTTCATCATAGTCAATACCATGAATTTGTTTGAACCCTTTCTCAACCAGTCTTGCTTTATAGGTCTGAACATTTCCTTCCATGTCAGTTTCTTCTTGAAAACCCATTTGCACCCTACAGGTTTTACCCCTCCGGGTGGGTCAACCAAATCCCAAACTTGGTTTTCGTACATGGAATCCATCTCGGATTTCATGGCTTCAAGCCATCTCTTAGAGTCTGGACTGTTCATAGCATCTTGATATGTGAGAGGCTCATCTTCATCTATGAGCATCAAATCCCCACATTGAGTCAAAAGAAATCCATATCTCTCTGGCTCATGGCGAATTCTACAAGATCTACGAACAACCTGTGTTTCTTGAGCATTATCGTTATTCTGCTCTTGTTCCACCTCAGGTTCAATGCTATTTTGTGGTTCTCGATCTTTATCGAGATCTATAGTCCTCCCACTGTTTCTTTTGGAAACAAAATCTCTTTCCATGAAGACAGCATCTCGAGCAATGAACACTTTCTGCTCAGAAGGACTATAAAAATAATACGCCTTTGTTTCTTTAGGGTATCCCACAAAATTGCACTCTTCGGATTTAGGTCCAATCTTGTCAGATACTTGGCGTTTTATAAACGCCTTGCATCCCCAAACTTTCATAAAGTTCATGCCTGACCGTTTCTCCTCCCACATCTCATATGGAGTCTTTTGAACCTTCTTGGTTGGAACACGGTTAAGTGTGAAAGCCGCTGTTTCTAGAGCATAACCCCAGAAACTTATTGGAAGATCTGCATGACTCATCATCGATCGTACCATGTCCAACAGGGTACAATTTCTCCTCTCTGAAACTCCATTCCATTGAGGTGTACCTGGCGGAGTGAGTTGTGATACAATACCACACTCTTTTAAATACTCTTTAAATTCGGTGCTTAAGTATTTACCCCCACGATCGGATCGTAAGATTTTAATACTTGCACCTTCGCCTATTTGCTTCTCTACTTCAGCCTTGTATTCTTTGAATTTTTCAAAAGAATCGGATTTATTCTTCATAAGATAAACATATCCATATCTACTGAAGTCATCAGTAAATGTTATGAAGTAGTAGTAGCCTCCTCTAGCCATCACACGCATTGGGCCACATACATCACTAAGTATTAGCTCCAAACGTTCAGTGGCCCTTTGACCCTTACCAGTAAAAGGGGCTTTAGTCATCTTACCAAGCAAACAAGATTCGCATTTTTCGTATGATTCAAAATCAAACTTATCCAAGTATCCATCCTTATGTAATTTGGATATGCGTTTCTCATTTATATGGCCTAGACGACAATGCCAGAGGTATGTTTGATTTGAGTCATTAACTTTAAGTCGTTTGTTTTCTATGTTACAGACATGATTATCTAAATCAAGAACATATAAACCATTAAATAAACGCGCAACACCATAGGTTAAATCATTCAAAGCAAAAGAGCAACTATTGTTCTTTATTATAAACGAAAAACCTTTCTTGTCCAAACAAGAAACAGAAATAATGTTTCTGCGAATCGCAGGCACGTAAAAACAGTCTTCAAGTTCTAAAACAAGCCCAGAGGGCAAAGATAAATAATAAGTTCCTACGGCTAAAGCAGCAACTCTTGCTCCATTGCCTACGCGTAGGTCCACTTCTCCCTTAGCCAAAGTCCTACTTCTCTGCAGTTCCTGCACATTTATACAAATGTGAGAAGCACATCTAGTATCCAATACCCAAGATGTAGAAATAGACAGATTGACCTCTATAACATAAATACCTGATCCAGAAATCTGAACACCCTTCATTTTCTTCAGATCCTCCAAGTAAGCATGACAGTTTCTCTTCCAGTGACCAGGCTTGTGACAATAGTGACAATCACCTTTGTCAGCCTTTGCGACATCTCCTTTCGGGTTTTTAGCATTTTTGAAAGAGGGCTTAGAAGGACCAAGATCTTTCGATGTAACCTTTTTCTTGCCCTTCCATTTCCCCTTTCCCTTAGCACCTTTCTTGCCCACCATCATTATGGGAGCTTTCTCAGGTGCCTTGACCATATTTGCTTCAGTGGTCCTCAGCATGGCCAACAATTCCATAGGAGTCTTATCTTGCTCAGTCATATTAAAAGTCATAATGAACTGAGTATAGTCGCTGTTCAAAGATTGCAAGATTATATCGACTTGAGCCTCTCGCTGAAGCGGGAAACCCAAACGAGCAAGGTAATCACAATACCCAATCATCTTTAGAACATGTGGTCCGACTGGTTCATTGCCTTGCTTGCATGAGAAGAGTGCTTTGCTTGTGTTGAACTTTTCAACACGAGCCTGTGATTGAAACATCGTTGAAAGATGTTCAAACATAGTATAAGCATTCATATCAAAATGCTGCTTCTGAAGCTCAGCATCCATAGTAGCAAGCATAAGACAAGCCGCATCAGTTGCATCATCAATATGCTTCTGATAAGCATTTCGTTGAGCAGCAGTGGCATTGTTAGCAGGGGCTGCCGGTGGAGGAATATCAATCACATAAGATTTCTTTTCCTTCATGAGAACAATTCTCAAATTCCTAGACCAGTCAAGGAAGTTCGATCCTGTCAGCTTGTCCTTCTCAAGGACTGATCGCACAGAGAAAGTATTGTTTGTATTTTGTGCCATTTGTTTTCTACAATGATAAAATGCATAAGATAAATTAGATTGTTACATTAATTATGTTCAAGTGATTATGACATATTCATAATATATCTCCCACTATTTTTTTATCAAATTAATAGCCCTTACTATTAAATCGGAAAGAATATCCCATAAATCTTTCTAGTGAGCCAAGATCCATATTTCATCATATCCTAAGTCAACCACTGGTAGTCCTTAAAACATGATTATTTAGGTAGACAACAGTTGTCAATTATATCATATATAATTCTTGGATAGTTTGGTGAACAACAATTGTTCTTGTCTATCTAATAGATTTTGAACCAAACTCTATGCTTCTAAGTTCATAATAATTGAATATAACCGTTTATTTTCACCTTATTATGACGACTCAGTTAAGTTAAACCCAATGATACAACGGTCGAATATAACCGCTTATATTCGTCACATCTCACCACGATATACAGGAGTCCCCTGCCACTGGCAGTCATTCCCCTTATCGATCTAGGATTCAATGAGTGTTCATTCATTGGAAAGCATCCGATTAAAACTTAATATTTTGTTAAGGGGTTTTGATTTAAAACGACCATGATCCCATCATAAAGAGATTCCCAATTTTTCCTTGAATTAAATACTTCAAATCAATATTCATCAATAGTTTGATTTCCAGGTTGTTGGAGGAGTCACAAGTGGCCTCACTTAATACCCAACTTCCTTACAGGTAAAACCCGTTTTTGACAAAATCTCCCCATATCTAAATAATTGAAAATTTGTATTTAATTCCGTGTTTCATAAACACAGAAATCTCATGATCGTTTGTTCATTTTAAAATCTCGAATCGTTACAGATTTTATCTTGTTTAGCATGGCAAGCATGGTATGGGTGACGTATCTAATACATGCATACATCATTAATCTAATTAAAACATGCATACATTTTTCTACTCTACGCATGCATCATATGTAAAGTGCATCACATAAATTAATATGCTATGGTTATGGACCAATCCTATGCGATTTTTCCAAGCTAATGTAAAAATCAAGGTCAATCTATGGTGGTAATAACTAATTATTACAAAAATCTCTTCCTTCGCTTCCAAAGCTGCCTTGATTGCCTCCAAGCTCCTTTTGAAACATTTCACAAAAGAACTCGAGTTGTATTCGAGATAAAATAATTACAAAAAGAAAAAAAAACGACATGCAAGTCGTATTTAATTATTACAAACCATAAATTAAAAATTAATAATATAAATTGAAAACTAGGTCTTGGGGCCATAACCATGCATCATGCTCACATAGCAATTAAAAGCATCACATATTGTATAATCACAATTTTATACAACATAAATTAAATATGATCAAATCATAAATAATAAAATTAACGCACTTTAATTAAATATTAATCTAGTAATCAAAATTACTAATTAATAAAATTTTGCATACTGCAAGTTAAGGATTAACATTTGTAATTTAATCTAGCATGCAAAACCTAGCTGAAAAAAAAATTTATTTAATTTTTTTTTATTAAAACAGCAGATACGCATTTACAGTATGCGCATATGACCTAATCTGTTAATTTTATCAGACACGCATTCCACGTATGCGTGTATGACATAAACCCTAGGTGATACGCATCTTCCGTATGCGCATCACCTGTACATGAATATTTTCTGCAGTTTTCCAAAACACCCAGAACGATTGTGTGATTGATTTCTAGTCGCGATTTTGATACCAGACTTAATAAACAGACCCACGAATACACAGCAACAACATCACAAACATATATCATCGATTCTTGAGTGATTAAAAACAAAACCCAGTAGATATATATATATATATGTTAAACACGTATGTATATATACGTATGCATGAACTATACTACTTATGTCCAGGGTCGACTGCAACTGGTTTTAGATGTTAGTATCACGATTTAATCCTATTGAAAACATAACCGATCATCTGGACGCAACAAAACCAGTAGATTACTAAGCATGCAGGTCACGTAGTTATGCAGTAGGGTTCTCCGGGAAAAAAAACAGAACTGGTATAGCATAAAACAGATCGTATGCTTCATATATAACCAGATTATCATATTATACAAGTAGCTCTGATGCCATTGTTGGTTTCGATCATCAATACGCAGCGAAAACAGTAAAATAAAAATCGAAACCAAGCCCCGGATCCATGTATAATATATATCGAATAATCATGGTAGATAGAACGTTTACCTTATCGAAGCTTTACGTACAAAGAACGATGGAGATGCAAGCCTCCCACGATTAATGAGCACTCCTCTTCGAAGCCCCCTCTACGGTATCCACACGAACACTCCAAGAACGATTCTTGAATGGAAGGGAGGTACTAGCCTCCAATGAAAATATGAGATCTAGTTTTTAGGGTTAGGTTATTTTCCTTCGGCTGCAGTATAATTTTTGACGTACAAAATTATGCCTTCCTTTACTATCATCATGTATATATATGATAGTATAAGGCAAAAAGCCCAAGCCAAAACCTAGCCCATGTATGATAATAAAATCTAATTCTATTATTTAAATAAATAATAATTAATTCAAACTTAATTATTAAAATCATATCTCATATATCTTTGTATTTTATTATAACTTAATTAAGTCCAACTTAATTAATATAATAAAATCCAACTAATCATTTAATTAATTTAAATTCATAATTTAAATTAATTCTTCCTTTAAAGTGTTCTATGTGTGTGACCCTGTAGGTTATTATTTAACTGGCAATAATTTTATTCTCCAATAAAATTATAAACAATGAGCGGCATCTAGTAATACATCATTGCTACCCAATTAAATAATATTTGAATCGTGATCCGATAAAACCTTTTTGTGATTAATGTTCCCGTGTAATATAATCCCTTTAACCAAATATTATAGATTAAACTCCAGACATGTTTATTGTCATCCTCTTCATAATTTAATCCAGGTTTACTTGATCCATGAGTAGACTATTAATAACAAATCATTATTTGAGCACGGCCATGCATTTTATAGTCTCACTCAATCAAGAGGCCAATAATATCTCTCCTAATTATAGGAGGGTTAAATCCTTTATCTATCATTCATATTTCTCATACGATTCATAATATACCCGATGTTCACTTTTATCATCACCCGGTCAAAGGTGACTTTTAATGTAGTCAAAGTATTTAATCCTCGTATAGAAATATAATGATCTCAAGTCAAAGGATCATTACACCATTACCACTGTGAGTAATTCTTATGACTTTACTAAACATGAAGAATCTCACTTTGGGTCTGTCCAGTACCATGTACTCCTACATGTACCTATGTATTGACTTTAGTATCTCCATACTTATAACCAATGAGATGTGGTTATCTGTCAAACAACATACTAGTCTATTATTATTGTCCTGATATAATAATAATCGACTAGGGACCTTTAAGAATATGATATATTATATAATCTTAAGTTCAAGTCATGTACTTAAACTATACAATGTGTATCATGATTCTAAGGACATTTATTATGCTAACAAATATATCGCAGTAATTAAAGTCATAATAAATACATTTATTTAATAATCAAATGACATAAGGTTTATTTAAGAAACAATGTATTGCCTCTAGGGCACCTACACTAACATAATTCTATATATTCATTCGAGGATTACTTACGAGCAATATTATGATTTAATAATATTCCGTAATTATTATTGAGTTAATAAATATTCTTGGAATATTTATTTAATTTTTTTAAATTCTTTTTAAAATGATTTATATTATTCGATCTTTCACCTCCAGATATTATGTAAAATATTTCGGAGTCTTTTTACTACTATTTTATCAAGGAAAGGTTCCAACTCTTTATTTTTCATTTAAATCTATCTTAAAAGGATTTAAATGCTCGCTCAAACTTCCATATTATAGGGGAACCTACTTGAGTAATGTTATTTATCTTGTTGACTTCCCGGTCATAAATCTTGTAAAACTATTCTTTTCACTCGCAACTTGGTTGATGTTTATCAATTGAATCTTTAAGTAACCTTCTCATCATTCGAGGGGTAAGATTATTGGAACAAGATGGTATCCTCTAACAGGCAGCAGCTTGGGAGATATGATGTTGAATTTTCCTTTCCAACTAGATACGACTACTTTGTGGAGTCTTATCAACAAGTATCATACTTGGGGAAAGGGGGACAAACTTTACGTTTAGAGTCGTGAACTTCTTTTCGAACTTGGAGTCGTGTAAGAGGCCGAGTAGCGCCGGTCCATCCCATTGGCCCAACCATTGGCCGGGGAGATCTAACAGGGCGGTAGACAACTAAATCCGTCAGTTCTTCCTTCTACCGGTAGTAAATCTAAATTGAGCTGTACAATCTGCGACTGATCATCGTAAGGATTGGAATAGCGGGCGCGGTGAATACTCCAACATTAGTTCATCATTCAAATTCATTTATTTTCTGCGACATTATCATTGTTGGCAGTATTGGAAAAGTATTCATAATTGGAATTGCAATATTTTTCCTGCAAGTTCCTCTTTTATGATAAATGATAATATCTTGCTTATCTTTGACATAGCAGATATTCTCACCTATATATGCATTTTGAGTTACCTTGTAACTTCATCGTTTATGAGATACTGGCATTATTTCCGTAAATGTATGGCATATGGTTTGAAAGATACTTTTGAACTTTTATATATTATCGTTCAGTTATACATTATTGTTGGTGGGCTATTGCTCACCCTTGCTTTATTATTATATCACAACAACAGCTAGACCAGATGACTCGCACAAGGCACACTCGATGCTGGGGAGGATGAAGAGACTACCAGAGCCGAAGAGAAAGCTATTGGTAGGATAGATTCATTCTTTCAGTACCAAGTATATGGGCTAGTATGACTTATGTAAATGGATGGCAAAGAGTATGTAATTATATTGTAATTCTTTTGGGTTGTAAGAACTCAAAATGTGATTAATAAAATTTGATTGTTACTCTGATTTCATCTCTAGGACTATAACGGGTGTGTTTTATATTGTTGTGTTGGGTCATAAAGATGTAATTTATTTTATGTTGAAGTAAGTTCAAGTATTGTGGACAGAATTGGAGACCGTAACGACCGGATCCCGGACCCCGGATCTGGGGGTGTTACAGAGATCCCAGATTTAACTCCAGGTTTTGGAGAAGCTTTGAAGAATGTGTAGGAACCAGGCTAAACATGAGTACAGCCTATCACCCCTAGACAGAGGGGCAAAATGAAAGGACCATCCAAATGCTAGAGGATATGTTGAGAGTCTGTTCTATAGACTTTAAAGGAAATTGGGATGATCACTTGCCATTGATTGAGTTCTCCTACTGTAACACCCCCAGATCCGGGGTCAGGGATCTGGTGGTTACGGTCTTACATCCATTCATAATACTTGACTTGAGTCCACAATAAATAAATCACATGCTGTGACCCCACAATAATTACCACTCACACACACAATAGTTATAGTCCCAGAGATGAAATTGCAATAAGTCTTACATTAAAGGGTTACGAATAAAAGTTATTACAATCCCAAAAGGATAACATCATAGGTTTAAAAGTTTTGCCGTTAATTACATTAATTATACATATAGTTAAACAGGAAACAAAAGCTGTCTAACTATGCTACCTCAGCAATGACGGCTAGCATCTCAGCGGGTAGTCCGGTGGGTCGGGTAACCTGCTTGCGCCGAGTGCGCCTAACGCGAGCCATCTGTCCTAGCTGTTGTTGTGACATAATGTGAACAAAGCAAGGGTGAGCGAAAGCCCACCAACAATAATATATATAACTGAACGATAATATAAAACAGTTCAAAATTATCTTTCAAACCATATGCCATGCATTTAATGATGCCAGTATAATGTGAACGATGAAGTTACAAGGTAACTTAAAGTATTTGTTTATAGAAATATCTGCTACATCAAAAGTAAGCGAGATATTCTCATTGTTATTAAGAAGAGGAACTTGCATGAAAAGGTTGCAATTCCAGTTATGAACACTTTTCCAGCTCTGCCAACAGTAATCATGTTGCAGGAAATAAATAAGTTTGGATGATGAACCAATGATGGAGTATTCACCGCGCCCGCTGTTCCAATCTTGATGATCAGTCGAGATCGTACAGCTCAATTTAGATTTACTACCGGTAGAAGGAAGAACTGACGTCTTTACTTGTTTACCGCCTTACTAGCTCTCCCCGGCCAACGGTTGGGCCAAAGGGGATGGACCGGCGCTACTCGGCCTCTTACACGACTCCTAGTTCAAATAGAATTCATGATTCTGAATGTAACGTTCGTCCCCCTTTCCCCAAGTGTAATACTTGTTGATAAGACTCTACAAGGTAGTCGTATCTAGTTGGAAAGGAAAATTCACCAATAACTTCCAAGCTGTGGCTTGGTATCGAATATCAACTTGTTCCAAAAATCTTACCCCTCGAAAGATGAGAAGGTAAACAACGACTTAATAAGTCAATAGCACCCGAGTTGCGAGTGAAGAGAATACTTTATGACCGGGAAGTCGACAAGATAAACAACATTTTCCAAGTAAGGTTCCCTTATTATTCGGGAGATAGACTCAAAGAAGAATGATGTCTGAGAACCTTTCTTGATATAAGATTAATAATAATATGACTCCGAAATATTTTTCGTAATAATCGAAGAAGATGAACCTTATGGAGATCATTCTAAGTATGGAATAAATATTCAGAGAATATTTATTGAGTTAAAAATATTTAAAGAATATTTAGGAATATGAAAGAATATCTTTAATCAGAGTATTTTCCAAAATAATCCCTGAAGAAATATCAGGAGAATATTTATTGAATAAATAAATATTTAAATGAATATTCAAAATAATATTCATTAATTAATAGGACCTGAAAGGAATATTTAAGACAATATTCATAATTAATTAGGAATTTAAATGAATATTCAAAAAATAATATTCATTTAATGAATAATATTCTAAATGAATATCAAGTAATATTCATTTAGTAATCCAAGCTTTAAAGGAATATTCGAGATAATATTCGATAAATAAATCAAGCTTCAGATGAATTTTAAAATAATATTCATCAAGTAATTAATATCCTAAATGAATATTCAAAAGTAATATTTATTTAATAAAATAATATTCTAAATGAATATCCAAATAATATTCATTTAGTAGTCTCATCTTTAGAAGAATATTCGAAATAATAATCGATAAATAATTCGACTCTGAATGAATATTAAAATAAATATTATTCGTCGAATAGTTACGTTCAAATAATTATTTGAAGTAAGGATCGTTAAAATAAATAATCTCGAACGAATATTCAAATACTATTCGTCGCCCGAATAATGGAAAATATTTACTTAGATATTTTCTTTCGAGGTAATCTCGATATGTCAAGAAATATTGACTCCCGGTCTATATTTGATGAATAAGATGTATACACCCTTCTCTGAGGGTCTTACAATAACCGGCTTATAATTGATTCGATAGCTATCTAATTTATAAGCCAATAACAATCAGGGAACAAGCATAATGATATCACTTGAAAGTAGGCATGCATGCTATGGCATATGTATAACAGAAAACATATATATATATATATATATATATATATATATATATATATATATATATATATATATATATATATATATTTATTCAATCACAACAACAACCTAAAAGAAGGGAATTGAAACTTGCCTGGTAGTCGAGTACGGTAAGGGGTAGTGGTAGCGGGTCCCGGTTCAGCTTGGTGATCTATAAATAGCCAAGGCATTCGGGATTAATCACTTAACATCTTAAAAGTTAAGTTATACTTAAATCGAAACACGTTCTCGAGTTATCTCGTTATATCCCTTTTAGTGGATTCCTTTTTATCATTGATCCGACCCGACATTTGTTCGTTAATACGACATGTCACTGTACTCATACTTGGGACATACTTAAGTCATACGAGTTCTAAGGTTGATCGTTACGAACCAATATTATACTCCGAGTTTTATCGCCCGTTTTCTAAGTGTTTTATCGAAGTTATAAAAGAGTCGTCTTTTAGGGGTTCGTTCGCGTTTAACCTCGACTCGAACATTTTTAATAAATCGAAAAATGATCCTTTTGACATACGGTTTTCTTTCACACCTTCCTTTTTACCCCTAGTATTTATTTACCAAGATTTGCCATGACGTTACATAGTTTACGAGGTTTCAATTTCAGTTACGAACTTTTGTTTACGGATTCGAACTACTTTTAGTAATTTGGTCATAATTCCTAAACCGTAAGTCTGTTTCACGTGATCTTTATATCAAAACGAAGCTTAGAACATTACCTATCCTATCATGGCAGATAAGGTCTCTAGAGAGTAGGGTTTTGACATGGAAAATGGCTTACAAAACATGGTATTGTAAAATCGGACATTATAACGGCTGTAAATCGAATATCTACCAATTTCGAATCTTCCCATAAACATGGTATCCAACCCAAACAACATATACATGATTTATATACATGAAATGAGGCCAAGAAATGCCTTTCCGTTCATCTAACTATTTTCATCATTTATCCAAGATCCATACATAATCATGCTTATAATCTTAACATAACCATAACTAAGCTATATCTATCATAAACATACTTAAATCTCAAACAAGGGTTAGGGTTTCAAGAGCTTTATACCTTCCTTAGATAGTGATATAGCCTTACTAAGCCTTGTATGGTCCTTAGGAGTGATTAAGCTTGCTAGATCAACCATGAAAAATCAAGAAAACCAAGTTAGTACATGATGAACACTATTCATCCTCCTCTTGTTTGATTTTTTTGAAAATGGAAACAAAGGAGTTTGGTGCTAAGATTTTGAGGAGATAAGTTTTATGAAATATAAGTCTCACCTTAAAAATTTCAAGAACAAACAATGGTGGGAAGGTTGAGTTTGGATTTGGAATTAAGGGGTATGGCCGAATGGATTTTGCAAGGGGGGGAAGAGAGTTGCTTGGTTTCTTTTGATTTAATCTCATCCACTCTCATCTATTATCAAGATAATATCTTGTATAAAGTCACTTTATTAAAGTGATGAGGTGTTGGATGATGAAATGGCAAGACAAGTGTTGGTTTTATGGTGGTTCAGAGCTTAACTAGGTAGTTACTTTGCTAAGTACTTAGTTCTTCCTCTAAGGTGCTAGTTCCTTGATTCTAGTTTAGTTACTAGATATTTTATACTAGTAGCTTGCACAAGACTCTTGCTTCCTCTGCTTGTTTCTGTGTCCGGTTATTGCCCGTTCCGATTGATCGTTCGTAGGAATATTTCACGGATTTCTAATTAGGGTTTACCGGGAATCCTTTTTAATATTAATACTTTCATTCTCCACCTTTCATTCTAACTTTCCAATTTATATTCCTTAAATCCATTCGTTAAATACTTAAGGCTATCAGTGTCCAGGGAACTCTCGGAGAAAATAAAAGTGCGGTTTTTCAGAATCCGACAGCTTTTACATACACTTATTTTCCCCCTGGATCACTAATACGAACTCGGAAATCCGTTCCGAATGCTTCTATATAGTGTCGTCTCATATTATTATATACTCCCACCAAAACACTATTCATTCTGTATTCTTTACTTGTTCTCTTAGGGTTGTATAATTGTCCGTATTCTCTTTCGATCGTTCCTTAATCTTTTTACGGAACTACTGGATTAATCGTTATCGATCTGGATGACATGAGAGTATTCTCTTGCTTGAAGTTGCCATATCTTATTCCCTTAGAAGATAGATTATTCTTACCTATGTTGTCACCCTTTAGCATTCTTCAAGACATAACATAATAAAGTCGAATTCCATTCATTCTTTCCAAATATCAATTATTACATTGTAGCCATAACCACTATTCGTTCTTACATCATTAAATACATAAAAGTTTTAATTCCACCCAAAATCTGGGTTCTTACACCTACAATAATAGTTTTCATTCAAGCATAGTAATGCCGCCTTACGAGGCCCTTTATAGAAGAAAATGCCGATCTCCCTTGTATTGGGATGAAGTTGGAGAGCGAAAGATGCTCGGGCCCGAAGTGGTCCAACGGACTAAGTATGTAGTGGATTTAATCAGAGGACGGCTGGTAGCAGCCCGAAGAGATATGCCGACTTAGCTCGGAAAGGCAAGAAATATGAAGTTGGAGACCTAGTGTTTTTAAAGGTATCTCCTTGGAAAAGTTTAATGAGGTTTGGGAAGAAGGGAAAACTGAGTCCTAGATACATTGGACCCTTTGAGATCTTAAGACGTTTCGGGGAACTAGCTTACGAACTAGCATTACCCCCAAATCTGCAACAAGTGCACAATGTGTTCAATGTTTCAATGTTGAGGAAATATAATCCGGATGCCAAGCATATTGTGGAATATGAGCACGTAGACATGCAACCAGACCAAACCTATGTGAAGCAGCCTGTGGAAATCATAGACCGAAAAGAACAAGTGCACCGAAATAAGGTCATCCAGCTAGTCAGAGTTTTATGGCAGAATCACAACGTGGAAGAGTCAACTTGGGAATTGGAAAGCGCAATGCTAGAGAAATATCCCCATTTATTTTCAAACTGATTCCGGGACGGAATCCTTTTAAGGAGGGGAGACTGTAAGAACCCAGATTTTTGGTAGTAATTAAAACTTTTATTATGTAATAGAGTATAAGTGTAACAGTGGTTCTAGTGAATGAATATTTAATGAATTTGGATTCAAATGTTTATATGCCATGAACAATGCAATTGGTTGACAACTTAGATAAGAATAATCTATCTCCTGGAAAGTAAGATATGGTAAATTCCAAAGAGAAAGGTTATTCTCATGTCATCCAAATCGATATCTGTTATAAGTCCAGTGGTTCCGTAAAAGGGTTAAGAAACGCTCGGGAAAGCGCGAGAACATTTTTCTAACTATAAGAATTAAAGAGAAAATAAGCAATGAATAGTGTTTTTGGTGAAAATTGGAATATTATCAAACGACGCTATATAGGAGTATTCAGAACGGATTTCTGAGTTCGTATTAATGACCGATAGCAATATAAGTGTATGTAAACGATATCAGATTCAGAAAAATAGCACTTTTATTTTCTCTGAGATTTCCCTAGACACTGAATGATTTAAGGATTTATTAAAGAGATTCGAGGGATTTAAATTCAAGAATTATAAAGGAGGATTAAAGATGTTAGCAAAAATATTAGGAAGGTTTCCGGTAAAACCCTAACAAGAAATACTTGAGATATTCCTCCGAACGGTCAATGAAAATGAGTAATAACCGGATAAAAGAGCAAGCAGAAAGCCAAAATACATGCATGTGCAAGAGGATAAGATCAAGTAACCAAGTAGTTACAAGGGTAACTAGCATACTTAGAAAACAAACTAAGTACTTAGCCTAATTACATCATCAACCCACAAAATCACAACACATGTCCACTTGATTAGCTCAATCATGACCAAATCACTTTATTAAAGTAGCTTTATGTTAGATATTAATGTAAATTAGACTAGATGAGAGCAAGACACCGAGCAAGCAACTTCATTCTCTTCCATATACATCCATTCGGCCTTTTCTTAATTCCAAAACCAAAATCCCACTTCCAACCATTGTTTGATCTCAAGATTTTTATGGTAAGTACTACATTTCATATCATAGTTATCCTATGAATTTGATCTTTAAATTCCAAGTCTAGCATAGTTAATAAAATCATCAAAGATGATGATGAATAATGATTTCAAGAAACTAACTTTGATTTCTTGTTTTCTTTGGTTGATCTAAGTTATATTAAGGCTATACAAGGACTAATCAAGGTTTATTAAGGCTTTTACATACTCCAAGGAAGGTATATCTCCTAAGAATCCTAGATCTTACTTTGAGTTTTATGCATGTTCTTGATGCTTTTAGCTTAGTTATGATTATGGTGTTATTATAAGCATGTAAGCATGATTATGTAGTTGGTTTAGTTGATTTAAGAGATATGATGCTTACGATGATGAAGTGAGATGTTCATGGACTTGTTAAGATGAATATCATGTGTATAAGATGTATGGTATGCCCGGTGTGGTTTGGTTGTGATGTAATAAATTTGGAAACGTTCGATTTATAGCCGTCGTAATGCCGAAATTTCATTAAAACTTATAAATTCGTGCATAACAGTTGGGTTAAATTTCTGGCCTTGATGAGTATATGACCTACCCTTGTAGATCTCGAGTCATAGATCGTTTTGGCGCGAGAATCGAAGCAAACGGACTTACGGTTTAGGAGTTATGGTCAAATTAGTAAAAGTGGTTCGAAACCGTAAGTGCGAGTTCTTAACTGAAATTGAACCCCCCTTAACATGAATAATTCAGTGGCGAATCTTGGTAATTAAATACTAGAGATCATAAGGAAGGTGTGAGAGAAAATCTCATGTCAAACGAATCGTTTTTTAATTTTATAAAAATGTTCGAATCGAGGTTAAGTGCGAATGAACCCCTTTGAGGTATACTTGGTTATAACTTAGAAAACGGGCGATAAATCTCGAGGTATAATCTTTGTTAGTAAACGACCGACCATAGAACTTATACGACTTAAGTACCTACCAAGTGTGAGTGTAATGACATGCCTTAATAACGAGCAAGTGTCGAATCATAACGGTGTTAATATGAGTTACACTAGAGGGTGTATAACGAGATAACTTGAAAACGTGTTTTTAACCTAAGTTAAGTATGTACTTAGCCTTTCAAGGTATGAAGTGATTAATCTCGGATATTTTGATTATTTATAGAACACCGCACTACCCCGAGACACACCACCTCGACAGGAGTACCAGACAAGTTTCCAACACTTTGGAACTGTTGTTGTGATAATATATATATGATTTGATTGTTGTTATACATATGCCATAGCATGCATGCCTGCTTTCAGATTATATTGTGATACTTGTTTCGAGAATTGATGTTGGCTTATATGCTAGATACGAGATATATTAGTTATAAGCCGGATATTGCTAATACCCTTAGTGAAGGGCATATGAATCTCATTCTTCGAATGTAGACCGGGAGTCAGTATTTCTTGATACATTGTGATTATTTTCTGAGGAAAATATCTAAGTAAATATTTTTTTCATTATTTACGTGATGAATATTATTTGAATATTCATTTGAGTTTCATTATATAATAAAAATTATTTTAAATATTCATTTGAGCTTTGTTGAATATTATCTTGATATTCATTTAAGGTTGATTTAGTTATTGGATATTATTTTGAATATTTATTCAAGGGTTAATTATGAGCAATATTTTATATTAAGAATATTCTGGAAATATTTATGGTTTAATAAATATTCTTTGAATATTTATTTAATTCTTTTAACTAGTTTTAAAAATGATTCATTTTATTCAAATATTATCTTCAACCTCCAAATATTATGTAAAATATTTCTGAGCCTTAGTATGATTATTTATATCAAGGAGAGGTTCCCAACTCCATTTTTTTCATTCAAAGCTATCTTTAAAAATATAAGGGAACCTTACTTGAGAGCAGTTATTTATTTTGTTTGACTGCCCGGTCATAAATCTTTTGAAACTATTCTTTTCATTCGCAACTTGGTTTCTATTCATCAAATTGAGTCTTGTGTTACTTCCTCATCGTTCGAGGGTTAAGATTGCTGGAACAAGTCGATATCCATTAACAAGCAACAGCTTGGGAAATATTGGTGAATTTTCCTTTCCAATTGGATACGACTACTTTGCGGAGTCCTATCAACAAGTATTATACTTGGGGAAAGGGGGACGAACTTTACGTTTCAGAATCATGGATGTTACTCGAACTAGGATTCGTGTAAGTGGCCGAGTGGCACCGGTCCATTAATGGCCCAACCGTTGGCCGGGGAGTTCTAGGGGGCGGTGGACAAGTAAATCCGTCTGTTTTTCCTTCTACAAGTAGAGAATAATCATGAGATGCATAACATACGATTGATCATCGTAAACGTTATGGCTTCTACGCATCAATGCTCCGGTATTAGTTCATCTTTCAAAGTTGGAAATTTTCTGCAACATTATAAGTGTTGGCAGGGTTGAAAAGTGTTCAAAACTGGAATTGCAATATTTTCCTGCAATTTCCTCTTTTATGATACATGTGATAAGTGGATTTTATATCCCCTTGGAACGTTCCATATCGGCTTAAATTGATTGTCTTGGACTCAAGTTTGTTGTAGTTTTGATGTATTTTGCTTAATTGTGTAGGATTACAAGTTTGTCGATTAGGGTTTACGTTTCCGTCAATTTTGGAATTGCATTGGGGCTTTCGAGTGAAGAATGGAGTCTTGTTGAAGACCACCATAGTGATCCTTTAGATAGAGAATTGAAGAAGGAAGCTAATGCAAAAAGAACGGAAGCGTTTGGAGTCAAAACGAAGCGAAACGAAGCGAAACAGCAGAAAACAGAAATTTTTCAGAAATCTAGTGGGCGGACTGCACCCTTGGACAGGGATTGACTGCGCAGGCTGCGTCCTAGCCCGGCCAGTTTTGCTGAAATTTGACCGTTTTGCCCTAATTCGAGTTGTAAACGTATTTTCGACAGTTTCCTGTACCAAGTCAAATTCTATTAGTTTTGTAAGGTAGTTTCTTGTGTAGCAAGGCTTCTTAAGCCTATTTAAACACATCGTAATGTTGTAATCGTAATGTAGATTTGTAACGGTGAAAGTGGAGAAAGATTCAAACTCGTGACAAGCAACGGATCTAGATCTACTACATCTTTTATATTCTTTCTCAGGCGTTATTCTAGATTCTAGATTTGTTTTCTTAACTTTGTTCTTTTAATATTATTACAACGTTCTTTCATATCTTTTTTATTATCATGTTTTCATCAATTCCCATGGTGACGAGCTGTTCAATTATGAACTAATCGTTGTCATGGGATTCTAAAGGATTTAATTATGTAGTTTAGTATCTTGATGCTTTAAGATCTGTGTGTGGCGTATATCTGATATCCTCGTATGGTTATGCTTAATTGTTAGATGCATCGCGAATATCTAATCTGTTAATCTTGTGAAGTGAAAGTGGATCTTGAGGTTTAGAACTTGCCATGCTAGCATAGGATTATGCATGTTTTGACATCGCAATTTGTGGTATAAGATGAAAATACTTATATTGCCCTATGTGATCAAATTGGATAACTTGCTCCTCAACCGTTATGTTTTCAAATTCTATAGACATATAGGGTCTAAGCATAATTGGTGTCTATTCATCTTCTATCTCTTTTGTGGATGTATGTGTAGTTTGGTATACGTATACTGACAGGTAACGTGTACTTATTTCGTGTTGTCCGATCAGATATCAAGACCGTTGCATGTAGTGATTAAAAGTGTCAGATCTAGGCGAAGTAATTAATGAAGTTAGGATTCCATGTTTATTCTCATATAAGTAATTCAGTTTAATTCTCGTTAGTTAGTTAGTTAATTCTTAGTTGTTAATTTACTTCTTAGTTAATTTAGTTAATTAAACCCAAATTTGTTAATTGTCTTAGCAATGAACAAAAACCATACATTGTTGCATAGGTACATGAACTGAATTTAACCTAAACCAAATCTCTGTGGGAATGAACTCAACTTTATTCTATATTATTTGTGACCGCGTACGCTTGCGTGATTAGTGCAAACAAGTTTTTGGCACCGCTGACGGGGATCATCGGTGTTTTATTTTAGTTTATGTGCTTGTCATCAGTGGTCGTTAGAGTTCACTGACTCAGATTATTTTCTTACTTAGTTTATTTGTTTGGTGTGTTTCAAGTACTTGAGTGTTTGAAAATGGCAGGCGAGGAGTTGCCATGGTGGGCATATTCGTGGACATCCATGCCTCAGCAATGTGAGCAATGTTTGGACGTTCATGAGACCTCACAATATTGTTACTACGAAGTAGTTGATCCATATGTCACTTATGAGGAACAGCCATATTTTCAATACCATCCTCAACAGTACCAGCAAGATGTTTCAAATATGTCATATTTCTTTGGTAGTGAAGAGTTTCAACATCAGCAACCTACTCCTACTTTTCAGTCAGATGAGGTTGATGTTATGGAGGAGATTAGGATGCTTGCAGAGAGTAATAAGGAGTCTATCAAATCTTTGGAGACACTAGTTGCTCAAGTTTTGAATGCCTTGGAGCAAGAGAAACAGCAATTCATACTAGAGGAAATTCCAGAAAATAACGGTGACTTGGAGCAAGGTACTGCATGCATAATTGAGGAAGACAAATTCCAAGGTGAGGTGAGCGTTCACAAGCCATGTGAGGAATTTTATCATGCTAGTATGGTGGATGAATTGGAAAGGGCACTATTTGGAACAGACACTGGTGAGCTACACAAATTTCGAGAATTGGTATGTGCGTACCAAGAGGCAAATGACCATGGGAAAGATGCAGGTCTTCTACTTGTCTCAGAGTATAAAGATGGACGTAGCGCATTAGAGCCAATGGAGGAAGTTCTCTTTGAGGAACCAAAGGTTTCAGCAACTTACATTTACCCTCCTCCATTATATTCAAGCGAAGCTCGCGAATGTGTGTTGTTCTACAAATTGACAGATTTTGGGTCAACCGATGAAGGCATTGGAATAGGACATAGTTGTTATACGAATAGGCCAAGCGAGGAGAAGGGGCAGAAAGTGTGCCGCTGTGGTGACGATGAAGTCTCACGAAGAGATGACCAGGCCAACTATTATCATCCTTAATGGAGGCTTGGACGTAGTCAAGCTAATTGACTCTAAACAAGCGCTTCATGGGAGGCAACCCATGTGTTAGGTATGTAGTAGTGTTGTTTGTTATTTGTCATGTAGGAAATAATATTTTGCATAATAGTAGTAGTTCATTCATATTTGTTCGTCTTATTGCATGTTTGTTTCATGTAGGACATTCTGTTATTGTGTTTTATACCATGTGAGTTCATTTTAGTTGCATTTTCATGGCATGCATTTTTCATGATCCCTTAGAACGAGCTAATTCTGATTGGTAGGTAGATTTCTTATTGAGTGTGGTAATGATGAGTAGAGGGTTGATTTATAGTTTCTAAGAAATTGACTTGCATGTTCAGAAACCAAATATTTACACAGTCTCATTAGTTTGCTTTTGGGCTAGGTTGAGGTCATGCTTGTTTGGTTTTTTTAGATTTAATCACCTGATTATATTTAGAATTTTCGTTATTCCCTTGATGACATAGAAGCACTTAAGTCTAAGTTTGGGGGAAACTAGGGATTTCATGCTTAATTGTAAATAATTGTCAATAATGGCTAGGCGTCAAATGGCTAGTAGCCGGCTCATGTTTATGAGTAGTCTAGGGTTGGATGAGATGGAGCGAAACGCAATCATTCCAATTTAGTTTTGAAAAAGAAAAAAAAGATGCAAAAAAAAAGAAAAAAAAAAGGAAAAAAAAAAGAAAAAGGAAAAAAAAGAGTCAAAATAAATGCAAATTAACCAGGGTAAGCTCTTTAATACTCGAGTAATTAAGTTCTAGGGGACTTTGTGCCTAGTGACCTAAGACTTTTCCGGTCTGGGATCCACTAACCTAACGCTCGCTACATGGGTATTATTGTATAAGCCTTTAGGGGTCTCATCCATTGCACGGTTAAATAAGCATGCTTGTATATTATGTGTCGTAATTGTTTAGTAATAAAGCATGGATTTCTGGCTAACTTAGATGAGGATGGAGGTGTTCCTAGGTTATGAAGTGTCTACAGTCTATTCTATTTATAAACTTGTGATTGTCTTGGCGAAGAATAGGTATGATTTTTTATCTAGTTTGGGAGTATTTCTGATGAGCATCGCATACACGCACGTTTCTGTTCATGTATTGTTAACGTACGAGGATTTAGTCGAGCTCTATTTGGATTTAGTTGCATTCTTTGAGATATTTGCTTGCTAGTTGGTTTTGGTTAGTTTGAAGGGGATCTTTGCATTTTCATTTAGTTGCATTCATGCATTGCATTGTTTAGTTAGATGGATTTTGTGGGTACATTCGCTATGGGCCCTCACGAGACCTTACTCGTCCACTAGGGCTGCATAGGGGTTTAAAGGGCTTGTTGCATATGCCAAATGCAACCATGATCACCTACGGAAGTGGTACTAATTAGGTAGCGTTTAGTTGTTTATGCTTGAGGACAAGCATCGGTTTAAGTTTGGGGGTGTGATAAGTGGATTTTATATCCACTTGGAACATTCCATATCGGCTTAAATTGATTGTCTTGGACTCAAGTTTGTTGTAGTTTTGATGTATTTTGCTTAATTGTGCAGGATTACAAGTTTGTCGATTAGGGTTTACATTTCCGTCAATTTTGGAATTGCATTGGAGCTTTTGAGTGAAGAATGGAGTCTTCTTGAAGACCACCATAGTGATCCTTTAGATAGAGAATTGAAGAAGAAAGCTAATGCAAAAAGAACGGATGCGTTTGGAGTCAAAATGAAGCAAAACGAAGCGAAACAGCAGAAAACAGAAATTTTCCAGAAATCTAGTGGGCAGACTGCGCCCTTGGACAGGGATTGACTGCGCAGGCTGCGCCCTAGCTGCGCAGGCTACTTCCTAGCCCGGCCAATTTTGCTGAAATTTGAACGTTTTGCCCTAATTCGAGTTGTAAACGTATTTTCGGCAGTTTCCTGTACCAAGTCAAATTCTATTAGTTTTGTAAGGTAGTTTCTTGTGTAGCAAGGCTTCTTAAGCCTATTTAAACACATCGTAACGTTGTAATCGTAACGTAGATTTGTAACGGTGAAAGTGGAGAAAGATTCAAGCTCGTGACAAGCAACGGATCTAAATCTACTACATCTTTTGTATTCTTTCTCAGGCGTTATTCTAGATTCTAGATTTGTTTTCTTAACTTTGTTCTTTTAATATTATTACAACGTTCTTTCATATCTTGTTTATTATCATGTTTTCATCAATTCCCTTGGTGACGAGCAGTTCAATTATGAACTAATCGTTGTCATGGGATTCTAAAGGATTTAATTATGTAGTTTAGTATCTTGATGCTTTAAGATCTGTGTGTGGCGTATATCTGATATCCTCGTATGGTTATGCTTAATTGTTAGATGCGTCGCGAATATCTAATCTGTTAATCTTGTGAAGTGAAAGTGGATCTTGAGGTTTAGAACTTGCCATGCTAGCATAGGATTATGCATGTTTTGACATCGTAATTTGTGGTATAAGATGAAAATACTTATATTGCCCTATGTGATCAAATTGGATAACTTGCTCCTCAACCGTTATGTTTTCAAATTCTATAGACATATAGGGTCTAAGCATAATTAGTGTCTATTTATCTTCTATCTCTTTTGTGGATGTATGGGTAGTTTGGTATACGTATACTGACAGGTAGCGTGTCCGATCAGATATCAAAACCGTTGCATGTAGTGATTAAAAGTGTCAGATCTAGGCGAAGTAATTAATGAAGTTAGGATTCCATGTTTATTCTCATATAAGTAATTCAGTTTAATTCTCGTTAGTTAGTTAATTCTTAGTTGTTAAGTTACTTCTAAGTTAATTTAGTTAATTAAACCCAAATTTGTTAATTGTCTTAGCAATGAACAAAAACCATACATTGTTGCATAGGTACATGAACTGAATTGAACCTAAACCAGATGTCTGTGGGAACGAACTCAACTTTATTCTATATTATTTGTGATCGCGTATGCTTGCGTGATTGCATGATTAGTGCAAACAACATGTCGATATCTTGCTCATATCTTTGCAAAACAGATATGTCTACAGAGTATATATTGTGAGTTACCTGGTAACTTCATCGTTTATATTATACTGGCACTATGTTCGTTAATGCATGGCATATGGTTTCAAAAATACTTTTGAATTGTTATATATATTATTGTTCAGTATACATTATTGTTTGTGGGCTATTGCTCATCCTTGCTTTATTTATTATATCACAACAACAGCTAGGTTTGATGGCCCGCGTAAGGAGCACTCGGCGAAAGCAGATGACTCCAGCCATAGGACTACCCGCTGATATTGTTGCTGCCATTGCTGAGGTAGTAACGACCAGTAGAATAAACTGGCAGCTTTTGTTTTCACCCTTAATTATATGTATAATTAATGTTAATCAACGGCAAGAAACTTTTAAACTTATGCTGTAATCCTTTTGGGTTGTAATAACTTATAATTGTGGATCCGATAATTAGAGACTTATTTCAATTTCATCTCTGGGACTATAACTGGTTGTGTGTGATGGGATATTATTGTAGGGTCATAGCATGCTATTTATTTATTTTGCTTCAAGTTCAAGTATTGTTGATGGAATTGAGACCGTAACGACCAGGTCCCCGACCCCCGGATCTGGGGCTGTTACAGATAGTTTTCACAAATTGAGGACCAGTATCTTGAAGAATCTCTACTGGAAAGTTATTGGATCATCTCACAAGCTTGAAATGCTATGTGCTTGGGAACTTGAAGTTATCTTTGATCAAAGGAGAGATGAAGATCCAAAACTAAACAGAAAAAAGGAGAGTATCTCTTAATGCTTTCCCTGGAAGGAGATTCAAGGTCATCGAAGGCACCTTAAAGTTCAGAACATATACCTCTGACTTCGAAACTTGGTTTGACCTGAAAGATGCTAAAGTGTTTCCATCTCGAGTGATTCAAGGGTACATTGATGACATTGAAGATGATGCTAAAACCCCTAACGAAAAGGCTTTAGTAGAAGACCTCAAGAAGGCAAAACAAGAAGCTCTCAAAAGAGATGGAAGAATCTAGACAACTAAGGACTGTTCAAATCAAGCTAAGTAAAATTTCTTATTTACTCAACATAAAGGAGTAATTGATTTGCAGTTAGAACATCAATATTGCATTCTGGATTCTTAACATTCATCAGACATGGTATCTTAACTATTCTTATCTATGTTAGTTAAGTTGTCAGCATGCTTTAATTGTAAATTTGTTGTTATTGTCCATAAAAACAAATTAGGGGAGGTTGTTAGGATTTATGGGTGATACATAGAGACAACTTAACTAGATTTCCCTGTACTTAGTTTTTCACTAAGTAGAACATTCGATCACAGCTAGAGTGTGTTCTTGTGACCAATATAGTTGCTGTAATTTAATAAGTATATATCTTGGAAGAAGTTCATTCAATTGTTTAAGCCTCAAGATTGCATCAGTTCGACAGCAAGAATAAATGTTACTGTCATAGCATTGACAGTAAGGTTACATGAAGACAGCATGTTGCAAGTCACGACAACAGACTCAATCTGAAAGTAACATTGGCGGAAGCATGAGACAGCAACATTCTCACAGCTTGATAGCAAGTCTGAAATCCCGAAAACAACATTGGCGGGGACTCATACTGTCAACCAAAGAATATTCTCTTCACATCAGACTTGGCGGTTAAGGTTACTATCTCACTGAATTATTTGATTTGGGGATTTATCTCAGCCAAACCCGTGACAGTTTAGATGTTCAAGAAACAAATTTGCTGCAACTTGTCAAAGTTTTTAGCAGACCTGCAAGACTACGACAGAAGCTTGAGAGATCACAAGACAAAGCTCGTCAATTCAAAGAGTATGACAAATCTACATCTATTAGAATTGTATGAGCTTGAATTAGAAAGAATCTAGGTTGCTTTACATTTTATGATAACTCTGTTTGTATAGCAATTTATGAAAGTCACATGGGTGTGCAAATTGTAAGGAGCTGCCACTTGAAAATGACAGCAGCTCCACAACCCATGCGATAGAGACGTTAGAGCAAATTAGCCTACATAGAGAATCGTCTCTCATTTCTTTCTAAGTAAGTTCTTGAATTGAATTCATTGTAATCATTCAAGAATCCGAAACTTGAGAAAACACTTTTTCTCAAGGTTGTAGCAACACTTTGCAAAATAAATAAAACATTTATTTTGTGAGAATATCTTGAGCTATCACTTGTGTTTGCATTTCATATAATGATAGATTAGAATCTTTATTATTATTGTTGAAGTAAAGATTTGAATTTATCAGTATTGCATTCAACCCCCCCCCCTTCTTCAATACTCCGGGACCAACAAGTTACAATTGGAAATAGGAAGACTCTTCGAATCCTTGGTACCAGTTCTATTGGTAATAGTAATATTGCGATTGAGAAAGTTCAATATGTCAAAGGTCTTACTTACAATTTGCTTAGTGTCACTCAATTATTTGATGATGGACATCTAGTTCATTTTGGCATTGATAAAAGTATTATTACTATTGGTACTAACAAAGTCCCCCTAGTTGCTAGAAGGGAAGGAAATATATATATATATATATATATATATATATATATATATATATATATATATATATATATATATATTTGACTTTAATATGCAGGAAACATTATGTTGTTTGGCTGCAGTGGACAATGACCCTTATGTTTGGAATAGAAGAATGGGACATTCAAAAACTTGTTTGCACTAATACACGCAAGCGTACGTGGTCACAAGTAATATAGAATTAAGTCAAGTTCGTTCCCACAGATATCTGGCTTTGGTTTTAATTTACTTATTGTACCTATGTAACAATGTATGGTTTTTACTCACTGCTAAGACAATTAACAAATTGGGGGTTTGATTATCTAAATTTACTAAGATGTAAATTAACAAGAATTAGATATAATTAACTAACGAGATTTAAAACTGATTTACTTATGAGAATAAAAACATGGGATCCTAACTTCATTAAATACTTCGCTTAGATCTGACGCCTTTAATCACTATATGCAATGGTTATGATATCTGATCGGACAACACGAAACAAGTACACGCTACCTGTCAGCATACGTATACCAAACTACCCATACATCCACAAAAGAGATAGAAGATGAATAGACACCAATTATGTTTAGACCCTATATGTCTATAGAATTTGAAAACATAACGGTTGAGGAGTAAGTTATCCATATTGATCACATAGGGCAACATAATATATTTCTATTTATGCTACGAATCATGTTGATAAACAATCATGAACCTATGCTAGCATGACAAATTCTAAATCTCAAGTTCCACTTTCTCTTCACAAGAGATTAACAAATTAGATGTTAGCTACGCATCTAACAATTAAGCACAACCATACGAGGATATCAGATATACATCACACACAGAAGCATCAAGATACTAAATCTCCATAAATAAATCCGTTAGAATCCCATGACAACGATTAGTTCATAATTGAACCGTTTATCACCATGGGATTTGATGAAAACATGATGTAAAACAAAGATTGAATAAATATAATAATGCTAGAATAAAGAGTTAAGAAAACAAATCCAAAATCCAGAGTATCGCCTAAGAAAACAATACAAAAGATGAAGTAGATCTAGATCCGTTGCTTGTCACGAGCGTTATTGAATCCTTCTCTGCTTTTCTCCCTTGTGATTCTAAGTTATCATAAGTAATCATTTGAATTACAATGATACAATGAGTTTAAATAGGCCTTAGACAACTTGTCTAGCAAGTAATTACCTAAAAATACAATTTAATTTCGAATTAGGGCTAAAAATCAGGACTTTCAGGAATTTCAGCATTCTGGGGTGCACCCGGCGCAGCAGGGGCACAGTCTGCGCAGCTACAGGCTGTTTCTCGCACACCCTGTGCGGTCTGGGCGCAGTCTGCGCAGCTGAGGTCTGCCGGATTGGTTTTTCTGCTTGTTGCCTTCATTTTAGCCCATTTTTCTTCCGTTTCTTCTCCGCGAGCTTCCGTCTTCAATCCTTTAGCCTTATAATCTTCATGGAAGCTTAAAGTAAGTTCCCATTCTTCATTCCAATGCTAACTTTTAACTCCAAAATCGACGGAAAATGCCAACCCTAGCTGAAATAACTAATCCTGCACAACTACACAAAACACATCAAAAATACAACATACTTGAGACCAAGTCAATCAATTTAAACCGAAATGAAGCGATCCAAGTGGATATAAAATCCACTTATCACACCCCCAAACTTAAACCAATGCTTGTCCTCAAGCATAAATAACTAATCATTAACTAATTAGTACCACTTCTGTAGGTGATCACGGTTGCATTTGGCTTATGCAATAAGCCCTTTAAATCCCTAGGCAGCCCTAGTGGACGAGTGAGGTCTCGTGAGGGCCTATAGCGAATGTACCCATAAAATCCATCTAACTAACAATGCAAAACAATGAAATGGATGAATGCAACTAATATGAAAATGCAACGATCCCCTCGAACTAACCAAAACAAACTAGCAAGCAAATATCTCAAAGAATGCAACGAAATCCAAATAGAGCTCGACTAAATCCCATATACTCCTAACACTAGGTCCAAATCATACCCATTTTCGCCAAGACAATCACAAGTTTATAAATAGATTAGACTGTAAACACTTCATAACCTAGAAACACCTCCATCTTCATCTGAGTTAGACAGGAATTCATGCTTTATTACTACAACTATGACACATAATATACAAGCATGCTTATTTAACCGTGCAATGGAAGAGACCCCTAAAGGCTTATACAATAACACTCATGTAGTGAGCGTTGGGTTAGTAGATCCCAGACTATAACAGCCTTAGGTCACTAGGCACAAAGTTCCCGCGAACTTAATAGCTCGAGTATTAAAGAGCTCACCCTGGTTAATTTTGCATTTAACAATTGACACTTTTGACTCTTTTTTTCTATATTTTTTTTCTTTTTATATATGCAATCTGGAATGAGAATTCTCAATTCCAACCCTAGACTACTCATATAAATATGATCCGGCTACTAGCCATTTGACGCCTAGCCATTATTGATAACTATTAACAATTAGCATGAAATCCCTGTTTTCCCCCAAACTTATACTTTAGTGATCCTACGCCATCAAGGGAATAACGAAAATTCTAAATATAAACAAGTGATTAAATCTCAAAACAACTAACAAGCATGACCTCAACCTAGCTCAAAAGAAAACGATGAGACTGTATAAAAATTTGTTTATGACATATACAAGTCAATTCCTAGGAACTATAAATCAACCCTCTATTCATCATTACCACACTCAATTAGACATCGACCTACCATTCAGAATTGGCTCATCCTAAGGGACCATGAAATATGCATGCTATGCAAATGCAACTAACATGGACTCACATGGTATACACAAACAACATAACAGAATGTCCTATATTAAACAAACATAAATAATACGCACACACATGCATGAATTACTACTAATATGCATAATATGATATCTATATGAACACAATGACACAATAATATTACAAATAACTACTATACACTACTCATCCCCCAAACCACCCCCAAACTTAAGAGATTCAATGTCCCCATTGAAGGCAATAAAAAGGATAGTAGAGAACATACATAAATAAAAATGCCGAAAAGTGTGGGTTGCCTCCCACGAAGCGTTATCGTTGACGTCATTTAGCCGGACGTTGCTTCCTCACTTCACGGCGGTTTCAAAAGAATAACTGAACCGTCCTTAACAGAAAGACCATTCATACGAACGTTGACATCTTGATTGCTTAATCCCAACAAAACTTTTCTTTCACTCTGCATCTTGATTTTTCCACCCGTCGACTTCTTCATTTTCTTTTTCTTCCTCACACCTCTAAGGTGTTTGTCCCTCTCAGTCGACTGAACAGAACACTCTTCTACCTCATCATCAACTATCCACCTTCTTAACACATTATCATGCCCTTCTTCAAAAATCACTAACTCATCATTCAAAAGGACATACCTCAAATGCGGTGGAAGTTTTCTTAACACGTTATCTTGTATGGAAGGTTTATCAGCATCAATTTCCTCGAGCATCTTAACTGACTCAAAATTCTCCGAAAAATTTGGAACATTAGGCAATGCATCCAATTTCAAATTAGCTTTTTCTTCTTGGGAAGACAATGTAAGGGAATCCACAGAAAAGCACACTTTTGGATCATCTTAAATCTTCGTAGGAGCAAACACATTAAAGGTGGCCTTATCATCTTGAACCCGAATAGTTAGCTCCCCTTTTTGCACATCAATTAAAGCTCGGTCGGTAGCTAGGAATTGCCTTCCCAAGATGATGGGAATCTTCTTATCTTCCTCAAAGTCCAAGATAAGGAAATCAACAGGAAAGATAAACTCATCCACCTTTACCAAGACATCTTCCACTATTCCTCTTGGATACGTGATCGACCGGTCAGCCAGCTGTAACGAGATATTTGCAGGTTTCGGATCAGGTAGACCAAGTTGCATGAAGATAGACAAAGGCATGAGATTGATACTAGCTCCCAAGTCACACAAACACTTGTCGAATCTTTAAGTTTAGGAGGCAACTTTTGCTGTAGAACAGCACTACACTCTTCCATCAAAGCAACGGTCTATAATTCATCAAGCTTTAACTTCCTTGATAAAATCCCCTTCACGAACTTAGCATAGCTCGACATCTTTTCAAGATCTTCCGCAAAAGGTATGTTAATCTGCAACTTCCTAAACACCTCAAGAAACTTGTCCAAATGCTTGTCGATCATCTGCTTGTAGAGTCTTTTTGGATATGGAGGAGGTGGATAGATTTGATTGCTCACTGAGTTCTGCTTAAGAGTAGATTTTTCAGCAGAACTCTTACTCTTCGCCGCATCATCGACCAACTGATCAGCTACCACATCAGATTTTGCAATTTCTGGTACTGCAGATTTTTTAACCTACTATTCATGAACTTCTTCTTCTTCCGTAGCTGCTAAATTTTGATTGCTTGTAACCTTTCTAGATCTCAAAGTAACTGCTTTCACCTGCTCATGAACTTCCCTCTCGCCTGGATTAGCCTCTATATCACTAGGGAGAGTCCATTGAGGCCTATTCGACGAAGCATTAGCAATCTGCCCAATCTGATTTTCCAAGATCTTGATCGAGACCGCTTGGCTTTTGCACATCAACCTCAATTCCTCCAATTCTGATTTTTTGTTAGAAGATTGCCCCGCACTAGCATGAGGATGTTGCTGCTAAAATCCCGGAGGTTGGAATTGTTTCCTTGGAGCATACTGCTGCTGGTAGCCTTGATTGAATGGCTTAGCTCCATATTGTTAACCCTGAAACTGCTGATAAGGCTGAGGTTGTTGAGCACTCTGATTGTTGCTCCAGCTGAAATTAGGATGGTTCCTATTATTCGGATGATAGGTGGCTGGAGCTCGTACAGAAGGTCTCTGAAAATTACTCACAAACTGTGCTGATTCAGAAGAGATAGCACACTGATTCATCTCATGTGCGCCCGCACATAGCTCACAGACACTAGCAACCTGCTGAACTCCATAGTTGGTAAGAGAATCCACCTTCATAATTAGAGCCTTCAACTGAGCTGCTATGGTTGTAGCTGTGTCAACTTCAAGAATTCCTGCTACTTTGCCTTGAGATAGTCTCTGAGTTGGATTCTGATATTCATTAGCAGCCATCGTCTCAATTAGCTCATAAGCCTCCTCGTAACTCTTTGCCCATAAAGCTCCGCCTGAAGCTGCATCTAACATAGGTCTCATCTGTGGTCCCAGCCCATTGTCGAAAGAATTGATAACCATCCAGTCTGGCATACCATGATGAGGACACTTTCGAAGCATCTCCTTGTAACGTTCCCAAGCTTCACACAAAGATTCTACAGAAACCTGTGCAAATTGAGTAAGAGCGTTCCTTATTGCTGCAGTTTTAGCCATGGGGAATAATTTAGTAAGAAACTTCTGAGCCAGATCCTCCCATGTAGTAATGGAACCGGCTGGTAGAGAGTGTAACCGGCCCTTAGCTTTATCCCTCAAAGAGAGTGGGAAAAGTCTCAATTTTACTGCATCTTCCGACACACCATTGAACTTGAAAGTGTCGCAGATCTCAATGAAATTGCGGATGTGCATATTAGGATCTTCTGTAGGAGCACCCCCAAACTGAACTGAATTCTGTACCATCTGAATAGTGTCAGGCTTGATTTCGAAAGCGTTAGCTGCAATAGCTGGCCTGACAATGCTAGATTGGATGTCATTGATCTTTGGCTGAGAATAGTCCTTCAAAGCCTTAGCTGCTACTCCTCCTACTGGTTCTCCCATATCTTTAACTGCTGCAAGTTCTTCTTCCAGTTTACGAGTTTGAGAACGTGTTCGCATACACGTTCAAGTACCTGAAACACCAAGAAACAAACAAACTATGTAAGAAACAATGCAAGTCAGTGAACTTTAACGACCACTGATGACAAGCACATAAACTAAAAAATAAAACACCGATGATCCCCGACAGCGGTGGCAAAAACTTGTTTGCACTAATACACGGAAGCGTACGTGGTCACAAGTAATATAGAATTAAGTCAAGTTCATTCCCACAGAGATCTGGTTTTGGTTTTAATTTAGTTATTGTACCTATGCAATAATGTATGGTTTTTACTCACTGCTAAGACAATTAACAAATTGGGGGTTTGATTATCTAAATTTACTAAGATGTAAATTAACAAGAATTAGATATAATTAACTAACGAGATTTAAAACTGATTTACTTATGAGAATAAAAACATGGGATCCTAACTTCATTAAATACTTCGCTTAGATCTGATGCTTTTAATCACTATATGCAATGGTTATGATATCTGATCGGACAACACGAAACAAGTACACGCTACCTGTCAGCATACGTATACCAGACTACCCATACATCCACAAAAGTGATAGAAGATGAATAGACACCAATTATGCTTAGACCCTATATGTCTATATAATTTGAAAACATAATGGTTGAGGAGTAAGTTATCCATATTGATCACATAGGACAACATAATATATTTCTATTTATGCTACGAATCATGTTGATAAACAATCATGAATCTATGCTAGCATGGCAAGTTCTAAATCTCAAGATCCACTTTCACTTCACAAGAGATTAATAAATTAGATGTTTGCTACGCATCTAACAATTAAGCACAACCATACGAGGATATCAGATATACATCACACACAGATCTTTAAAGCATCAAGATACTAAAGCTCCATAAATAAATCCGTTAGAATCCCATGACAACGATTAGTTCATAATTGAACCGTTCGTCACCATGGAAATTGATGAAAACATGATATAAAACAAAGAATGAATAAATATAATAATGCTAGAATAAAGAGTTAAGAAAACAAATCCAAAATCCAGAGTATCGCCTAAGAAAAGAATACAAAAGATGAAGTAGATCTAAATCCGTTGCCTGTCACGAGCGTTATTGAATCCTTATCTGCTTTTCTCCCTTGTGATTCTAAGTTATCATAAGTAATCATTTGAATTAAAATGATACAATGAGTTTAAATAGGCCTTAGACAACTTGTCCAGCAAGTAATTACCTAAAAATACAATTTAATTTCGAATTAGGGCTAAAAATTAGGACTTTCAGGAATTTCAGCATTCTGGGGCGCACCCGACGCGGCAGGGGTGTAGTCTGCGCAACTACAGGCTGTTTCTGGCACACCCTGCGCGGTCTGGGTGCAGTCTGCGCAGCTGAGGTCTACCGGATTGGTTTTTCTGCTTGTTTCCTTCATTTTAGCCCCTTTTTTCCGTTTCTTCTCCGCGAGCTTCCGTCTTCAATCCTTTAGCCTTATTGTAATGCTCTCCCGATCTGTGGTCAAGATCCCAATACTGCAATTATACTTTCATAATAAAATACTCAATTATTGGAAATAATTTGATAAAATAAACCTTGGTATAGGGGAATTTTAGAAAATTTCGGCATGAAATATTCGTAAATCGGACTATACACCTGTAATTCAAACCAAACCAAAATACATAAACCCTGCTGAAAATAATAATAAACATAATATATCGACCCCAATATTAATCTGGACCTTTAACAGGTAGTGGTATGAAACAAGCAACTAATAAACTAAGTTATTACATTACAATACCAAATCCTTTATTAGAAGTTTAATACATTCCACAAATATAATTACAACTATCTGGCACTATTTCTACAAGTCTTGACTGCTATCCAAAAGTCAACCTTCTACCAGAGCAAAACTAGTCTGCCTAAGTTTCCACACGGCAAGCACTCCTCCTTATGAGGCCCTTAAGACGTACCATCTTCTTTCTTAACTGAAAGGGGTTAGAAACAACAGCAAGAAATGAGCCAAATGCTCAGCAAGTAACAATATGGATGCAAAGGAATCAACAACAAAAATATGGATACAATAATATAAGAATCATTCTTTGAGCTCTTCCAAAATTTGACAATTTACAATCCATTTCCAAAGGTAGGGAGGAAGAGAGAGAGAGCCATCAATTATCTTTTTATATCATATTTCCACCTTTAAAACATTTAAATTAAATTAAGCTTTCTATTAAAACCAGACAATACGGGTGATCAGCCACGTAAAGTCCCCATACCGGACACGAAGTCCCTCTGGACTTGAAAATTGGGTTCCCAATTAGGCAACACATTGGCCTTTAATGCTGGACTAGGACCACCCGAGCCTCTTACGCCAAATTAAAGTGTTGGACTAGGACCACCCTAGCCTCTTACGCTTATAAAATAATTAATTAAATGTTTTAATGAACTAAGGCAAGTTTCGATACTTAGAACTCTTATGCAATAATTCAGAGCGGGGAAACTTTCTGTTTAATTTCAAGGATAAGTGACTAAAAGTCAAGTAAATAATCCAATTTAATTGTATAAGGTTCGCAAGGTAGGGTTCAAGTGTAATTCAAAAGAATTTAAAAATAAAAGTTTATCAAGCTATTATCATTTTAGAGGTGTAATACAAGGTGGTATCGAACAAGGTATGGCTCGGAAAAATAGGAGTATAAGCAATAAGGGTAATTAATTAATTAAGGACATAACAAAGGTTAGGGATTTAGAGTTTAATTCAAAGATTACAAGGTATAGTTAGGCTAGTGTGGTTTAAGGAAATGGATATGAAATAAGGTTTAAGCTAGTACAAAAGGTATATTACACAACAAGGTTTAAGGATTTAGAGAAAGATTAAGGGTTATAAGGTATAGTAATGCTAGTTTGAATTAAGGGAATGGATATGAATAATGTTTAAGCTTATGCAAAAGGTATGTTATACCACAAGATTTGCAGTTCAACGAGAATTAGAATAAGCAAGGAAGTACAACAGTTTAAACAACAATCTATAAAGGTAAATGAGAAGTTACAAAGGTTTAAGCAATAGTTTATAAGGATTAACAATATAGGACAAGGGGTTCTACAATTAACTTGAAAGAAACAAACAGTAAGTTATAAGAATTTAACCAACAATCAATGGATAATTGAAAGAATCTTAACTTCAATAAAAGGTTCGAGTTACTTGCCTTAACAGAGTACTTCCTAGTTAGTAGCTTAGTTTCAAAAGTTCTCAACCTTTGCCTTTCCTGTACCCCTTGGGTCTACGTCCTTCAAATCTACACATAAAAGCACTATTTCAAAATTCTATATAATGCTCGAACGTCTAATCTTAATCTACCCTTGCGATAACCCCTAAACTTTACTTACCTTAATCACATAATATCAACTGTAGGCCACTGATATAAAAATATAATTACAACCGATAAATATTTAACAAAAAATCACGTAAATAAAATATAAATCCAAATACCAACTCCATACTAGTAGTACATACATACGTATATACATATACTCGAGAAAATAAAATTAAAATTTTTAGAAAATTTTGACGGCATCCCCTTTATACGGGTGACTGCCAGTCGGAACATAACCGACACAACCAACCAATAATCACCAAATTCCAAATGAAATTCAAAACTAACCACATACTAACAACTCGAGCTAAAATTACTTCAATCCGAATAATCCTTAAATTAAGTAAATCATTCCAACCAGATATACAATTCCAAAATTAAAATACAATACAAAAATTATCACATAATTGAAGAAATACATTTTTGGCTCAAGTTTTCATCATTGCCAATTCCACCGACTCAATTTAAATCACTGTTGATGGGGCAAAATCCAGGTGGTACCCGATATGGGCTTCCGACCAGAGACTTCGCACGAATTACCTATACGGATAATTAACAGCTTTTACTAAATTAATCATGAAAGTAAGTAATTACAATCACTAATTAGTGTATATCTCAGAAAATTAAACAAATAAAGATAAGAAACTCACAGGACCGAGTAATCGACTCCAAAGAAATCACTGTCGGTCGAAGGGCAGCTCTCGAATGGAGCTCCAAGTTGGATGCTACGACACCCAGAACCAACCCATTCGGAACAGTAACAACAGTTGGACTAATAACACTTGGAACCCTTGATTTCAACACCACAATTCGATTATACATACCCATACACAGCAAGCACAGTAACGCAAACACCACACACACATATGGTGTATACACACGCACACTGCTACTGACGCACACACACACCTCAAATTTGCACACACACTTGATTGATATACACTCAGCTTCACACAACAGGATACTCATTAACACACACACACGAAGGCTGTACACGCACACACCCACACCATACTCGACACATACACCCGAACCGTGTATATATACACACACAACTGTAGCAACCCACGCAGATACAGGGCAAAATAGAAGGGAGGGAATTCAATTCATAACAGTACTGTCAACAACAGCCACAATCAAGGCTTACCAGACCAAAACAGAACGGAAATGAGAGGGAGAAGTCGAGATTGAGAGAGATTTTTGGGCGAAAGAAAGAAAAACAAGGGAGAGGGGAGAAATTTTGAGAGGAATCGAGAGAGTGATCCAGAGAGTTCGAGAGATTGATATTTTTGGTTTTGTAAAAACTGATTAGGGATTTAGGTTATAAGTAATTTGGGGGGGAATTTAAAAAGTAGCATTTTCATGATTTCCTTTCGCTAAAATTTGTAAAATCACTATAAAAAAATTCAAAATTAAATTGAGAAATGGGCGGAATATAAAATTTTAAAATAAAGATTATAAAATTACGATCACCCACATATTTTTAAAATATTTTTAGGATCAAAAACGAGTTAAATATGAATTTTACAAATTTAAATCAATAAAACACAAATCAATTCATAAAATCATTTTAAAATTCTTAAAAATCAAAATAAATCCATCTAATATTTTTAAAACAAAAATAAACTCATAAAGTTAGTAATGCAAAAGATTTCATGATTTATACTAATTTTGATGATTTTATAAAATTTCCAAAAGATAAATAACGCAAGATTTAAATAGGATTTATTTACTAAAAGTAAAATTAAAAATACATAGACTTTTCCGACACATATAAATCATCCAATAAACCCACAACCACGATATCACACATATTTTACCTCCTCAAAAATATACACGTCACATAATTCATATTTAATATTAAATAAATAATTATAAATATTAAAAAATAAGGCGTTATATCCTTCCCCCCTTAAAAGGATTCTGTCCCCAGAATCTATCTTAAGAAAACGTATTGACGGTATTACTCAACCATTTCTCTTTCACTTTCCAAGTCATTTCTTTCATTCTAGAATTCCTTTATATCATTTCACATATCGACAGGCTCATCCTGTAGGCCTTCGAATCCCCAACATAAACTTAAAAATTTTGTTTGCATATGTCGTTAATTCTAAATACTTATCACTCGCACGTGACGATCCTTTTCTACCGAAAATCGGACATGACCTATTCGTATAATGGACTATTCCCTGTACACAACGCCTCAAGTACTAATCCCAATCATCCATGAAAAATTCATTCATATACAATACTAAAACAAAATCCGCCTTGACTTCCAACAACATATAAATAATTAAATCTTTAAAACGAAATCCACGTAACAAACAATTTATACCACTTCCACGCTCCCACTCATAATTCAGGTTGGCCCAGATAAAACTTAGAGAAAAAGAATATCAAGAAATCCCCCAATCATTCTTACTCCCCTTTCAACGTACAATGTTACTCGAGGAGGGAATGATTGGGAAACTTCTATCCATCCTCAATCCCATTGTTTTACTGAGTAACCTTTTCGAAACTAATAACCATTTACCTTGAAACATGTTAGGTCCAATCTGTTTGTAGAAGGGGGGGTTGAATACAAACAGTACTGTTTTATCGAAATTTGTCCGGATAATTTAATTTATATTTTGACAAATTTGAGCGGAATTAAATGAAACAAAATTCAAGTTGAATATAAAATTATATTAACTTGAGGGGTTTGTTACAAATACAGTACAGAATTTATATCTAGTTAATAAAAACAAATTAGAAAATTCAACATGAATTTTTCTAGATTTGTTAATAAAAATCAAGATATAGATTAGGAGTAAAAACTCGCTAATAGTACAAGAGTATCAATGAAATCAGTTCTATCGGATCAGATATTAAAAATAAGATGAACTTGATTTTTCTAAATAATTTTCTGCTTCTTGTGCTGTGTTCTTGATGAGAGAGAAGAGAGAATTCAGTTCTTGAAATGTAATATTTTCTGTGTTGTTTTTCCTCACTGATTGCTTCTGTCGATATATCTTGTTATATATCAATCACTGACTCTTTGTCTTCAAATATAACTGCCAAGACAATCGTCAATACAATTTATTCTTCCAAGACAACCAATTTTGTACTGCCAAGACAATAGGCAATACAATCGTCAAGACAATCAGGTTCTTCCAAGACAATCGTCAAGACAATCAAATTCAGATATCTTTGTCTTGCTTTATCAAATTTATCATTCTGTCTGAAGCTTTTTTTCTTTTTGATCATTATCAAGACAATCAAATTGAACTGCCAAGACAATCGTCAAGACAATCAAATTAGATTTTTATTCTACTTTTTAAAAGCTTTTCAGACATTATCATTATCAAGACAATCGGCAAGACAATCAGGAATTGTCTTGCTTTATTGATTTCTTCACCAATACAATCGGCAAGACAATCTCCTATTGTCTTGCTGTTCTGAATTTAACCTTCAAGACAATCGGCAAGACAATCAGGGATTGTCTTGCTAGTTCATTTTTTCAGAATTAATTAAAATTGATTAATAAATAATCAATTTAATTTATTCTTACTTAAATAATTAATCTGATTTAATTAATCTAATAATTAATTTAATTAAAGAATTAATTCAAGATGAATTAATTAATTAATTAAATTGACTACTTGATTTAAATTAATTAAACAAGAATAATTATATATCCTTGGATTGTCTTAATTCTTTTCTGAATCACTGAAAGTAATAAAAGAATACCACTGAATAATTTGTTGACGTTCCATGTACTGTCTGGTTCATGAACGACTAACCTCAATGACTGTCCTTTAATTTTCACATTAATAATGTGATTCATTTTTCTTCTCATCTCTTTCTCCTTCTTGTACTTCACTGTATACTGTCTGAAACTGTTACTCTAGAAATCTCTGTCTTAGAAATAAATCCACTTCTTTGATGCTATACTGAGGCTTGATCAGCAATCTGAACTTCTTCCAGTGTAAAACATCAAAACTATAGATTGACTTTAGGGTTTTTCTTCTGACAGATAGTACCTCCTGAGATTCCTGTGACAGTTAAAGTTATTTACTTATTACAAACTAAGCTTAAGTTGAGTTGAGTCCTCGAACTACAAATAGGCTATGTCATATGCCTTTCAATCTCCCCCTATTTGTTTGTTAGAATATAACAAGCAAATTCCTAGAGGATTACTCAACTAACTCAACTTAACTTAGTAAAAGATAAAACTTTAAACACAAAGTAAATAAACGAAAAGTTCTGGTTTATATTTAACATTTTCCAGATTCAAACATAAAAGATAAATACAAGATAGATGATCCTCTAGACTGATCATATAATACATTTTTCTATCTTGACCTATCTAAGCTCTAAAGATATTACATGTAGAGCTGATCTTCACTTTGAAGTTTCTTCATCCCTTATCTCTCCAGGTTCAACTTCATCTTCTTGCTCCAGGAATCTTCTGATATTCTCTGTGTCAAATCGTTCTTGATCATCCAAGGTTTTGATCAAATCCTTGTCAAGTACACGTTCATAATCTGACATAAGACCTTTAGGTTTCTTAGGCAAGATTCCAAGGTTACCCCAAAGCCGATTCCGAAGAGTGTAATATTTCTTTTCAAATCCAGTTAAAGCATATGATCGAATAATGTCAGCTACAAAGATACTTTCTTTATCTTCGAATCCTGTAGTCCTCAGCATATGTTCTAACCATACCAGATGAGATGCAGTGTATAACTTCATTGACTTAGAATCAAGGAAACAAGAGTGTAGTGTATTACCCTTGAGAAACTTAACATGATGTGGAGTTTGAATAACTTGTGGACTATTCCTTTGAGCAAACTCCAAAAGTCTTTCATGAAGTAAAATATTCAGTTCAGAAAACCTTTTTACCTTTGTAGACATAATCCACAGTTCCATCAAGCTTCTCTGTTGAAAGATTTGAAGTGACACATAGAGAGAACCCATCGTACGAGAATCAATCTGAATTATCAGTTGATCTGCACATCTATCAAATCCAGCAACTATCCTTGAAATTTCCAGCATCAGTGCATCCATATATTGCAAGTAATCTGGATTGGTCTCTTGAAACTGTTGAAGTAGTTGGAGTAAACGTTCATCATCATTAGCAGTGTTCTGAATAGAATCAAAAATCTCTCTTGCTCTATCCCACTTTGGACCAATCTTCAACTGAATATCCCTTTTCCTTTCCTGTACACTGATTTCATGTAGCTTTTGTTTCTCTGCATCTTCAGCTTGCTTCAACTTCAACCTTTCATTCACTACCTGTCTGGTCTTCTCAAGCTTAGCTTGTCTCATCAGACGATCAGCTTTCTCCTCTTGCAGTTCCTTCTCAAACACAGGATCATCTTGCCAGTTTGAAAGATCTTCTTCGATATCATTTAATTGATGTACTTCAAACTTACTATTCCTGAGATCAAAATCAAACTCAAATGCATCCTGATCATGAGCTTTTTCTTTTCCCTTGGTAGACTTCTCCTTATGCCTCACTTGTGACTTACTACCTCCTGCTTCTCCTCCAGACTTACCTGCTCCATCTCCAGACTTCTCCCCCTTAGTTGAGGAATCCTCTACAGACTTCCGTTGACTGTCAAGCTCCCTATTTGCATCATTATCCCCCTCATTATCATCATCATAGTCTTCAAAGTATGCTCTTTGTTCTGGTGTGATATTATGAGTAGGTTTAACAATTTTGTAAAGATGATCAAGTCCTTCAAACATGTAATCATACTTCTCTTCAAGATTTGCAAAAGTTGTAGCATATGATTGAGCAGATTCATGCATTTCCACTTGAAGTTCATCCACCCTATTAGAGAGTCTGTCAATAGCATTTAGTATGTCTGTTCTTTCTGTAGATGCCTGGGAGTTTGATTGTATCAATGTATTGATTGCTGGAGTGAGTGTAGTCTTTATATTGTGGACATCGTCACGAATGATCATGAGCTGATTGTTGACAGAGGTGGAAGAAGAAGACCGTTCATCCACTTGTGCTTTCAAAACTTGTTTTTCAGCCTCAGTTTCCATCAATTTCTTTTGCAGTTCTTTGATTTGAGCCATTAGAGACAAAGTGTTTGTGTCAGTGTGTGCACTCACCTGATGTTCACTCAAGGATATGTCACTCTCCTTTCGTGCATGTGTTTCACTCATATTTAAGGTGGTCCTCACATCACTCAACACTAGCTCCTTTCCTTGAGCTGTACCTGCATAAGAAATCACCCTAGCCTCTTCTGGAGAGGTCAGTGGTGGTGCAATGGGAGTTCGCAATTCCCAATCCTCAGTCATCTCTATCAATTCATTTGGATTTGATAACTGAATTTCTTCAGTGATAGGATGACCAAGTTGCCTTTCACTTTCACCAGATAAATCTGCGAGTGAAGAATCCCTTGAGGGAGCCAGGAATGTTCCTCCTGGGAGGGGAGATGATGACTCTATTATACTTGGCAGAGAGTCAAGATTTCCCTCTGAAGCCTGTGAAGGCTCTTCTACCGTAACAATGGTAGGCACAGTAACAATCCTATCGTGCACTCCTTGCTCAGTGTCCTTAGCAACATCAGATTCTGAGTTAATGTTTTCCCCCATTGTGAGTAATAGAGGTGTGCTTGACTCTGTACAAGGTGCCACGGCCCTTTGGCGAAATTCAATAATTGCATCCTGTTGAGAGGATGAAATTAGTAACAGTTCATCGGCCATTTCAATGTCCAAATCCTGTTGGGAGGAAAAGGATGGGCTAACAGATGCCTCAAGTAATAGGTTTCTTCTCTTCTTTGGTGGAGGCAGAGCTGTGGGATCACTCACATCATCACTTCTTCTATCAGCTCTTTTTGTCATCAACTTGCTTCTGGCTTTAGGTTTAGAGATTTGGTTAGACACAGTGTTTGGCTCTAAGACCTGGGATAGAGGCTGTGGTTCTACAACCTCTCGGTCTGACCTATCAGCCACTTGGGCTCCAGAAACAGTTTGAGAGATAGAAGGTAATACCTGCTCCATTGATGCAGTAGCTGTACCTGAAGGAATAGATTGTTCTATTTGATGTTGATGTTCAGGGACAGGTACATCTTGATGTTCAGGTTCAGTTGCATTCAAAAGTCGAGGAATGACAGGTAGATTTATGAAGTTAGACAAATATGGTGTAATATACACTGGCACATTTATCAACTTTCTATGTGTATCAAGGCTAGTGAATATTTTCTTGGTTTGCCTGCCTGATACCATAGGGTTGTCATTCCTAAAAACTGTTTGTTGACCAACAGGAACAAGATGATTAAATATCAGAGTTAAAAATCTAGGATAATAACATAGAACTTTCTTACCCTCATCAAAATCCTTTCTGGCCTTAACAATCCTGTTAATAATAGTATTCCAAAGTAGATTACCAATATTGATTCTACGGTTGTTAGCAACAGCATAACCAATAGTTTGTAACATAGAGGTGAGTAAGTGAAAATTACCTCTGGCTGAATTAGCAAATACCTTGGAGATCGTGTCGAAGAATGCATCCCATGGTTGAACCAGATTCCTTTTGCTCAGGTTGTTCATATCAATTACTCCATGATAATTAATATCAATGAAGAATTGATAGAGTTGCTCACTGGTTGGAAATGGATCATAATTATCCGCCGGGAGACCCAAAACAGTAGTTAGGGTTGATTCTGTCACGACGTGGTGTGTACCATCAAAATCAAACGAGAATGAGGTCAAGTCTTCAGACACCACAGATTCTGTGCAAATCAATCTCAGTGGTCCTATCTTAATTGGGGCTTCAATCGAAATGGCAGTTCGGATAATTGAATCGTCATTCAAAAATCGTATCCAAGGCCTAAATCGATCGTAGGGACAATCGTTCGGATTAAAATAGCCAACCAAATTATGTTTCATTATCTCAAAATTATCAGCCATTTTTAAATACAAAAACACACTTTAATTTTAAGAAAATTAAAACAATTCGAAAATTTTCAGAATTAATAATTAATTAAAATTAATTAAAAATTCGAATTAATTCAAAGTTGTCAGAAAAATCCCAAAAATTTATATGCTGTTCTCTTGATCACTGGGAGTCTCAATCTATTTTTAGATTTCTCAGAAAAAATCTGAAACTCTTAAAACTTGTAAAATCCGATTCAACTTTTTGAAAATTGATTTTCAGAAACTATAACCAAATTCGAAACTGATCGGTTCAAAAGAAAGACAATCACACGATCTATTCGAATCTGTTCTTGGATTTCAGTTTTGTTGAGAAAAAATCGAGCAGCGTTTCTTTAAAAAAACGTGTGTATTGTATGTATATATAAAGAAAACTCTGTGTAAAGACACGAGAGTATTGATTGTATTGACTGATGTTTGAGATTGTGATTTCTGTTTTTATTTTGTTAAGTACAAAATAACACTTCAAGACAATCGGGTTGATTGTCTTGCCGATTGTCTTGGTAGTGTAAATACTATCAAGACAATCGTTTACAATTCTAATAAATAAAAGAAAATGAAAACAATTTTTTTTTTATTTTTATTAAAATATATACTAACACTACAAGACAATCGGTTTGATTGTCTTGCCGATTGTCTTGTTAGTATAAATACTATCAAGACAATCAATTATTTAACAGAATAATCAACAAATTTACACACACATTTTTTTTTTATTTTTAATTTTGAAAGTAAAGAAAAATACTCCAAGACAATCAGTTGATTGTCTTGCCGATTGTCTTGGTAGTTCAAAACTATCAAGACAATCGTTTGTTTTGAGTAAAAATAAAATGAAAACATAATAAAAAATCTGAAAAATATTTTATTAACAACAAAATAACCTTCCAAGACAATCTGTGGATTGTCTTGGCGATTGTCTTGATATGATAATCACAATCATAACAATTAATTAAACTGCTAACTAAAATGCTAATAAAATACAAATAATGTGTAAAATTAATCCAATTAAAATACACTCTAATATTATTAAAAATATTAAAAATAAATATTTTACAGAAACATGGATTAATCTTTTTACGAGAACAAATTTGAATAACAAAAGGACAAACATTACAAAACATTTAATAAAATAATTATTAAAATAGAAATAAATATCTACAAATATTCTAAAAATATAGAAATATGGAGTATTAAATAATATGAATAAACAAAGTGAAAAATAACTAAACAAGCAAGAAAATTAGTTGGTAAAATAATTATACAAGTGATTTCAAACAATAAATATTCACAGAATAATCACTTGCAAAATTATTAAAGATCAAATTTCAGATATTAAAGTATTAATTACTAGGACTGTTTAACATACCCAATTCACTAACAATTCTAGTGAATGAGGATTCATTAAGCGACTTAGTAAAAATATCTGCAGTTTGATCTCCAGAGCCTACAAATAGTAGTTCCACTGTACCATTCATTACATGCTCTCTTATAAAATGATACCTTATGTCAATGTGCTTTGTCCTTGAGTGCTGCACAGGATTGCTGGCGATTGCTATGGCACTTGTATTATCACATAAAATAGGGATATTTTCCAATACAATGCCATAGTCCATTAATTGATTCCTAATCCATAAGATCTGAGCACAACAGCTTCCAGCAGCTATATATTCAGCTTCGGCTGTAGAGTTGGAAACTGTTTGCTGTTTCTTACTGAACCAAGATACCAGTCTTCCACCTAGGTATTGGCAACTCCCAGATGTACTTTTCCTGTCTATAACACTTCCTGCATAGTCAGAATCTGTATATCCAATTAAAGTAAAACCAGATTCATTAGGGTACCAGATGCCTAAATTAGGCGTACCCTTTAGATATCTTAAGATTCTTTTGACAGCAGTGAGATGTATTTCTTTAGGGTTCGCTTGAAACCTTGCACACAAGCATGTGGCAAACATTATATCTGGTCTACTAGCAGTTAGGTAAAGCAAAGAGCCAATCATACCTCTATAGCCTGTGATATCTACCTTGGCAGAACTTTCACATAAACCAATTTTGACAGCTATAGTTGATGGTGTCTTTGCTGATGAGCACTCCTCCATGTGATATTTCTTGAGGAGTTCCTTGATGTACTTAGATTGACAAATAAATATTCCATCTTGTCTCTGACTTATTTGTAATCCAAGAAAGAATTTCAGTTCTCCCATCATGCTCATTTCAAACCTACCCTGCATTAACTTAGAAAACTTCTTGCATAGAAGCTCATTAGTAGACCCAAATATAATATCGTCCACATAGACTTGGACTAGTATTATATCATTCTTATGTCTTTTAGTGAAGAGAGTTTTGTCTATGACACCTCTTATAAAACCATTTTCTATTAGAAATTCAGAAAGAGTGTCATACCATTTTCTTGGAGCTTGCTTAAGACCATAGATAGCTTTGTAAAGAAAGTAAACATAGTCCAGATGATCTTGATCTTCAAAACCAGGAGGCTGTTCTACATACACTTCTTCATCTAGCTTACCATTCAGAAAGGCACTCTTGACATCCATTTGATAAACTTTGAATCTTGAATAGGATGCATATGCCAAGAATATTCTGATGGCCTCAAGTCTTGCCACTGGAGCATAGGTCTCGTCATAATCAATGCCTTCAGCTTGAGAATAACCTTTAGCTACCAGTCTTGCTTTGTTTCTTATCACAGTGCCATCTTCATCTAGTTTGTTTCTGAATACCCATCTTGTGTCCACCACTTTTCTATCTTTAGGTCTGGGCACCAGCTTCCATACTTCTAGTTGCTTAAATTGATTGAGTTCATCTTGCATAGCAATCACCCAATCAGGATCAGATAGAGCTTCTTCTACTTTCTTAGGTTCCATGACAGACAGGAACCCAGAATAGTTACATTGATTCTGATAAGCTCTTCTTGTTTTCACACCAACATCTGGATCACCAAGAATCAGCTCAAAAGGATGAGCTCTATTCCAAACATTTTGTCTGGGAAGAATTGATCTTGACGATTCGCCTTGTTCTTCAGTATGATGTTGAGTATGACTTGTTGACCCTTCATTATCTCCCCCTGAGTTGTTGCCAGTTTGACTTGTTGATGGTTCAAGAGTATTAGTGGTGTCTTGAAAGTTATCATTGTTTTCACCAGCATCACCTTGATCATTACCACCAACATTTGGATTATTATTATCAGCAACAACTTCAGGTTGATTGTCATCATCTGAATCTGAGTCTGACATGTCATCAAACTTAAGCTTTTCAGATGGATCTTCATTTTGGATACTTGGGAGTTTTGTGTCATCAAATGTAACATTGACACTTTCCATAGTTTTCTGTTGATCAATAAGATACACCTTATAGGCTCTTCTAGTGTAACCGATAAATATTGCTTCATGTGCTTTTTCTTCAAATTTACCACCTTGATCTTCTCCTTCTTTCAACACAAAGCATTTTGTCCCAAATACATGGAAGTACTTGAGAGTTGGTTTCTTGTCATGTAGAGCTTCATATGGTGTCTTCATTAAGTCTTTATTGATAAGAGTACGATTCTGAGTATAGCATGCAGTGTTGACAGCTTCAGCCCAAAAGCTCAATGGAAGCCTTGATTCACTTAGCATAGTACGTGCAGCTTCAATCAAGGTTCTATTCTTTCTTTCAACTACCCCATTTTGCTGAGGAGTTCTGGGAGCCGAGTACTGTCTAGTTATACCCTTTTCAGTGCAAAAGTCATTCAGAACTGCATTCTTGAATTCAGTTCCATTGTCTGACCTTATAGCTCTTACTGGACGATTAGAATCCAGCTCAATTAACTTAATGTGATCAACTACCAGTTGTGGAGTTTCATCTTTTGAGTTCAGAAATAGTACCCATTTGAATTTTGAGAAATCATCAACAATCACAAGAGCATATCTTTTTCTTGACATGGACATCACACTAACTGGACCAAACAAATCCATATGGAGAAGTTGTAATGGTTCAGTTATTGATGATATGTTAGTGCTCCTGTGAGTTGCCCTTTTTAACTTCCCTTTTTGACAAGCATCACATAGACCTTCCTGAGTAAATTCAATCGAAGGTAAACCTCTCACCAACTCTCTTTTCACTAGAGAATTCATTGTTTTGAAATTTAGGTGAGAAAGTTTCTTGTGCCATAACCAACTTTCATCAGTAGATGCCTTTGAATAAAAACATCTAATTTCTTCTGTGCTTCCAGAGTTCATATTGGCTATGTACAAGTTTCCTTTTCTTACTCCAGTCAACTGCGGCCTTTCATTTCTCTTGTGTGATATTAGACAATTATTCTTGTTGAAATGCACTTCATAACCTCTATCACAGAATTGACTAATACTGAGCAAATTGTGCTCAAGGCCGTTCACAAAAGAGACATCTTCAACGATAACATTTCCAGCTTCTAATCTGCCATATCCATCAGTTTTACCTTTGCTGTTATCTCCAAAGGTAACGACTGGGCCAGCCTTCTCCACCACATTTGTCAGCAGGGCTTTATCTCCGGTCATATGCCTTGAACATCCACTGTCCAGAATCCACATGACTCGTTCAACCTGTTTCACACCCTGCAATGACAAATTGGTTAGACTTTCTTCGGAACCCAAATTTGATTGGGTCCGGAGTACTTAAAGAATTGACCTTTATCAGGCAAAGCAACACTTTTTATTTTAATAACATTTTCTTTAGGTACTGGACATTTAACCCTGTAAACAGCTTTAACTTGTTTTGGTTTCAGCTTGGGTAACCATGTCTTCACCATATCCTGAGAAGGACTTGGGGTCCTAATCTTAGAATTAGGTGATGTTACAGTCCTGGATCTTACATGTTTATTTCTGTTCATCTGCTGTCTAGGAGCATTCTTATCAACACATGCATGATTACCGTTAAAGTAAGCAGACATTATATTAAAAGCACAAGACATGCAATTAGCAGCATCACATTTCTTATGAGCAGTATCAATAACAGGAATAGCATGCATGGTAGATTTGTTGTTGCATTTATTCATGTTGTTACTTCTGTTACTAGTTTTCAATGAACTAGTAGACTCACCATCTCTTTCTGCTTTTACAAACACAGACTTTCTATCTTTATCATTTTTAACAACTTGATTACTTTCTAAGACTACGCCATTAGCTACATCCTCAATGCGCATCTCTTCCTTAATGATTAAAGATGTTGTATCCAAAGGTTCTGCTATGGATTTCTTAAAGAGTGGGTTACTAACACTCTTAAGCACTAATGGTATACCCCTATCTACAGCACTGACACGATTAGGAGTATTAATGCTTTTTCGTCCAATAGCTTCATTATAATCAAACCCAATTCCTACGGTTTGATTAATTGCTTGTTGGTTAAACAACTCTTTAGCCACTTTACAAGAATTAGAAGTAGCACTAACCCTTATTTCTAGTTCAGCTATTGTTTCACGTTGTTGAACCACTATCTCTGCTAGAGACCTCTCAAGTTCTTTTAGCATTCTTATTTCTGATTTTTGTATAACATGGCAATTTTGTACATCATGTAATTCTGATAATTGATTACTAAGATCTGTATTTAACAAATTTAGCCTTTCAATCTCTCTATTAGCATTACCTAGTGTATCAGTAAGTTGATAAATATATTGACTTTCAGTACATGATACCTCAGATGATGTACCACTGGAGTTATCAGATTTTGCCATCAGGGCAAGATTGCCATACTCTTCATCTTCAGAGTCTGTATCATCCCAACTCTTTCCAGCAGCCACATAGGCTCTTCCTGTCTTCTTCTTCTCAGATCCAAAGTCTTTTCTTTGGTTTTGTTTTGGCTTCTGACATTCAGTAGCGAAATGTCCAAGTTCATTACAGTTGTAGCATCTAATTTTACTTCTTTCAACTGTTCCAGTTTTGTAACCTCCTCTGTTACTTGAGGATGAAGAACCTCCTCTCTGGAACCTGTTATAATTAGATTTGTACCTGAACTTGGGATTCTTCCTGAATCTGAAGTTACTGAATTTCCTTACCAACAAAGCCATGGACTCATCTTCCAACTGATCTAGTTCTTCTAGTGAATAGAAGTCACCTTCATCTGGAGTAGCATTCGTTTGACCAACTTCAACTTCCAGCTTGCCACTGTCAACACTACAGGGTTGAATAACCTTATCTTCCACTTCCTGTTTGTTCTCAACAATAAGAGCTGTAGAAGTATTAGCAATTCTTCCTTTTCCATAAATCTCCTTTTGTTGAGATTGTTCCAGTTCATAGGTTTTTAAAATACCAAAGAGTCTTTCTACAGTAATTTCACTTAGATTCCTCGACTCTCTGATAGCTGTAATTCTATGTTCTAGATGAACAGGCATTGACAGTAGAAATTTTCTGTTGATCTCTTTCTGAGTGTAGTACTTGCCATGCATCTGTAAATTGTTGACAAGTTTGTTATATCTTTCAAACACATCTTGAATACTTTCATTGTATGCTGATCGAAAGTGTTCATACTCAGATGTCAGAATTTCCAGTCGATTCTCCCTAACTTCCTCTGTTCCTTCATTCACAGTTTCAATGGTTTCCCACATGTGCTTTGCTGTCTTGCAGTTAATCACATGACTGTACATCACAGAGTCTAGAGAATCTATTAAAATCAGTCTTAAATTAATGTCAAGTCCAGCTTCCTCTCTTTCAGCAAGAGTGAATTCAGAAGAATCTTTTTGAACAAGCTTTGCAGGGGTAACAACTTTTCCATCAGTAACAACTTCAGGAGTTAATCCAAAAGGTATTATTGGTCCTTCTGATAAGACTTTCATGTATTTAGGATTTGCAACCTCGAGGAACATTAACATTTTGTTCTTCCACATATCATAACTGTTTTTGTCATATATGGGAATTTTCACAGTTCCGACTTTAGAAGACATGATGAATTTTTTAAGAGAGTTAAAAAATTCGGGGATGATTTTTAATTGATTAAAATGGAATCTTTGGTTTGTGTATCAACCAACCTGCTCTGATACCAATTGTTAGGTCCAATCTGTTTGTAGAAGGGGGGGTTGAATACAAACAGTACTGTTTTATCGAAATTTGTCCGGATAATTTAATTTATATTTTGACAAATTTGAGCGGAATTAAATGAAACAAAATTCAAGTTGAATATAAAATTATATTAACTTGAGGGGTTTGTTACAAATACAGTACAGAATTTATATCTAGTTAATAAAAACAAATTAGAAAATTCAACATGAATTTTTCTAGATTTGTTAATAAAAATCAAGATATAGATTAGGAGTAAAAACTCGCTAATAGTACAAGAGTATCAATGAAATCAGTTCTATCGGATCAGATATTAAAAATAAGATGAACTTGATTTTCTAAATAATTTTCTGCTTCTTGTGCTGTGTTCTTGATGAGAGAGAAGAGAGAATTCAGTTCTTGAAATGTAATATTTTCTGTGTTGTTTTTCCTCACTGATTGCTTCTGTCGATATATCTTGTTATATATCAATCACTGACTCTTTGTCTTCAAATATAACTGCCAAGACAATCGTCAATACAATTTATTCTTCCAAGACAACCAATTTTGTACTGCCAAGACAATAGGCAATACAATCGTCAAGACAATCAGGTTCTTCCAAGACAATCGTCAAGACAATCAAATTCAGATATCTTTGTCTTGCTTTATCAAATTTATCATTCTGTCTGAAGCTTTTTTTCTTTTTGATCATTATCAAGACAATCAAATTGAACTGCCAAGACAATCGTCAAGACAATCAAATTAGATTTTTATTCTACTTTTTAAAAGCTTTTCAGACATTATCATTATCAAGACAATCGGCAAGACAATCAGGAATTGTCTTGCTTTATTGATTTCTTCACCAATACAATCGGCAAGACAATCTCCTATTGTCTTGCTGTTCTGAATTTAACCTTCAAGACAATCGGCAAGACAATCAGGGATTGTCTTGCTAGTTCATTTTTTCAGAATTAATTAAAATTGATTAATAAATAATCAATTTAATTTATTCTTACTTAAATAATTAATCTGATTTAATTAATCTAATAATTAATTTAATTAAAGAATTAATTCAAGATGAATTAATTAATTAATTAAATTGACTACTTGATTTAAATTAATTAAACAAGAATAATTATATATCCTTGGATTGTCTTAATTCTTTTCTGAATCACTGAAAGTAATAAAAGAATACCACTGAATAATTTGTTGACGTTCCATGTACTGTCTGGTTCATGAACGACTAACCTCAATGACTGTCCTTTAATTTTCACATTAATAATGTGATTCATTTTTCTTCTCATCTCTTTCTCCTTCTTGTACTTCACTGTATACTGTCTGAAACTGTTACTCTAGAAATCTCTGTCTTAGAAATAAATCCACTTCTTTGATGCTATACTGAGGCTTGATCAGCAATCTGAACTTCTTCCAGTGTAAAACATCAAAACTATAGATTGACTTTAGGGTTTTTCTTCTGACAGATAGTACCTCCTGAGATTCCTGTGACAGTTAAAGTTATTTACTTATTACAAACTAAGCTTAAGTTGAGTTGAGTCCTCGAACTACAAATAGGCTATGTCATATGCCTTTCAAAACATGTATATGTTATTCGTAATACAAACTATCGCGGGGTCACTGCCCCTCAATACCATTCAAAATCAAATTTTCAATCCAATAAAGCCCTAACAACTCTAATATCCACTTCTCGATCTGGAGGTAAACCGGGTAATCCTTCGAGAAAACATCAGGGAACTCGTTAACTGTGGGTATGTCGTCTATCTTTGGTGCTTGCTTCTCTACATCTACCACATGTGTTAAATACGCTTCACAACCTTATTTAAGTAACCTCTTAGCTTGCATAATACTCAGAAATTTCTTCACCTGCCTTTGTCCTTGAAATATTACTTCCATATCATCCTCAATCCTTAATCTTACCTGCTTCTTTCTACACTCAATTTGTGCATCATAATCAGCCAATCAATCCATTCCTAAGTTACATCAAATTCTCCCATTTCGAAGGGTATCAAATTGGCATAGAAAAGGTAACCACCTATCTCTATATTACACTAATGACACACCAAATTAACGGGGACTCTATCTTGATTTGCCACATCTATCACTAAAGTTTGCTCTAAAGGTCAAATTTCGCATTGCAATTTACTAACAAACTTGTTGGAAATGAAAGACTTGGTTGCTCCAGAATCAATTAAAACTTTAGCCTCTACTGAGTTCACAGGGAGTGTACCTGCGACAACATCCGTTTCCTGAACGTCATCCTGCATTACCATGTTGAAAGTTCTGGCCCTAGGTGAAGACATCTGGGTTTGGGCTGGGGGTCCAGCTATCCTCAAAGCATTTGCCGATGGGGGTCCGACTATCCTCAAAGCATGTGCTATTTGCACTGGTTCTTCACAATCTTTAGCAATATGACCAATTTTCCCACAATTGTAGCATGTTATCCCTGGTTTTGAAGTTGGGCACTCTCCCGCGTAATGTCCCTTCTTGTTGCAATTAAACTATGTAATACTTAGTTTGTGACAAACTCCCGAGTGCTTCATCCCACAAGTTGTACATTCAGGTAGAGCTGGTCTGATTGCCAATTGCTGATTAGTATTCTGAAAACGTTTACCTTGACCACCATTTCCATTCTTTGGCTTCTGGAAACCTTGACTCTTATCAAACTAGCCCTCACTCCTTGTCTTGAACTTGTTATTGTTATGACTTCCTTCACTATTTTCTATCTTTCTTTCCTTTCCCGCCTTCCCCTTCTGATACAATTCACTCTCACCTTCAACAATCATAGCTTTCTCCACCACCATTGCATAATTCTCTAACTGAAATACTACCACCTTACTACGTATCCATGACTTTAGACCCTGCTGAAACCTTTTAGCTTTCTTCACCTCAGTATTGACATATTCAGGAACAAACCTTGCTAACTCTGTGAATTTTGCCTTGTATTCCGCCACATGTAAGAACCCTAATTTTTTGTAATACTTCCTTTTATTTAATATTTTGTGACATTGTCAATATGGAACCTTTCTAGTCATCCCTGTTGATTAATAGAATTGATTGTCTGAGAGATTATGTTGTTGCATTCATTCTGTAAGATAAAAAGGAAGATTGTGAAGGCAGGAGTCTTATTGTTAGTAAGATTTATAAAACTTGGGATTTGAGAATGGTTAGAGTATTAAAAGATTTATTAAGAATTATGACGAGGAATTATGGATATTCGAGGGATTTGCACAATTAAGTACTTAAGGAATTATAGGGGAAATCTCTACGCGACAAAATATTATTACGAGAGATTAATTAAGATAGGATACGAATTAAAGATTAAATGACAAGCATTAGTGGAAGAATAATGATACAAGGAGTAGTATTGCATGCAAGTCCCATGCAACCAAGTGGTTAGGAATAAGCAAACTAGAAAAGCATAAAGTAGAAGAGGAATAGTAACTAGATTGGTGCATTATCCAAGGAGACAAGAAAGCATGGTGTAGCTAGTCTATAACATAGGTTGGCAACATGTGATGAGGTGCATATACATATCCTTACATACCACAATAATACAACATAACCAACCAACACCAAAAGCAAAAAGAAAAACTCTTCCCCCCCCCCTTGTTCATAGCTCTCGGCCAAAGCTAGAAGGAGGAAGAAAAGATTTTCTTTCTCCCACTTTCCATCACTCTTAATTCAAGATATAATTACTAGGCCCTCTACAACATCTAAGCAAGGTATGTTAATAGTTTCAAGCCATTTCATCCATCCAAATTCAAGTTATAAATTGTTAAAGATTTGGTGAATAGTAACCATGGTTGGTTTTCTTTTAGATCTTAGATTGTAAGGGTTGTAGGAGACCATTCAAGGTGTTATTGAGTTGTGTAAAGCTTATACAAGGCTCCTAGGTGCTCAAGAAGGTATAAAAATCACAAACCCTTTTGGTTATGTAGTGTTTATAATGTTTGGTAGTAGATCCATGTATATATGAGTTAATCTTGGTTGTATAAGTAATGGATGACATGGATCTTGAGTTTTGATGTTGTGATTGTGACTTTTATGATTATGGATAGTATATATATCTCCATGAGTGTTATAAACCATGAACTAAGTGAATTAAGTGTTGGTTGTGTTGTGGAATTGTGAGAATTGGTTGATCTAAGTAGTACATGCTTGCTGAGTTTTTCCAGGAACATTGACCTGTCTTGTAACACTGTTTTGAACCCCCAAATGTTGTCCCCTGATGTCCTACCATATATTTTTGGAAAGATAATTGAATGTAGTTTCTGGAAATGTAAGGTTCATGGCTAGGTGATGTATAGATTTTAAGTTATGGCCGGAGAAGTGAATTGTGTTTCTGGATTCTGGACTGCACTAAGTGACCCCCTTGTGAACCTTGTTTAAACCCCTAAAAATATATGTGGGATCATGGAAAAATTTGAGAAGTTAGGGAATGCAGTGGTGAAGATCACCCAAAAAGAATTTGATTAAAATATAAATTTTTGGATTTTATAAAAATGCTAGAGTAAATTTCGCGCAAGGGAAAAAGTCGTTAGTGGAGCATAATTCTAGGGGTAATGGTTATGATTCGAATATGGTAACTAAATTAGGTCGATTAAGTGACGAGCGTAATCGAGTGATGACATGAACCTATAGTGGGGCTAGAGTGTCATAAGACAAAGTCGTTAAGTTAATTTAGTAACCCCGTAATTAAAGAGATATTGTTAAGGTACTAACGAGCGGTTATTCCTTATGTATAGATCGTTCGACTCCGCACGCTCGACCACCCCAACCAAACCAAGGCAAGTTTACTTTTCAAAACTTATACATATACAAGGACTTTCACTGTTGTGTTTGTAGTTTTCAACCATATCAAATGCTATGTTTATCAAAGTATTGATGCAATTGAGATTGTATAAGTACATATATGTTTGTACCCCTTGAACTTAGATTGAAATGTTTTCCTCGGACAACGACTCTAGCAATAGAGGTCGTAGCGGTCCGTATATACTATTGACCGGGGAGCGGTATATTATTATTTTCATATCTTCGTAAATACTCGAAACCCTATCTTGGATTAAAAGTTTATTTTATCGAATAATTATTTTATTAATTATTAATATTAAATCTTAAAATATTATTTATTAATTATCGTTCATTATTTTAAAGACGAAGTCAATCCAAGATACATTTAATACTTTCAAACTCGAACTCTTTCGAACTCAAAACATTTTCGAAAACCCCCGGTCAGGTTCTGTTTCTTGTATGATTTCAAGAATCATCGGTCGACTGATGTCGAACCGCAATTACTCTGTTTTCAATCAAAATCAAGTTTTCAAAAGAAAAAGAAAAAGGGACTCTGGCAGGTGTGGGAACCGTTGACGAACGATTCCCGGGATGTGTAAGCGGCCGTGAGCCAGGCGGTCCATCAATTATTATTCCGGCCCAGGTGTTGCCGAAGGATGATTACGGATGTAGTTTTCATCGAGGGTGATTACGGATGTAGTTTTCACCCGGGGATAGTTACGGATGTAGTTTCTATCCTTCTACCGGTAGAGAAGACCCGCGGATTATTGGACTTGGATGTGGCGACTGATCATCGTCAATCCCTGTCAGGTTTTTATGTTTTCTTTCAGTCCCATCCTCCACTTTGGAAAAATACTCAAACACTGCTTCTTGGGCCTAAGTGCCAAGTTGCTGATAGTGTGGTTTTGATGAGAAAATATTGACATCGTGCAGTATCTAGAACTGCAAGATTTTTCTATAAAGATTGGCACGTGTTAGTGCACTCTTGCAATTGTTTCAAAGAATGAAATGTTTTTGTATGAGAAACCTTCTAAGCTAATGGAAGGAAAGAGGTTTGCAATGATGTATTCCTTGTACAGTATGTTAATCGTAGAGTGTTTTGCCGAAAATGATATACTCATATGTATATATTTTCAAACTTGAGATATATTGAAATGGGAACCTTATAAAGGGTTCATATGTTATTCTTAAAGCTCCTTAGTGAGTATAGATGTTTTATTCAAACTCGGACATATACAATGTCCAATTATGTTTTGAAACCTGAGATATATACCCATATAGTTGGGAATGTTTTCGAAATAAACCCCATTATTATTCTACAAAATGGTGAACTTGCGGAGCATTATGTAGCTCATTCTTGCTTTATAAAAACTTTTCAGAAAGAGAAGAATTTGGTCGGTTAACTCCGCAACAGCAGAAGAGGAGTAGAAGATTTACCTCGGAGATGATTTAGTTTCTGATAAATACTACAGAGTAAGTCTGATAGGTTTTCAACTGTAATAGTAAGACTTGTCTTCAAGTATAGTTGTATAAGTGGAATTGCGTAAGACTCTGATTTGTACAATGAATTGTAATATTTAGCGGCACTTTTGATTATCGTTTCTGAGACTCTAACTTGCTTGTGTGTAAGATTGAGGTCTGAATCGATGTATTGTTGAGTTGTAAAGTTAATACAGGTATGATATGGTTGGATGGTGACGTGACAACCTGAATCTCTGACCTCAGATTTGGGAGCGTTACACCACACTCATGTTATCCTGCTTTAACTCTAGAAACTGAATCTCTAGCTGATCTTGCATATACCTTGGAAGATACTTCTCGAGAAATAACTCTGTGAATCTCTGCCATGTGATCACTCCTTCACCTTGCAAGAACTTCGTTGACTCGCACCAATGGTTTGCTTCAGCTTTCAAGAAGTAACTCGCATATTCAGTCTTTTGATCTTCTGCTACCCTTACCAAAGCAAAAGCCTTCTCCATCTCAATTAGCCATCCCCTAGCTTCTATTGGGTTAACAGTACCTTTAAACTCTGGAGGTTGCACAGCTTGAAAAGCTTTAAATGTCACATTTGGTTGAGCGGGTCATTGTTGAGCTAGTGCGGCTGTTTGTTATTGAAGGAGTTGAAGAATTTGAGTCAAAGTCGGGTCAACTGGATTTTGATTGCCAGTGTTCTGGTTTTCAGGAGTTGCAGTAGGTGTTTTCTTCTTTGGAGGCAAGATTCTGATAAGAAAATAAGGAACTTATTAAGCAACAGGCTAAGATATACAAAAATTAAGGCTTTCAAATCCTGAATTTGAGTTGTCCGTGATCACAAGAGTTACAACGGTGTAAAGAAACAGGGAAGCATAGGTATTATCTTGAACAAGAAATTTTAACAGGAAATATTTAGACAACTCAGAAATATGATGAAAGATGCGTAAATAGCAATAATATAAAGATCATGGTACCAACAAGGTTAATAATATAACACCACAGTTTTAGAGTTCAAGGTACACTGTTAACAATCCAACTACTAAAAGATAAATGCTGAAAATAATTTATATCATCAACAACATGTAAAAACGTCTCTGCGTGGACTGGTACAAATACTGGTGATAGCGTAATAAACTGGACCATGTTGCTCACAACTCCTCAGGTTTACTCTAGGTCGAACTCAAGTAATTACGCATCGGGAAATGGGTGAGTCTACAGAAGCATCCTCCACCTGTGATAACGATAACGCGCAAAAAAGAAGTACTAAAGCGATAAAAGGGTATTCTAAACCTATCACCTACTGTCCAAATGATAACCTACATATATCACTCCTATCCTATGTTTATAAGGGTTCAAATCCTATCCTACACCTATCTTATACCTAACCTGGCTTGTTTCAGTGACCAAAACCTGACAGCTCTGATACCAACATGTAACGCCCTCCCGATCTGTGGTCAAGATCCCAATACTGCAAATATACTTTTATAATCAAATACTCAATTATTGGAATTAATTTGATAAAATAAACCTTGATACAAGGGAATTTTAAAAAATTTCGGCATGAAATATTCGTAAATCGGACTATACACCTGTAATTCAAAACAAACCAAAATACATAAACCCGCTGAAAATAATAATAAATATAATATATCGACCCCACTATTAATCTGGACCTTTAACAGGTAGTGGTATGAAACAAGCAACTAATAAACTAAGTTATTACATTACAATACCAAATCCTTTATTAAAAGTTTAATGCATTCCACAAATATAATTACAACTATCTGGCACTATTTCTACAAGTCTTGACTGCTATCCAAAAGTCAACCTTCTACCAGAGCAAAACTAGTCTGCCTAAGTTTCCACACGGCAAGCACTCCTCCTTATGAGGCCCTTAAGACGTACCATCTTCTTTCTTAACTGAAAGGGGTTAGAAACAACAGCATGAAATGAGCCAAATGCTCAGCAAGTAACAATATGGATGCAAAGGAATCAACAACAAAAATATGGATACAATAATATAAGAATCATTCTTTGAGCTCTTCCAAAATTTGACAATTTACAATCCATTTCCAAAGGTAGGGAGGAAGAGAGAGAGAGCCATCAATTATCTTTTTATATCATATTTCCACCTTTAAAACATTTAAATTAAATTAAGCTTTCTATTAAAACCAGACAATATGGGTGATCAGCCACGTAAAGTCCCCATACCGAACACGAAGTCCCTCTGGACCTTGAAAATTGGGTTCCCAATTAGGTAACACATTGGCCTTTAATGCTGGACTAGGACCACCCTAGCCTCTTACGCCAAATTAAAGTGCTGGACTAGGACCACCCTAGCCTCTTACGCTTATTAAATAATTAATTAAATGTTTTAATGAACTAAGGCAAGTTTCGATACTTAGAACTCTTATGCAATAATTCAGAGCGGGGAAACTTTCTGTCTAATTTCAAGGATAAGTGACTAAAAGTCAAGTAAACAATCCAATTTAATTGTATAAGGTTTGCAAGGTAGGGTTCAAGTGTGATTCACAAGAATTTAAAAATAAAAGTTTATCAAGCAATTATCATTTTAGAGGTGTAATACAAGGTGGTATCAAACAAGGTATGGCTCGAAAAAATAGGAGTATAAGCAATAAGGGTAATTAATTAATTAAGGACATAACAAAGGTTAGGGATTTAGAATTTAATTCAAAGATTACAAGGTATAGTTAGGCTAGTGTGGTTTAAGGAAATGGATATGAAATAAGGTTTAAGCTAGTACAAAAGGTATATTACACAACAAGGTTTAAGGATTTAGAGAAAGATCAAGGGTTATAAGGTATAGTAATGCTAGTGTGAGTTAAGGGAATAGATATGAAATAATGTTTAAGCTTATGCAAAAGGTATGTTATACCACAAGATTTGCAGTTCAACGAGAATTAGAATAAGCAAGGAAGTACAACAGTTTAAACAACAATCTATAAAGGTAAATGAAAAGTTACAAAGGTTTAAGCAATAGTTTATAAGGATTAACAATATAGGACAAGGGGTTCTACAATTAACTTGAAAGAAACAAACAGTAAGTTATAAGAATTTAACCAACAATCAATGGATAATTGAAAGAATCTTAACTTCAATAAAAGGTTCGAGTTACTTGCCTTAACAGACTACTTCCTCGTTAGTAGCTTAGTTTCAAAAGTTCTCAACCTTTGCCTTTCCTGTACCCCTTGGGTCTACGTCCTTCGAATCTACACATAAAAGCACTATTTCAAAATTCTATATAATGCTCGAACGTCTAATCTTAATCTACCCTTGCGATAACCCCTAAACTTTACTTACCTTAATCACATAATATCAACTATAGGCCACTGATATAAACATATAATTACAACCGATAAATATTTAACAAAAAATCACGTAAATAAAATATAAATCCAAATACCAACTCCATACTAGTAGTACATACATACGTATATACATATACTCGAGAAAATAAAATTAAAATTTTTAGAAAATTTTGACGGCATCTCCTTTATACGGGTGACTGCCAGTCGGAACATAACCGACACAACCAACCAATAATCACCAAATTCCAAATGAAATTCAAAACTAACCACATACTAACAAATCGAGCTAAAATTACTTCAATCCGAATAATCCTTAAATTAAGTAAATCATTCCAACCAGATATACAATTCCAAAATTAAAATACAATACAAAAATTATCACATAATTGAAGAAATACATTTTTGGCTCAAGTTTTCATCATTGCCAATTCCACCGACTCAATTTAAATCACTGTTGATGGGGCAAAATCCCGGTGGTACCCGATATGGGCTTCCGACCAGAGACTTCGCATGAATTACCTATACGGATAATTAACAGCTTTTACTAAATTAATCATGAAAGTAAGTAATTACAATCACTAAATAGTGTATATCTCAGACAATTAAAAAAATAAAGATCAGAAATTCACAGGACCAAGTAATCATCACTGTCGGTCGAAGGGCAGCTCTCGAATGGAGCTCCACGTTGGATGCTACGACACCCAGAACTAACCCATTCGGAACAGTAACAACAGCTGGACTAATAACACTTGGAACCCTTGATTTCAACACCACAATTCGATTATACATACCCATACACAGCAAGCACAGTAACGCAAACACCACACACACATATGGCGTATACACACGCACACTGCTACTGACGCACACACACACCTCAAATTTGCACACACACTTGATTGATATACACTTAGCTTCACACAACAGGATACTCATTAACACACACACACGAAGGCTGTACACGCACACACCCACACCATACTCGACACATACACCCGAACCGTGTATATATACACACACAACTGTAGCAACCTACGCAGATACAGGGCAAAATAGAAGGGAGGGAATTCAATTCATAACAGTACTGTCAACAACAGCCACAATCAAGGCTTACCAGACCAAAACATAACGGAAATGAGAGGGAGAAGTCGAGATTGAGAGAGATTTTTGGGCGAAAGAAAGAAAAACAAGGGAGAGGGGAGAAATTTTGAGAGGAATCGAGAGAGTGATCCAGAGAGTTCGAGAGATTGATATTTTTGGTTTTGTAAAAACTGATTAGGGATTTAGGTTATAAGTAATTTGGGGGGAAATTTAAAAAGGAGCATTTTCATGATTTCTTTTCGCTAAAATTTGTAAAATCACTATAAAAAATTCAAAATTAAATTGAGAAATGGGTGGAATATAAAATTTTGAAATTTTGAAATAAAGATTATAAAATTACGATCACCCACATATTTTTAAAATATTTTTAGGATAAAAAACGAATTTAATATGAATTTTACAAATTTAAATCAATAAAACATAAATCAATTCATAAAATCATTTTAAAATCCTTAAAAATCAAAATAAATCCATCTAATATTTTTAAAACTCAAATAAACTCATAAAGTTAATAATGCAAAAGATTTCATGATTTATACTAATTTTGATGATTTTATAAAATTTCCAAAATATAAATAACGCAAGATTTAAATAGGATTTAATTACTAAAAATAAAATTAAATATACATAGACTTATCCGACACATATAAATCTTCCAATAAACCCACAACCACGATATCACACATATTTTACCTCCTCAAAAATATTCACGTCACATAATTCACATTTAATATTAAATAAATAATTATAAATATTAAAAAATTTTAAGGCGTTATACTTCTAATCTTCATGGAAGCTTAAAGCAAGTTCCCATTCTTCATTCCAATGCTAACTTTCAACTCCTAAATCGACGGAAAACGCCAACCCTAGCTGAAATAACTAATCCTGCACAACTACACAAAACACATCGAAAATACAACATACTTGAGACCAAGTCAATCAATTTAAGCCGAAATGAAGCGATCCAAGTGGATATAAAATCCACTTATCACATGCACATATGGACTTGCTCAACAAATTATCAAGTAAGAAACTGGTCAGAGGGCTACCCAAGATAAAGTATGTAACAACTAAGGTCTGTTCAGCATGCCAATTGGGTAAACAAATTAGAAGTACACACAAAGCAAAAAAAATGGTATCTACTTCTAAACCCTTAGAGCTTCTGCACTTGGATCTTTTTGGTCCAGAATCTTATAAGAGTATTGGAGGTAAACAATATGGTTTTGTAATTGTAGATGATTATTCTAGATTTACATGGGTATTATTTCTTCGTACTAAAGATTGTGCTTTTAATGAGTTTGAGAAGCTGATTAATTTACTTGAGAATAAGCTTGATACAAGACTTGTAGGTATAAGAAGTGATAGAGGAGGTGAATTCCAAAAGGACTTCATTACATATTATGAAGAAAGAAGAATCACTTTTGAATTTTCTGCCCTAAGGACTCCACAACAAAATGGAGTGGTGGAAAGGAAGAATAGGTCACTTCAAGAAACAAAAAGAACTCCATTGCAAGAAAGCAAGCTGCCTAGAAGTTTTTGGGCCGAAGTAGTGAATACATCATGCTATGTGTTGAATCGAGTTCTAGTCAGTCCTATTTTGGACAAAACTCCATATTATTTGTTGAGGAAAAAGATGCCAAATATTAGTTACTTCAAGATTTTTGGCTCAAGGTGTTTTATATTCAAGAAACTTGGCAATGATGATGAGGAAGAATTTGCAGATGAAAGTGAAAGTATGCAGCCTCAAGTTACTGGATCAAATCAGCAAGCTAATAGTACTGCTGAAACTGGAAGTCAGCAAGCCAAGAAGGATGCAGATTCTAGCAATCAGCAAGCCGGAACTTCAAATCAGCAAGCTGAAGTGGTCAATCCAGTTGAAGATGCAATTTCCAAAATGGCAAAAATGACTTTGGAAGGTCCAAGAGGTTCAAGGGTTATTGAGAAACTACCTCTCTATGATGGAGAAGATCATTCACCACCGGCAAAGATGAGAAAGACTAAACATGAAGAAATAGCTCAACATTCTTTATCGAGGTCAACAAGGATTGTCAAGAATCATCCCCCAGAGTTGGTCATTAGTGATATCACAGATGGAATCACTACAAGTAAAGGGAAGGCAAAATTTTGTGCTCATGCTGCTTTTCCAGCTCAAGAAGAACCCAAAAATGACAACGAAGCATATTGATGTTAAACACCATTTCTTGAGAGACAATGTTGCTAAGGGCAAGATTGCTTTTTGTTTCAACAAAATTTCAACTTGCTGATATATTCACAAAGCCATTAGTCGAGGAAAGATTTTTAATCATTCAAAGAGAACTTGGCATGTGTTCTGTGTAAATCAGCACGCTGAATGGTATAAGCTGGTCAGGTTAGCTTACTTTTTGTTCTATCAGTATGTTACAATTTGTATACTGATTGCATCATTTTCTGGCTTACCACTTTGATCTTATGTTTTATTATATATGCCCGAATGTGATTTAATTTTATTTGTTTTTAATTGTGATTATTTTTATGTGCTTAGTTGTGCTTTGATAATATTGGTTTCACCGATGTTTATCTGTTTGTTAATGTGCTAAATGCTTAAATTGAGGGTATATTTTTAGGATAAATATTGTTTGTTTTTATTCCTAAAAATTCTCCCCTAAAGTTTATCAAAGCACTATATTCACTCCAGTTGGTCTATATCACTTGCACGTCTACTTCTCAACTGTTCAATTAGAATTCAAGTGTTCTGTCTCATCAAATCAAGATGACTCGCACTCGTTCTCGAAAATCTCACTTTTATGTGAATTCATCTATGGCTAAACACGGTACTCCAGTGATGGATTTTGATAACAACTTGGTTCCGGACAATGGTGATGAAGTGTTACAAACTCCTGAATCTAAAAAGATGAAATTTTCAATGGCGTTTACATCTGCTGAGTTTGACTTACATTTAAAGACAAACATTATGGATGTTGTTACTGAGATTCAAAGTTTCAAAGATGAACACAAAGGTGTAAGGGAGTTTCTATTGCAAATATCTAGTTCTAAAGGTTTCTTAACGAAGACTACTGCAATTGGACTTGATGATCTTGATACTATTTCTACTGATGCTGATGCAATCAAGGACAATGTTGTTGTGGATTCTCCGAAAGATTCTCCAACTGATACTTAATCTTTTTGATAGATTAAGGGGGAGAAATTTAGGAGAATACGAGAATTACTTGTTTTATTAGTTCTGTTTTCAGACTTGTTTTTAAGATTGTTGAACTTTGTGTTTTTGTGATGCTTCGAAGTTCAAACTGGTTGCTTTATTTGGTTTTATGTTGTTGAACTTGGGGGCTTAAAGTTTAATAATTGGATGTGTTTTATGACTTTTATTTTATGAGTTTTATATCTAATTTTGGCATGTTAAAGAAAATATGTTGTTACTAACATTGTGATGTAGGGATTTAGGGGGAGTTATTCTTAATTCTCCTAAACAGGTTGTAATCATCAAAAAGGGGGAGATTGATACTCCTATGGTTTTGATGATCACAAACAGCAAGCCAAAAGGCTTGTGCTTAGATATAAAACAGCGTGCTTTTTTTTTTGGTAAATGAGGGCGGCACCTCGTGGAAATATTATCATCAGAAAGAAAATATACAACTAAGAACAAAAAAAAACTCAGGTCTAAACAAAAATCTCAACGACACTCCCAAGAGATAACAAAAACAAAACAAAACCAAACAGGACAAAAAGAAAAAACAAAATAAAATACAAGAAATACTAACTAGACAATTCCAACATCTACCAGGGTCAGGCAATAAGCAAAAAGAAATAGCCTTGCACTGCTTACTCCACTCCCGTTTTACCACCATATAAACACGAATAAAAAAACCTTGCATACCAACTAAACTCACTCCACAAATCCCAACAGAGCAATCTTGCAAAGAAATCCACAGCCAAACAATCTCCATCCTAAACAGATCCCAAAAAAAGAACAGCGTGTTATTTCTATATGCACTAACTTGGTTTTGCAGGATATTTCGGCTTATTGATTGTCAAATTAGTATCTTAAAACAGCAAGCCAAAGTCAGAGTTCTGTTACAGTTTGGCAATCCATTTGCGCAGAGACATATCATAAACAACATGCCATTTGTCAAAAGTCCAGAAATTTTAGAAGTGCAGAAATCAAGGAGTTTTTATAGGGATTGACTTCTAATCAGTTGTAAGAATTATTTAAATATGGGATACGTATATTATATATATGTGAGCTCATTTTAAACTTATCCTTTCATTAAAAATTGATTTCCTAAATTATAGGAGTTCGTTTTATTCAAAATCTTTTATCTCTTATTCAAAATCTCCTATACGTATTTTACTTCTTTATTTACAGAAGAATAGGTCTATATTGTTCTATCTCTTCTTCTTCTCCTTTCAAACGTTAACATTAACGTTATAAACAAATCTAACAACTTGAACGTTATATTAGATTCAAACGTTGGAAAATTGTTGATTAGTTTATGACCGTTATGTTAAGGCTTTATATACATGTTCTTGGTTTTATTATTTCGATTGCTAAAAATACAAGAACCGCAAGAACATAAACAACTCTGTATGTACTTTGCAAAATCTTTCTCTTTGATATATCTATCCGTGTTGTTTACTTTGAGAATCCATAGTTTGAGTTGTAACTATCTTTATTATATTGTTCTGATTGTATGTGATTAGTTGTTGGATACTTGAATGTGAATAGTAGGGTTTGGTGAACATTGCTAGAGAAGTATACTTGGAAAGTATAGCTTAGAGAGCAGGTTCTAAAACAGGTCTATTCAGCAGGCCATTTGTATCAGCAGCTGGGTTATAGGGTTATATATTATTGTATTTTGTAATCGTTTCATTATTGATCAATAATATATTCTCTTACCAGGTTGGTAAGGGACCAGAACGTAGACCATAGGGGATTAGGGGTCGAACCTGACTAAAAGATCGTTGTGTTCTTTATTTTTCCTGCACTTTACTTACTGCTTGTGCATTCAACTTACCATTTACATCAGCGTACCATTTGCATCTGCTTAAATTGAAATTAGTAAGCTGTTTCTGGTCAATATTAAAATTATACATAGTTAGACATTTACATCTATTCACCCTGTTTATGTGATAGTTGTGTGAGTGTGACCAAATTCGTAGGTAATGTCTTGGGAGTTGGTCAAATAATTATTGCAATTTTGATAAAATGATACACTATCATTTACGAAACTAATTTTGGTTTACATCAAAATAATAAATGTTTCATGTTCATAACAACATAGAGCTAAAACAAAATTGAAAAACTACATGATCCATACTGAGGTGAACGTATTTCTGAGAACAGACACAACATCATCAAGCTCCTCCAGCATATGTACATACTTTACAAACCGAAAAATACTGATCATTATATTAACTGGAAAATGTTTCTCCAAAGAGTCGCCATCCTCACAATAACTAACTTCGAAAGGCTATCAAAGCATTCTTTTTTAACATGACAAAGCTGCAACATCAACACGAGCATGTAGATATTTTCTTCATTTCACTAACTTCGAAATCCTTGGAGCCAGAGATAACATCAATCTTAGAACCTCTAAGATCACTACCATTGGATTTACCATCACCACAATCCAAAGCTTTCTTGGACACAACTTTGTAAATTTCTTTTAGCAGCTTAAAAAATGCAGCTTCCACATTGTCACCATTTAGAGCTGATGTCTCAAAGAAAAATATGCCTTGATCCTCTGCAAACTCTATCGCATCTTCTGTTGATACGGCCCTCAGGTCTACAAGATCGGCTTTATTTCCAATCAACATGATCACTATGGTGTTATCAGCGTGAGATCGGAGTTCTTCCACCCATCTTGCAACATGATCAAATGTCTGTCGCTTGGTTATGTCGTATACTAACATTGCTCCTAGTGCTCCCCTGTAGTATGCACTTGTCACTGCTCTATACCTGTTTCCAGTTTGCAAGTTGTAATGGACAAAAAAAACATACACAGAGAGATGTCAAATTAATTTTCTATAATTGCTAAATGCAGTCCAAACAACCAAACAGATAAAACTTTATTGATGATGTCAAAAAACAAGCAGTGTTAAATGATTGTCCATGTGGTTATAACACATTATAGTTAACTTTAATTAATGCATGCATATTTTTAAAACAAAAAACAATTAACAACAATTAACATCATATATCATGAATTCATGATACAAGCACTATATAAAGACAAGCAAAATACACTCAATAATGTTATCACATCAAAAATGATGCAAGCATATCGAACTCAATAAAACTAAAGCAGAGAGTCCTGCAATGTGTTCTTGTTATGTTTGAAATTAAATGGACTCAATAAAACTGTACAAGTCTGATATGTAACAGCAACCTACAATGAACATCAAATTTTAATTTATCATATTTTTACATGACTCTTGAATTTCATATACTATTATGAAAAGAAAAAGACAATAGACACGCAAATTGTGAAACAATTAAAGAAAAATGAAAAAAAAAACATACCTTTCTTGGCCAGCAGTGTCCCAGATCTGAGCCTTGATGAGTTTGGAGTTAATAGTAACAGTTCTGGTCTGAAATTCAACACCAATGGTTGATTTAGAGTCCAGACAGAAGTCATTCTTGGTAAACCTCGACAGAATCTGAGACTTACCCACTGCAGAGTCACCAATCACCACCACCTTATACACATAATCTATACCATTATTAGTATTCTCTTTCATATTTCCCACCACCACCACCTGGTCACCGGCATTCATATCTTTGTTCATTCTGCTCAAGATTAACTTCAAGGAACACAAAACAAGAAAGAAAAATTTGTTATGTTCCTCAAAAACTAATAAAACTATGTAGTCACTGACTTTAGTTTGTTGGAGTAGGTAAAGTTTGTGACAGAGACTGATGGCAACCAAATACCGAAAGATGGCCAGACCAGCTAGACTTGTTTCAGTCCCTGTACATGAGAGAGAGAGAGAGAGAGAGAGAGAGAGAGAGAGAGAGATTTATATATGCCGCAGATTATGGCAAAGCTTCAAATAAATGATAAAAATATGTGTACATATATGATTAGAGCAGGCTGGTTTTGAGGGTATCCTCGCAAGATATACTACTAATAAAGTAGTGTAAGTTCCGGACGCTTTTTTTTTTTTTTTTTGTATTCGGTGTGCAGCTTACGCGCATCTCGACTAATTCGAAGGGCATATTAGCAAACTCATATCCCGAGCATGGTAGCCCACTTAATCCCGGAACGTCAATCAAATTTGTGACCTCAAGGCAGCAAATCGCGCCACTACCCGACCATCTGTGACACCCCGTGGTAGTTCCACACGCTTTTATTATTAGTAGATGTGTTTAAATGTGAGGGGGGTGTTGGTTATGATTCGGGGACATGGCACTGTGTTAGTCAAAAGGCAGCTCAGTTATTCCAACATCTATGCGCAAACTTACTACTAGTCTTTTGTCTCGGAAAGCAGAGTACGTACAACATAATTCCTGCAGAAACTCATGCCCGCTTTATTCGAAATACTTTATTACTATGTAAAATTTACACTCCCTCTGTCCCAAAAAAATTTTCCCATCTCGGTCGGACTTGTTTGTCAACGCACATTTTTAATCGTTAATATCTCTAATTTCGTATTAGTATTAAATATAAAAACTTCACTGTATTAAAGTATTCATAAATACGAATCCAACAAGATCACTCATGACTATATTTGGTCTTATAGATTAGACGTAAATTAGCAATTTGTCTCATGTTATGAACAGTGCCGACATTTCAAACCAGAAAAACATTATGGCCACGGAGGGAGTAGTGTGCAAAACCAACTGTTTATTCAATACCCGCAGTTTTTGCAAATGCAAGATATAAGATTGTACAGGTTTTTGTGGATACCAAACCTGCAGAACCATGAGAGCTTGCAGAGGTACAGTAGTAGAACTAAAGACGTTCATCGGTTCATGTATAGTCTTCTTTAATTATGGCCTCAAATATTTATAATCAGAGGCTATAATCACCGTCACTACTAGACCGTAATAAAGTGGGTTGGTTGGGTTGTTTGAAAACCTTTGTGGACCACTTCTAAAGGTGTAGGTCTATATATTTCTCTCACCTGGGAGTCGACTGACTTTGGTCGTTTTTGGTATTGCTGTTACAAATAATAAAAGTAGCTTATTTTTGAAAATTAGATAAAAAAGTGTTCCATAAATTTTAAAAGTTAAAAATGTTTTTGGTTCAAAATTTATTTTTAGAAAAATTATTTCCCCATGCTTTTAAAAAAAACTGTCTTACAGTTTTTGTCAAAAATTACTGATTTCAACAACAAATTTCACACGACAATTTTTAGTAGCAATTTATATTTATTGAGAAAAAGGAACCTTAGATATATCTCATGTAACTTTCTTTAGATATGAATAAAATTCTTTAAAATTTATTGGGCTCGCAGGGCTAATTAATAAAATTTTAAACAAATCTTAATTTTACAAATTGTCCACCCCATATCAATATATATATATATATATATATATATATATATATATATATATATATATATATATATATATATATATATATATATATAAATAAAGGAGGATAGCGGGAGTTTAGTTGGCGCTCTAATATCGTGTCAATCGATTTTTCTAATTTTTTAGAATTTTAAACACTAATAAATAGAAAAATATCAATTAGCATATTAGAAGTAGAATAGGTGTTCGAATTTATAAAGCAGAAGAGTTCAAATTTATAGGAAAGACATATGATTAGAAGTTCTATTGGAAGTATTGATGTGTAAAATAACTGCAAGCGCACAGTGGTTAATTGTAGCAAATACAGGTCGATCCACAGAGACTATGAATTTTCAAAACCCTAATAATTAAATCAGGCGAACTAGACAAATAGGTTTGAGATGAGTTTTAATTAACCTAATTAAACTAATTAACAAAGATTATCAAATAATATGAAAAACCTAGGAATCCGAATCCGTTAATCAATCACAAATAATATCAACTCGCCCTAAATCAATCCTCTTTTCTTCAAAAATAAGATATATCAATCAACGAGACAAGCATATACTATGAAACTTGTTATCTAACAATAACCTATCAAAACTTCAAGGAGCAAGCATAGGCTATGAAAAATAAATCCGGTAACAATAATATATCAAAATCACTTTGTTAATCGAACAATTAAGCACCAAGAAAAATTATGAGAATTAATTAATAGAAACGAGAAGAAATCAAGAGTAATTAAATTAACTTCATCTTCATCCTAGGGCAAGAGAATTAGCTACTCATGATTATAAAAATAACGAAACAATTATAATAATACCAAGTAAACATGAATCAACGATTTTAACAAAACTAACTTTAATCTATATATGGTCAGAAACTTAATAAGCCTAATATTAATAACGTGAATGGCAAGTATTTATATAATAAATTAATAAATCTAGTTAACTAATGAAGCATGCATGTAATCAAATAGTAAGGTCGTAGCAGAAGATTTGAAACAAGTGAACGCACGAAAGAAGGAAAAGAAGAACTAAAAAATATTAATAATTCAGACGAGTATGTCAGATAAAAGCTACCAACGAAAGTAAAAAGCAAGAAAATAAAGAGCTATCAAATTCTAGGTGTCTCAAATTACAAGGGAGAAGGCCATATATATAGGGGAAAATATTGGGTTTGGCCCCTTTGATTACAATCCAATCTTGAATATAATTTCTTCAATTTCCTTTTCTTCTTCAATAAGTAATCGATTTTTCCTCCAATTTCCTTTTCTTCAAGTATTTTCCACCTCCTTTCCCTTTTTGCACCTTTTCCTGCTAGAAATCTGTTTTTATTTATTTTCCTACAAAACAAAATAAAACAATTTATTAATTAATAAAATTACGAAAACGGACATAGAATGGGTATTAAAAATATGATTAATTATGGACCTATCAAATGCCCCCATACCTATCTTTTGCTCGTCCTCGAGAAAAATATATAATAAAATACTACCTAAATATATAATACCACTTCCGTAGGTGATCACGGTTGCATTTGGCATATGCAACAAGCCCTTTAAACCCCTAGGCAGCCCTAGTGGACGAGTGAGGTCTCGTGAGGGCCTATAGTGAATGTACCCACAAAATCCATCTAGCTCATGTAAAAGATTGTTCAATGCAACACCACACATACAAGTCATCTCATGCTACATCAACTTAAGAAATCAAAGTGAATTTACAATGTCTTGGTGTGTAAGGTGCAAGTATTCACATAGTCTACTCAAAGAAATATGCAGAGGTCATTAGAAGTCCACGTCAAGTGTAAAAATAAGTTGGTAACCATGCTAAGCCCACAAGAGTACACCTTAGAGTCAAAACTTGAGATCTCATATGCACAAAACAAGCAATAACTCACCTTTCACTCACAAAAGAATATTCACTCAAGAACAAGGGTAAGTGTATCACTCAATTCCAACAAAATCATAAGCATGCTTGACATTTGGTATCAATCTAACTTTAACACAACATACATTAATGATGATAATCAAAAGGTCTTTTATTTGGGTTGTAACGGGGCTAAGGACAAGGTATGTCAAGTAAGGCCAAATAAGGTGAAGTGTCAAAAGCTAGTAGGAACCATAATAAATCATACACAACAACATACATCCTCCCCATACATGGATTTCTAATTTTCTTCCAACAAACTGCTTGACTAGTCGAATGAAGAAGGATCTCAAAAACACAGAAACATAATTATGCTCTCATATGATTTTTTTTTTTTTTTCAATTTTTTTTTTTTCTTTTTTTTTTCTGGAGAGCTAAGATAGATAATATAAATATATAAGAAACCACAATCCTTCTTCAAGAATTTATTGAATAACGACTGACAAGTAAGCAACAAAACCCAATATTTCCCAAAAAGTAATGAACAAAAATAAACCCCATCTCACACACCTTATTACTCCCTCAACTTCCTACTAGCCTTTGACAAATGAGATCAAATATACGTAAGGCTGCACAACAAAAAGGTCTAGGCAAGTAATGTGGTGTGTCACCGAAAAAATAGGATTAAGCTCAAAGGGGTAACTAATTGATCATATGTAAAGTGTGTGGTAATTTGGATAATAATTGGTTATTCCTAAATGCCTTTATCATCTTATCATCAAATAATGTCATGCATTTCAAGAAAGGTCTCAAACAAGTGCTAGCAATGCAAACAACATGTGGACACTCAAGCAAACGAATATAAAATGCAAAAGATATGCATATAGGCTCAAAATCTCACTTGGTGGTAAAACATAATTAATCCCAAGCAAAAGTCTCTTTAAATGCACCTACTTGTACTCAAAGCATGGAAACCAAATCTTCTTGCACATATTCATGTCCTTTTAATTACTTACAACATTCAATAAGTCTACTAGTTTCAACTCGCTAGTGTATGTGTGTGCACAAGAACTTAGCATATCACTTCTCAATCAAAAGCTTCAGAAACACAAGAGTACTATAGCATGTAAGGGTGCATCAAGCCAACTTATAACAAGTAATCATTTCACAAGGCTAGAATTATTTTTGTATTTTTTCATTTTTCAATTTTTTTTTTTTGAGTTTTTTTTTTAAATAATACTACTAAATCCCTCCCCCATACCTAAATCATGCATTGTCCTCAATGTATGCAAATGAGAGAAAAATAATGACAAAGTAAAAGGACGAGAATACCTGATAAAGGCATGAGGAGATACATTATTACCTATAACACTCACACACACATAAAACACAAAAACTCACACACATAAAATAAACACACACACACACACACACACACACATACAGTTGTTCCCCCATACCTACACTTGACTATATATGGGAGACACATTACGAACATATATATTAACCAATACCAGATCGAGGAAAAACAACACATGTAACACAATCATCAAACATGTGAAACACACCCACAAAAACATCATTATCCACTAGAGAAATATGATCATATACCAGAATAAAACTCATACCACTAACATCATTCATAGACCAATTAGATGCTTCTTTATGTTGTTTAAGCAAATTAATTACTTGAAATTCTTGGTTATGAACTAAATCACTAGAAAGAACATGATAAGTTTCATTATCAACTATCAAAGACTGATTAAGAATGGAAAAAGATGGATTAGGACCGAAAGTGGGTGGCTTACCAACAGAAGTCTTAACAACAGACCTAGGATCAAAAGAAATATCCTCAAGTTGGGTTTCATGCTTAGAACAAATGGCATTCAATTCATCTAACATCTCATCAGAAGAAAAATTTCTATACAACTCATGAAGTTCTTTATTACTCTCATACTCTAACATAACATCTTCCTCAAGAAAAGACTCAATTTCACTATTCTCAAGATTCGACCACGAAACAACCTCATCTATCAAATTAACACCTGTAGGTTGAATAGACATGACTATTAATGAAAAATCAAAAGGAAAATCTATATTATCCTAAGAAAAATCTAGACCTTGCTCCTAACAATAAGATACTACTAAAAGTCACAACTCAAAAAGCATTCGTCCTGACTGGCCAGGCAGGTGCAAGCATTGCCAAGAGGCTAAACACCTTTCTAGACACCAATCCAAATTAGCCAGGTAAGCGTCACGCTTGCCTAGACACCAAACGAAAGAATACTTAGTGATTCGTTCCTCCTAGATTCTCTTCCTAGTTGAGCGCGAAATCCTAGGGGCTAACGTTTACTTAGTTTTATTAAGGAAAAGGGTATGCAGGATGAACGACTTAGTGATTTGTGGGCCAAGGAAAGGGTGATGAAATCCCTCACCTTATCTTGTAATTGGGTGGCACCCTTAAGATTGATTAAATGATGCAACACACAAAGAACAAGAAAATAAACACTTATGGATGCACTATACTACGTGGGAAACCAATAAATACAATAAGGAAATCTAGATGATGTGATCCTATGTGAGAGAATGAATGATGCAGCAAATTGGTTTTTAACAAACAATTAACTAACTAATATTTTTGGGTTTTTTGAATTTTTAATTTTTTGTGTTTTTTCAATAATAAAGAAAAAAATAGAGAGAGGTGATACGGAATACCGAAAAGCGCTTCCAAAAATTTCAAAAGAGACAGCGAGGCCTTCCAACGATCTTCTTGTCCAAACTTTTCTCCGCTTCACTATTCCCTAAAAAAAAAACAAGAAACTAATCCGAAGAATTAATATCAAGGTGTGAAAAATACCAATAGTCCCCGGCAGCGGCGCCAAAAACTTGATGTGTAAAATAACTGCAAGCGCACAGTGGTTAATTGTAGCAAATACAGGTCGATCCACAGAGACTATGAATTTTCAAAACCCTAATAATTAAATCAGGCGAACTAGACAAATAGGTTTGAGATGAGTTTTAATTAACCTAATTAAACTAATTAACAAAGATTATCAAATAATATGAAAAACCTAGGAATCCGAATCCGTTAATCAATCACAAATAATATCAACTCGCCCTAAATCAATCCTCTTTTCTTCAAAAATAAGATATATCAATCAACGAGACAAGCATATACTATGAAACTTGTTATCTAACAATAACCTATCAAAACTTCAAGGAGCAAGCATAGGCTATGAAAAATAAATCCGGTAACAATAATATATCAAAATCACTTTGTTAATCGAACAATTAAGCACCAAGAAAAATTATGAGAATTAATTAATAGAAACGAGAAGAAATCAAGAGTAATTAAATTAACTTCATCTTCATCCTAGGGCAAGAGAATTAGCTACTCATGATTATAAAAATAACGAAACAATTATAATAATACCAAGTAAACATGAATCAACGATTTTAACAAAACTAACTTTAATCTATATATGGTCAGAAACTTAATAAGCCTAATATTAATAACGTGAATGGCAAGTATTTATATAATAAATTAATAAATCTAGTTAACTAATGAAGCATGCATGTAATCAAATAGTAAGGTCGTAGCAGAAGATTTGAAACAAGTGAACGCACGAAAGAAGGAAAAGAAGAACTAAAAAATATTAATAATTCAGACGAGTATGTCAGATAAAAGCTACCAACGAAAGTAAAAAGCAAGAAAATAAAGAGCTATCAAATTCTAGGTGTCTCAAATTACAAGGGAGAAGGCCATATATATAGGGGAAAATATTGGGTTTGGCCCCTTTGATTACAATCCAATCTTGAATATAATTTCTTCAATTTCCTTTTCTTCTTCAATAAGTAATCGATTTTTCCTCCAATTTCCTTTTCTTCAAGTATTTTCCACCTCCTTTCCCTTTTTGCACCTTTTCCTGCTAGAAATCTGTTTTTATTTATTTTCCTACAAAACAAAATAAAACAATTTATTAATTAATAAAATTACGAAAACGGACATAGAATGGGTATTAAAAATATGATTTATTATGGACCTATCAAGTATAATAAGTATTTATACGACATACAATTAAAAGTTCTATTGGAAGTAGAATAGGAGTTCGAATTTATAGAGAATAAGAGTTCGAATTTGTAGAAAAAATATATAAATAAAAGTTCTACTAGAACTAGAATATGTGTTTGAATATATAGAGCAGACATATAATTAAATATTTTATAGAAAGTACGATCTTCTTAAATTAAATATTTTTTATATAATTTAATTATACTTATATTAGGAAAATTTATTCATAAATCCAATACTATTGTCATGAAAAAAGTCGCCGTATTTAAAAAGGAAAGAATTGATGTGTTAACATAATAAAAGAACAATCTCATGTAGGAATCCTAAATAAATACAGGAGTATCAATATATATATATAAAGGAGGATAGCGGGAGTTTAGGTGGCGCTCTAATATCGTCTCAATCGATTTTTCTAATTTTCTAGAATTTTAAACACTAATAAATATAAAAATATCAATTAGCATATTAGAAGTAGAAATAGAATAGGTGTTCAAATTTATAAAGGATAAGAGTTCGAATTTATAGGGAAGACATATGATTAGAAGTTCTATTGGAAGTATAGTAAGTATTTATAAGGCATACGATTAAAAGTTCTATTGAAAGTAGAATAGGAGTTCGAATTTATAGAGAATAAGAGTTCGAATTTATAGAAAAAATATATAAATAAAAGTTCTACTAGAACTAGAATAGGTGTTTGAATATATAGAGCAGACATATAATTAAATCAATATATATATATAAAGGAGGATAGCGGGAGTTTAGGTGGCAATCTAATATCGTCTCAATCGATTTTTCTAATTTTCTAGAATTTTAAACACTAATAAATATAAAAATATCAATAGCATATTAGAAGTAGAAATAGAATAGGTGTTCAAATTTATAAAGGATAAGAGTTCGAATTTATAGGGAAGACATATGATTAGAAGTTCTATTAGAAGTATAGTAAGTATTTATAAGGCATACGATTAAAAATTCTATTGAAAGTAGAATAGGAGTTCGAATTTATAGAGAATAAGAGTTCTTTATAATATATGTTAAAAAGTTTGAATTTCGGTTTTAACGAGAGAGCGGCTCAATCGAAAGAATCGTATTTAACATGAAATTGATTCATTAGAGAAGATTATTTAATTATTAAAATTTAATATTAATATTATAATATAACATAAATGTATTGAATTTTTTATATTATAATTATAAATGTATTGAATTTATAATTTTTTATATTATAAATTTTTTTATTAAAATTTTTTATATTATAATATTATAATTATAATATAAATGTATTATATAACATAAATGTATTGAATTTTTTATATTATAATATTATAATTATATTATAAGTAGAATTGGTATTCGAATTTATAGGGAAGAAGAATACAGACATAAGAGAGTTCCAATTTATATACAAATGACATACGATTAAGTGTTTTATTGAAATTAGAATTTAGAATTAGAATAAGAAAATATTATAGCTATATAAATCAATTTTTTTGATGCTTTTCTGTCTGTTATTCGTAGATCTCTGTTTCCGTGCATGTACTCTCTGAAAGAATAAATAAATGTTATTTTTTTGTTTCTATGTTCTTTTTAAGTTTCAAGTTAGACTACTTACAAATTAAGTACATAAATGAATCTTGCTTACGTTGATCCAGATTTTGAAGCGCTTTAATACAATGAGCCTTCCATCAGTTTACTAGCATCTGCTAGGACTCTAGGAGGTTCACCTTCGCAACAGGAAGAAGCATCAGCAGCAAGTCCAATTTGGAGACTATTATACCAAATAGGTGGTACCTCTCACATTGCTTCAATTTTTTTATTTTTAATCATTTTAACAATTTCAGTTTTTATAATTTTAGATAATAATTTTAAGTTTAACATATTCGGGATATGACATTCGAAAAGGAACCGGGAGGTTATGTACTTATGTTACCTCTAACGTTGTCTTATCAATTTTTCTTAAAGTTTTACAATTTCAGATGTTAATAAGTAAAATATCTTTTAATATATTAAAAATAGAAAAGTATTTCAATTTAGAAAGAAACAATTACTAGCGTGTGTGATTCTATATATAAATTTGATTGCACACGATTGTTACATATTCTTCTTCCATCTAATTCTTTTTCTTCCATGTGTACTACATAATGAATTCTTAACTTCTAATTTTATATTTTTATAGTTTTAGTTTAAGGTTCATCCGGTTCTACTGTTTCGTTACGGGAAAAGAGTCAAAAATTCGATCTTTGTAGTCATTATAATCACAAATGGATTCTCGACAGAAATTTCTATCCTCGAAGATTTGATATATTTTTTTTCCTTCTGTTCAACCTAATTTACGTGTATGTGTGTAAATTATGTATGTGTATTTATCATAATATGAGTATATCATGGAACAGCTTAATATATAATATTTTGTTTTTTTGCAAAAAAATCTTCGTTCTTTCGCTTATTAAAATATATGGTGAAGTTCGATGAAATGATTTTTAGCATACCATGGTTGTAGCTTTTGGTAAAAAAAATCAATTCTTGACCGCATTTGTCTAAATTATTTATACTTGAGTTTCACTGTTGTATTTGCTATTGTTGGAGTTGCTAATTGGTAGTACAAAGATAAAGAAGCCTTGATAGTTGATACTCACTTTTATTTTGACCGATAAGCCGGAATTAATCGATATGAATTAGTTCATGTCTTTATTTTCAATCATCAATATTATATATATATAAAGGAGGATACGCGGGAGGTTAGGTGGCACTCTAAGATCGTCTCAATCTATTTTTATATTTTTCTGAAATTTTAGGATTTTAAACATTAATAAATAAAAAATATCTTTTAACATATTAGAATTAGAATATGTGTTCGAATTCATTAAGTAGAAGAGTTCGAATTTATAGAAAAGACGTATAATTAGAAGTTCTATCGGAATCAAAAGTAGAATAGGTATTTTTATAAGGCATATGATTAAAAATTCTATTGGAAGTAGAATAGGAATTTGAATCTATAGGGAATAAGAGTTTTAATTTATAGAAAAAACATATAATTAAAATAACAAGTTGTAGAATAGGTGTTCGAATTTATAGAGGGAAATAATTTGAATTTATAGAGAATACATATAAATAAAAGTTTTGTATGAACTAGAATAAGTGTTCGAATTTATAAAAGAAAATAATATGTAAAATATATTATTAAAAATTCTATTAGAAATAGAATATGTGTTCGAATTCATATAAAAGCTTTTTAAACATGTTACATTACGTGTAATTTATGTTTTTAGTTTCGTATGATCATTCATGAGTATTTCTTCTTTTTAATCGGATGAACTATTTGTGGACCATTTAGTGCTACAGGAAGATTTACAAGAAGCAAGAAAGATGGAAGATATCAATTTAATTGTAACGTTTGATCACGCTCACTAATCACCTTAAATTTCACTGTTTCTAATGCATTTTTGTACTATTTAAACAATTATATCTATTATTTATTTGAGCTTTTGTGATTTTATTATGATATCTTAATTTTATACGTCTTATAAGTTATACACTTTAATATTTTTTAAGTGGTACAAGAATTCTTAATATTTTTTATTTTTGATTTATGAGAGATTTTTAATACGTCAATATGTTTATTATTTAGATTTTCTTTGATTTAATGTGTGATTAATGTTGACCCTAAAAACCATTTATTTTAGTATGACTCTTCTAATTTGTTATATGCTTTACGGGATATATAGATCATAGAATCATTTCAAATTTATAATCATTAATTTTTTTTTAATTTTTAAAATTTTAGAATTTTAAATACTAATAAATAAAAAGATATAATGTGTTCGAATTTATAGAGGAGAAGTGTTCGAAATATAGGGGAGAATTGTTTGAATTTAAAAGAAAGATATATGATTAAAATTTTTATTGGAAGTAGAATATGAGTTCGAATTTATAGAGAGTAAGAGTCCGAATTTATAAAAAAAACATATAATTAAAAGTTCTATTGAAAGTAAAATAGGTGTTTGAATATATAGAGGATACATATAATTAAATATTTTACTGGAAGTAGAATATAAGGACGATGGTGACATCTTTTACGATCTTCTAAAATTATATATTTTTTATATAAGTTAATCATACTTTTATTAGGAAAATTTATTCATAAATCCAATACTATTCTCATAAAAAAGTCTTCGTATTTAAAAAGAAAAGAATTGATGTGTTAACATGATAAAAGAACATTCTCATGCAGGAATCCTAAATAAATACAAGAGTATCTATAATATGAAAAAGAGAAAATAAGATGTATTTTCATTTTTTAAAACTCCACAAATTTTAGAAAGTTTAGAAATAGTAAAATTGGAATTCACTCTATTTTTAGGTTTTGATTTTAAGGAAAAATGTTATTGTATAAGATAAGTATCATCAATAATAATATGTAATGATGTTGGAATTTCGATCCAAATGAGAACGGCTCGAAACATGTTTAATAGGGAGACGACTCACAATAAAAGACCCTATTACTATTAAAATTTTGATATTGATATTATAAATTTCATTGTATTTTTAGGATTCGATATTTTTGTATAAACATTATTATACAAGTAATATATGTAAAAGGTTGGGTTTTGACCTTAACGAGAGCGGCTTAAAAGGAATAATCGTGTTTAACGAGAAAGCGGTTAATTAGAGAATACCGTGTTGAATATTAAAATCTAATATTGATGATATATCTTTTTTTTCCTGAAAATTTAATATTAAAATTTAATTAGGAGACGTCTTATACGATTTTTTAGAACTAAATATATTTTATTTCTGAAAATTCTTTATTTTAATTTTTTTATACAAATTATTTATACTTGCATTAGACAAATATATTCATAAATTCAATATTATTTCATTAACCAAAAGTCTTCGTATTTAAAAAAATTGATGTGTTAACATAACAGGAAGAAATTTCCTTGCGGAGACTGATACTCAAATATAAGATGCATTTTCATCTTTTAAAACTCCATAAATATTAGAAAGTTTAAATAATGTGAAAATTGAAATTTACTCTTTTTAAGGTTTAAATTTTTTAGAAAAATAAGTTATTTTATAAGATAAGTGTCATCAATAATATCTAATGAAGTTAGAATTTCGGTTCCAAATAAGAATGGTTCGAAACATATTTAACGGGAAAACAGCTCACTAGAAAAGATTGTACAATTTGACACTAAAATCATAATTTTTTTATTTAATTTTTAGGGTTCGATTTTTATGGATAAAAATTATTATATGTCTTTATAATATACGTTAAAGTTGAGATTTCGGTTTTAACGAGAGAGCGGCTCAATCGAAAAAATCGTGTTTAACAAGAAATCGGTTCATTAAAGAAGATTATGTAACTACTAAAATTTATTATTAACAATATGAGATAAAATAAGTATTTATTGATTTTTTTAAAATATAATTTTAATGCCGCCGCGAAGCGCGGCTATATCGGCTAGTATTTTATAGAAAGTACGATCTTCTTAAATTATATATTTTTTATATAAGTTAATTATACTTATATTAGGAAAATCAATATATATATATATATATATATATATATATATATATATATATATATATATATATATATATATATATATATAATGGAGGATAGCGGGAGTTTAGGTGGCGCTCTAATATCGTCTCAATCGATTTTCTTAATTTTCTAGAATTTTAAACACTAATAAATATAAAAATATCAATTAGCATATTAGAAGTAGAATAGGTGTTCGAATTTATAAAGGAGAAGAGTTCGAATTTATAAGGAAGACATATGATTAGAAGTTTTATTGGAAGTATAATAAGTATTTATAAGGCATACGATTAAAAATTCTATTGGAAGTAGAATAGGAGTTCGAATTTATAGAGAATAAGAGTTCAAATTTATAGAAAAGATATATAAATAAAAGTTTTACTAGAACTAATAGGTGTTCTAATTTATAAAGGAGAAGAGTTCGAATTTATAGGAAAGACATATGATTACAAGTTCTATTGGAAGTATAATAAGTATTTATAAGGCATACGATTAAAAGTTCTATTGGAAGTAGAATAGGAGTTCGAATTTATAGAGAATAAGAGTTCGAATTTATAGAAAAAATAAATAAATAAAAGTTCTACTAGAACTAGAATAGGTGTTTGAATATATAGAGCAGACATATAATTAAATATTTTATAGAAAGTACGATCTTCTTAAAATATATTTTTTATATAAGTTAATTATATTTATATTAGGAAAATTTATTCATAAATCCAATACTATTGTCATGAAAAAAGTCACCGTATTTAAAAAGAAAAGAATTGATGTGTTAACATAATAAAAGAACAATGAGTAAAAGAACAATCTCATGCAGGAATCCTAAATAAATACAGGAGTATCTATAAAATAAAGAGAAAATAAAATGTGTTTTCATTTTCTAAAACTCCAAAAATTTTAGAAAATCTAGAGAAAGTATAAATTGGAATTCACTCTATTTTTTAGGTTTTGATTTCAAGGGAAAAAATTGTTGTGTAAGATAAGTATCATCAATAATATGTAATGAAGTTAGAATTTAGATCCCAAACGAGAGCGGCTCGAAACGTGTTTAACGGGAAGACGGTTCACTATAAAAAATTGTACTAGCTATTAAAATATCATATGATGTTATAAATTATATTTTATTTTTAGGATTTGATTTTTATGGATAAACATTATCATACAAGTAATATGTGTAAAAGTTAGGTTTTTGGTCTTAACGAGAGAGCGAATCAATAGTAATAACTGTGTTTAACAAGAAAACGGTTCATTAGATAAGACCGTATAAAAGATGTTTAAATATATAATTAATACAAAAAATAAAATGTTTTATTGGAAGTAGAATACGAGGACGGTGGAGACGTCTTATACGATTTTTGAAAACTATACATCTTTTTTCCTAGAAATCCTTTATTTTAACTTCTTTATACAATTTAATTATACTTGCATTACAAAAATATATCCATAAATGTAATATTATTCCCGTAACGAAAAGTCTTAGTATTTTAACTTTTTTTTGATATGTTAACATAACAGAAAGACATTCTCATGCGAAAATTGTAAATAAATACAAGAATATCTATAATATACAGAAAATATAAGATGTATTTTCATCTTTTAAAACTCCATAAATATTAGAAAGTTTAAAGAATATATAAATTGGAATTTACTCTCTTTATATAATGAAGTTAAAATTTCGGTTTCAAATAAGAGCGGCTCGAAACGTATTTAACGGGAAGACGGCTCGCTACAAAAGATTGTATTAGCTTTAAGAATTTGATACTGAAGTCATAATTTTTTTTTATTTTTACGGTTTGATTTTATAGATAAAAAATATTATATAAGTCTTTATAATATATGTTAAAAATTGGGATTTCCGTTTTAACGAGAGAGCGGCTCAATCGAAAGAATCGTATTTAACAAGAAATTGATTCATTAGAGAAGATTATTTAATTATAAAAATTTAATATTTATATTATAATATAACGTAAATGTATTGAATTTTTTTAAAAATATTGTAACGCCGCCGCGAAGCGCGACTTTATCCACTAGTTTTAAAATAAAAGGAGGTATAGGAAGAAGAGTCAAAACCCGTGAATGATGTCTCCTGGCTTGTATCTCTTTCATGAGACACAAACAAGAAAGGTACGCTGCTGCACTGTAAATTTTTATTTTGGGTAATTGTACCCTTCTGATTTCAGAGGATTATTTCTCAATGGTCCTCGCTGGTGGATGCATCGACTCATCCACATCCAAAAATCCATATGGGTGCATCCAGATTTATCTTGGATCCTTGTGATTAATGCAACAGTGGATCTAGGATCGCATTATCTATAATAAAAGAGTAAATTATAGAGTGGTGGTCGGATATTACGTCAATTTTTAAAAAATTGGTTGTGATTTCAAATTTTCAAATAATTGGCTCAAGTTTGTTTTTTTCATACAAGTAAATGTCTACCGTTAAATAGCCCTTAACGACACTAACAGAGAAAAGGTAAAATTGAATTTTTGACATTTTTAGTGGTAGCTTTTTCCAATATGCAAACTCACAACTAGAGGTGGCGAAACGAGCGGCCCGGGCGAGCCGGGCCGGTTTTCTGGCGAGCCAGGTTGGTCAGCCTCCAATTCGTAGACGGCACATGAAGACTGCCGGGCCGTGCCGAGTCGGGCCGGTTCGTAGAGAGGATAACTCGTGTATGGCACGCGGCTTAAGCGGGTTCAACGGCACGTGGTTAACCGGCACGCGGGTTGGCGGTTCACTATTTTTTTTTTAATTGAATAAACACGAACACAGGCGTGCCGGACAGTTGCGGGCCGTGCGGTTCAACAGCTCCGCTTTCTTTTTTCTTTACCTTTTTTCTTATTTTTTCTTTTTTTCTTTTTTGCTGTTTACTTTCTATGCTCTCATCAACTTTACATATAATATATTTTTGTGCCATCATGCTCTGATCTATTTTGTTTTTTCTTATTTTTTCTTTTTCTTTTTTTTTGTTGTTCTCAGATTATTTTGCTATCAGCACATATATAGATTATTTTTTATACTATAATAAAATAGTTGCAGTATAGAATACAACTTATACGAATTTTTCTGAATAAAAGAGGACGGTACCTCATATAAATTTTATTAATAAAAAATTATTTTACAAATGGTGTGAGAGGACTCCTCTCTAAAAAAATGGAACAAACCGCATAAACATATTTAAAAAATTACAAAGCAAACAAATTCTAAAACATATTTAAAAAATTACAAAGCAAACAAATCCTAAAAATAAAAAATTCTACACACTATTTAATTAATCATTCTTCTTGACCCGATTCCGATGAAGTATCCATTGTCATCCATGGATCGTCTTCTCCGTCCGAGTCATCTTCTTTCTTTCCTTGTTTATAATATAAAGAGAAAATAAGATGTGTTTTTATTTTCTAAAACTCCAAAATTTTTAGAAAATTTAGAGAAAGTATAAATTGGAATTCACTCTATTTTTTATGTTTTGATTTTAAGGAAAAAAATTGTTGTGAAAGATAAGTAACATCAATAATATGTAATGAAGTTAGAATTTCGATCCCAAACGATAGCGGCTCGAAACGTGTTTAACGGGAAGACGGCTCACTATAAAAGATCGTGCTAACTATTAAAATATCATATGATGTTATAAATTTTATTTTATTTTTAGATTTGATTTTTATGGATAAACATTATCATACAAGTAATATATGTAAAAGTTAGGTTTTTGGTCTTAACGAGAGAGCGAATCAATAGTAATAAATGTGTTTAACAAGAAAGCGATTAATTAGATAAGACGGTACAAAAGATGTTTAAATATATAATTAATAGATAAAATAAAATGTTTTATTGGAAGTGGAATACGAGGACGGTGGAGACATCTTATACGATTTTTTAAAACTATACATCTTTTTTCCTAGAAATCTTTTATTTTAACTTTTTTATACAAGTTAATTATACTTGCATTACAAAAATATATCCATAAATGTAATATTATCCCCGTAACGAAAAGTCTTCGTATTTTAATTTTTTTTGATATGTTAACATAACAGAAAGACATTCCCATGCGGAAATTATAAATAAATACAAGAATATCTATAATATACATAAAATATAAGATGTATTTTCATCTTTTAAAACTCCATAAATATTAGAAAGTTTAAAGAATATAAAATTTTGAATTTACTCTATTTATATAATGAAGTTAGAATTTCGGTTTCAAATAAGAGCGGCTCGAAACGTATTTAACGGGAAGACGGTTTGCTAGAAAAGATTGTATTAGCTATTAGAATTTGATACTGAAGTCATAAATTTCTTTTTATTTTTACAGTTCGATTTTATAGATAAAAAATATTATATAAGTTGTTAAAAAGTTGGGATTTCGGTAACGAAAGAGCGGCTCAATCTAAAGAATCGTATTTAACAAGAAATTGATTCATTAGAGAAGATTATTTAATTATTAAAATTTAATATTAATATTATAATATAACATAAATGTATTGAATTTTTTTAAAATATTGTAACGCCGCCGCGAAGCGCAGCTTTATCAACTAGTTTACATATAAAATAGATATATTTCAGGTAACTTACCTAAAATGTATCTTAGGTTCCCTATTCTCATATTTATTTGTATGATTATTCTTGATCACCCAATACTTTGGCCCCCAACAAATTATTAAGTCAAGTAAACACAAAACTAATAAGTTTGCAATAATGGGCATGTTTGGCACTAACTTAAAATAAGTTCTTATGGATTTATTTTCGAATAAAAATTTCATATTTTGATAAAAAAAATTTATATAAGTATTTAATTTATGTTTGAGATTCTATAAATTGCAAAAAAAAGTTACTTTTTTCAAAAAAAATTAATAATCTCTAAATTTATCTTAAAATAAGTTATCTTATTTTCAAAAATAAATTTTCCAAAACACCCCAATATAAGGGATTACTGATCACATATTTACAATGTAACTTTTGTTTGTACAAAAATTAGCACCGACGCATTTCTGGTTGTCATGCATATACTGCTTCCTTTCCCCTTTTTTTTTTCTTATTCTTCTTCTTCTTCTTCTTTCTTTTCATTCTTTTTTTTTCTTTCTTCTTCTTCGGAGCATGCATGGAAATTTAGGGGGTGTTTGGGAGAACTTATTTTCAGAATAAGTCAACTTATTTTAATTAGAGATTCCTAAATTTCCAACTTATTTTTGCAACTTATTCAATCTCAAACATACACTAAATACTTTTATAAAAAAAATTATCAAAATATAAAATTTTTACCCGAAAATATGTCCATAAACCCTCAAAAGAAGCTTAGCCAAACACCCCCTTAGTATAGTGGCAAAAATTCATTCTAGAACTCCCATAAATAAACGTTCGATCTCAATTTATCCTAAAACTCACATATTATTAAATTGATAATTTTTTCTATCCTAATTTGAAATAATGGGATAAATGAATATTCTCATTAAATGCATTAATTTAGGCCTGTCAACGAGTCGGATTCGGCTCGGATCGGCCAAAATCCATATCCAAATTCATTTAATTTTAGCGTATTCGGATCGAAACGGATCACACCTCAGCTATTTTAGAGGCCGATCCATATCAATCCATTTGGTTTAATGGATAATCGGATCGGATTTCAGATATCCATTGCTCCATTTATATTTAGAATATAATAAAATTAATTATATATATATTATTCACCATTTAAAAGTAAATTAGCAACACTTGAAAAATTAAAATCTAGTATTCCAATGCGTAAAATTTAAGTAGCAATCCAAAATTAAAATTTATTTCAATGATACTATTATTCAACATAATGCTAACTAAAAAGGTTAAATACAAGTTTAAATCAAACAAAATAAATATATCAAATCAAGTATTTCAAGTTTATAAAATGGCTATCCAAATATATTTTTTCTCAGCTTAGAGTTTAGCCCATGCTAAACAATTAACTTGAAAGAGATGTATGAAAACGTTAAATTAGGTATTAGACTTAAAGTTTTTCGTAAATAAACTTATTATAATATAAAATGCTTTACATTTTATACGTAGAAAAAATTATACAATATATAGTATATTATTATATATTATATAATTAAATGGATCGAATCGTGGATCAGCCAATCGGATCAGTCTAAATCTATATCCAATCCATTTATTATTCAAATCATCTTTATCGGATCGAATATTTTTCAGATCAATTATATCCATTTAAATCAGTTTGGATCGGATCAAATATCGATCTATTGAGAGGTCTATATTAATTGATAAATTTTATTGGAAGCTTTAAAGGTCCTGTAAACATAAATGAATATTTGTTAAAGTTGAAGTTATATATATATTTGTAGGATATATGTCATCTAATCAAAAAATTCATAAATTCATTTATATTTTAATATGTTTTAATAAATTCTAAATATTTTATCTATACAATCTTTTAAATAATCTCAAGTATGTTAAAATAGTTCAGTTACACTATATTTAATCTATATATATAATACATGTATGTATGTTACTGAGTGCGAAAAAAATATATGATATTAATTTTAAAATTTCAACTACTGTTCTCTATATATATTTGAATTTTAAATTTTAAAATCATAAAAAGATAAAGTAAAAATAAAAACTAAACGAATAGATATTCATTTATCGATAATTGAATACAATACTCATTTATCAATAAATAAATAATTTCGTTAAATTAATCTATTTTCTTGATTCAAATGCATTCATTTATGTAAGTTGGATTGTAGTTGCCATGTGGTAAATAAAAATTATACAGATAATTTATAGAAAAGTATTCACTTAGTGGTACATTCCTCATATCTATATTTTTAATAAGTACATCTATATCTATAATTTTAACCAAGTTATTCACATTGGTTAGATTTATTAGTCATCATAGATCTTTTGTAAAATTTAAAATCATTTATTACTATATTATTAAATAATATATTATATTTATAACAATTTAAAATAATAATAATAATAATAATATATTAATCTTAAAATATAGCCAAGCCATTCATGTTGGAGTACAGCTTAACAAATTTTAGTTAACTATTAATTTCTATCAATATAGTCAATTAATTTAGCCAATGATGGTTTTACTAGTTAATTTACTAATTAAAGTGATTAGTTAGTTAATTGACTACTATTCCCTCCGTTCCACAATACAAATCTCTTTTGAAAAAATTACGCATTTTAAGAAAAGACTAATTATATGATACATTTTCTCTTACATCCGTTATAAATGCATTGACTTTTAAGAATATGAATTATTTTATACTCTTAATTATTCTTCATTAATTGCTATACAATTTTCAAAAAAGGTAATTTAGAAAAAATGATAAAAAATTTACATTGAAAACTGAAAATGTTGCTATACAATTTTCAAAAAAGGTAATTTAGAAAAAATGATCACAAATTTACATTGAAAACTGGAAATGGACATATATTATGAAAAAAAATTCTCTCAAAACATCAATACTAATACTAAATCCTGAATGGAAAAAATGTTATGTCATGCTGACATCATAATTAATTCAGAAAATATAAATGGCCGCTGCTTTCCAAAGAAACCCTAAACCATCCTTTCTCTCGCTCTGACGTTTTGTTTTCTGCTGCCGTGCTTTCTTCTCTTCCTTTTCCCATGAATAAACAGATTTGAAATTCCATAACTATAATCGATCATCAAATCATGGAATTTGTGCGTGATGAGATTTCTCTCAATCAAAATCAACCCTATAATCAAGTCGGTATTGATGGAAGTGTATCTCAGGTATTGATTGTCGATGTGAATATTAATCGTCATCATTGTCTTCTTCTAACAACTGCTTTAATTCAGATTAAACCTTCGTCTGGTGTTGGTAAAAAACGTGGGAGACCTAAAAAAGAAAATCATGGAGTTGCATCTGTGGCATTGATTATAGATATGTATTGAATTGTCTTTGTATTATTTGTTTGTTAGAGGCGTAAATAAACCTATGGAAGTATTATCTTACTATATATTTTTTGCATGTGAATGGTTCTGGTAATCAGATTCTTAGTTCGAGTTCTTCATCTGGACTTCTTCTCAATCAAAATCAACCATTTAATCAAGTTAATATTGATGGAAGTGTATCTCAGGTATTTGATTGTCTATGTGAATATTAATCGTCATCATTATGGTATTCTAACAACTGTTTTATTCAGATTAAAACTTCGTCTGGTGTTGATAAAAAATGTGGGAGACATAAAAAAGAAAATCGTGGAGTTGCATCTGTGGTATTGATTATAGATATGTATTGCATTGTCTTCGTATAATTTTTTTGTTAAATACATAAATAAACCTATGGAAGTAGTGTCTTAGTATATATTTTTCGCAGGTGAATGGTTGTCGTAGTTAGATTCTTAGTTCGAGTTCTTCGTCTGTACTTTCTAAAAAACCTGGGAGACCTATACAGTACTCCGTTCAAGAAAATTCAATAGATAATAGTGCATCAAGTAAGTTTTCTGCATAGCAGGTAAAGATTGTTATGCTACTTAATGAAAATTAATCTTTCTAATTTGATATCTATTTAGGGATAATGCCTGCTACCGCTCAAGTTCAACATAGGTAAATAAATCGACGCAACTCTATTTTGTTATATTGTTTTCATTGATTTAACCATGTTAAATCTTCTCTTTGTATTTAACAGTGGGAAAATTGATCCTGCTTATGTCACTCCTGATTTCACATCTGATTTTGGTCGTACAATCTTTGAAGAACAGACTCCATTAATACTTGCAGACATTACAAATGTACATGGTATGTGTTTTGGTTGGGATATTATTTAATACCAGATTAGGCTATCTATAATGCAATGTGAACATTCAATTTTTGGATGTTGTGTTGTTTGAAAAGTTAAATAGTTAACGCCATTAATATTCAATATAATAAATCTACAAATTATGATTTTTTAGTGATCTGTTTACAGGTATAAAAGAACCTGTAAAATGAGGTAGACCTTTGAAAAATAAAGATGTGATGACTGTGTCGGAAAACTTATCTTCTAAAGGAAAAAAGGTTTTTTCACAAACCTTACATGAAACATCCACCTCATTGCATAATATTGAATCTCAACTGACAATCAATACACTAATGCTCAGTTGCCTCACAGATATACAAATACGATCAAATCTTGGAGAGACTAAGAATCTTGGAAAACGTATTTGCAAATGTAATTTGACAACTGAGTTTGGTGGTACAGTTTTTGAAGGACATACTCGATTGATTCTTGGAGACATCATAAATGGATATGGTATGTCTTTTGGTTGGGATATTATTCAATCCTAATTGAGTCTACATATAACACCATTAATCTTCCAAACATGCATTTCCAAATTTTCCCACTAATTTTAATCCATGTGCAGGTATGAACGAACCTGAAAATCTTGGAGAGACTACGAATCTTGGAAAACGTATTTGCAAATGTAATTTGACACCTGAGTGTGGTGGTACAATTTCTGAAGGATATACTAGATTGATTGTTGGAGACATTACAAATGGATATGGTATGTCTTTTGGTTTAGATATTGTTCGATCCTAATTCAGTCTACCTATAATGCATTTTCATCCTTCAATATTTAAATGTTATGATGTATGAAAAGGTAAATAGTTAACACCATTAATCTTCCAACTTTACATTTTCAAATTTTGTTTCAATGTTGATCTATTTGTAGGGATGAACGAACCTGTAAAACGTGGTAGACCTTTGAAAGATAAGGAAATTTTGGTTGTGACTGATAATTTGTCTTCTAAAGTAAAAAGGTTTTTTTTTCTTACATAACATTAAACAACAAATATGTTGCATCACATTTATTCTCAATATACTAACATGTACCTATTTTTCAGTTGCCTGACAGATTTACAAATACGATCAAATCTTGAAAAGACGAAGAATGTTCATGGTATTGCTAAATTATGTACAATTGTGTAGTAACTGAAATTCCATAAATTGTCATGGTTATACAATTATTTACTAATATTCTTCATTTGTTCTAGGTAAACGGAAAGTATATATTAGACCACGGGATTTGGAAAAAGTATTTGCACAACATTCTAAGGAAATTGGTAATATCAGCCAAAAAATATCCAATCTAGACTTATTCAGTCTTATTTTATTTAATCTCTTTATTAATATTGATATCTGATCTGCAGGTTCGTCCATAACAGCACCGCAAGAAGCAATTCAAGATCATGGGAGACAGGACTTGGATACAGAGTTAGGTTCAGATGATGCATTGACAAATCATAGTGATGCAGTTAATGACTTTGAAAATTTTGGTATACTATAGTTTTCCTTTTTTTAAGCAAATTTTTAATTTTCCAATCATTTGTTCATTTTTTTTATTATTAAAAATCTTCACTATACAAAATAGATGACAATGATGTATATAATTCTAATGGAAATGATGAAAATTTTGAAGATGACTTATCATCTTCTGATATATACCTCGATTTGGAAGACAACGATGATGGCATCTGACAAAATGCAAATGGATCTGTTCATTTTTTTGGACCTGATAGCATAACCTCAAAGATCTGCCACCATGTCCTGAATATATCAGTCTTGGTCCTCCTTCAAAGCAGTGTAAATTTTGTGTAGCCATTATGTGGAATGAAGAACACGTTAATAAGCAGGTAAAAAATGGTGATCCTTTATTTTCAATATGTTGTTGCAAAGGGCAAGTAAGTTTGCCAAAAGTAGAGGCTGTTCCGCAATATTTGTCAAAGTTGTACTCTGATCCAGTAAGGGGTCCACCATTCTTGCAAAATATACTTGTCTACAATTCAATGGTTTGTATGACCTCTAATGGTGGTAAGATTGATCATTCAATAAACAAGTCAAGAGGACCTTATGTTTATAAAATTATTGGTCTTCATTATCACCAGTATGGAAGTTTAATGCCTGATGATGACAAGACTCCCAAATTTTGTCAGCTTTATATATATGACACTCAAAATGAAGTCAATAATAGAATGAGGGCTGTGAACAAAGATAATGGCAATGCTGTTGATGCAGATGTTTTGAAAGGATTGCTTGATATGTTAGATCAGATAAATCCATTGGTCAAAAAATTCCGTATGGCGAGAGATCGTTTTGAGAAAGATAAAATTGTTGATTTGAAGATTGTTATGAAAGTTCCCAGGACAGAAAGTGGATGTGAAAATAACATGACTGATGGTGATGAAGTGGCTGCGCTAATTGTTGGAGAACCTGGATACACATGTGGAAAGCGCGATATTCTCATACAAAATAAGATGGATCATTTAGAATGAATTAGTGATGTGCATCCATTGATGATGCCACTACAATATCCATTGTTGTTTCCACGTGGCGAGGATGGTTTCCATGAAAAAATCAAGTACTCGGAAATTAATAAAATTGGGCAAAAAAAGAGGGAATATGTTTCTATAAAAGAATTTTATTCTTATCAATTTCATATTCGGCCAGATGAAGGTATTTAACTTTATTAATTTTTTTCTTGTTTCAAAAATCTAAATGAAATATACTATAGTTTTATAATCCTTTTGGTATTGTGTATAGGTCAGACTTTGCGATATGGAGGAAGATTGTTTCAGCAATATGTTGTAAATGTTTTTTCATCAGTTGAATAGTCTAGACTGACTTGGTTAGCACTAAACCAAGACAAATTGAGAAGTGATCTCTATCACAATTTAAAAGATATCATGACAAAAGATGACTTGGTTGATCCGTCCACAGTTGGAAAAGAATATATTCTGCCATCATCCTTCACTGGGTCTCCAAGATATATGCAGTAATATTTTATGGACTCTCTTGCTATTTGTCGTGAAATTGGTTATCCAGCAATATTTTTGACGATGACATGTAATGCTCAGTGGGAAGAAGTTCAAGAAATGTTGAAACATGTACCATCTAAACAACCACAAGATAATCCTGATATCTTGGCGAGGGTTTTCAAATTGAAGTTGGATCAGCTATATGATGATATTAAGAATAACAATTTTTTTGGAAAATGTGTTTCAAGTATGATTTTAGAAATCTATTAAATTATACATGATTTCAAAATAATAACTTTAATATTAAATCAACTAACTGTTGTTTGTTTTTAACTTTGTTGCAGTTATGTATGTTGTTGAATATGAGAAAAGAGGCCTCCCACATGCTCATATATTGGTCTGGCTTGATTCAAAATTCCTGAATTATTTACACAGTAATATAGACAAATTTGTTAGTGCTGAAATTCCTGATTGGCGAAAGGATATATATATATATATATATATATATATATATATATATGGGTATGCAGCTGTGAAGCAGTTCATGATGCATGGACCATGTGGTCCTGGATATGAAAATTCTCCTTGCATGAAAGGTGGTAGATGTACAAGGAATTTTCCAAAAAAGTAAGATATTGTGGCATAGAATTTATCAAAATGTTTGTTCTCGATCTATGTGCTTATTTGAAAAGATATTTGCACAGGTATTGTTCAACAACAATGTTTGATGATTCTGGTTTCCCAATTTACAGGAGAAGGAAAACAGGACATACTGTTAAATGCAGGGGTGCCGTGTTGGATAATTCCTGTGTTGTCCCATATAACAGAATCTTTTGGTCCGTTATATGTGTCATATGAATATCGAGATTTGCAATCATGGTCGCTGTATTAAATATCTGTTCAAGTATTGCTTAAAAGGATCAGACAGAGCTACAGTATTGGTCAAATCTACAAGTTCAAATGAAGCATCTAGCTCTTCATCAAGGAAACCTCGGAATGAGATAAAAATGTATTTAGATGGGCGGTATGTACTGTTACCCAGTAAAGAACAATTGTAGATGGGGGGTTGAATACAATTGTATAAGATTTTCGACTTAAACAGAAATAATAACACAAGTATGAATAAATAACATCTTTATTAACTCTGATATAAAACTGTTACAAACTCTCTCAAGAAATTCTTATGTTCTTGAGAGCTGCTAGGTTACAAGATAACTCGTGTAAGCGATTACATAATGTAAAACCTAAACTGTGTTTATATAGTGTACACAGCTGCACTATCAATTACAAGATATATCAAATCAATTACATACGTCTCTTAATACATATCTTGAATAATAGTTGCGTTCCTATAAATCAGGAACCGACATGTCAATCTCCCTTGATTCCTGGACTGATGTATATTCTTGTGTAATACTGATCAGCCTCCAATACTGATGATAGTCTAATACTGACAGCATATTATTGATGACGTCAGCATCAGTATCTGATCAGTAGTCCAGATCCTGATCATCACTTGAATCAATATCTAACAATCTCCCCCAATTTGTACTTTGTGAAATAAAGCACAAATTCCTTGATTCGGTGATGTCAAAAACTCAAAACAAACTATTACAAGAAATCCTCAGGCTTAGTCTCAGAAATTCTCACAAAGAAATTACTCATCTGCAAGAAACTTGATAATAATTCTTCTTCTTTAATTTCGAGAATTTGAATCAATCTTTTCTTCAGATTCCTAAGTTCTTCATCTTCCTCATTAATCTGATAAATACCTGCCCTGAGATTCTGAATTGAGCTTCTCGGTAAATCTAAATCTCCCAACAGTAAATATGCAAGTTCTTTTCCATCAGGATTCAGAGATAATTGTTCTTGATAAAATATCACTTCTTTAACAGCTGAACCCCTTTGCATTTCAACTTTTTGTCCTACTGTATTCAAGTACACGGGAGTATAAATACCATCATACCTTTATCCTCCATCAAAATGTCTGCATCTAATAGTTTTGAGAATCATGGTACACCAATTATTGTAAACATCAGCTTCCTTATCATGAATTCTTTTATTCTTCAGCAGATAAAGAACGTATTTCAGTTCTTTTGTTGATTTGCACAACACCTCCTGAATAGTCAGCTTCTTGACACTCTTGTCTTTCATGAAATACAATAACTTGTCTACCTTCTTAGAATCAACATTGCAAGCAACAATTGCAACAGCTTCAAGTTCCCAAAGATCATCAACTATTAGTTTATCACCAATTCTTTTCACTAGAATATGTTGATCTGTCTGTCCAGTAGAGATAATTTCAGTTCGATTATGACCAATACCTCCTCTAGTGTAAGGTTCTAAACCCTTCAAGCTAGACTGAATATTTGCCCAAAGTAAATTAGATTTTCGAAGAGTTTGTGAAGTACCAACTTCAGAAATTAAAGGAAGTTCAGTCATAAGAGTACTTGATTTAAAAATAACTGATCCTTGATTCAACCATTCATCAGTACTCTCCCCTTTCTTGTTGTTGTTCTTCTTCTTAACTGGCATCTGTTGATGTTTTGGAACAGGTCTACTTCGATCATACCACAATAATCTGTTTGAACCAGCCAGATCTTCCAAGTACTTTCTGGTTTCTTCAACCTCAGTATCTTTTGCTCTTTTTCTGGCCTCCTTTTCTTGTTCATCAACTTCCAGATTGTGAATTTCAACCACAACAGTAAGAATCATGACCTCAAGTTCTTTCAAGATTTCAGCTTCATCAGAATCAGGAATAGCAGATTGAGTAGTTCTCACAGTAACTTTACCTCTTCTAGCTAACTGTGGTCTTTCATCAGCAGCTTCTTCAGGTACATTAAATTTGTTATCTAGAGTCGGTGTAAGAAGTATTGGAGATTTCTTCTTCTTTACTTTCTGAGAATCTTCAGTTATCTCCTCAATTGTGATTCCACTAGACCTTGTCTGTCTTGAGCTTGTTTGAATAGGCTTTCTTCCTCTACCTCTGCTTCTACCTCCTCTGCCTCTTCCTCTACTTGCAGCAGGAGCTTCTTTCTATTTAGCAATTCCCTCAAGAATCTTCTTTTGTTCTATTAAGATCTCTTGAGTACTCATGTAAGAATTCTCTGCAGAGATCAAAGCCAGTGCCTCCCTAGCATGATGCTGTTGAACATTAATATCATTGTGATATACAATTTCACTCTCACCTGACTTGGAAGTAATCTTCTTAAAGAGATGTGGAGCATCTTCTATCTCAGCAATAAACAAATCCTCATCTTCTTCAGGAATTGTTGGAAGTAATTGATTCTGACCAGATAGTTGAGATTGTTCTTCTGTCAGAATTTGAGACTGCACCATTGTTCTTACTGTTCTCTTCCCAGACTTAGAAACATGAGTTGACTGCTTGGTTTGAGTTTGAGACACACTTCTCCTTGTTACCAAAGCAGCATCAGAGGTTCCTGGTGCATATGACTGAGCACCACCATCATTTCCAGAAGTATCATCATCCTTTCTTACAATTGGATTAGGTGTGCATTTTGTTTTGACCACCTTCTCCCCCTTTTTGACATCATTAGCATCATCAGTAGGATCAGTCAATAAAGATAAGATAAGTTGGAGAGAATCTTCAATATTAGTCATCCTTGAGGACAAAGTGACAACCTTATCTTCCAAGGTATCCATCCTTGTGGTGAAGGCAGTGCTTAAACGTTGAAGCTATTTAGTAGTGGCAATCTCAGAATAATCCTTAACAAACCGAGCATGAAATTTTTCATTATCACTCTTGACAAAATTAATTTCATCTTTCAACCCTTTTGCCAGAATAGTTGTAGTCTTCAGATGAGCTTTGAGATTAGGATCAGAAATATTAGTAGCTATATGACTGGAGTGAAAAAGTGCATTATTGAAATTTATATCAGCAGAAGGCTGATTCCACTCAGTATACCATTCAGATCTTCTTGCAGCTTGAATATGTTCAGGAAGAAGATTGCTGTAATCTCCTATGATCTCAACTTGAGCAGCTGTAGATTTACCCATAGACTCCATAAACTTATTGGATGATCCATAAGTAGATCCTAGACTTGCTTTCATGACAGCATTAAGCTGAGCCGCTTCAGGATCATTATCAGCAGCATCATCATCATCATCATCATCTGAGCTATCATTAGCCTCAGGAATTCTATCATCCACATTGCCTTCAGGATTCATAACTCCTTTCAATTTTAAATCAACAGCAGATGGTACTGTTGTATCTTGAAAACCTGCATTCAGATTAGAAACAATTCCTATATCTCTCTGTTTTTCTAAAGTGATCTCATCACTTCTCACAACATTACCTAAGTTACTTTCAATAGTTACTGCTACTTCACTAGTAGTTTGAAACTTCTCACTCTGTTCTACCTCTCCTTTTTCCAGTTCAGGAGACTGCCTCTCTTCACTCTTCTTTTTCTCTAATTGTTCACTCTCTTTCTCACAAGAAAAGTTCTGGCTCAACAAATTCAAAGAAATAAGAGGTGGCTGAGAGGAGTGGACTGAAGTCATACAAATAGAGGTATCCCTTGTCTCAGGTCTATCTGTAATCATTCTATCAGTAGTAAAAGAAGTAGAGATAAAAGTGTTACCTGATGAAGTTGAGATAGATTCCATTGGTCTTGAAGAAAGTGGTTCAATGAGCAGTGGAATATTTGGATCAGAAATACTTTCATCAGGATTGACATCTGTAACTGGAGAATGACTTGCATCAGTATGTGCTACCAATGGTTCTTGTGTAGCCTGAGGTTGTGAAGCTGCTTTAACACTTTAAGTCAAAGGTTCTTGTGTGCTTCCCTCAAATGCAGTGTCTTTAAGTATCTCATCACATTCAACAATGTGCGTATCATGAGCATCTTTATATTTCAGACTTTGAGCTAAGTTAAATTCAATTTCTGGAATCCCTTGAGCAGTGTTAGGAAACTCCTGTGCTGATGTGAGCTTGCCTGCATCTTCACTTTGAGAAGATGGTTCTTGTGGGGCAGGAATGTTCTTCTCTTCACCTTCCCTTTGAGAAAGTGGTTCTTGTGGGACCATTCCTTCAGAAATGTCTGCACCCACACTTTAAGTGAGTAGTTCTTGTAGGACTGGATCTTCAATAGCCGCTGAACTCTTTTGAAGTTTAGGTTCTTGTGGGCTTGATCCTTTCAGAGGTGAAGTAATCCTCTGTTTCTTCTGTCTATGAAAAACCTTTGCTTCAGCTTGTCTCTTTATCTGAAGAGGTGTTGGTTTATGACCAAGCTGAGCAACAATAGCATTTACTTCATCCATAGACATCTCAATTATTCTTCTCTTTGGAGATGTAGGTGCTGCAGAATCAGAAATCTCAACAGTCTTTACAGGTGATGTATCAGGAGTAGAGATATCAGGAATGACAGATGTGTTAGGAACTGATGATTCATCAAGATCAATATCATCATTAAGATTCTGCATATCTTCAGGAATATAATACTGACTCTTGTTGACTATCCTTCTTCTTTTCTTTGGCTTTACTGGCTTAATCAATTCAGCAGTAACAGGAGCAGCAACTTCCTTTTTCTTCATGATTATTGAGATGGTCTTGTCATCATCACTATCAGAATCAGAAACCTGTTGCAAAAACTTTCTCTTTTCACCTGTTTCTTTAGATACTCCAGCCTTAATCAAAGACTCATCAATCAGAACCCCTTGTGACTTCTTTTGAGTGAGGGTTGTAGTGGAGAAGTGTTTTGATCCTGATTGTCTGCCAGACACATCAGATCTAGCTGACTTCTTTTCTTTTACAACTGATGTCTTTTGGGAGACACCAGAAGTGGTTGACTGTTTAGGTAACTGTTTATGGTATGTGCTTGTGTCAGGAACAGGATGTGTTTGGTCCTGTCCCATAGCACTTGTGGCTGGGCCATAAAGTGCAGGCAATCTCTTTTTCAAGAGAACCCAGACCCCATCAGGAATGTAAGGATTTCCTTCAAAACCATTTGCCTTATCCGATTTAACCAAAGATTTGATATTGTTTTCAGAAATCTTAAAGATAGGCAAAACTGTATCATTTTCAAATTCAACATTGGGACATAAATGAGAGAAAATTAATTGAAAAAATCTAATAAAACAGACTTAACCACATTTATCTGTTTCTCTAGCATTTAATGCTCTCAGAATAAAAGACCCATAATCAAACATAATATCATGAATTAGAGAGTACCCAATGTGAACTGAAGAGGTTGGTAGTGCATCAAAGTTTGAGACTTTGTTCAAGAAGCACCTACTGATGGTATCAAAGAAGAAATTCCATTCCTTCTTAAGCTTGGTTCTGTATAACTCCATTATAACCCAGACTCGTAGCAAACTCCAACAAAGAAGCATCAGTAATTGTTGCTGGAGTCTTACCATTGAGAGGAGGTAATTGTAGAACTTCAACAACCACTTCTGGAGTGACATGATGTGTAACTCCATTGTATGTAAAGGACAAGTTAGGCTTTCCTGAAGGTTCATATACACCAAAGACAGCGGTCTTCCAAACCTGCATTACACACTTGAAAGAAACTTTGGCGGGTACCGTTAAAGCATACTTAATCGGACTAGACGCCAAGAAATCCTGAATGATGTGAAATTTTATTCGATAGTTCCTGATGGTCAAGAACAGCAACAAAGTTGTTAGGAGCAAAAGTGACACCATTGATAACAACCTTATTGTTTACAAATGATGAATTCTCCTTTTTTTTTGTGACAGAGAGAGATTGAAATTTTGAACAATTAGGGTTTATGTTCGCACAGTGATACAGAGAAAAGACAATACTGATAGTTTTGAGAATAATGAATCAATTTAGAAAAATAAATTGATTTTAGACAAACTAATGATTTCTCAAAGACAGGTGTCAGTAATCGATTTGTGCAAAATAAGTAATGGACCAAAGTACGTGAGAGAGTGGTGATAACCGCATGTGACACGACTTACGATGTGTATCTATATGTATCAATGAATAAAACACACGCGCTCGTATTTTCAAGAAATGCATTTGTGATAATGATTAAAAATATGACAATAAAATATTTAATTTAAAAAATTAAATATCACTATCTCAAAATACCTGGTACCGTTAAAACCAGAATACGAAGCGTTTATTGACTTCGTTACTCTCCCATCTCTATTTAACACCTAGAGACTTGTCCACTATCCCTTTAACTCTTCATTCTCTCCTGAAAATCAAAAACCCTTCACACAACACACCTTTAAACAATGTCAAAACTTACCATCAAGGAAAAGAATCTCCATCTCATAGAGAAGAGAGATATCTTCAGTTATATTCGTGAAGAGTTTGATGCCTTTGATTGGGAAAGGCAACTTGAAACTTTGTGGCTGCAGATGGATGCTGGTCTTGAAGAAATCGAGAGAGAAAGACCTACAAGAGTGATTGACATCGATGCTCTTCTTCAAACAACATTTGCATGGCTTTCCTCTAAGGCATCCTCATCCAACACCACCAACCATTGTTAATGAATATGTCAGCAAAAATAACCTTATCCCATTCAACTTCCACCCAAACAAAGTGGCAAAGATGGGATCTGGGATAGCTGCTTAGCAATGGAGTGGTTTGGACTTCACTTTTTATTTTCCTGTTGAATAGATTAGTAGATAGAGAGAACAAAAAGATGTAATTTTTTGCATGTAATCTCTTTATTATTATCAATGAAAAACTCTGTTTCTCTAATCTTATTCAATGTTTTCTGCATTTTTCTTTTATGTTTATGAACTGTTCTTCAAAGAATTAAATCAGAGAAGTAGACATGAAAACTAATTAAAGCAATCACATAAGTAACTAATTCATTAACAATAACCACAATTAAATCAGAGAACAGAACAATTAGGGAATACTTGAATTATACAAATTATACTGATAGTCGAACCGTTGCATCAGGATTTGATGTTTGACTGACGTCAGGATTGACTTTTCATCAGTATTCGACATGCATCAGGATCTGACAATCATCAGTATTTGGTCTCCCCTTGTTCTCAGAAACTCTCATAGTTTACCATTCCCAATTCATTCACCAATTTTGTTAAAGTAGCTTCAGAAAGTGGCTTGGTGAATATATCAGCTAACTATCGATCAGTAGGAACGAAGTGTAGCTCGATTGTTCCTTCTAGTACTTGCTCTCTTATAAAATGATATCTGATACTAATATGCTTAGTAAGAGAATGCTGGACTGGATTTCCTGTCACAGCAATAACACTTTGGTTATCACAATAAATAGGTATTTTTGAAAATGACAAACCATGGTCCATTAGCTGATTTCTCATCCACATGATCTAAGCACAACAGCTTCCAGCAGCTATGTACTCAGCTTCTGCATTTGATGTGGAGATAGACTTTTGTTTTACTAAACCAAGAAACTAGTCTTCCTCCAAGAAACTGATAACTACCTGAAGTACTTTTCCTGTCTATTTTGCATCCTGCAAAATCAGCATCTGAGTAACCACATAGATTAAAGTCAAACTCTCTAGCATACCAAAGGCCAAGTGATGGAGTGCCTTCAAGTATCTGAAGATCCTTTTAACAGCAATGAGATGTGGTTCTCTGGGGTTTGCCTGAATTCTTGCACATAGACAGGTAGCATACATGATATCTGGTTTACTTGCAGTTAGATACAAGAGTGATCCAATCATACCTCTGTAGTTAGTTACATCTACTTCAGTGCCTTGATCAGGATCAAGTTTTGTAGCTGTAGCTATAGGAGTTGAAGTAGTAGAACTGTCTTGCATGTTAAACTTTTTCAGCAAATTCTTTGTATACTTTGACTGATTGATAAAGATCCCATCATCAGTCTGTTTAACTTGCAGACCTAAGAAATAGCTCATTTCTCCCATCATGCTCATTTGATATCTAGACTGCATTAGCTTTGAAAACTTCTCACACAATTTGGAGTTAGTTGACCCGAAAATGATATCATCAACATAAATCTGAACTAACAGCAAGTCCTTACCATGATTCAAATTAAATAAGGTTTTATCAATTGTACCTCTTTTGAAACCACTTTCCAGTAAGAATTGAGCCAGAGTTTCATACCAGGCTCTTGGAGCTTGCTTTAGTCCATAAAGTGCTTTATCCAGTCTATAGACATGATCTGGATATCTATGATCAATGAAGCTAGGAGGTTGTTCAACATATACCTCCTCTTCCAATTCTCCATTCAGAAAAGCACTTTTAACATCCATCTGGAAAACTTTGAATTTCTTATGGGTTGCATATGCCAGAAAAATTCTGATGGCTTCTAGCCTTGCAACAGAAGCAAAAGTCTCATTATAGTCTATTCCTTCCTGTTGAGAGTACCCCTTTGCTACTAGCCTTGCTTTATTCCTCACAATAGTGCCATCTAAATCTGTCTTGTTTCTGAACACCCACTTTGTACCAGCAATTGATCTACCCTTTGGTCTTGGTACAAGTTTCCAGACTTCATTTCTTTCAAATTCATTCAGTTCTTCTTGCATTGCTGTAAGCCAATCAGCATCCTTTAGTGCATCTTCAACTTTCTTAGGATCCTCCTTTGACAGAAAGTTATTATAGAGGCATTCATTTTGTGTTGCACTTCTGGTTTTACCACCTACATCAGGATTCCCAATAATTAAATCAGGAGTATGGCTTTTGGTCCATTTCCTTGCCGATGGTAAATCATTTCTTGAAAGAACTAGAATTATTAGGAGCTCCCCCTGAGATAGTGCTATCTCCTCCTGAAGTGCTGTCAGGATTATTACTTGAATCTGTTTATGATGAATCTTCTCCTAATGTTTGAGTTGTATCAGTACTAATGGTATTTTGCTGTTGCTCCTGTTTGCACTAAATCACGCAAGCGTACGTGGTCACAAGTAATATAGAATAAAGTTGAGTTCGTTCCCACAGAGATCTGGTTATGGTTTTAATTCAGTTCATGCACCTATGCAACAATGTATGATTATTATGCACTGCTAAGACAAATAACAAAATTTTAATTAACTATAATTAACTAAGAAACAAATTAATAAAACTAAGAATTAACAAACTAACAAGAATTGAATTCTAATTACGTCTGCAAGAGTAACATGGGATCCTAACTTCATTAAATACTTCGCTTAGATCTGACGCCTTTAATCACTATATGCAATGGTTATGATATCTGATCGGATAACACGAAACAAGTACACGCTACTTCTCAGTATACGAATACCAAACTAAACATACATCCACAAAAGAGATAGAAGATGAATAGACACCAATTATGCTTAGACCCTATATGTCTATAGAATTTGAAAACATAACGGTTGAAGAACAGGTTATCCATAAAGATCACACATGGCAATATAAGTATTTTCATCTCATACTACTAATCATGATGATAAACAATCATGAACCTATGCTAGCATGGCAAGTTCTAAATCTCAAGATCCACTTTCACTTCACAAGAGATTAACAAATTAGATGTTCATGACGCATCTATCAAGTAAGCATAACCATACGAGGATATCAAATATACATCACACACAGATCTTTAAAGAAATCAAGATACTAAAGCTCCATAAATAAATCCGTTAGAATCCCATGACAACGATTAGTTCATAATTGAACCTCTCGTCATCATGGGATCTGATGAAACCATGATAAAAACAAAGTATGAAAAGATATAAATAAAACTAAGTAATTGATATGTAATGGTCTACTTAATTACAATGGTAGGATGTGTTTATATAGGCTCTAGAAGTCTTGTCCACCAAGCAATTGCCTTTTTAGAGTTGGAATAGAAGATTGGCAATTTCCGTTCTTGAATGAGAATAGAATTGCAAATTCCATGTGTAGATCTGATTCTGGAATGTTCTAGCCGCCCAAAGCAATTACCATACTTATTAGAAGTAGGAATTATAGCAATTTCCTTGTCAAAGTTGAATTTCTGCAGTTTGGCACATAATACGTTTCCTAAACTGATTCTGTTTTTAAGGAAAATTCGTAGCTAACTTTTCTTCAATATTTTCTGGAACGTTCCAAACGTAATTGGACCTCTGGACCACCTTAGAATGATAGAGAATCGCGATATCTTCACGTGGACTGCTTACGGGCCTCAAACGGACTTCTAGAACTCAAAATATGGCCACAACAGTGTAGACTGCGCAACCCTTCTCAGAAATCCGAATTTTAATCAATTAATTCCCCAAAAATTATAGAAGCATCCACCTTAGTCAAAATTCTCGTAATTCTGCCCAACTAAGCAAAACACATCAAAACTACAACAACTTGAGTCCAAGACAATCAATTTAAGCCGATATGGAACGCTCCAAGTGGATATAAAATCCACTTATCACACCCCCAAACTTAAACTGATGCTTGTCCTCAAGCATAAACAATTACAACTAACTAACTACTAGTACCACTTCCGTAGGTGATCACGGTTGCATTTGGCATATGCAACAAGCCCTTTAAACCCCTAGGCAGCCCCAGTGGACGAGTAAGGTCTCGTGAGGGCCTATAGCGAATGTACCCACAAAATCCATTTAACCTAATGCAATACAATGCATGAATGACAAATGCAACGATCCCCTTCAAACTAACCAAAACCAACTAGCAAGCAAATATCTTAGAGAATACAACTAAATCCAAATAGAGCTCGACTAAATTCCCGTATACTAACAATACATGAACAGAAACGTGCGTGTGTGCAATGCTCATCAGAAATACTCCCGAAACTAGGTCAAAGATCATACATGCTCTTCGTCAAGACAATCACAGGTTTATAAATGGAATAGACTGTAGACACTTCATAACCTAGGAACACCTCCATCCTTATCCAAGGTAGACAGAAATTCATGCTTTATTACTAACTACTACGACACATATATACAAGCATGCTTATTTAACCGTGCAATGGATGAGACCCCAAAAGGCTTATACAATAATACCCATGTAGCGAGCGTTGGGTTAGTGGATCCCATACTATAAAAGCCTTAGGTCACTAGGTATAAAGTCCCCGCGAACTTAATATCTCGAGTATTAAAGAGCTCACCCTGGTTAATTTTTCATATAAACAATTGACACTTTTGACTCTTTTTTTTTTCTTTTTTTTTTCTTTCTTCTTTTTTTTTTCTTTCTTTTTTTTCTATTTCTTTCTGTTTTTTTTATGCAATCTGGAATGAGAATTCTCAATTCCAACCCTAGACTACTCATATAAATATGAGCCGGCTACTATCCATTTGACACCTAGCCAACAACTAGCATGAAATCCCTGTTTTCCCCCAAACTTAGACTTAAGTGCTACTACGCTATCAAGGGAATAACGAAAATTCTAAATATAAACAAGTGATTAAATCTCAAAACATCCAAATAAGCATGATCCTAACCTAGCCCAAAAGCATCCAATGAGACTGTGTAATTAGTTTTGTTTCCGAAACACATAAGTCAATTTCATAGAAACTATAAGTCAACCCTCTATTCATCATTACCACACTCAATTAGACACCTACCTACCAATCAGAATTATCTCGTTCTAAGGGATCATGAAATATGCATGTCATGCAAATGCAACTAATATGAACTCACATGGTATACGAAAAATAAAAACAGAATGTCCTATATGAAACAAACATAATAATACGAACATACATGCATGAATTACTACTAATAATATACAAAACATGAAATCCTACATGAACACATAATACAACAACAACTACTAATCCCTCAAACCACCCCCAAACTTAAAATATTCAATGTCCGCATTGAATGGAAGTAAATACGAGGGAAAGTAGAAAATATACCTAACCAGCTGAGTCATCACCCTCCTCGAATGAATCTGGTGAAGGATAATGTGTACGAGCTCCATAGACTGGCCACTTCCCAAATAACAAGAATACTGGAGATTGGCGGTTGAATTTTTTTTTTTTTTTTGTAACCAAACACAACACATACTCGTGTATACTCCCCCTGAACAGAAACATGGCCACGCTGTGGCGCGGACCTGGCGCTGTGGCGCGTTTTTTTTTTTGATTTTTTTTCTTTGTTTTTTTGTTTTTTTTTGAAAGAAAGAAGCACACTACAAAAGCCTCCTGGACAGAAATTCTTGGGGGCGGGGTCGCCAGGTGGGCGCAGTGTCGCTGGTAAATTTCTGGAGATTTTTTTTTTCCACAACACTCATATTTTTTTTTTCACACTCTTCTATTTTTTTTTTTAACATACAACACTCAAATTTTTTTTTCCCTACACTAATGCGTGGGTTGCCTCCCACGAAGCGCTTCTTTAACGTCAATAGCTTGACGTTACTTCCAAGCCTCCATTAAGGATGATAATAGTTTGCCTGGTCCTCTCTTCGCGAGACTTCATCGTCATCACGGCGACACACTTTCTGCCCATTCTCCTCGCTTGGTCTATTCGTATAACAAATATGTCCTGTTCCAATGCCTTCTTCTGTTGACCCAAAATCTGTCAATTTGTAGAACAAAACACATTCGCGGGCTTCGCTTGAATATAATGGAGGAGGGTAAATATAAGTTGCTGAAGCCTTTCGTTCCTCAAAGAGAACTTCCTCCATTGGCTCTAATGCGCTACCTCCATCTTCACACTTTGAGACAAGTAGAAGATCTGCATCTTTCTCATGTTTATCAGCCTCTTGGAACGTACATACCAATTCTTGAAATTTACGTAGCTCAGCCGTGTCCTCTTGGTACGCGCATACCAATTCTTGAAATTTATGTAGCTTATCAGTGTCTGTCCCGAATTGTGCCCTTTCCAAATCATCCACCTCACTAGCTTGATCAAATTCCTCACATGGCTTGTGAACGCTCACCTCACCTTGGAATTTGTCTTCTTCGATTAAGCATGCAGTACCTTGCTCCAAGTCACCGTTATTTTCTGGAATTGCCTCTAATATGCATTGTTGTTTCTCTTGTTCCAAGGCACTCAAAATTTGAGCAAGTAGTGTCCCCATAGATTTGATAGACTCCTCATAACTCTTTGCAAGCATCCTAATCTCCTCCATAACATCAACCTCATCTGACTGAAAAGTAGGAGTAGGTTGCTGATGTTGAAACTCTTCACTTCCAAAGAAATATGACCTATCTAGAACATCTTGCTGGTACTGTTGAGGATAGTATGGAAAATATGGTTGTTCCTTATAAGTGACATATGGATCAACTCCTTCGTAGTAACAATATTGTGAGGGATCATGAACGCCAAAACACCGCTCACATTGATAAGGCATGGATGTCCTCGAATATGCCCACCATGGCAACTCCTCGCATGCCATCTTCAAAAACTCAAGTACCTGAAACACAACGAACTAAACAAGATAGTTAAGAAAAAAAATCCGAGTCAGTGAACTCTAACGACCACTATTGACAAGCACATAAACCAAAAATAAAACACCGATGATCCCCGGCAGCGGTGCCAAAAACTTGTTTGCACTAAATCACGCAAGCGTACGTGGTCACAAGTAATATAGAATAAAGTTGAGTTCGTTCCCACAGAGATCTGGTTATGGTTTTAATTCAGTTCATGCACCTATGCAACAATGTATGATTATTATGCACTGCTAAGACAAATAACAAAATTTTAATTAACTATAATTAACTAAGAAACAAATTAATAAAACTAAGAATTAACAAACTAACAAGAATTGAATTATAATTACGTCTGCAAGAGTAACATGGGATCCTAACTTCATTAAATACTTCACTTAGATCTGACGCCTTTAATCACTATATGCAATGGTTATGATATCTGATCGGATAACACGAAACAAGTACACGCTACTTCTCAGTATACGAATACCAAACTAAACATACATCCACAAAAGAGATAGAAGATGAATAGACACCAATTATGCTTAGACCCTATATGTCTATAGAATTTGAAAACATAACGGTTGAAGAACAAGTTATCCATAAAGATCACACAGGGCAATATAAGTATTTTCATCTCATACTACGAATCATGTTGATAAACAATCATGAACCTATGCTAGCATGGCAAGTTCTAAATCTCAAGATCCACTTTCACTTCACAAGAGATTAACAAATTAGATGTTCATGACGCATCTATCAAGTAAGCATAACCATACGAGGATATCAAATATACATCACACACAGATCTTTAAAGCAATCAAGATACTAAAGCTCCATAAATAAATCCGTTAGAATCCCATGACAACGATTAGTTCATAATTGAACCTCTCGTCATCATGGGATCTGATGAAACCATGATAAAAACAAAGTATGAAAAGATACAAATAAAACTAAGTAATTGATAAGTAATGGTCTACTTAATTACAATGGTAGGATGTGTTTATATAGGCTCTAGAAGTCTTGTCCACCAAGAAATTGCCTTTTTAGAGTTGGAATAGAAGATTGGCAATTTCCGTTCTTGAATGAGAATAGAATTGCAAATTCCATGTGTAGATCTGATTCTGGAATGTTCTAGCCGCCCAAAGCAATTACCATACTTATTGGAAGTAGGAATTATAGCAATTTCCTTGTCAAAGTTGAATTTCTGCAGTTTGGCACATAATACGTTTCCTAAACTGATTCTGTTTTTAAGGAAAATTCGTAGCTGACTTTTCTTCAATATTTTCTGGAACATTCCAAACGTAATTGGACCTCTGGACCACCTTAGAATGATAGAGAATCGCGTTATCTTCGCGTGGACTGCTTACGGGCCTCAAACGGACTTCTAGAACTCAAGATATGGCCACAACAGTGTAGACTGCGCAACCCTTCTCAGAAATCCGAATTTTAATCAATTAATTCCCCAAAAATTATAGAAGCATCCACCTTAGTCAACATTCTCGTAATTCTGCCCAACTAAGCAAAACACATCAAAACTACAACAACTTGAGTCCAAGACAATCAATTTAAGCCGATATGGAACGCTCCAAGTGGATATAAAATCCACTTATCAGCTCCCCCTCAATATTTGCATTATTTGAATCATCATTAGTAACTGGTGTTTCATCTGGTATTGGTTGATCGTAAGGATCTGATGGAGTATCAGTATCTGACATTACTTCATCAGAATTCTTGGTAGCTTCATTTGCAAAGATCAAACTATCATGTGAGTCTTCAGCAATTCCTGTTATCTTTTTATCATCAAAAGAAACATTGATAGACTCCATGACTGTCCTTGTTCTTAGGTTATAGACTTTAAAGGCTCTTGAAGTTGGATAACCAATAAAAATGCCCTCATCAGCTTTAGTTTCAAAATTTCCTAGTTGTTCAGGATGAGGTCTAAGAACAAAGCACTTGCAGCCAAACACATGTAGATGTTTCAGACTTGGCTTCTTCTCTTTAATCATTTGATAAGGAGTGACACCATGTCTGTTGATTAAAGTAATGTTCTGAGTATAGCACGCTTTGTTGACTGCTTCTGCCCAGAAATATGTAGGTAGTTTAGCTTCCTCCAACATTTTTCTGCCAGCTTCAATAAGAGTTTTGTTCTTCCTTTCAACTACTCCATTTTCCTGAGGTGTGCCAGGAGCAGAGAATTGTTGAACTATTCCTTTGTACTTGCAGAACTCTTCCATTACTGAATTCTTGAATTCAGTTCCATTATCACTTCTCAGAATCTTGACTTTGTACTTTGTGCTAGTCTCAATGAGTCTCAAGTGGTCCAAAAGTATCTCAGCAGTTTCATCTTTTCTTTGCAGAAAATACACCCAGGTAAATCTAGTATATTCATCAACAATGACTAGAGTATACCTTTTCTTACTGATGGACATAATGTTGACTGGTCCAAACAAGTCAAGGTGTAGCATGTGATATGGTTCATCAATTGAGGATTCAGATTTACTCTTGAATGATGTCCTTCTCTGTTTAGCCTTCTGACAAGCATCATAGAGTCCATCTGGAGTATACAATGCTTTAGGTAATTCTCTCACCAAATCTTTCTTAACCAACTCATTGATGTTGTTGAAGTTGAGATGAGAAAGCTTCTTGTGCCAATTCCAACTTTCATCTACTATTGCTTTACTGATGAGACATGTTGAGGGACCATCAGTATTTGTGTAGACGTTGGCTTCATAAATATTACCACGTCTTTGACCAGTTAACACAATCCTTCCAGATGTTTTACTGATCACTTCAAAGTGAGTATCATTGAAGTTGACATGATAACCTCTGTCTGTGATTTGACTAACACTAAGCAGATTGTGTTTGTGTCCTCTCACCAGAGCTACTTTCTCAATGATGACATTTCCAATGATTATATTGCCATATCCCAAAGTTTTTCCAATGTTGCCATCTCCATAAGACACAGTTGGGCCAGCCTTCTCCTCAAATTCTGATAGCAAGGTTTTGTCTCCAGTCATGTGAACAGAACATCCACTATCCATGACCAACACATTTTTCTTTTTACCCTGCAATCAGAAACACAAAGAGCTCAGTTAGAATTTTTAAGAACCCACACTTGTTGGGTTCTTTTTGCATGCAATTTAACATTTTTAGTAGCACAAGTCTTTTTAACAAAAGCAGTTATGTCAGATGCATGCTTAGTATTATCAGATGCATGCTTAGTATTCAGACTCTTTGTTTTACCAGAATTTGCACTTTTATTAAACTTTGGCAACGGATCATAATGATTGTAATACAAACTATGGTATTCTTCACATGTATAAATAGAATACCATTTAATGCCACAATGAAAACAAGGATTCTGTGGTTTATAAAATACTGATCTATTCCTAATGTCAGACTTAGGAACTACAGTAGCCTTCTTTTTATACCTCCTGCAATCAATAGCAAGATGATTAGAGTTACCACAGTTAAAGCATGTTTTCCTTGGTGCATTTGGAATATACTTATAATTATTCTCTTTGTTTATTCTAATTTTACCATTCCTGTTCCTCTTAGCAGTAGTGGTTTTCTCTCTATCTGTCACTTCACAGATTCTGTCTCTGAGTTGTTTCTTAGACAAAAGACCTATATTTTTGACAGATTTAGACTCAGAATTTTGTGTAGAAGTAGATCCCTTTTCTAAAGTAGATTTGGGATTTTCTGGATACACATACTTAACAGGTTTTAATTTAGTCTTTGTTCTGTCTATTACATGTCTATAGGTTTTTGGATTTGTTGACTCATTCACAACAACTCTTCCTGGTTTTATTGTTTCAGCAGTAACAACTTTACCTTTATTCTTCTTTTTGTCCTCTGGTTTATAACCTAGACCCTCTTTCCAGTTCTTATCTGTGATAAGATCGTGTGTTTTCTTTCCAGAGTGTGTCCAGGTTCTGAGTTTCTCATTAGCATCATTAAGTTCCTTTTCAAGTGCAGTACATTTAAACTCCATTTCTAGCTTCATGTGCTTAGCCTTATCACATTCATTTTGTACTTCTTGCATAAAGATTAACTCAGCTTCTAGATGATCATTTCTTTTAGTCAATTCTGACATCTCAGATATTATTCTAGCATTTTCAAGAGATTGACTTTTAAAGCTAATATGCAGAGACTTTAAGAAAGATATTAACTCAGAAATATTATCAGCATCAAAATCAAAAACAACTTCAGTTACCTTATTTTCAGGAGCAGCAATCTCATCCACATTTTCCATTAATGCATAGTTCACCTTTTCCTCTTCAGAGTCTGAGGAAGAGTCCATCCAATCCTTGCTTGATGAGATAAGAGCTTTGGTCTTAGCCTTTTTGCATTCAGTTGCAAAGTGACCCATTCCATCACAGTTGTAGCATTTGACTTGTCAAACTTGCTGCTTTTGCTTTCATTCTTCTTGTACCTATTCTTGTCAGTATTAAAAGGTTTCTTCTGAGAGTTGCCTTGTCTTCTAGCCTTTCTGTACTTCATCTTCTTGAATCCTTTGACTATCATAGCAACCATTTCCATCATATCAGAATCAGTAGAGTCATCATCAGTATCAGTATCAGGATTGGCATCAGGATCTGATGATGAGTCATCAGTATTGGACTCAGCTACTCTACTTCTCCTTCTTGAAACCTCCACAGCTTTTCCTTTTGATTTTGATTCAGCATTCAAAGCAACAGCCTTTGCTTTGCTGGTTTTCTTATTTTTCCTTTGTTGAACCTCAAGATCATGGGTTCTTAGCATCCCATAGACTTCATCAAGAGACACAGCATTAAGATCATACTGATGCCTAATTATTGAGGTTTGAGTATCCCACTCCTCAGGCAAAGCTCTAACAAACTTGGTGTTCGAGTCCTCTAGTTCATACTCTTTACCCACCAGAGATAGATTATTCAATAATGTCAGAAATCTATCATACAGATCAGTGAGGCTCTCATCGGATTTTGCATCAAATTGTTCGTACTCTTGAATCAACAGAGCCCTTCTGTTCCTTTTGATAGATTCAGTACCCTGGCATTGGGTTTCCAAAGTTTCCCAGATTTCCTTAGCAGTTTTACATGTTATCACTCTGTTTGACATGACAGCATCAAGACTATTATGAAGAATGTTCTTCACCTTTGCATCTCTGAGTATAGACCTGGCAATTCGTTCGTTTCGTGTACTTTCGTGTCGTGTACTTTCGTGTTTCGTGTATGTAATGCTAAATCCAAAACCGACCCGTTAAGGATTCGTTTCGTTTCGTGTTCGTGTACCTTCATTTCGTGTACGTTTCGTGTCGTATTTCGTGTAATTTTTGAATAAAAATAAAATATTTAAATATTAATTTTTTACTAATCCAGTCTTAAGTCAATATGTCATAAGGAATGAAGTGTGCTTAAGTCTTGTGAAACTAAGATTTGAAACTATTTTGTATTTATCTTATGTAAAAATTATATATAAAATATCATTTTAAAATATGTATTCATATAATTTTAATAAAATTATTTAAATATTTATTTATTTCGTGTATTTTCGTTTCGTGTCGTGTACCCAAGGGTAAACCCAAAACCGACACTAATTCATCCATGTAATTTCGTGTTCGTATACTTTCGTGTTCGTGTACCGTAAAGGTCAACCCAAACCCGTAATTTTCGTGTCGTTTTCGTTTCGTGTTTTCGTGTCGTGTACGAAATTGCCGGCTCTATCTGAGTACTTCAGCCTTTTCCTCAGGAGTCCATTCAGCCTTTGTCTTCTAAACATAGTGCTCAGGTATAGTATCTATTCTAGCAACCAATCTCTTAGTGTAAGAACCCCAAATTTTGGATATAATTAAAACTTTTTATTAAGTAATGATAAAATGAAGAACAATGATTCCGACAACAAGGTCACCAGCTCTAATGAATGGTGGTTTCAAAGAACAATGATTGTAATGAATGGATATTGCTTTGGACAATGATCCTGATGCATTGGTATATTGTCAGAATAGAGTAATTCGATGGTTGAGAACCTAGATAAGAATAATCTACCATCCAGGAAGGAGCTAATGGATCCTTGAAGGGAAATGAGTACGTGCATAGTATTTCCCGTACGTGCATAGTATTTCCCGTACGTGTATAGTGTTTCCCGTACGTGCATAGTGTTTCCTGTACGTGCATAGTAATTTGGTGGATGAATAGTGATTTTGTAAGTTGGAAAACTTTTCACGCCACCCTATGTACGGGACGTGATATGGATGTTTCGAAGTCATATTAGTAATACGCGGAGGAAATAAGTGAATGCAGAGACGATCGGAATTCAGAAATTCCAAATTCTTTTTCGGTATAATATTTGACCGGACAGTGGATTAAATATTATTATAATCCAAGAATTGAGATATTAACTTTGAGGATTTGATATTTTGGGATGTTATTATATTTGAATTAAGAATGAAGGTAGGAAACCACTGAGGAGTGGTTATGGCTACAATGTAATAATTGATATTTGGAAAGAATGAATGGAATTCGACTTTATTATTTCTATGTCTTGAAGAATGCTAAAGGGTAACAACATAGGTAAGAATAATCTATCTTCTAAGGGAATAAGATATGGCAATTTCAAGCAGGAGAATATTCTCATGTCATCCAGATCGGTAACGATTAATCCAGTAGTTCCGTAAAAAGGTTAAGGAACGATCGAAAGAGAATACGGACAAGTATACAACCCTAAGAGAACAAGTAAAGAATATAGAATGAATAGTGTTGTAGTGGGAGTATATAATAATATGAGACGACACTATATAGAAGTATTCGGAACGGATTTCCGAGTTCGTATTAGTGATCCAGGGGGAAAATAAGTGTATGTAAAAGCTGTCGAATTCTGAAAAACCGCACTTTTATTTTCTCCGAGAGTTCCCTGGACACTGATAGCCTTAAGTATTTAACGAATGGATTTAAGGAATATAAATTGGAAAGTTAGAATGAAAGATGGAGAATGAAAGTATTAATATTAAAAAGGATTCCCGGTAAACCCTAATTAGAAATCCGTGAAATATTCCTACGAACGATCAATCGAAACGGGCAATAACCGGACACAGAAACAAGCAGAGGAAGAAAGAGTCTTGTGCAAGCTACTAGTATAAAATATCTAGTAACCAAACTAGAATCAAGGAACTAGCACCCTAGAGAATGCAACTAAGTACTTAGCAAGGCAACCATGTAGTTAGGCTAAAACCACCACATTTTCAACACTTGTCATGGTAATTCCTCATCCAACACCTCATCACTTTATTAAAGCAACCAAGGATGAGATATTATGCAAAACACTTCACTTTGTGCATTATTTCAAAAGCAACCAACAAAAATATCAAACTCTCTCCAAATGTTCATCCATTCGGCCCATTTGGAAATTCCAAATCCAAAATCCAACTTCCAACCATTTGTTGATCTTGAAACTTTTATGGTGAGTTCTATATTTCAAGAAACTAATCTCCTAGAAATTTCAAGTCCTAACTCTTTTGTTTCCATTTTCAAAAAAATCATTAAAATGGAGGGTGAATAGTGTTTTCATGAAAACTAATCTTGATTTTTCTTGTTTCATGGTTGATATAGCAAGCTTAAGCACTCCTAAGGATCATGCAAAGCTTAGTGAGGCTAGTAAACACTCTAAGGAAGGTATAAAACTTGAAAACCCTTGGTGTCCTTTTAAGATCTTATGAGTTTTATGGATGATTTAGTGATTAGTATGTTATGTTATGCTTAGATCCATGATTAGTAGTTGTTATGGTTGTGATTTGGTTTATGAACCATGTAATGGTTAAGATTAGTTGTTGTTAGACTAGTCATGATGTTTATCATGTGTTTGGGTGGTTGATTTGATCTTGGTAAGATTGTGATAAAGTGTAAAAACTTTGGAAAACGCGTAAACATAGCCGTTATATTGCCCGATTTTGCAATACCATGTTTTGTATGCCATTTTCCATGTCGAACCCCTACTGTCCAGAGACCTTATCTGCCATGATAGGATAGGTAATGTTCTAAGCTTTGTTTGGATATAAAGATCACGTGAAACGGACTTACGGTTTAGGAGTTACGGCCGGATTACTAAAAGTAGTTCGAATCCGTAAACGAAAGTTCGTAACTGTAATTGAACCCTCGTAAACTATGTAACGTCATGGCGAATCTTGGTAAATAAATACTAGAGGTAAAAAGGAAGGCGTGAAAGAAAACTGTATGTCAAAAGGATCATTTTTCGATTTATTAAAAATGTTCGAGTCGAGGTTAAACGCGAACGAACCCCTAAAAGACGACTCTTTTATAACTTCGGTAAAACACTTAGAAAACGGGCGATAAAACTCGGAGTATAATATTGGTTCATAACGATCAACCTTAGAACTCATATGACTTAAGTATGTCCCAAGTATAAGTGCAGTGACATGTCGTATTAACGAACGAATGTCGGGTCGGATCAGTGAGAATAAGTAATCCACTAAAAGGGGTATAATGAGATAACTTGAGAACGTGTTTCGATTTAAGAATAACTTAACTTTTAATATGTTAAGTGATTAATCCCGAATGCCTTGGCTATTTATAGATCACCAAGCTGAACCGGGACCCGCTACCACTACCCCTTACCGTACTCGACTACCAGGCAAGTTTCAATTCCCTTCTTTTAGGCTGTTGTTGTGATTGAATAAATATATATATATATATATATGATTGCTGATATACATATGCCATTGCATGCATGCCTACTTTCATGTTGAATTGATATACTTGTTCCCTGAATGTTATTGTTGGCTTATAAGCTAGATAGTTATATACCAGTTATAAGCCGGTTATTGTAAGACCCTCATAGAAGGGCGTATACATCTTATTAATCAAATATAGACCGGGAGTCAATATTCCTTGATATATCGAGATTACCTCGGAGGAAAATATTTAAGTAAATATTTTCTATTATTTGGGCGATGAATATTATTTGAATATTCGTTCAAGCTTATTTATTTAATGATCCTTACTTCAAATAATTATTTGAACGTAATCATTCGACGAATAATATTTGTCAATATTCATTCAGAGTCGAATTGATTATCGATTATTATTTCGAATATTCTTCTAAAGATGAGACTACTAAATGAATATTATTTGGATATTCTTTTAGAATATTATTATATTAAATAAATATTACTTTTGAATATTCATTTAAGATATTAAATGCTTGATGAATATTATTTTAATATTCATCTGAAGCTTGATTTAATTATCGAATATTATCTCGAATATTCCTTAAGGCTTGGATTACTAAATGAATATTACTTGATATTAATTTAGGATATTATTCATTAAATGAATATTACTTTTGAATATTCATTTAAATTCCTAATTAATTATGAATATTACCTTAAATATTCTTTTCAGGTCTTATTAATTAATGAATATTGTTTTGAATATTCATTTAAATATTTATTTATTCAGTAAATATTCTCCTGATATTTCTTCAGGGATTATTTTGAGAAATACTCTGATATAAGATATTCTTTCTTATTCCTAAATGATCTGTAAAATATTTTAATTCAATAAATATTCTCTGAATATTTATTCCATACTTGGAATAACCTCGATAAGGTTTATCTTCTTCGATTATTACAGAAAATATTTCGGAGTCATATTTTTATTAATCTTATATCAAGAAAGGTTCTCAGACATCATTCTTCTTTGAGTCTATCTCCTTAATAATAAGGGAACCTTACTTGGAAAAATGTTATTTATCTTGTCGACTTCCCGGTCATAAAGTATTCCCTTCACTCGCAACTCGGGTGCTGTTGACTTATTAAGTCGTTGCTTACCTTCTCATCTTTCGAGGGGTAAGATTACTGGAACAAGTTAATATCCGTTACCAAGTAATAGCTTGGGAGTTATTGGTAAATTTTCCTTTCCAACTAGATACGACTACTTTGTGGAGTCTTATCAACAAGTATTATACTTGGGGAAAGGGGGACGAATGTTACATTCAGAATCATGAATTCTATTTGAACCAGGAGTCGTGTAAGAGGCCGAGTAGCGCCGGTCCATCCCCTTTGGCCCAACCATTGGCCGGGGAGAGCTAGCAAGGCGGTATACAAGTAAAGCCGTCAGTTCTTCCTTCTACCGGTAGTAAATCTAAATTGAGCTGTACGATCTCGACTGATCATCAAGATTGGAACAGCGGGCGCGGTGAATACTCCATCATTGGTTCATCATCCAAATTTATTTATTTCCTGCAACATGATTACTGTTGGCAGAGTTGGAAAAGGGTCATAACTGGAATTGCAACCTTTTCTTGCAAGTTCCTCATCTTAATAACAATAAGAATATCTTGCTTACTTTAATGTAGCAGATATTTCTACAAACAATTACTTTAAGTTACCTTGTAACTTCATCGTTCATATTATACTGGCATCATTTCCGTAAATGCATGGCATATGGTTTGAAAGATACTTTTGAACTGTTATACATTATCGTTCAGTTTTATATTATTGTTGGTGGGCTATTGCTCACCCTTGCTTTATTATTATATCACAACAACAGCTAGACCAGATGACTCGCACAAGGCGCACTCGACGCGGGCGAGGACGATGAGACTACCAGAGCTGAAGAAGAAGCTATTGGTAGGGTATATTTATTCTTTCAGTACCAAGAATATGGTCTAGTATGACTTATGTAAATGGATGGCAAAGAGTATGGATTATATTGAAATTCTTTTGGATTGTAAGAACTCATAATGTGATTAATAAAAATTTGATTGTTACTCTGATTTCATCTCTGGGACTATAACGGGTGTGTTTTATATTGTTGTGTTGGGTTATAGAGACGTAATTTATTTTATGTTAAGGAAAGTTCAATTGTTGTGGACAGAATTGGAAACCGTAACCATCGGATCCCGGACCCCGGATCTGGGGGTGTTACAGAAGTGGTATCAGAGCGTACGTTATAAACCCCAGAGATGAGGTGACGTTAAAACAATAAATTCAATAAGATAATAAGAACTCTTGCCAAGTTCATAGTCGGACTACTTAATGTAGTGATGACATATAAAACCCTTATGGGAACTCGTAAGTATAATGATAGTAACTTAGCTCGATATCGTATCGACGAGTAAGGTGACTGACCTTGAGGCATACGAGCAACAGCGCGATGATGCTTTATATGCTGAAGATCAGCGGGTAATTCGATGGAGTACCCTACTGGAGACCCGGAAGAGGTTCCAGCAGATAAGGAAAATCCTGTTAGGATGAGGAGCTTACCCATGGGTAATGAGGGTCGCAGCCAGAATGACTGTGATGATTAAGATATGGTGCTCAGAAAAGTGAGTATAAAGAACCGAGATATTATTAAGAGATCTGATGATGCATGTTGAATTCATAGCCGGACTACCAGATGTAGTACCAGCAAGAAAGAAGGATTGGAAGAATTACTTGAGATCTTATACGGAAGAAGATGAGAATCCTTAGAGATTTTCATCTTAACAAAGAAAGAGCTAGAGGGATGTATAATTATCAAAGACATCGATTTAGGGCAAGGAGCAGAGTCCCTAGGAATAGTTGAGAAGGAGGCAGTAAGTGCCATATCATTTGATAAATGAATAAGTATGAATATTGTCAGTAATAATTCGCCATGAGAAGGCAGATGTCATAGGTTGTAATTTACGGAACCAAATTGAGGTTGATGAAGTTGTTTTATTCAGGAAAATGTTCATTTTATGAATGAATCATTTAGAGAGTAAAGACATTGGGAAGTGACAGCATGATTGGGTAAAATTATATAAGGAAGTAGTAAGCAAGACAATGATCTCAGAACCTACCGGAAGATAAGACCAGTGAGTCAAGATGAACTCGTAATGAGACTACTGCAAGAGACTGAGTATAGAGTTAATTCAACTCAGTTAAATGATGAACCAGAAACGTTAGATGCATGTGATTCAGAGGAATATTAAATTCCTTCTTCTCTTTGAATGGATTATAGTAGTTACCTTAAGTTTACTCCGACACGGAATTATAATAGATCAAGTAATACGATCAGCAGTTAAAGAGAAAAATGTGAGAAAATCTTCCTGGAGCTAAAAGGTGAAATTGGTAATGACCAAGAGCTGGCATTGCTTAATGGAAAAAGGAGACTTTGTGCTTCCAATGACGCTTCGCATAAAGGGTTAGGTAGACCGACATTTGGTAGTATTAAATATCAGGACGTTGTGACAGGTTTCAGTTTGAGACTATTGATTCCCTTCTAAGGGATGGATATAATTGATTCCTCTCCAGTGGGTAAACTTCCAATCCGATGATGATTATTTCGTTAACTATGACTGCTTATGATTCCACCTGCTTGGAGGTTCATAGAACTATTCTTCAGGTTTCGAAACTGGTCTCCTTAACGTTACCAGTAGGGGGGTAGATTGATCAAAATTTCCCTGAGTCTGGAAAGGAATTCGGTGAATTTTGGCAAACCTTTTCTTTCCGATTATCAGAGAATGTCATGGAATAGAGTAGAAACTGGAGCAGACCCTGTGATTTGGGTAAGGATGCTGTAAAATGGGTTAGTAAACGGACCCTGAGCATTACAATCGACGGTAGTGATAAAATGATGAAGTGAGATTGGACGAAAACGGGAAATGTAAGTAAGAAACCAGCCGGACTGAGAAATTCCAGGATTGACTTAAATGAAAAGGCTGTTATGCCAGGAATGGTAAGCTTGTGTGGCACGCAGGATTGATAAGAATAGTTGAAAAGATAAAAGTGGAGGAAAGGTGACCGGAGATGGTGCCGAGTAGCTGATTAAGACTTATATGGAGTAAAGTTTTGGAAAGGTAGAAAGGTATCAAAGAAGAAGGCACTATGCCGGCAATTGCTAGAAAAGTAATGCTATTAGCCAACCCCTAAAATCATATATTTTTATGTGTGGCCAGTTGAGGCCAAGTCACAACGGATTATAAAGTGACTAGACCAGCAATGAAAAGACAAAGCAGGGTTGCTTCTAAGAAAGCACCAACTGCAAGGGCTTCTGATATAAAGGAAACATTAATGAGATCGTTTGAATCTTCTGCCGAACAACCCATGTTTTGATTGGGAATTCACTAGACCTCTTTGGGATGGGGTCACCCGTACTAAAGTGACTCATGTGTATATGGTTGTCCAAGATTTCGAGTAAAATGGAAGTATAGTGACTTGAGATGTATGATGTTAGGGTATCATGAATACCATGAATATATTATGACGGAGGAAAGTAAACAATGAAGGTATATGAAGAGGGTATAGGAAAGGTCAGAAATTGAACAGTATGCTGTAGGAATTTTGTCTGAGGCCAAATAGGCTGACAACTATCTGAAAGAAGAGGGTGGCATTAAACCACCGATCGATTATCAAATGTGAATGATTGAAAAGAGACCTTTATTAAGGATACATGATCTGATTGCCAATTATAAGATACAAGAATTCCTTGGCAGTTGAATTAAGGATAGGATATCCATAAATTAAGACAAACCCTAGGGAATGCACAAGGGGTGGCATTAACCCTAATAACGACATTATGACTTCAGATGATATGAGCTGGACTTGCTAAGGCAGCAATGACCGGTAAGGATTATTAAAAAGGGTTCTGGAAAGAACATGGATAGAATTATTAGAGTATTGATCAATGACATTTCGATATACCCGGTACCTAGAAAATACCGGAGGAATGATAAGGATGGCCTATGAAACCTTACAAGGAAAAAGGTAATATTCCGAACTTCAAAAATGGAAGTTTGGTAAGGAATGTATGACATCGTAACAATAATGCCAGATGAGGCATGTATGGAACCCTGAGGAAGTATAGGTTGAACCTATGAAGGTTGAGATTATCCTAAGATAAAGAAAGAACTAAGAAAAGAAGTATCCTAAGTAGGATTGGGAATAAAACGTGATAAAGTTCCCACGGGTAGGTGGAAGCAATGACTTATGGAAATGACTGATAGTTATATTTTCTCCTTCAGCAGAGCTTAAGGGAGAATGCTTTAACCCAACAGTGATAGGAATGAGGTAAAAAAAAAAAAAAAAAAAAACTTGAGCTGGAATGTACCCAGAAAACATGGGTTACAAGAAATCATTATCATCAAGAAAGGCCAATGAGGTGGCCGACAATCTAAGTATAAAGGAATAATTACAAATGTTCATACCGAAGAAACAGGATGATATTTGGAAGGACCTTGAAGGTCATATCGGAATGGAGGAATTTACATTCCTTCTAATGACTGTGCAAGAATTAACAGTAATAATAGTTTAAGTAAAGATTCAATTCCTGATGAAGTCTTAAGCATATTACGTACCTTAGAAGGTCCCGTTTTGAGGCAAACCAGGACCATGGTACAAAATTGATGAAGTAAACCGTTAAGTTTCCAGTCTTTTATGGAAGATGCATAAGTGATAGTTTCTTCAACCGGACCTAGCTGCGATGCTTGAAACTCTTCTGCAATTCTATCTGCTTCATGTTATATCTACATCAAGTTCAGGAAGTGTTCCTTATGGATAAGGAATAATGAGTACTTTGTCTCCCTAAGGGATTTGAAACCCGTAGGGTTAGCTATTAACGCACTACGTAAACAACAAGCGATGGTGATTCCTCTAAGGAAGGAGATGACAACGTAAAGATAAAGAAAGTGCTGCTATTGATAAGCTTAATGGCATGTTGATGAATGACAAGCAAGTTTGTGTTAGTGTACTTCTGCACAAACAAGATAGAGAATATGAGGTTGATAATTCGTGATGCTAAACGTATTCCCGTAGAAAGAATTAATGAGACTTGGAGGGAAGGGCGGTGGAGCCCAAAACTTATTGGGCCACTTGAGAGTTTAAAGTGTTCGGACGGCGGTATTCGAGCCAGCCTTACCCCCCAAAATTATAGCACGGTCATAACGGGTTTTCATGTGGCCAGGCTACGCCAGTAAACTGCAGATGCTCGATAAATGATAAGAGCATGAGCCGGTAGATATACGACCTGGTCTGACTTACGAAAGACAACCTGTGGAAAACCACGGATAGAAAAGAACAAGTGATGAGAAACAAGGTTGGCAGAAGTAGATTATATGAATCTAAGTTAAAGGGATCGGGCCAGATTCATTTCGGAAAGTTTAAATTGGAATAACGTGATGATTATAGAATAAATGTGACGGAATACCGATAAAGAGGTACCAAGTGCAAAAAGGTGTCTCAATAAAGAGGTAAAGGTGAAAGTAAATAATAGAAATGAGTAAGAACCAGATAATAAGAAGGATGTGATTGATAAAGAAAAGGCTGGGAAGGCAACTATGGAATGAGAAGCAAGGAATGTTATGAATGGGTTTTCTAATGAATTCTCAGGATGACAACCTGATAGTGTCAATATTATAGTTATGAAAAAGCTAGTAACATGATATGGGATGTCAGTAATAATGATGTCAAGTGAGAAATCTAAGATTTAACCTAAAAGGTTGAAGGATTTCCCGAATGTGAGTATCGCTAAGATTGAACAAGAGTATTTGTCCATAGAATAATGGACAAAGCAGCAAGATATGTTGACACGTGAGATTGCGATCAAATAGTATTGGATATAATTATGATTAATTTCTTCTTTGATAAACCTCTATAGTTCAGAGGTAAATTCTGAGTATGATATTCTACAATCATGAAAGCTTTCTATAATCCTTTAGAACTCTTTTCTCTTCATCTTCTTTATGAATTGAGAAGAACAACCCTTTTAGGAGGGGAGGTACTGCTACGTGACTATCTGTCTATGTGATAGAAGTCTAAGTGGAATACCATAACTTGTTTAATTGCTTGTCAAGTACTAAAGGCTGGCCCCCTTCTGTACTAACTATGCAATATAACAAATGTTCAATCGATCATAGTGATCTCTCAATCAATCTTTCCACTTCTCTATATTGATCGAGATTGCGAAGATTAAAGCGATCAGGAAATGCACAGTACGAGCGAGGTTACCTCCGAATCGTAGGGTGATAGTGATACCAATGTTACTGCAGGTATCAATAAGGATAAGACTGAGTAAGAGTATAACCCGGATAGTGAGTTGTACGAAAAGTAGCAACGTTGATGGAAAAAGGATACAGTATGGATTGTAGCACTAGAAGATGTGCTGAGGAAGGGTAGAACGAATCTTTGCTTCCTACCTGATTCCGGGACGGAATCCTTTTAAGGAGGGGAGACTGTAAGAACCCCAAATTTTGGATATAATTAAAACTTTTTATTAAGTAATGATAAAATGAAGAACAATGATTCCGACAACAAGGTCACCAGCTCTAATGAATGGTGGTTTCAAAGAACAATGATTGTAATGAATGGATATTGCTTTGGACAATGATCCTGATGCATTGGTATATTGTCAGAATAGAGTAATTCGATGGTTGAGAACCTAGATAAGAATAATCTACCATCCAGGAAGGAGCTAATGGATCCTTGAAGGGAAATGAGTACGTGCATAGTATTTCCCGTACGTGCATAGTATTTCCCGTACGTGTATAGTGTTTCCCGTACGTGCATAGTGTTTCCTGTACGTGCATAGTAATTTGGTGGATGAATAGTGATTTTGTAAGTTGGAAAACTTTTCACGCCACCCTATGTACGGGACGTGATATGGATGTTTCGAAGTCATATTAGTAATACGCGGAGGAAATAAGTGAATGCAGAGACGATCGGAATTCAGAAATTCCAAATTCTTTTTCGGTATAATATTTGACCGGACAGTGGATTAAATATTATTATAATCCAAGAATTGAGATATTAACTTTGAGGATTTGATATTTTGGGATGTTATTATATTTGAATTAAGAATGAAGGTAGGAAACCACTGAGGAGTGGTTATGGCTACAATGTAATAATTGATATTTGGAAAGAATGAATGGAATTCGACTTTATTATTTCTATGTCTTGAAGAATGCTAAAGGGTAACAACATAGGTAAGAATAATCTATCTTCTAAGGGAATAAGATATGGCAATTTCAAGCAGGAGAATATTCTCATGTCATCCAGATCGGTAACGATTAATCCAGTAGTTCCGTAAAAAGGTTAAGGAACGATCGAAAGAGAATACGGACAAGTATACAACCCTAAGATTACAAGTAAAGAATATAGAATGAATAGTGTTGTAGTGGGAGTATATAATAATATGAGACGACACTATATAGAAGTATTCGGAACGGATTTCCGAGTTCGTATTAGTGATCCAGGGGGAAAATAAGTGTATGTAAAAGCTGTCGGATTCTGAAAAACCGCACTTTTATTTTCTCCGAGAGTTCCCTGGACACTGATAGCCTTAAGTATTTAACGAATGGATTTAAGGAATATAAATTGGAAAGTTAGAATGAAAGATGGAGAATGAAAGTATTAATATTAAAAAGGATTCCCGGTAAACCCTAATTAGAAATCCGTGAAATATTCCTACGAACGATCAATCGAAACGGGCAATAACCGGACACAGAAACAAGCAGAGGAAGAAAGAGTCTTGTGCAATCTACTAGTATAAAATATCTAGTAACCAAACTAGAATCAAGGAACTAGCACCCTAGAGAATGCAACTAAGTACTTAGCAAGGCAACCATGTAGTTAGGCTAAAACCACCACATTTTCAACACTTGTCATGGTAATTCCTCATCCAACACCTCATCACTTTATTAAAGCAACCAAGGATGAGATATTATGCAAAACACTTCACTTTGTGCATTATTTCAAAAGCAACCAACAAAAATATCAAACTCTCTCCAAATGTTCATCCATTCGGCCCATTTGGAAATTCCAAATCCAAAATCCAACTTCCAACCATTTGTTGATCTTGAAACTTTTATGGTGAGTTCTATATTTCAAGAAACTAATCTCCTAGAAATTTCAAGTCCTAACTCTTTTGTTTCCATTTTCAAAAAAATCATTAAAATGGAGGGTGAATAGTGTTTTCATGAAAACTAATCTTGATTTTTCTTGTTTCATGGTTGATATAGCAAGCTTAAGCACTCCTAAGGATCATGCAAAGCTTAGTGAGGCTAGTAAACACTCTAAGGAAGGTATAAAACTTGAAAACCCTTGGTGTCCTTTTAAGATCTTATGAGTTTTATGGATGATTTAGTGATTAGTATGTTATGTTATGCTTAGATCCATGATTAGTAGTTGTTATGGTTGTGATTTGGTTTATGAACCATGTAATGGTTAAGATGAGTTGTTGTTAGACTAGTCATGATGTTTATCATGTGTTTGGGTGGTTGATTTGATCTTGGTAAGATTGTGATAAAGTGTAAAAACTTTGGAAAACGCGTAAACATAGCCGTTATAATGCCCGATTTTGCAATACCATGTTTTGTATGCCATTTTCCATGTCGAACCCCTACTGTCCAGAGACCTTATCTGCCATGATAGGATAGGTAATGTTCTAAGCTTTGTTTGGATATAAAGATCACGTGAAACGGACTTACGGTTTAGGAGTTACGGCCGGATTACTAAAAGTAGTTCGAATCCGTAAACGAAAGTTCGTAACTGTAATTGAACCCTCGTAAACTATGTAACGTCATGGCGAATCTTGGTAAATAAATACTAGAGGTAAAAAGGAAGGCGTGAAAGAAAACTGTATGTCAAAAGGATCATTTTTCGATTTATTAAAAATGTTCGAGTCGAGGTTAAACGCGAACGAACCCCTAAAAGACGACTCTTTTATAACTTCGGTAAAACACTTAGAAAACGGGCGATAAAACTCGGAGTATAATATTGGTTCATAACGATCAACCTTAGAACTCATATGACTTAAGTATGTCCCAAGTATAAGTGCAGTGACATGTCGTATTAACGAACGAATGTCGGGTCGGATCAGTGAGAATAAGTAATCCACTAAAAGGGGTATAATGAGATAACTTGAGAACGTGTTTCGATTTAAGAATAACTTAACTTTTAATATGTTAAGTGATTAATCCCGAATGCCTTGGCTATTTATAGATCACCAAGCTGAACCGGGACCCGCTACCACTACCCCTTACCGTACTCGACTACCAGGCAAGTTTCAATTCCCTTCTTTTAGGCTGTTGTTGTGATTGAATAAATATATATATATATATATATATATGATTGCTGATATACATATGCCATTGCATGCATGCCTACTTTCATGTTGAATTGATATACTTGTTCCCTGAATGTTATTGTTGGCTTATAAGCTAGATAGTTATATACCAGTTATAAGCCGGTTATTGTAAGACCCTCATAGAAGGGCGTATACATCTTATTAATCAAATATAGACCGGGAGTCAATATTCCTTGATATATCGAGATTACCTCGGAGGAAAATATTTAAGTAAATATTTTCTATTATTTGGGCGATGAATATTATTTGAATATTCGTTCAAGCTTATTTATTTAATGATCCTTACTTCAAATAATTATTTGAACGTAATCATTCGACGAATAATATTTGTCAATATTCATTCAGAGTCGAATTGATTATCGATTATTATTTCGAATATTCTTCTAAAGATGAGACTACTAAATGAATATTATTTGGATATTCTTTTAGAATATTATTATATTAAATAAATATTACTTTTGAATATTCATTTAAGATATTAAATACTTGATGAATATTATTTTAATATTCATCTGAAGCTTGATTTAATTATCGATTATTATCTCGAATATTCCTTAAGGCTTGGATTACTAAATGAATATTACTTGATATTCATTTAGGATATTATTCATTAAATGAATATTACTTTTGAATATTCATTTAAATTCCTAATTAATTATGAATATTACCTTAAATATTCTTTTCAGGTCTTATTAATTAATGAATATTGTTTTGAATATTCATTTAAATATTTATTTATTCAGTAAATATTCTCCTGATATTTCTTCAGGGATTATTTTGAGAAATACTCTGATATAAGATATTCTTTCTTATTCCTAAATGATCTGTAAAATATTTTAATTCAATAAATATTCTCTGAATATTTATTCCATACTTGGAATAACCTCGATAAGGTTTATCTTCTTCGATTATTACAGAAAATATTTCGGAGTCATATTTTTATTAATCTTATATCAAGAAAGGTTCTCAGACATCATTCTTCTTTGAGTCTATCTCCTTAATAATAAGGGAACCTTACTTGGAAAAATGTTATTTATCTTGTCGACTTCCCGGTCATAAAGTATTCCCTTCACTCGCAACTCGGGTGCTGTTGACTTATTAAGTCGTTGCTTACCTTCTCATCTTTCCAGGGGTAAGATTACTGGAACAAGTTAATATCCGTTACCAAGTAATAGCTTGGGAGTTATTGGTAAATTTTCCTTTCCAACTAGATACGACTACTTTGTGGAGTCTTATCAACAAGTATTATACTTGGGGAAAGGGGGACGAATGTTACATTCAGAATCATGAATTCTATTTGAACCAGGAGTCGTGTAAGAGGCCGAGTAGCGCCGGTCCATCCCCTTTGGCCCAACCGTTGGCCGGGGAGAGCTAGCAAGGCGGTATACAAGTAAAGCCGTCAGTTCTTCCTTCTACCGGTAGTAAATCTAAATTGAGCTGTACGATCTCGACTGATCATCAAGATTGGAACAGCGGGCGCGGTGAATACTCCATCATTGGTTCATCATCCAAATTTATTTATTTCCTGCAACATGATTACTGTTGGCAGAGTTGGAAAAGGGTCATAACTGGAATTGCAACCTTTTCTTGCAAGTTCCTCTTCTTAATAACAATAAGAATATCTTGCTTACTTTAATGTAGCAGATATTTCTACAAACAATTACTTTAAGTTACCTTGTAACTTCATCGTTCATATTATACTGGCATCATTTCCGTAAATGCATGGCATATGGTTTGAAAGATACTTTTGAACTGTTATACATTATCGTTCAGTTTTATATTATTGTTGGTGGGCTATTGCTCACCCTTGCTTTATTATTATATCACAACAACAGCTAGACCAGATGACTCGCACAAGGCGCACTCGACGCGGGCGAGGACGATGAGACTACCAGAGCTGAAGAAGAAGCTATTTGTAGGGTATATTTATTCTTTCAGTACCAAGAATATGGTCTAGTATGACTTATGTAAATGGATGGCAAAGAGTATGGATTATATTGAAATTCTTTTGGATTGTAAGAACTCATAATGTGATTAATAAAAATTTGATTGTTACTCTGATTTCATCTCTGGGACTATAACGGGTGTGTTTTATATTGTTGTGTTGGGTTATAGAGACGTAATTTATTTTATGTTAAGGAAAGTTCAATTGTTGTGGACAGAATTGGAAACCGTAACCATCGGATCCCGGACCCCGGATCTGGGGGTGTTACACTTAGGGATATATGGACCATCATATATTCGATCGAGATAGTTAGGATCAGTTGCCTCTAGATACATCAACATCTTTACCCTCCGTGTGGGGTATTCAGCCTTTTCGAGAATAGGGATTTTAATACTTTCATACTTGCTTGTCGACATCTTAAAATCATTTCTGATTGTGATTAATCAGTTGGCTCTGATACCAATTGTTACCCAGTAAAGAACAATTGTAGAAGGGGGGTTGAATACAATTATATAAGATTTCCGACTTAAACAGAAATAATAACACAAGTATGAATAAATAACAGCTTTATTAACTCTGATATAAAACTGTTACAAACTCTCTCAAGAAATTCTTATGTTCTTGAGAGCTGCTAGGTTACAAGATAACTCGTGTAAGCGATTACATAATGTAAAACCTAAACTGTGTTTATATAGTGTACACAGCTGCACTATCAATTACAAGATATATCAAATCAATTATATACGTCTCTTAATACATATCTTGAATAATAGCTGTGTTCCTATAAATCAGGAACCGACATGTCAATCTCCCTTGATTCCTGGACTGATGTATATTCTTATGTAATCCTGATCAGCCTCCAATACTGATGATAGTCTAATACTGACAGCACATTACTGATGACGTCAGCATCAGTATCTGATCAGTAGTCCGGATCCTGATCATCACTTGAATCAATATCTAACATGTACTATGACACTATTTCAGATATTTAAACTCTGACTATTTATTTCCCCTGAATTAATGACAATTTTTGGTATGTATATTTTTTTAGGTATGTATGTGGACCCGAAGCATGTCATAGAATATTTGGATATGATATTCACCATCGGAGCATTCCTGTTGAACGTCTGTCCTTCCATCTTCCTAATCAGAAATATGTTACTTTCAAAGAAACAGAAAATTTGAAGTCTGTTTGTGAAAGGGCTGAAGAGAAAAATATCAAGTTGGAAGCTTTCTTCCAACTTTGCCAAAGTAACGAAGATGCTAGATATATACATACCAAGAAATTCCTAGGTTTTATGTTTGGAATTCAGGCAGTTGTACTTGGTCCACGAGAAAAAAACGTACAATGGTTGGAAGAATGTATAACTCTCATTACTCAGCCGGCGAAATGTGGTATCTGAGAATGTTGTTGACAAGAGTACGTGGTCCAAAATGTTATGAGGATCTAAGAACAGTTGATAATGTCACATATGACACTTTTCAGGAAGCATGTCAAGTATTAGGATTACTCAATGATGACAATGAATGGCATGAAGCGTTTCTCGAAAATGAACGGACTGCATTTCCACCTCAACTTCGGCAAATGTTTGTACACATTATAGTAAATTGCAATGTTGCAGATGTACAAAAATTGTGGATTGAACATTTGCAACCAATGTCCGATGACATTAAAAAACGAAAATTATTGACCGAAAATTCATCATTGAATTTGTCTGAAGAAGAACTTTACAATTACACTCTTGCAGGTATTTTTTCTTCATCATGATATATATTATGCAATATAAGATTAAATTGTTTATTATGGATTATATAGATATAATAATATATTTTTCCATGCATCAGAGATAGAAATACTGTTGAATTCAATTGGGAAATCTTTGAAATCTTTCCCAACGATGCCTATGCCAGATTCAATATATCTGGAAAGACACCGGAATAGACTAATTGTTGAGGAAACAAGTTATGATAAGCAAGAAATGTTTGTACAACATGAAAGGCTTTTTGCGCAGCTGAATGATGAACAAATACAAGTTTATGATGCAACATTAGAGTCTATTAATCTTGACAATGGTGGTATTTTTTTTGTTTATGGAAGTGGTGGCTGTGGGAAGACATTCTTATGGAACACAATTATAATGAAATTAAGGTCTGGAAGAAAGATTGTTTTGCCTGTTGCTTCTTCAGGTATATCTGTGACATTCCTTTTTATTTTTGTTGTTAGACATTCTTATGGAACTCAATTACAACGAAATTAATCATTGAAAGAAAGATTGTTTTACCTTTTGCTTCTTCAGGTATAGCTGCGACATTACTGCCTGGTGGTAGGACAGCTCATTCATGATTTAAGATTCCTCTATCATTAGATGAGACTTCTATGTGTTCTATTGCACACAATTCAGACATTACAGAACTGATAAAGAGTACGAGCCTCATTATCTGGGATGAAGCACCGATGCAAGGAAGGTACGCATTTGAATGCTTGGATCGAACACTTCGAGATATTATGAAATCTGTTTCCATTGAAAGATCTGAGAAACCTTTTGGGGGAATTACCATGTTAATGGGTGGTGATTTTAGACAGATATTGTCGATTATTCCGAAGGGTTCGAGAAGTGATATTGTCTCTGCATGCATTACATCATCTCCTTTATGGCGTGAATGCAAGTTGTTCAAGTTATTGACTAATATGAGATTAAATGTTGGAAATACTGAATTAGAAAAACAACGAAGGAATATATTTTGTCAATGGGTGTTAGATGTTGGTGATGGGAATGTTGGTCAAGCTTTAGATGAAAAAAATATAATGATTTCTCAATTGAAGTCCCTCCTGAATTTTGCATCCTCTCTGATTCAGCCACAATAGATGATTTGATTGATAGAGTTTACCCCAATTCAGAAAGTAGATTTTCAGACTTAGTGTATTTGCGACAGAGATCAATTTTAACTCCAAAGAATAAAGTTATTGATCATGTCAATAATGTTGTTCTTACAAAGATACCTGGCGAGAGTTTCACCTATAATAGTGCTAATACAGTCAGAACACTTAACTGTTGAGTATTGAATACAGTAAAAGAATACAGAGGGGGGGGGGTGAATGGATTCTTGAGTTTTTCTTCGGTCTTGAATCTTTGCAGCAAGATAAGTGATGAGTGTGTGAGATATGAAGATGCGGATAATTAAACACAAACACAACACAATATCACTTTAATCTAATATTTTATTAGATAAAGATTTTGCTACAATCTGTGAATACAAATGATAGTATTCTCAGCTTCGTTTTTCTCAGAGAGATATTTTCTGGGTATTTGAGAAACTTCAAAACCTTAACAGCTAAGGAAGTGAGGCTGTATCCTTATAGACATGGATACACCCACTTGCTACAAATGAGGTAGGTAAAACAAAAGCACTTTCCAGTCTGTCTATCTCATTTTAGTAAGAGTCCAAACGGCTACAGATTTGACTTTGAAAAGCCTGTTTAGATCCACTTCTTCAGCTCCTTGTCCCTTGTCTTATCTCTCCAAGCTTCTTTGTAGGCTTTCCAGCATGCTTTATAGGACAGAGTCAAATAAAGTATCCTGGCTTGTTGCAGGTTTCTGACTTGTACAATTCTTCAGTATTTTGTCCTCAAGAATGTATTCGAGAAGTGACTAAGTGAGTGATTCGAGAACTGGAGTTGACTTGATCGATAACTCTGAGTTCTCGAATAGTGTTATCTTGACATATCGAATCACTTCTCGAATAGCTCTTTTCTCTGGAACTCCTTGAGATATCGAATAGAGCATTTTGACATATCGAATCCCTGAGATATCGAATAGAGCATTTCGACATATCGAATCCCTGAGATATCGAATAGAACATTTTGACATATCGAATCCCTGAGATATCGAATAGCATATTGAGAGATATCGAATAGCATATTGAGAGATATCGAATAGTGTCTTCTGAGATATCGAACTCCAGACTTCTCGAATGCTAGACTTCTCGAATAGACACATGTACTTCTCGAATTAGTACTTAGGCAATTTCTTCATTTCTTCAATTCTTCAAATCCCAACTGTGATTATTTGACAGTCTTCATTTCCTTGCTTGAGGCATGAACCTTAGAACTTCTTTCAAGCTTTATTCTTGACTTAGTAGGTACAGTTACACAGATAGAATTTGATGCCTATTACATAGTGCAAACAAGTAGAAACTCTACAACTAGAGGTTCCCTCAGTCAAGAGGTCATGTAGGTAATGCATAGCATTACGAACCACTTGGGCTTGTTATTAGATGTATTCAGGCATGCCTCTGTGACTAACAATCTCCCCCAAATTGTGAGTAAGACCCTTAGTCACAATTTCATGTCTGATAACAAGCCTATCATACATAAAGATAAAACTTGACAGTACAGGTATGAATTTCCATTAGCAATTTGGATAGAACTACAGAGTGAGTAATCTTACAGCCTATGATGAAGAACTAGCCATTGTCTTTTGATTCCCTTTCCATAGCTTTGGCTTGAAATTCATCATATTCTTTCTCTCTTCTTTCTTTCTCCTTCCTTGTATTCTCATCCATAGCTTTTATTATTTCTGCCATAGCATCCAATTCTTCAAGCAAAATTGAGTCTTTGAAATCTTCAAGTACTGGTTCCAGAATATTTGCAGGATAGTGGTTGAGTAGATTCATTCTGATGTTGACTTGATTTCCATTCCTCCTCCTATACTTTACCATGTAGGGGTTGAACTGAACTCTACACAAACCCTTTTTCCTCAGCTTTTCTGCTTCACTTTCCAGTCTCTCAATTTCTCTCTCCCTTGCCAGCCATTTCTCAAAACACTCTTTTCTGACTTTTTCCTCATGATCTCTCTTCATTTTCACAAAATCAATTAGCTCCAGTTTCCATACTCTCTCCACTTTATCTTCTGAGCTCAACAGTGCAATGATTCTCTCTATGTCATATAGCTTGCCCCAGTGTTGACATCCTCCTTGTTTGAATTTCTCCTCCCTTCCATCAGAATATTTAATCTCAAGGCAATTATCAATAATGGCAACATGATAGATTCTTTGAGCTTGCAAAAATTGCAGTTGGTCTACATCATAATCTTCATCTAGTGGTTGGAGTTTTAGGCCTGGATAGATTGTCAGGGTCTTTGATGTGGTTGGCTTTGATTTCCTTGCAGCTTGCTTGAACTTGATTCTTTTTACATGATTACTTGGCAGCAGTATGTGACCTTTGTTTGTAGACCATTGTAGTATTCCATTAGCAGTTTGCTTTTTGAAACATACAGATGGTTTCTTGACTTGAATCTTCTTCTCTTCTTGAGGTGGCAAGACAGTTGCAGAAGCCATAGATGCAAATTTTGAAAGGTCACTACTGGCAGCATTCACCCTAGACTTAGAGTCTTGTGTTGTGGTGAGGTTACTGTCAGCAATGCCTGAGGCTTGCTGTCTTCCACTTTTCCTCTCAGAGCCTTTACCTTGATCATCATCATTCTTCCTCTTCTCATCATCCTTCTTCTTCTTCTTGTCTTCATCACCCTTATTACTCCTGTGATGTCTTCTCCTTCCATCACTTTTATCTTCATCCTTGTCTTGATCTTTGCTTGGGTTGAACTTAGCAGTCTCAGATACAATGCCAGTTGCAATATATGACCTGAGATAAGATATAGCTTCTAATTCTTCTGCTGTTCTTGATCCCTTCTTCTTGATCAGTTTCTCAATGATTGCTATGATGAGATTTTTATTTTGAGGAGTTAGGTGCTTAGGAATGACCAGCTGCTTGATATCTTCAATTCTTGTTCCAGCCTGGTAGATAATAGTTCTAGGATCTGTGAAAACTTCAGGTAGCCTTGAAGGTTGACCATTCCTCAATTCATCATGAAGACTCTTGTTGTTCTCATTTCCCTTCTCAATTAGTCCAAGGAGCACATTCACTTCTGAGTGCTTTAGACTCTGTAGAGTATTGATGGTTAAGTGCCATATCTTGTTCTTTCCTACCATCAATATCTCCTTGAGCCATAGATCATTAAGCCTCCTTGGTACTACAGTGAGACAGTCAATCTGACTCTTCAAACTCTCATGATATAGCAGAGCATCACCAGCCTGTTCTCTAGAGACTTTCAGAAACTCCAAGAATGCATCATCATGATAGACATTTGAGTTTGCAATTTCTTGTAGCTTGGCCTCAGTGACCACCTTCACTTCTACTGGCTTGGCACTCTTAGATATTGAGATTTGAGGCTTGTCAGATGGCATACTCCCTGCAACCACTGTGGTTGTGATAGACTGCCTTTGACCATCAGGAGTAGTGATGTGCACAGTTGGTAGAGTGACAACTGGCAGAGAAGTGGGAGGCTCATCAACTTTTTCCTTTCCTTTTCCAGGCACATGAGTAGTAGATTTCAAAGTTCTCTGATGGCCACCCTTAGTGATCTTGATGCCCTTTTCTAGTGGTCTCTCCCCCTTTGGATTTGAGTTCTTTGATATCCTCTTCTCCCCCTTAGGCTTGTTGACAGACACAGGGACTGTAGGAGGCACCTTTGGAGTTGAAGATTCATCAGGTAGAGGGAGACCCATGTGCTTCATCATTGCAGACAACATTGATTGTTGATGCAGAAGAACATCAGCTGTGGTGGTGGCTTGAGTGTTCAACTGCTCAGTCAGAGTTGTCACAGTGTCTGTAAGATGAGCATTGGACTTGTGGAGAGAGACTACCTCCTTTTCAAGAGTATCCACTTTAATGAAGAGTTCATTTGCCTTAAAACCAGATAGGGATTGATCCTTTGGACCCTAGTGAAGTGATGTACTCTTCTCTGAGATACTAAAGACCTTCTGAGAGAGGGATTGAATTGGTTCCTTGCAGCCAAGCATCGATATTCCCATCTCTCTCAGTTTCATCTATGATCTTCTCCTTCTGTAGCTCTACATCCTCTTTGTGACATAGGAGAATAGCTTCATAGTCTGGATTGGGCATGTTTGCAGTGAGAAGGTGCTGAGCAATTTTTGTGAACTCAGGGATCTGATCCACAACTAAGCTTTGAAGTGCTTCAACCGTCAATTGTGGTGGAACAGACCCTGATCCTGAAGCACTGTCATGTTGCACAGGCTTCAGCCATTGAGACAAAAAGTTAGAGCTAGAGCTAGGCTTGCTAGGCTCCTAAGTTACAGATGCAACTTCTGCAACCGGATGAACAGACTCTACTACTGTTGTCTCCACAGAAGTGGGATGAGTTACAACAGTAGTTGACACAGGCACAGAGTCTCTAGTAAGAACTAGTGAATCCTCTGTGTTTGTGATGGTGTCATTAGGATATGCCCCAGCATGCATTCCCTGACCATCCAAATGTGGTACCTGGGTGGTGAGCAAGGTGTCATGCACCAAGTCACTTGAATTCATTGGCTCATCAAAGGAAAAGAATTCTTGATGATCAATGCCTTGCTCCTCAATTGCTTGAGTTGCAGGCTTCAAAGAAATATGAGTGGTAGATTCTGAAAGAGAAGTGTGTTGTAGACAAGATTTTGGCAACTCCCCCTGAGAAATAGAGGGAGTTTCAGTTATGATGTGCTCTCCACTCAGTGTTGTGCCAGCCTTATCACTCCCTTGTGCTGACTCTTTACAGATAGGTGCATTGGGGAGGATGCTTGATTCTATAGATGCATCCTGTTGAGAGGATACATCTAGTGAGCTGTGTGCCCCTGATTTTACAACTTCAGCCATTTGAGTGACTGAAGAGGTGGTTTTAGACTTCTTCTTCTTCTTTAGGCTTATGATAGGTGACTCAGGTTTCTCACTTTCTAACCCTAGTTCTACAGCCAAGGCTGCTTCAGTTAAGATTTCTAAGGGTTCAGAAGCAACCTGTTTTCTCTTCTTTTTACTAACATCACCCTTTTGAGAGGATGATACAGTTGGCTCTTTGCTGGATAGAGTGTTTGGCTGAGGGGGTTGGTTAGCAGGCCTTGGGTTAGCACTTTGTTCTCCTTGCTTAGGCTGTGCTAACTGTGATTTTGAATCAAATATTGGCATGTTGTGGGGGTAAGACCTAAACAAACCCTCCATGTGGGGAGTTATGCTAAGTCTTACATCCACATCATTCCTAGTCTCCAAATTACCAAAAATGAGTTTGGTCATGGACCTAGGATAGCCTATTTTACTCTTATCTACTCCAGGCAATTCAATCAAAGAAGCATTTTTAAAGTTAAGCACTGATTGAATAAAGCGAGGAAAGAAAATTTCATTACCTCTCTTGGCTGTGGTCTGACCAAGTCTCCCATAGAGTTCCTGTAGGATGAGAAGTCCAACATCTATCTTTCTCCCATGAGCCAAGGCATAGGCAAGCTGCTGCACGGGTGTACTAATCTGATCAAAGCTTGATTTCCGTGCAGTGAATACTTGAAGGAGTGTAGCAAATACAAAGCTCCATTCTTTCCTCAAGAACTTCCTATTCAACTTTCCCAGCTTGATAGTATCAGAGTAGTTGATGAAGTCAAAGAATCTTTCCAACTCATCATTGGAGGCCAGAGCATCATACGTCTCTTGCTGCATATTCAAGGCTTGATTCATGTCTGCAGTGGTGATAGTGATATCCTCTCCTTGAATCTTGCAGTGAACAATATAAGAGGTGATAGCATTCTCAAGAGCGATGACCTCCACAGTAGCAGTCCTCCAGAATTGTTCCAATAGATCTATGTACAGAGTTGGGTTGGCTGAGAGCGCACTCTTGATGTATGATTCAGACAACCACCGAACAAAGCACTTGAAATTGGCATTCGGTGCTTCCACATCACTGGAGATTGCGATGAAATTAGTTTGGGATGGTATGGTGAGTTGAGTGTTTGCCATTTGGGTAGAGAAGAAAAGAGAATTAGGATTGAAGAAGAAATTCGCAGTTAGGGTTTTTCAGAGGTTTCAGGAGTTGAGATGCTTGAGAAATCGAACGAAATGAATTGAATAGTTGTGAAGTTGTATATATATAAATGAATGTCTTGAGTTGTCGATAGATAAGTGTTCTGTAGCGACAAGTCATTCGAGAAGTATGAAACAACTATTCGAGAAGTCAAGAAAGGCTTATTCGATATCTCAGGCAGTTTTTAACTCACAGCTGGCAGTGATTTAACTCAGAAAATAATTCAAAGTTAAGTAAAATATATTTTTATGAGTGAAATGAAGGTTTGAATATAAATCCAAAAAGCGATTAAGTGTCAGCGAGAAATCAGCCTTTTCAAATGATTCGATAACTCAAATACAGTATTCGAGAACTCCATCATTAGAGAACTAAAATACTCTATTCGAGAACTCAAAGTGTGATATTCGATTTCTCAAAAGACACTATTCGAGAACTCAGGAGGGTTCTTGATAGGCCTATTCGAGAACTCGAGCCATGACAAAACAATGAACCATTCGAGAAGTCTGACTTATCGAACTATACTTTTCACTCATAAAATTCAATTTTCACTATCTTTTAAAATTTACCAGAAATATTCACTGAAGAATATTCTACTAAATTAAATAGTGATTCTCTCAAAATTTCACAGAAATTTCAAGCTAAAGATGTATGATTTTCATCATATGCAGCATTGTGGAATACTTATAAATCATAATCCAGCCAATACTTACTTTAAAAATATTGAGCATTTGATAAGGTAAGTATTTACTGCTACAACAATCTAGTTGATATATTCACTCAGCCAGAATTTGAAGAATTCAGCATTCCAATCTCACTAACCAACCTTGTGAAGGTGGCTTCATCTAATGGCTTAGTGAATATGTCAGCTAGTTGTTTCTCTGTGGGAACATAATGCAACTCAATGGTTCCATTAGTTGCATGTTCTCTAATGAAATGATATCTGATGTCAATGTGCTTTGTCCTAGAATGATTGACAGGATTGGCAACTATAGAGATTGCACTTGTGTTGTCACACATGATAGGAATTCTTTCCAACACAAGTCCATAATCTCTAAGTTGGTTTCTAATCCAAAGCACTTGAGCACAGCAACTTCCAGCAGCTATGTATTCAGCTTCAGCTGTGGAAGTTGACACAGATTGTTGTTTCTTGCTGTACCAAGAGACTAACCTTTGTCCAAGAAACTGGCAGCTACCTGATGTGCTTTTCCTATCCACTCTGCATCCAGCATAATCAGCATCAGAATAACCAACCAGATTGAACCCTGTGTCCTTAGGATACCATAACCCCAAGTTTGGTGTGCCTTTCAGATATTTGAAGATCCTTTTTATTGCTATCATGTGTGATTCCTTTGGGTTTGATTGAAACCTTGCACATAAGCATGTAGCAAACATGATATCTGGCCTACTAGCAGTGAGGTAGAGTAGAGAACCAACCATGCCTCTGTAGATTGAGATATCTACCTTTTTGCCCTTAGCGTCATCATCTAACTTGGTGGCAGTGGCCATGGGTGTCTTTGCAGGTGAACATTCTTCCAAATCAAATTTCTTCAGTAAATCTTTAATGTATTTGGTTTGACTTATAAAAATGCCATCCTTCCTTTGACTAACTTGCAGTCCAAGAAAGAATGTTAATTCTCCCATCATACTCATCTCATATCTGCTTTGCATGAGCTTAGAGAATTTTTCACACAGCTTCTCATTTGTAGAGCCAAATATGATATCATCCACATAGATTTGAACTAGGATAATATCATCACCATGTTTCTTGTAGAACAGTGTCTTGTCCAGTGTGCCTCTAGTGAATTGATTCTCCAGTAGAAATTGTGATAGTGTGTCATACCATGCCCTAGGAGCTTGCTTGAGTCCATACAATGCTTTAAGTAATCTGTAGACAAAGTGGGGAAACTGTGGATCCTCAAAGCCAGGTGGTTGTTGCACATATACTTCTTCTTCCAACTCCCCATTCAGGAATGCACTCTTGACATCCATTTGATAGACCTTGAAATTAGAATGTGCAGCAAATGCCAAGAAAATTCTGATGGCTTCTAGTCTAGCAACAGGGGCAAAGGTCTCATCATAGTCAATACCTTCCTGTTGAGAGTATCCTTTTGCAACCAACCTTGCTTTGTTTCTTATGACTACACCATTTTCATCCATCTTATTCCTTAGAACCCATTTAGTTCCAACAACGGTTCTATCCTTTGGTGCAGGCACTAGTTCCCATACTTTGCTCCTTTCAAATTGATTTAGCTCCTCTTGCATAGCAATTATCCAGTCAGGATCCAACAATGCATCATCAAGTTTCTTAGGCTCAACTTGGGATAGAAAGCAGCCATAGAGACATTCATTTATAGTTGCTCTCCTTGTCCTTACTCCTGCATTTGGATTTCCAATTATCTGATCTGCAGTGTGTGATCTATCCCATTTCCTTGTATGTTCAGATTGATTTCTCATCCTTGATGTTGCTTCATCATTTAGATCATGATCATCTACATTTCCTCCCCCTGTGAAGTTGTCACTCCTCACAGGTGTATCTTGGATGCTTGTTTCTTCACTGTTGGTTGACACAGGTTCTTCATCCACTTGAGTTTGTTGGATTATGAGTTCAGATTCACTTTCAATCTCCTCATCAGAATCATCTAGATTGTCAAACTTCAAGGGATCTTTATCTTCATCATTGGCTTCTTCTAATCCAGGTAGTTTGCTGTCATCAAATGTTACATCTGTGCTCTCCATTACTTTCTTTTGACAAATGACATAAACTTTGTATGCAATTCTTTCCATAGAATAGCCAAGAAAGATTCCTTCAAATGCCTTTGCATCAAACTTTCCAACATATTCTGAATTATCTTTTAGCACAAAGCACTTGCTTCCAAAAGTATGAACATACTTTAGAGTAGGCTTCTTTCCAGTCATCAAGTTGTAAGGTGTCTTTCCAGTGTTTTTGTTGATGAGGGTTCTGTTTTGGATGTAGCATGCAGTGCTCACAGCCTCAGCCCAAAAACATGTAGGCATCTTTGCATCAAGTAGCATTGTTCTAGCAGCCTCTATCAGAGTCCTATTCTTTCTCTCAACAACTCCATTTTGTTGTGGAGTCCTTGGAGCTGAGAATTGTTGAGAAATACCATTTTCTTTGCAGAATGCTCCAAGCATGGCATTTCTGAATTCTGTCCCATTATCACTTCTTAATGCAATCACACTTGCATTTATGGCCTTTGCTTCTTTGTCAACTTTCTTTATGTGCTCAATGATTACTTGTGGAGCCTCATCCTTTGATGCCAGAAATTCTACCCATGTATACCTTGTAAAATCATCAACCATCACTAGAGCATACTTCTTCATTCCTAGTGACATAATATTGACAGGCCCAAACAAATCCATATGAATCAGTTGCAGGGGCTTGGTTATAGATGTCACTGTTTTTGACTTGTGGCTTGATCTTTTCATTTTTCCCTTTTGACACGCCTCACACACTCCTTCTTGACAGAATTCAAGTGTGGGAATGCCTCTCACTAACTCCCTTTTGACTAGGGAATTAATGGCTTTGAAGTTCAGGTGTGATAGCTTCTTGTGCCACAGCCAACTGTCTTCATTTGATGCTTTTGAGTAGAAGCAACAAATTGTGTCCTTGCTTGCAGAGTCCATATTGGCTACAAACAGGCTTCCCTTCCTTACTCCAGACAGAGCAAAATCACCAGTCTTCTTGTGGGTGATCAAACATTCATCTTTGTCAAAGTTCACTTTGAAGCCTCTGTCAGTGAATTGACCAACACTCAGTAGATTATGCTTGAGCCCCTTGACCAGTGCTACATTCTCAATGATGACATTTCCAATTTCCAACTTGCCATATCCCAGTGTGTTGCCAATGCTGTCATCTCCAAAAGCAACCATTGGGCCAGCCTTTTCCTCATACTGTGATAGCAGGGCCATATCACCAGTCATATGATTTGAGCATCCACTGTCCAAAATCCACATGACCTTCTTTTTACTTTCTTTGCCCTGCAAACACAAAAGTATTACTTCTCCTTTGGTACCCAAACGAGTTTGGGTCCATGTGACTTAGTGACAGTTTTATCAAAATCAGCATGCTTATCAGTTTTCTTGATGTTGGTCTTCTTGTCACTGTTGGGAGTCTTAGAATCAGGGTTCTTAGACTTAGGTGACAGAGGTACCTTCCTAACTTTAGGAGGACTTGAAGACTTTGTCCTTGTGTAGTGTGTGTGAACATTATGATTGATACAGCCCTCCATGAATTGTCTTCTTAAATTAAAACAACTAGTCATCACATTCATGTTACATGGCATACAATCAAGTTTATCACAGAAAGGAGAGTCTCTATGTCTTAAAGGCACAGAGCAATCATAGAATGGTTTAGCAACACTACCAGATGGTTTCTTGCAAGCATGAGTCAAATGATTAGAGCTAAAACAGTTTTGACAAACTTTCCTAGGGGCATTTGGCACATAAGCATAGTTGTTATTTTTGTTAATCCCTAATTTGCCATTCCTGTTTGGTCTCTTATTAGTCACTTTCTTCTTAGTCTCATAATTCCCAGCTGAAACAAAATTTACAGATTTCTCAAGTCTAGGTCTACCTCCTACTGGCTCCTTGGCTTTGGTTTTGACATTCTTACTCTCAGAGGATGCTTGTTGTTCATTTGATTGTGCCTCATCTTCATCCTCCAACATTTGCTTGATGAGTAAGGCATCCTCATCAATCTCAAGTGTTGGTGTTTTAAATATTGGATTCTCAGTCTTTTTCAAAACCTGAGGCACCTCCTCTTGAACAACAATGTCATCTTCAATGACTGCATAGCCTTTCCTCTGTTTAAGAGTGTCATAATCAAGTCCAATGGCAGCCTTAGGTCTAGCTAGATTTTTCTCATGATAAGACTGCAATAGACTAGAGGAATTCTTAAATGTTTTCAACTTAAATTCATTTTCAGCTAATTCATCCCTAAGAGCTTTCTCAACTTGACTAGCACATAGAACTTTGTTCTTTAGATACTCAATCTCTTGTTTAAGATTTTCTATTTGCACAGTAGTTAGCTCTAGTTCCTCATTTCTCTTATTTAACAGTTCATTCCTAGTAGACAGTTTAGCAATCTCTTCATTAGCAGCAGTCATACTAGTATGAATGTTAAACATCTCAACGGATAGTTGTTCAACCAAAGATTTATATTCAGAAACAGACATGTCTATGGTAGTGAGAGATGGTACCTGTGAGTCTGATGCAGATGGTTCTTCCTTGGAATTGGCCATCAAGGCATAGTTGCAGAATTCTTGTTCTTCCCCATCACTGTCAGAATCATCCCAACACTTCCCTTCAGCTATGTAAGCCTTACCTGGTGTCTGCTTCTTTAGAAGGGCCTCATACTTAGCTTCAAGCTCAAGAAACTCCTTATCCTTCTTTTTAGGCTTCTTGCATTCACTGGCAAAATGCCCTAGGTCATTGCATCTGTAACATCTTACAGATGACCTATCCACATAGCTGGTTTTAAATCTGTTCTTGTTTGTTTTCATAGGTGCCTTGCTCTTGTTGAATGAATGATTTTGAGGTCTAGGATTGAAGGGCTGATTCCTCTTGAATCTGATGTTTGGGAATTTTCTAGCCATAAAAGCATATGATGTATTTTCCATGCCATCCAGCTCTTCAAGAGTGTAGAACTCATCTTCTTCCTTGTCATCAGCAGGTTCAGTCACTACTTCCTCAGTTTCTTCATCATCTACTATCTCTTCTATTCTCAGCTGACTTGCAGATGCTTCCAGGTCTTGAATAGATTTGTTGACAATCAAGGCACAGGATGTGTTTATCATTCTGCCTTGGTTAGCTTGGATAGCCCTCTTTTGAAGCAACTCAAGCTCGTGTGTCTTTAAAACCCCATAGAGCACATCATACGTGACTTTGTTCAAATCTCTTTCTCTTAGGGATATGACCCTTTGCTCTAGATGGTTTGGTGACGATAGTAGAAACTTCATATTTAATTCCTTAGTGCTGTAAACCTTCCCATTCATTTGGAGCTCAGTCACCAGCTTGTGAAATCTTTCAAACATATCAGTGATACTTTCCTTGGGCTGTGCCATGAACGCCTCATACTGTGTGACCAGTATCTGTTTCTTATTTTCTCTTACCTCCTCTGTCCCTTCACATAACACCTCGATGTGATTCCACATGTCCTTGGCTGATCTGCATGATGCTATGTTGGCAAACATCGACATATCCATGGAGTCTATGATTAACAACATGAGGTGGCTGTCTAGGGCAATCTTTTCCTTCTCTGAGTCCGTCCATTTGGATGGCTCTTTTGGAACGTATGATCTAGGAATGACTACTGCGCCCACTGTGGATTCAGCAACTTCTTGTTGTGGTATGAATGGACCATTCTTGAGAATGTCAGGGTAGAGAGGATTGGCAGCTTTGATGAACAACAGCATTTTTATTTTCCAGAGGTTGTAATTCTCTTTGTCGAACTTAGGGACCTTTACCGTACCTGTAGTCTTTGGTGTATTCGAACTCATGATCATTTTCTGTTTAGATTAAACAGCCTGCTCTGATACCACTTGTTGAGGATTGAATACAGTAAAAGAATACAGAGGGGGGGGGGGGGTGAATGGATTCTTGAGTTTTTCTTCGGTCTTGAATCTTTGCAGCAAGATAAGTGATGAGTGTGTGAGATATGAAGATGCGGATAATTAAACACAAACACAACACAATATCACTTTAATCTAATATTTTATTAGATAAAGATTTTGCTACAATCTGTGAATACAAATGATAGTATTCTCAGCTTCGTTTTTCTCAGAGAGATATTTTCTGGGTATTTGAGAAACTTCAAAACCTTAACAGCTAAGGAAGTGAGGCTGTATCCTTATAGACATGGATACACCCACTTGCTACAAATGAGGTAGGTAAAACAAAAGCACTTTCCAGTCTGTCTATCTCATTTTAGTAAGAGTCCAAACGGCTACAGATTTGACTTTGAAAAGCCTGTTTAGATCCACTTCTTCAGCTCCTTGTCCCTTGTCTTATCTCTCCAAGCTTCTTTGTAGGCTTTCCAGCATGCTTTATAGGACAGAGTCAAATAAAGTATCCTGGCTTGTTGCAGGTTTCTGACTTGTACAATTCTTCAGTATTTTGTCCTCAAGAATGTATTCGAGAAGTGACTAAGTGAGTGATTCGAGAACTGGAGTTGACTTGATCGATAACTCTGAGTTCTCGAATAGTGTTATCTTGACATATCGAATCACTTCTCGAATAGCTCTTTTCTCTGGAACTCCTTGAGATATCGAATAGAGCATTTTGACATATCGAATCCCTGAGATATCGAATAGAGCATTTCGACATATCGAATCCCTGAGATATCGAATAGAACATTTTGACATATCGAATCCCTGAGATATCGAATAGCATATTGAGAGATATCGAATAGCATATTGAGAGATATCGAATAGTGTCTTCTGAGATATCGAACTCCAGACTTCTCGAATGCTAGACTTCTCGAATAGACACATGTACTTCTCGAATTAGTACTTAGGCAATTTCTTCATTTCTTCAATTCTTCAAATCCCAACTGTGATTATTTGACAGTCTTCATTTCCTTGCTTGAGGCATGAACCTTAGAACTTCTTTCAAGCTTTATTCTTGACTTAGTAGGTACAGTTACACAGATAGAATTTGATGCCTATTACATAGTGCAAACAAGTAGAAACTCTACAACTAGAGGTTCCCTCAGTCAAGAGGTCATGTAGGTAATGCATAGCATTACGAACCACTTGGGCTTGTTATTAGATGTATTCAGGCATGCCTCTGTGACTAACATTAACAATGATGATGACGAGAACTTGAGTTCTACTTTTCCTGTGGAGTATCTTAATTCCATCAAGCTTCCTGGCCTTCCACCTCATGATTTCGTGTTGAAAGAAGGATTTGTTGTGATGCTAATGCGAAATATGAATCAAAGTCTTGGTCTTTGTAATGGTACAAGAATGATAGTTCGAAAGTGCAGAAAGTACGATATAATTTACGAAATCATTGGTGGCAATCATTGTGGTACGAAGCATATAATTTCGAGGATTGAGCTATGTCCAAGCGATACTACTCTACCTTTTAATCTTGTGCGTGTGCAGTTTCCTGTGCAATTATGTTTTGCTATGACAATTAATAAGTCTCAGGGTTAGTCATTGGATCATGTTGGATTGTATTTACCCGAATCTGTTTTCACACATGGTCAGTACTATGTTGCAGTTAGTCGTTTTACTTCTCCAGATGGATTGATAATGCTTAGATCTTCTTGATTTAATGATCTGTAACCTTTTTTTTTTACTACAATCAAACATTATAGCTTCAAACATGCCTTATCTTTTATCAGATGTTAAGAAAAGTTATGGATTTTTTTATACTTCAAACATATAGCTAACAAGATGTCATAATCATCTCAATATGACGTTTCTAAATCACGTATCTCAACTTACTCCCAGTATGAGTAAGTTACCTGGTCGTTAATGAGTAACCATGTTAATGAGTATTGATTTTAGGTGAAACTAGTCTTTTGAAGCTGCACAAATAATTTGATTTCACATAATATGATTGATATTGCATGAATTTACATTGTCATCTGTTTGCAACATAATACGTCTCTTATTGCATGACTGAACATTATCAACCTGCCTAATGATTGGAATCAATAGACTGATAAATATAACAGAGTATGTTTCTAACACATATGGTTCAAATGTCAACCCGTTCCATCATGTTTATAGTCTTATTTTAAAACAACTCCAACTTTAACCTCAAATGCTTAACAAACATGGTATAAATTCATTTATATCTTGAAATGAAACAGTTTTTCTGCTGAATTGATCAAACTATATGTTAACTTCTGTGATTCTTTCAGCTTATTATCGTCCATAAAGTCATTCCATCCAGCTCCAAAACGAAGTGATTTGCCCGATCTGATCAATCGCACATCCCAAGTTTTACTTCCAACCCTCAGTTTTGTTATTGCATCATCTGGCCAATGTCTTAGTAACTTTTGTAATCCTTGGTGCTAGTACTGACAATGAAAAACAAAAATTAATGTGGTTTTGAAAGAATATTATTGAAATTCAGAGTTTTGTCCAAGAAAACTCACCATGCCCCGGCTTTTCATATCAACATGTGAAAGAGCCAAATAAAGTTCATACAATTTTTCATTTGATTCAGCTAACAGATCTGTTAAAAAAATATAATGATTAGGATAAATTTAAAATAAAGCAAGTTTGTATATATTTAGATATCATACTTGCAGAGATATCTTCATTTTATGCTATATTGTTAGTGTAGGTGCCCTAGTGGCAATACATTTCAGTTTAGTTAAACTTCGTCATTGACATTTATGTTCTATTTTGATTATATTGATGTTTTATTATGATTAGTATTTACTGCGATATAATTGTTAGTATAATAAATGTCCCTAGATTATTGATACGAACTATATAATGATGAGATAATATACAGTGTAATAATTTTGAATATCCCTAGTCAAGTATTATTGTTATTAGGACAATAATAATACATCGATACTAGTATGTTGATTGACTGATGATCACTTCTCATTGATCATAAGTATGATGATACTAAAGTCAATGCATAGGTACATGTATGAGTACGATGTACTGGATAGACCCACTATGAGATTCGACATGGAATGAATAAATGTGTCATTATGAATCTCAATGTGATAATGATGTAATGATCCTTAGACCTGAAGTCATTACATTTCTATATGAGAATTAATATATTTTGATTCTATCAAAAGTTATCTTTAATCGGGTAATGATAAAGATGGTCTTGGGTATATTATGAATCGCATTAGAAATGTGAATGATCTAGATGGAATTTAACCCTCCTTAATATATATAAATATATAGGAGTGATATTATTGGCCTCTTGTTTGAGTGAGACTATGAAATGCATGGCCGTGCTCAAATAATGATTTGTTTGAATAGTCTACTCATCGATCAAGAAAATAAAGATTAAATTATGACGAGGATGACACATTCCATGCCTCTAGTTTAATCTATAATATCAAAGTTAAAGAGATTATATTACATTATCGATTTTAATTATTATTATTTGGGTAACAATGATGTATTACTAGATGTCGCTCATTGTTTACGATTTTATTTATTAAATAAAATTGTTGCCAATATAATAATAACCTATAGGGTCACACAAAAGAATGAATGAAGGATTATTTAAATTAAATTCGGATTTAATTTAAATCAAATATAATTCGAAATTATTTAATTAAATTAAGTTTGACTTAATTAATTAAAATATTGAATTTCGAATTTATAAATAAATCAAATTCGAAATCAGATTTATTAAAGACTTTAAGTTAGACTTAATAAGCTTTAAAATATGATTTTCGGATTTGATAAAACTCTAATTTAAATTAGAATAAAATCTGAAATTATTTTATTAAGACTTTAAGTTGGACTTAAAGTATTAAAAAGATAGAATTTCAGATTTGTCAAAATTCTGATTTATACTAGACTTAGGATTCGTTTTTTTTCTCTTCTCCTATATAATGAAATTATGATTTCATATTAGGGTTCACGTTTTATAAAAACCCTAGTTGTAAAGAGAGAGAGTGAGAGCAAGAACGGATCAGTGGTGCTAGTACACATCTACCTTCGATAATTCATTCGTGTGGATACCGATAGAGACGTACATCGCTCGTGCAGGATACGTGGTGATCGAACATCCTTCCTACAATCTCAGACCTCGAAAAGCTTCATAAAGGTACTGATTTCTGTGAACTACGAATTAAATATACAATTCTCGCATGGATCCTAGCGGTGGGTTTCAATTTGGTTTTTTATTTTTCGCATTTTTTTCGCTACGTTTGATTGTTTGAAACCCAACATATATTTGGTTCAATCTTTGATTGAGGTATTGATAAAATAAGTCCTGCAAATTTGATAATAGACAACATTTTGTCAAGCATTTTATACATTGCTCTTAATCATGACAGATTGTAAAATATTCAAGTACCTTCTATCTCTTCTTTAATGTGGACCACTTCGAATATTTCTTCTCCTGCAGTTGTAGTGTATTCTGAAATCTTCTTTATTTTAGAACAAGTTTCATCCTCTTTTATTTTTGTTACAAATTCTTCTGTCAGCTTAAGTTCTGCTCCGTTCTTTTTATAGAAAGTCAGACTAATGTTTGAAGCATCAAGTATAGAAACTATGATGACATCGTTAACAGCAATCTTCAATTTTCTAAATAGCTTTTCAAAACCATTGAAAGCACAGTCTGATGTATAATACTGGATATTGACTGTTGAACCATTATGAAGATGAATTGAATTACTTTTCCTAAACTTCGTGCACATGCAACTTGCACCAAAACTGGTATAGCCTAACAACAAAAATAGAAAGGAATTTTAAACCAATAATTACATGCGTACTTAGGAAAAATACGAAAAAAAATTTGTTTACTCACAACTTTGCCATTTATTAGGCTATGTTCATTAACAATCGAAGCAAATGTAGCACCTCCGATGTTGTTCCCTATAAACAATACAATCATTTATTTGGTTAGTACAACTTCTAAAGCAAATATGTCACTCAATCATAGAAATATTCAAGAACCTGAGAATATTGTGGACTGAAGTTGTCATCGTGGTATAATGCAAATCGGAAACTTGAAACTTTCTTTCTGTGGTTGTATAACCAACATATCACCAATCTTCAGTTCAGTATTTCGTATAAAATTGTTCCACCCTCTATTGAATCGGAATTCTCTATCCATCCAAACATATGTTAAGAGAAATTCTAGATTTCCACGAACAAACCATATTTTCCCTCCAAGGTGTGTTCTTTTCAAGCTTTGAAAGAATTCATGATTCACGACCTATGGAATCAAAACAGGTTGATAAATCATTGAATAATAGACCTAAAAGATAAATTACTTATAAGGGGGATACATACCACATGTTCTGTATTGCTATACAGATGAATTCCTTTTATGATGAAATGTATTTGATTAAGATGATATGAAAAACTATTGACAAGATACTGCGCTAGAGCTTTGTTATTTGACAATAGTGTGTCATTGTAGAACCATGGCTTCTTTTGTCTACTGTTTGAACTTCTTGACTGAGACAAATACAGACTTCTGGAAGTAGTGTCACACTATTTCTTATAGTCTATTTCGAGTCCACACGTATCAAAGACCGAAACATGAAAAGTATTGATACCAACATATTTAAAAACAATTGGAAAATATCTATGTGGTACGATTGTGTTCAGAAATTCTTCAGTTGAAGTCAGCAAATATCTACCAATATCACATTTTACTATCCAATTGTAGTTGACTTTACCCTTCAATACAACGTCAGATGCCAAGGTATGATTTAGTGATTGGAAGAATGAATCTGGCAGTCGCTGAATTGTAAGAATAACAAATCAACATCAATATGTTAATAAAAAAATCATACCACATATATTAATCATAAACATGTGTTGCTGCATACTTACTATAGTTGCTTTGGTAAGATTTAGAAATACACAAAAGCCAAACGTTACGGATTCATCATCTGCAATTTAAATTTTATAGTTCTAATAAGAGTTGTTTTGACGTAGAAATAAAACAATTAGTATTACATATGAATGTAAGTTTTACCTTGGTTATCATGTGTTCGATTCCTTAACTCCAAAGCTCTTATGTATTTCATATAATTCTTTTCAATGCCATCAGGTTTTCCTACTTTTACCGAGAAGACATTATCTACAGCTAAGTCAAACTATATAATCGAACCTGCTTTGATTCTGAAGTATTTACAAAACTCTTCCAGCACATCAGTCATAAAAATCTTATCTTCCTTGCAAAAAAGTTTTACATGCCAATGTTGATTTATGTTTGGATTCTGAAGCAAAACTCTTCCATCAAACTTTTTAACATCCGAAGGTAACACAAAAGAGGGTATGCGCTGCAAAATAGACATGAAATTGAAAAACTAAGGTAATCGCTTATAGTATCATCTACACTACTCATACATTATCAAGAGAATTATTACTCACAAATTTTAATGGTTGATCATCTCTATATTTGATTTTTCTCCAGAAACTCAAATCATTCTGATAAAAAAATTGAAAGTTAGAATTATTTAGTATTCAAATCAACATTTTCCATATTAAAAAAGATTACCTTCATCTTTTAGGACTCCCTTTGAATGATACATGAACAACTACAACTTTTAGCTATAGAGGTTTTAGTTTCTTTTACGTATTGGATACTATAACTACTCTCCTAATTACTGTATAAATCCAATCACACGCGTTAACAATGCTCAATTAATGGTATGCAGTAAAGTAGGTATTAAATTGATTACATTAAATTGCTATTAGCCTCCTCACTTTTCCCTGCTTTAAGTAGTCGATTTGACTTTGTTGTACAAAAGATATTATTACATTTTAATTCAAAAAATACGATCAAAGAAAAAAATCTGAATTATTTTAAGAAATATGATCAAAATTTGTTATATATTAATTTTTATTATGTATATAAGAAAGAACATAGATGTATAGAATACAAGATCAATGCTTTTTCTTCTAGGAAAGTGAACAATCAGTCCCATTTGTCATGCACATCAGTATTCAATACATGCACCGTCGTTCCACTATAAGATGCAGTAAATGAGTTCCACATTCCTAAGTTCTTTCTGTACCCTAGCTACTGCTATAAAGACTACCATTTTACACACACTTAATTTTATCTCGTACATTCCTCTTTCTAATTTATCCAAATAGTCTGATCTAAAATAATCAACTACAATGGCTTCTATACAGACACTGCCTTTGTTTATTATTCCAGTTATCTCAGGCTGCATGGATTGGCCCACATTTAGCGTTTTGTTTTCTATTTGGATGGATGATAAAGATGATCAAACCATCTTTAAGGCTTTGAGTAGTTGTGATATACTCAAGTATTTTGCTAATGGTCATTTTGACCATGAGTTTATTGATTGGATTGAGTATGGTTGTGATATTGGAGTCCTAGATGCATGGTCTTATCTTCCAATCAAAAGTCTATTAGAAGGTAGTCCAGATTTTCAAGACTCGCTCTTCTTACTCCACCACTTGGCTGAAGAAGATCACATTAGTTCTTGGATTTTCTTATGTGTTTTTGTTTTAATATATTTTAAGGAAAATGCAGAGGAAGCAATTAAAGATCTTATTTTGCTCATACAATATCATTCAAGAGTTCATCAGATCAAAGGATGGTTCCAAATCATCAAGCAATGGCGTCAAAGTCTCTGGAATGTTCGTTACTTTGATTTTGAGAATGATGTTGCACAGATATATGATCTGTGGAAAGAAGATGAAAAGATCCATTTTAATCAGCATAAATGGCCTAAAAGTGTTGATGATATATTTGGTGTTAGTTGCAAAATATGTAGGGTTAAGATTCTGATGTATGATTTCTGTAATAATTAAATTGTTTGATTTTACATTGTTGCATGTAGAACAGGTTTTAGCTTCTGATGTCTTCTTTGTTAAAAAATTGATAGTGATTGTGTTACTTTTTACATTGCAATGTGTTACTACTAAAGATCATGTAAAATATTTTAATAAAATATAACTCACAATGTGACATGAAAGATGATAACTGCTTGCATAAATGTTATAGAACCACCACTTTGAACATCTGATATGCTAATAGATCTAAACTATGGAGAATCACACACTAGAATAGAAGACAAAAGCTATTTAATCCCATATAAATTAAGTAATTAACATTAAAGACATGCAAGCATGTTTAGCAGTGGTTCATGGAAACAACATTTAGAATTGTTTCTTGAACTTGAAGAGTTCAACATCAAGAATGCGATTCTCTCCAAGTAACTTGATGGCGGAGTCCCTTAATCCATTCAACCTGTTGTTCCACACTTCCAGAAACCTTTGATATTCCTCACTAATATCACCCAACTTTTCACTGAAATGTCGTGTGTGAGAACCAAGAGAAGTAACTGAATCTTCAATGAATTTTCTAAAATCTTCCTGATATGAAGGTGCTATCTCTGTCTTAGCAACAGAAGTTTGTCCGTCATTAACATGTGTGGTGCTTTTCAGAATAGCGATGAGTTTTCTGCAAATTATCAAATTTGGAAGATATAAGTAGTAAACATTTGTTAATGCATTGTAATGTAATTTCTTCGTAAGAATTTTACCCATATTCCTCATCTAGAGCAACCGAAGTTTGAAGTAATACATTTTGCCTGTCTTTGATGAACTTAAACATCCTGATTAAATCATCTTCTGCATTATCGACATTGTTGTGGAAATTCATTAAATTCTTTAGCAAATTCATTATCTTATCTTGCACCATGTCTTTCACTTCAGTACAGTGTTTCTTCCCACGTTTTTGTGCTTTGTCATCATCTTGCATCGTGCTTGATTTCCTTTTGTTTGATCTTGAGTCCATAATCTGTAACCAGAACAATGTTAGAAGATATAAAACAAAGCAATGCATTAACAAATGTAAAATTATAAACAATAAATAATATGGAGAGGTATTTACTACCGTTTTTGTATGAGTATTACTGAAAAATGTTATGACATTGTTTGATTTAAAGTCCAAATTATATAGGCAAAGAAAGCAGTTATTTTTAGGGTTAGTTTTCCACTAAGTGACTATACGTGGTTCATCACGTAGTTGAAAGCACTATGTAGGACGATATCTAAACAATTACATGGTTAAGTTGCATGTGGTTGTAAAAAATTGTGTCCATAGATGTCTACATTACTTATTAACAATTATTTATTCAAGAATATTCCAACAAATTCTATTACTCCATTTTAAAATAATTGATATTTTAGTTTAAAATTAAATAATGAAGATCCGGAATTGTTAGACATTATATGAACATGTATTTAATTAATACTGAAAATTGTAAAACAAAAATTATTTGAAAATAATTAGACATCTATGAATTATTTTTTTCAGAATAATTAGACATCCGGAAGAAGTGTACATCAACTTTTATGAATTATTTTTTCAGAATATACCAAGAAATTATATTACTTAATTTTAAAATTTATGATATTTTAAATTTAAAATTTTAAATTTAAGATACGAAATTTGTGTAATATTTCACAATACATTTTCATAAATTTAAGACTATTGCAACCACTCTTATTGAGAAATTATTTTCAAACCAATATTCTCTAACAATATATTAATTTAAGAATATTGTAACCACTCTTATCCACTAAAAGCATGTTCATAAGCGAAAATTAGTTTTGGTTTATGAAATAATTTTTTATTTAACAATATATTAAGTTTTATTATTATTTATTTTCGAATAATCAATAATATATTCTTCATTTTGGAATAATTGTATACTATTGATATTAGAATAATTTTATTATTCTTTCCACAATAATCTAATACTACCTCCGTTCCTTTTTAATAGTCATTTTGACTATTAAAAAGTAACAATTACATGATTAAGTTGCATGTGGTTACAAAAAATTGTCACCATAGATGTCTACATCACGTATTAACAATTATTTATTTCAGAATATTCGAACAAATTCTATTACTTAATTTTAAAACAATTGATATTTTAGTTTAAAATTAAATAATGAAGACACGGAATTGTTAGACAGATTAAATAAACATGTATTTAATTAATACTGAAAAATGTAAAATATCTATTATTTGGAAGTATTTAGACGAGTAAACTGTCTCCAAACAAGTGTAGATCAACTTTTATGAATTATTTTTTTCAGAATATACCAAGAAATTATATTACTTAATTTTAAAATTTTTGACATTTTATTTTCAAAATAAAAAAATTAAGAAACTAAATTTGTGTAATATTCCACAATACATTTTCATAAGTCTATTTTCATAAATTTAAGGCTACTCCAACTACTCTTATCGAGAATATAAAAATCTCATCATATCTTTATAGTTTCTAAACATAATTACTACTCTTACCATTCATTTACTAATACATAGGTAACATATAGTTTTGATGGATGAAATAAATATGCATGTAAAGCTAATACATCACTAATCCAAAAGTTTGGTCTTTTGGTATTACTCATTACACAATGCCTTTATATGTGCACATCATTTTCTTTTTGTTGTGTTATTAAATTAGTCCTCTCTGAAAAAATCATGAATCTTAACACCTTTCCTTCATTTGCCATTCCTATTCTCTTGAACAAATTTGATTTCGAAGTCTTTGCTAACACCTTCAATGTTTGGAGGCATGGGAAAGATAGGAAAACACAACAAACTGTTTTATGAGATACGGATTTAGTCCGTTTCTTTGTCTCTGCAGGTTGGGAATCTCAATTCTTGCCATTTATTCACTTTGCTGCTAATATGGATGTATTGGATGCGATGTTTTACACACCTTACTGCATATTATTTGGTGATCTTCACCATACCAAAACAGCGGCGATGATGATGAAGATTCTTGCAAAAGAAGGTCATGTCCTCTCCAAGTTCACTTTTAGTGTTTTTTCTCTTTTCCACATTCCAGAGTTTAAAGAAGAAATCATCCAAAACCTGATTGACATCGTCAAAAACCCTGGAATGTCAAAGAATATTCCTAACTGGATTTCTATTCTGTCAAAGATGTCTAGGACCTGGCATTCTTTCTCCTTCGATTATCGTGTAGTTGCTGGACTTTGTGATAAACATAATCAAAAAAATTGCTACAAACACTTTGATGAAAAATCATGGCCTATTTTGATAAATGAATTAGGAGATATTACCTGTTTAGCATGTAAGGTTGCAGTTGTGTTGTACAACTTTTGTGACCAAGTCTAAAATTGTTGATTTTAATAATATTTCTTATAAGTCTGTTCATTTCTGTTTTCAATCTTTATCATCTCATTTTGTTTTAACATAATATGCATCAAGTTGAAACACAATCTCTCATTTATGTCGAAAGAAATGATTAATAATCTTAAAACTATGTAAAGTAACATACCAGGGAAAAAAAAGAGATATGATAACCATTTTAAACATAACATTACGATACATTTAGAGTTTTAGCACATATGCTAACTCCATGGAATTCAAACAAGATCCAATAGAAACTTTTAGAGTATATAACATTAGAGTAGTCAAATGTTGGATGCTTCTTTCCTCACTACTACAATGTCGAAGTGCAGGTAACATTCTCTCATAAAAAATACACAGACATCTGCAAGCTGGAGGTTCATGTCTTTCCTGAAAGAAGTCCACCCATTGTGTAAGGTTATTTTGTCTTTTGTCTTCTTCACTTCAATTGACCAGGAAGAATTTTCATTATAAATAATAATTTTTGATCCATTCTTCCAATGTTCAGTAAGTGGTCTGAATCTGCAATGAATATACTACAAGCAAAGATGTCAAATTAGTTTGATTATTCTATATTTGTCTACAAAGTAAAAGAACAGGATTATAAATCTCACTTATAACACCATGACAATACTTAAGCAAATGGGACTGTGTAATTAGTATTTCAAATTCACACTCTATAGATGATTTATATCCTGCATTTCAAACATAAAGCATGACAAATGAGAAGAATTACAATACTTTGTAACTGAGATTGTGTGATTACAAATTTTATACATGAAACATAAATTGTGAAAACATATATACCAGGGTATTCCAATTGTGTTTGCATTAACGACCTTTCAATTCCATTCACGTCGAAAGCTGAAATGTAGAAAATGTCATTTCCATCATAAGTTATAATTAATCGAGTTGATTTTCCACAATCTATGAAGTGTAAAATGTTGCATAAAGCATGTAACTTCTTCTCTATGGCACAAAAACGTCCTTCATATGCATCACAATTGTTTAACGCAACAAATACTTTTGATGCAATCTTATCTGCAAATTGTTCAAGGAATGGTTCTGGAATATGCTAAGAACCAAAAAACTTCAGTAAATGATTTCAAACTACCAGATATATTATCAAATATATTATGACATACTACTTACAATGTCTATTAATCGCAAAGAACAATCAAGATTAATTTCAAATTTCTGAACACCTTCAATCGAGCAGCAATCTGCATTGAGAAAACTACATAACTTGATACTAAATACTCTAAATTCTTATCGACAAATATTTTCAAGTAAGTGTAGACATACCTTTTAACTTGACTATGTCTTTAACAGAATTTGACCATCCAGGATACGCAATCTCACATCCTCCAATATTTAGTATGTAAACACGAAAATGAGAATTTGCAAAATACTCAAATAAAAGACAACAATCAACCGTGCATCCAATTCTTTCCCACAATATTTGTATTCCACAAAAATATTTTTTCAGATCTATCGAATGCTACAAACACTTTGCTTCCATCACGTAATATCAATTCGACATTTGATCTAATTCCACTTTGATGCTCATCAAAAAATAAGTCCGGGATTGACTACAATGAAAAATGAATAATATTAAAAATGACATAAATTCAGACAATATACAACCAACCTTTCTTACGAGTTTGTTTAGTGCAAATTTTTCTTGACTTAGATACGCAACAAACTTCAGAGTAATTTTTGATTGATGATCCATGTGTTTTGTTTTGAAAAGGACGGTGTTTTACAAAGGACTAATCATGTCCATGTGTTTTGTTTTGCAAACAACGGTTGGAAGGCCAGAGAGTACAATGTCAGTCTTACCAAATTATAAAGTCTAGGCAAACAGGAACCAAACTATAGATATCAAATATAAAAATATATATATATATATATATATATATATATATATATATATATATATATATATATATATATATATATATATATATATAGAGAGAGAGAGAGAGAGAGAGAGAGAGAGAGAGAGTTGCACTCTATAGCAAACACCTTATATAACAAACAATAAAGAACACCTCATATCTAATATAATTTAAAAGTTCCGTCATAGCACCCAATACAAAAAGTTGTTATTTTTGTACCCTCTAGCAAACCAGCAAAAAAAAATTGAAAATTTACTGTTCATTGATGACGTCATCAGTGACGTCATCAGTGAACAGTAATTTTCAATTTTTTTTTTGCAGACTTGATAGAGGGTAAAAAAATAACAATTTTTTGTATTGGGTGCCCCTGGCGGGGCCAAAGGATCTAATAGATCTAAGGTGTTCTTTGTTGTTTGTTATATAAAAGTGTTCTGTATGGAGTAAAGGCCTATATATATATATATATATATATATATAGGGTATTGCTCAAATGAGAACCCCACTAATGGTGAGATATGAGATCTAATCATAGTCATACATTTTTTATATCTACATTAAATCCTAGCCTTACAATTAATATTTAAAATTTTATTTTTTTATTATTTATTTAATTCAACATCATCTTCCACCATCATCTTCTTCCCAACTTCGGTCATCATTTCCAGCGACCAATTCCGGCCAACCCAGAAAATCACCATCGGTAAACAGAAAATCACCACACTACCACCACCTCCGGCCACCACGCTGCCGCCACCACCAACAAAAATCACCACCTTTAAACAGAAAATCACCACACTCCACCACCTCCGACCACCCAACTACCGCCACCACCACCAATAATCACCGACTATAAACAAAAATTACCACCGGAAATTGAAAAATCACTACCAGAAATACAAAAATCACCATTTCGATCACCTGTAAACGAAAAATCACCATCGGAAAATGAAAAATCACCACCAATAGCCCAAAAATCCGGCATCAATTACCAAAATCCGGCGAGTCAAAAATATGTCCAGAAAATTCCAACTAAAATATAATTTACTCTAAATATACCGATTTATACGTTTATGGAACTGAAATTAACAAACAAGCACAAAAAATTATTTTCCGGTCACCGATTAAAAAATCCGGCAAACTCAACTTCACTAAAACTCATGGAACGATGAGATACAAACCGATTTACACAATAAACAAACAAAATCGAACTTGAAAATAAACAGAAGTTGTTTGTGAAGTTTCTCCAGACTTCGCCGGAGTTTGAATCGAAGATGGCGTCGGAGACTGAACGGACGACGATGGTTGGAGGCGAGTTGGGGGTTGGAGGCCAGGTGGGTGGGGGAAGGGGATATGTACATGTTTGTGTGTGTAAGCTATGTGAGTAGTTTGTCGCGATACCAATCTCTAGGTGAAGGGCAGGGACGTCGACGACGTCACGGGAGGGGTGGGAGGAGGATGCGTGTGTTTGTATGTGTGGGATGTGTGTGTGGAGTGTGTATGTGCGTGTGGTGTGTATGATAAAAGCAATGGCTGAGATTAAAAGAATTATTAAAAAATAGAGGGATGAGATTAGATCTCAGTTCTCACCAATAATATGGGTTCTCACCTGAGCAAGACCCTATATATATATATATATATATATATATATATATATATATATATATATATATATATATATATATATATATATATATATATATAAATGGTTGATAGATATTGATTTTAACGAAACGTTTACGGTATAGTATTTTATTATGTTGATATATTATACTTTTACAGTATAGTATTTCGTTATTTCGTTATGTTGATATATACTTATATGATTGCAATATTAATTTAATGTTAAAGTATTTTTAATCTTATTTGTCAATTGATTTGAAATTTAATTGGACAAACCAGTTACAAGTACAAATAATTCCAAAAATTGTGTAAAAAAACACTTTTTATTAAAAATGTTTGCATAAATTATAACAAGTACACAAATTATTAATTATTTTACAATATATATCACATTAAATTACCAACAAACAAATATATTTAGAAAATCATATAGATCTTTAGCAAAAAATATTTACAAAAAACTAATTGTCGATGAAGAGAAGCTGTTGCACAATACCAAAATTTGTTATTGAGAAGTTTGTTGTGAGGATATAGTTAACAAAATTAGTTATTGAAAGTTTGTTGTCAGGAACAGTAATCAAGGAGTCTTTTGTGTTTCCCATATCTTCTAGGATATGTCAATCATAAATCAAGGAGTTAATTATATTTTCCATATATTCTAGAATATGTTAACCCTATATATATTAAGTCAAGACATACGCCCAGTACATCATATCTTGCCTCTCTCGAAACTCAATTCCACCAGTGTTTAGCTCATTCTTACGAGTTCTTTGATGAAAATTCTTTATTCTCCTGTGTTTCATTATAAACACATAGTAATATAATAAAATATCTTTCACTAATAAAATTCTTTTCTTTACAGGAACAAACTGAACATGTTTGATACCATAGATTCTCTTGAAGAGTCGAGGACTGATTGGAATTTAAGAGTAAGACTTGTGCGTGAGTGGGACAGTTATAGTTTGAAAGGCGGTAGGGAATTCAAAGGAAAAAACTTGCTCTTACTTGATGACAAGGTAACTTTGTTTTGAATGTTGTGAATTTTTGAGTGCTAAATCTATTATTTGTTAGTCATTTTTTCTGCTATACTCAAATAACATTTCTGTATTACTATCTTATGTAGCATGCTCGCATCCATGCATTCGTATGGCCAAATAATATTCAATATATAAAGTGTGATATTGTGGAAGGTAAAATATATACAATACGAAATGTCCAAGTGAAGATTTATCGCCAAGAGTCAATCAAATGTATTCAATCTGAGAAGCAGTTGTGGTTCTGAAACAAAACCAAGATGCAACCTCTAGAAAACTATGATCACATGATAGTAAAGAATGTTTTCGATTTCTACAACTTCGCTGAGTTGCCATCATTACCACAGACATTGCCAAAAACTCAATTGATAGGTCTGTGTAAATTTGATTTTTATGTTTGTGTTTTCTACTTCATGTTGAAATCTCTGTAAATATTTACATTTTTAATGATGTCCATACACAGATGTCATTGGCTTCTTGGTAGATTCAGATTACAATATTAGAAAGATCTGAAACACAAATGTTGAACAGACTCAAGTGCGATTCACTCTGACAGATGGAAGGTACACATGTTAAACTTGACACTGTCTTTGTTCATCAAAATATCCATTATAGAACAATGCGTATATAGAATATATGAATCTAAAACAAAATAATGATATTCTTTAAAACATAACAGAAATACGGCGAGGTTTTGCTTCTGGGATGCATTTGCTATTCAATTTGATGCAGCCTTGAAAGATCAGGATGAGAAGCCTATTATAGTCATTGTTTCAAGTTGTAGATACAACTTATACAAGAGTGAGTTCATGTTTTAGTGCTTCACGTTTATACGTAAAACAAATTTATCCAAAACATTCTTCACTTACTTGGAATTGTGTATTAACATTAAGAAATGTATTGTCACCATGTGCAGATGAGGTGCACCTTTCAAACCTCAACCCAACAAGGTTTTTTGTCAATTACGATATTCCTGTTGTTGAACACCTCATAGAGAGGTAAATTGCATTATATTAATACATTTAAAACCTATGACTAAGCTCCTTTTATTGAACTAAAGAATATGTCTTCAATGTAGATACAATAATGGTGCTTACAAGTTATCTGTTCCCGAAGAACTAATTGTTGAAATTCCTCAAATCACGACTTTGCAAAGCATACAAAAGCTGCCATCTGAATTCATTGATGTAACGATATGATTAATTCCTTTTACAATCTTAGTTATTTGTTTAATTCATGATAAGAATATTGGACTGTATGGCATTTGCAGAAACATGTAATGTGCCAAGTTAAAGTTATTAGTATTGAGGAAAGGAAGAAATGGTGGTATTATGTCTGTAACAAGGGTCACAATGGACTGAAAATAGTAGAAGAAGAATATCAATGTGACGAATGCAAACGTATCATACCTGTTCCAGAGAAAAAGTTTCAAATTTGTATTCTATATAATTTGTTAATATCCACAACAACTTTATTTTTTATTACGGAACCATATCACATAGATTTCATTCAATTTTTTCATGTCTGCAGTTTCAGGATATGCGTGAATGTTGAGGATGAATCCGAAGGTGCAGCCATAGTGTTGTTTGATCGAGAGGTTAATCGAATTATTGGGAAAAATGTATATGAAGTTGTGAATTTGCAGAATAAGGTAAAACAAACCATGACACATTGCTCATATTTCCACTTTATGTATTATGATACATTAAATATCATTTGTGCAGTCAGGAAATAAGGGTAGTTTACCAGAAATATTCAAATCAATAGAAGGGAAGCAATACACTTGCAATATGAAACTAACAGAGGCTAATGTCAAACAAAGATCGTGCATGTACAATGCAATTTATTTTTTTGAAGGTTTTGAGATTGTGGATGAAAGGCATATGATGTAGCCTATTTGTTTTTCGAGGATTCAACTCAACTTAAACAAGAATGTAATAGTAAATAGTATATGTACTGTCACAGGGATCTCAATTGCATAACTGTCAAAAGAAAGAAGACAAAGTCAATCTACCGTTTTGAGTTATACTACACTTGAAGAAGTTCATTCAGTTGATCAAGCATCAGTGGAGTAATCAAGATAGTGGGTTCTATTTATAGTGACAAGAGGTTCCTACAGTGGCAGAATACAAATTATAAAGGTTTGAAAAAGAGTAAAGAAAAGGGAGACATGAAAGAATCATTGTGCAAGCTATCAAGACTGGTATGTGAAAGAATCATTGTGCAAGCAACAGGAGTGCTAAATTAATTAACCACAAGGATTTTACTATCAAGTGGACTGGCTATGAGGAAAAAGAATTATCATCAAGAAATTCTAAGTGATATATTCTTAATGCTGAAACCCCGGTTAGAATTGTTGTATTTTTAGCTATGCAAAAAGAGTCCGATTTCATATCCTCAAGAGACCGTAGCTTACACCTGGATGGGTTATGAGAAAATAGAATTATCACAATAGAATGGAAAGTGATATATTCTTAAAGCTGGAATCCCGGTTGGAATTGATATATTTTTTGTTAAGCAAAAGGAGTCCGGTTCCAGACCCTCAGGTAACCGCAGCTTAGAGCTTAAAGATTTATTTATATTAATAAATATTTTATTTAATTAGATAATTATATTTATAAATATCTAATAATATTAGATATTTATTTCTATAACTTCTGAATTAAATTAATTATTTATTAATTAAAGATTAGAAGCTGTGCGAACTAAAAAGCATTTCTACGGAGCCCGTACAAATAAAACAAAAGTCAAGTGCTTTTGTTTTGTTGAATTGAAATGGCCAGGTGATGAAATGAAAGTTGCAAGTCATACCGAAAGTTATATCCAGAAAAAAAAATGATAATATAACTGTCAAAGGATAGTTATACCGATTGTCATATTCAGTTCAAAAGAATAGTCATATCAAGATGTTGGATTGGACAGTCATATTATCTCAACTGGATAGTCATATCTCGTTCAAAGAGATAGTTATACCGAAAGTTATATTGGGATGGATTGTCATATCTAGTTCAACAGACTGTCATATCAAGTATTAAGGATAGTCATACCGAAAGTTATATTGGAAGAGACTGTCATATTACTTGCAGTGGATAGTCATACCGATAGTTATATTGAGTGTTAAAAACAAAAAGGAGTCATAGGATCTTTTTGTTTAAAAGCAACAGGCGGCTCATTTGTTATACACTTCTTCACTTCTCCTCAAAATAGACAGACCCGAGAGAGACAGAGAGACCAAGAGAGAAATGTTCTTAAGCTTCAAATAAATTCTTATAAATTATTTCTGGATTGTATTGTTAAATCTGAACCACTAGAAATAGTTTACTTGTACTATTGGAACTATCTAGCGGATTAAGTTCCCTAGAACTTATCTCTCGAATTGCTTTTTAGCATTCGATCTTTTTATTACAAATATAGAAAAGTTCATGTCGAATTTTCTATAGAATTTGTAATAATTAGTTTGGTCATCAAACCTTGTAATTTGTACCCGTGTATTTAGACACACCCCATCAAGTTAATATAAATTTTATATTTAACTTGAATATCGGTATTCGTTTTATTCCGCATCAATTTGTTCTTGATTTAATATTTTAAGAAAAGAGCAAATTCGATTAAACGACATAGTTTGTATTCAACCCCCCTTCTACAAACTATTTTGGACCTAACAATTGGTATCAGAGCCTTTTGATTGACGCACAAATCAAGATCCTTATTTTTGTGGTCCTCCAATTGGTTTTTGAGTTTGTTGACCCATACAGAAATTAAATCCGGTATTAGACCAAAAAGTCAACTCCTCTATTTTCGAATTCTTTAACCTTCAAAAATATTTATTTTTGAGATTTTTGATCTTTAAATAATTTGAACTTATATTCGAATTTTTTAATTCTTGAAATGATTAATTCTTGGAAATTTTGATTTTTAAACAACTTGAGTTTATTTTCAAATTGTTTAATTTTCAAAATTTTTAATTCTTGATAATTTCGAATTTTAATTAACTTGAATTTATTTTCGGATTCTTTAACTCTCAAAAATTTCATTTCTTGAGATTTTTTTGATTCTTAATTAATTTGACTCTTATTTCAAATTTTAATTAATTTGAACTTACTTTCAGATTTTTTATTTCTCAAAAATTTTGAAGTTCTTGAAGTTTTTGAATTTTAAATATTTTGAATTTATTCTAAGCCAATAGTTCTAAGAAGGTTGTTAGTTGAAGATTCCTCCGAATTGTCAAAGATGATTTGTATCTTTTGAAGAAGATGCATTTTTCAATGAAATTAATTTCTACCTACTGAAGAAAAAATTGTGGAAGCTCTTCAAATTTATATCCATAGAATTCACTGGTTTTTCAGAAGCAGGAATGGAAGAGGTTTTAGTGGATATAATTTTTCTCGAATATTTGAATTAAGTCTATTGATTCTGTGATATACAAACACTAAGTGGATTGCTCCAATGTAACATCTACTACACTTAGTGGATTGTACCAAGAAATATCTTTCAAGGAATCAACAGAGATTTTAGAAAAGTCGAATCAAGGAGGTTTGAGAATGAACTAGACAGTTAGACATCTCAGTCAGGAATTAATGATGGAACCTCAGAACATACATGAAGAGTTACTAATTTAGAAAGAGTACAAATGTTTAATCCAGGAATTAGGCCTATCTATTCCGAAGCAGAAACTCTTCAGGATACAATTCAAGAGGTGGCTGCAAGACTGAGTTGGTGGAAAGAACAAAACATGATAGTTGCAGTTATGAAAAGTTTTATGTGATAAGTAACTATCAAGGTCTGCAACATGGTACAGAATTCTGACAGACAAGGATGAATAGGGATTCATTAAATGAGATGAAACAGAAGCATCAGTGCAGAACTTATCTTGCTGAAGAAAAGTGTTGGGATGGATCAGATGATGATGAGAAGAGCATAATTAATATCTTGCCTTCATAGCAATCTCTGAAGATGATTCACCTCACATGTCTCAGGTATCAATTCTTCGAACTAGTGTAATATGTAATTCTCAGAAATTCAAAGCATGTTAAGATCTTAGTTTTTAATTATTATATCTTTGGTTAGAAGATCTTATTATGTGTATGAATATTTGTTGAATTTAATTAATTGCAATAGTGAGTTAGAAGTGTTCCTTAGACAATATCTCTCAGTTCTTAAATGATATATGTCAAGCATATATGACCTCTGCTTAAGATAGTTTCAGGATCCCCAGTAGAACAAGATTTGCTTATTCATTCTGAATTGTTTGTTAAGGTTTAAAAAAGTTTAAAAGATGGAATAATTACCTATGGTGTTAGTAGAACATCAAGTCATTTGTAAAACTGACTTAGGTAATAGAGATTATATAATATAGTATAACAATAGGAATGGATTGGATAGAATTAGTGATTAATTGTTAATTCTTCTATTCCATGCATGTTTAGAAAATTATTGAATATCTGTAAATCTACTTGCTACCTGTTACACAAGTGTACATAGGTTAAAGTAGATAGTACTGAATTTTCTAAAAAGCATAACATGCCTAATTTGCATAATTCTTATTATCATGCCTGCTTATTTCAAATGTCATAAATGTATTTCCAAGTATTTGCATTGATCATAGAAAAAGCATGTTTAAGAATAACAATAAGGTACAGACTGCTAGTCCTCCTTATGTTAGGAAGGAACCATTATTCTCCTTGCTCAGTGAATATTTTGTCAATGACATTAAAAAGGAGAAATGGTCAATCAAAGATAAGAATGAGCATGTTAAGGTTAAAACTGTTGTTAACTCTAATAAAAGAGAAATCTCTAATCCATCTGGACCCGATTAAACAATTTGGGTACCAAGAACTTTTTATCCATTTGTGAATGTAGGGCTTAACAGGTTAATCGATTATGCATTATTATTGATTTATTCAAAGCATATCATCGAAGAAAGAACCCTGCTATCAAATGTGAATGTGAAGACAAGCCAAGTGGTTTATCCCTTGGAGACAACAGCAAGGGTATGACCTAGGGTCAAGGCTATTCAATAGCTAAGGAATGTTGTCAGTAATAAAGCATCTTTTATAAGATGAAGAGCCTACTGTTCGAGGATTAAGGAAAGAGAACTTATATGTAGCTGACATGGAATCTCAGTCAAAGGTGAAGTCAACAAGGTCAAATCTAAAGCTTCACCAGACAAGAGTTCAGCTATGACATAAGGAGCTCTCTCACCTGAATGTCATATCAAGAGATTCTTTCCGGGAAATCGAATCAGTAAAGTAGACTACCTCATCTGGAATTAAAGTAAAATAAAATTATGAGGCATGTCATAAAGAGAAGTCAAAGAAGCATCACACAGACGTTCTACATCAATGAAAAATATACCTTAGTGATGATGACTGATGACTTCTCTCAAGAAACAAGTTGTTGTTCAGACAATATAAAGACAAGACACCACTGATGGTGATTGATCACATCTAGAAGAGTGTCAGGAAGCAAAACTGACTATGACAACTTGGATACCAGATTACAGGACCTATCAATTAGTGTTCTGGATGATTTCTGCACCTTCAAGAGTATTAATGCTGAAGCAGTCAATAGTTTGCTACTGACATGATTAAACCCTGATCAGTAAGAAATATAGGAAGACCCCACAAGTATGAAGGAAATTGTTTTGCAATGTTAAATGAAACTGAGCATCCTAGCAATCAGCTAATGCTCAAGAGGTTAATTTCCTTGGTTACTCAATGGAGTCAACAGCCTACAGGGTGATTGTTATTAATCAACAGAAGGTGATTGAAAGTCTTAGTGATGTTCAATAACCTCTAGCTCCCAGCTGTCAATGGTGATGGTGATTCAGATCCAAGCAATGTCAAACATGGAGAATCTTCATGTAAACCCAGCAGCAGCTTAGGGGGAGCAACAGAAGGATCAACTAGTCAACTCAACACCATATTAAAAGTCAAAGGATACTATGAGAACATGTCTGCCAAGACAAAGAATGTTGACTCAATTAATTATTTGTCCTAGTTCTTAGTGTTTCTAATGGTGGAAGTAAAAGACTAGCAGAGCTTCAAGTACTAATGATTATTTCTTTAGTTTTCTTTTAGAAGAAACTAAGAAAGCTACAAAAGCTCTGAAAGATTCAGATTGAGTGATTGCAATGCAAGATGATCTCAATCGCTACAAGAGGCAGATTGAAGGGAAGCTGGTATCCAGACCAAACAACAAGGCTATATTTGGTATAAGGATAACCAGAAGTTTAACTGGATGTCAAGGCATTGTTATGAGGGACAAGGCCAAACTGGGTGCAAGGTTACAAGCTGATAAGACATTATATCTAACAAGAAGCACCAGTGACAAGACTTGAGGATATCAGACACCTGTTGTACATTCATGATCATAATGGACATCTGGACCTACTGAATCTGGATGCTAGAGGAATGTGAACAAGTGCACTCCTAGTTGGTGATATAATTGAAAATCTCTACAGGTTAGTATGAAATGGTATCATCACTCAAGCAAGCATGGAAGACATGGTATGACACCCTACCTATAATTTAATATTTGGTATCAATCTTTAACAGTTGGTATCTTTTAACAATTGGTGTCACATTTATAGAATTCTCTACATCTTTAGGCACAAACATAAATGATATATATGTGCAATGATATCTTGATTATATTATATATTGGTCTACTAACTATAAATTGGGATCAAGATATTTGCTGTTTTGATATTGGTAAAGTTGCAATTCTTTTAAATTACTTCATGCAAGCCAATAGAAGAATCCTTTTAGGAGCTCAGTGTAAGAACCCTAATTTTTGGTAATAATTTCTTTTATTAAATATCTTGTGGCATTGTCAATATAGAACCTTTCTAGTCATCCCTGTTGATTAATAGAATTGATTGTTTGAGAAACTGCGTTGTTGCATTTATTATGTAAGATAAAAAGGAAGATTGTGAAGGCAGGAGTCTTATTGTTAGTAAGATTTATAAAACTTGGGATTTGAGAATGGTTAGAGTATTAAAAGATTTATTAAGAATTATGACGAGGAATTATGGACATTCGAGGAATTTACACAATTAAGTACTTAAGGAATTATAGGGGAAATCTCTACGCGACAAAATATTATTACGAGAGATTAATTAAGATACGATACGAATTAAAGATTAAATGACAAGCATTGGTGGAAGAATAATGATACAAGGAGTAGTATTGCATGCAAGTCCCATGCAACCAAGTAATTAGGAGGAAGCAAACTAGTTAGCAAAATAGAAGAGGAATAGTATCTAGTTACTTGCTTTTCAAAAAGGGGAGACAAGGAGTACATGTGACCATGCCTTGCTAGTACTTGCCTATACATACACATTATGTATCACCCAACATAACTTTATCAATTATTTCACCCAACAAACAAAACACAAAAATCAAAAACTCCCCCCCCCCCATTTTCAAGGTGCTCTCGGCCAAGCTTAGTAAAGGGAGAAGAAAATTCTTCCTCTCCAATTTCCCACCACTCATACATCAAGATATAATTACTAGTCCCTCTACAACATCTAAGCAAGGTATGTTAGTAGTTTCAAGCCATTTCATCCATCCAAATTCAAGTTATAAATTGTTAAAGATTGGATGAATAGTAACCATGTTTGATTTTCTTTTAGATCTTGGATTGTAAGGGTTGTAGGAGACCATTCAAGGTGTTATTGAGTTGTGTAAAGCTTATCCAAGGCTCCTAGGTGCTCAAGAAGGTATAAAAATCACAAACCCTTTTGGTTATGTAGTGTTTATAATGTTTGGTAGTAGATCCATGTATATATGAGTTAATCTTGGTTGTATAAGTAATGGATGACATGGATCTTGAGTTTTGATGTTGAGATTGTGACTTTTATGATTATGGATAGTATATATATCTCCATGAGTGTTATGAACCATGAACTAAGTAAATTAAGTGTTGGTTGTGTTGTGGAATTGTGAAAAATGGTTGATCTAAGTAGTATATGCTTGCTGAGTTTTTCCAGGAGCATTGACCTGTCTTGTAACCCGGTTTTGAAGCCCCAAATGTTATCCCCTGATGTCCTACCATATATTGTTGGAAAGACAATTGAATGTAGTTTCTGGAAATGTAAGGTTCATGGCTAGGTGATGTATAGATTTTAAGTTATGGCCGGAGGAGTGAATTGTGTTTCTGGATTCCGGACTGCACTAAGTGACCCCCTTGTGAACCTTGTTTAAACCCCTAAAAATATATGTGGGATCATGGAAAAATTTGAGAAGTTAGGAAATGCAGTGGTGAAGACCACCCAAAAAGAATGGGATTAAAATATGAATTTTTGGATTTTATAAAAATGCTAGAGTAAATTTTGCGCAAGGGAAAAAGGTCGTTAGTGGAGCATAATTCTAGGGGTAATGGTTATGATTCGAATGTGGTAACTAAATTAAGTCGATTAAGTGACGAGTGTAATCGAGTGACGACATGAACCTATAGTGGGGCTAGAGTGTCATAAGACAAAGTTGTTAAGTTAATTTCGTACCCCCCTAAAAACCCCGTAATTAAAGAGATATTGTTAAGGTACTAATGAGCGGTTATTGCTTATGTATAGATCGTTCGACTCCGCACGCTCGACCACCCCAACCAAACCAAGGCAAGTTTACTTTTCAAAACTTATACATATACAAGGACTTCCACTGTTGTGTTTGTAGCTTTCAACTATATCAAATGCTATGTTTATCGAAGTATTGATGCAATTGAGATTGTATAAGTACATATATGTTTGTACCCCTTGAACTTAGATTGAAATGTTTTCTTCGGACAACGACTCTAGCAATAGAGGTCGTAGCGGTCCGTATATACTATTGACCGGGGAGCGGTATATTATTATATCGTATCTAGATTGCGAAAACCCGAAGGGTCATTCGGGGAGTATCGTATACTCAAGTAATTATGTTCATATCTTCGTAAATACTCGAAACCCTATCTTGGATTAAAAGTTTATTTTATTAATAATTATTTTATTAATTATTAATATTAAATCTTAAAATATTATTTATTAATTATCGTTCATTATTTTAAAGACGAAGTCAATCCAAGATACATTTAATACTTTCAAACTCGAACTCTTTCAAACTCAAAACATTTTCGAAAACCCCCGGTCAGGTTCTGCTTCTTGTATGATTTCAAGAGTCATCGGTCGACTGATGTCGGACCTCAATTACTCTGTTTTCAATCAAAATCAAGTTTTCAAAAGAAAAAGAAAAAGGGACTCTGGCAGGTGTGGGAACCGTTGACGAACGATTCCCGGGATGTGTAAGCGGCCGTGAGCCAGGCGGTCCATCAATTATTATTCCGGCCCAGGTGTTGCCGAAGGATGATTACGGATGTAGTTTTCATCGAGGGTGATTACGGATGTAGTTTTCACCCGGGGATAGTTACGGATGTAGTTTCTATCCTTCTACCGGTAGAGAAGACCCGCGGATTATTGGACTTGGATGTGGCGACTGATCATCGTCAATCCCTGTCAGGTTTTTATGTTTTCTTCCAGTCCCATCCTCCACTTTGGAAAAATACTCAAACACTGCTTCTTGGGCCTAAGTGCCAAGTTGCTGATACTGTGGTTTTTGATGAGAAAATATTGACATCGTGCAGTATCTAGAACTGCAAGATTTTCTATAAAGATTGGCACGTGTTAGTGCACTCTTGCAATTGTTTCAAAGAATGAAATGTTTTTGTATGAGAAACCTTCTAAGCTAATGGAAGGAAAGAGGTTTGCAATGATGTATTTCCTGTACAGTATGTTAATCGTAGAGTGTTTTGCCAGAAATGATATACTCATATGTATATATTTTCAAACTTGAGATATATTGAAATGGGAACCTTATAAAGGGTTCATATGTTATTCTTAAAGCTCCTTAGTGAGTATAGATGTTTTATTCAAACTCGGACATATACATTGTCCAATTATGTTTTGAAATCTGAGATATATATACGCATATAGTTGGGAATGTTTTCGAAATAAACCACATTATTATTTTGCAAAATGGTGAACTTGCTGAGCATTATGTAGCTCATTCTTGCTTTATAAAAACTTTTCAGAAAGAGAAGGATTTGGTCGGTTAACTCCGCGACAGCAGAAGAGGAGTAGAAGATTTACCCCGGAGATGATTTAGTTCCTGATAGATACTACAGAGTAAGTCTGATAGGTTTTCAACTGTAATAGTAAGACCTGTCTTCAAGTGTAGTTGTATAAGTGGAATTGTGTAAGACTCTGATTTGTACAAATGAATTTTAATATTTAGTGGCACTTTTGATTATCGTTTCTGAGGCTCTAACTTGTTTGTGCTTAAGATTGAGGTCTGAATGGATGTATTGTTGAGTTGTACAGTTAATACAGGTATGATATGGTTGGATGGTGATGTGACGACCTGAATCTTTGACCTCAGATTTGGGGGTGTCACAGAAATGGTATCAGAGCAATAAGTTACAGTACTCAGAAACGAGAGTGTTGAGAGTTAAGTCTAAGTAGGAGAATGACATAAGAGATCGTAGTAAACTTATGATTGGACTACCGGAAGAGGTACCGGTGAGTAGAATGGACTGGAGTGTTGACTGAAGGTATTATACTAGGGTCGATAGAATCCTTATAGACCTTCAGAATGATGAATAGAGGTTTGAGAGTCGTACATGACCTATCATTGGTAATGATATAGGAAGCAGAGCGAAATCTCAAGAGCAGCTGATGTAGAGGCGATATTGCCAATGTAACACCCCCAGATCCGGGGTCAGGGATCTGGTGGTTACGGTCTTACATCCATTCATAATACTTGACTTGAGTCCACAATAAATAAATCACATGCTGTGACCCCACAATAATTACCACTCACACACACAACAGTTATAGTCCCAGAGATGAAATTGAAATAAGTCTTACATTAAGGGTTTACGAATAAAAGTTATTACAATCCCAAAAGGATAACATCATAGGTTTAAAAGTTTTGCCGTTGATTACATTAATTATACATATAGTTAAACAGGAAACAAAAGCTGTCTAACTATGCTACCTCAGCAATGGCGGCTAGCATCTCAGCGGGTAGTCCGGTGGGTCGGGTAACCTGCTTGCGCCGAGTGCGCCTGACGCGAGCCATCTGTCCTAGCTGTTGTTGTGACATAATATGAACAAAGCAAGGGTGAGCGAAAGCCCACCAACAAATATATAACTGAACGATAATTTAAAACAGTTCAAAGCTATCTTTTAAACCATATGCCATGCATTTACGGAAATGATGCCAGTATAATATGAACGATGAAGTTACAAGGTAACTGAAAGTATTTGTTTGAAGAAATATCTGCTACATCAAAGTAAGCGAGATATTCTTATTGTTATTAAGAAGAGGAACTTGCAAGAAAAGGTTGCAATTCCAGTTATGACACTTTTCCAACTCTGCCAACAGTAATCATGTTGCAGGAAATAAATAAATTTGGATGATGAACCAATGATGGAGTATTCACCGCGCCCGCTGTTCCAATCTTGATGATCAGTCGAGATCGCACAGCTCAATTTAGATTTACTACCGGTAGAAGGAAGAACTGACGGCTTTACTTGTATACCGCCTTACTAGCTCTCCCCGGCCAACGGTTGGGCCAAAGGGGATGGACCGGCGCTACTCGGCCTCTTACACGACTCCTAGTTCAAATAGAATTCATGATTCTGAATGTAACGTTCGTCCCCCTTTCCCCAAGTATAATACTTGTTGATAAGACTCCACAAAGTAGTCGTATCTAGTTGGAAAGGAAAATTTACCAATATCTCCCAAGCTATTAATTGGTAACGGATATCAACTTGTTCCAGTAATCTTACCCCTCGAAAGATGAGAAGGTAAGCAATGACTTAATAAGTCAACAGCACCCGAGTTGCGGGTGAAGGGAATACTTTATGACCGGGAAGTCGACAAGATAAATAACATTTTTCCAAGTAAGGTTCCCTTATTATTAAGGAGATAGACTCAAAGATGAATGATGTCTGGGAACCTTTCTTGATATAAGATTAATAATAATATGACTTCGAAATATTTTCTGTAATAATCGAAGAAGATAAACCTTATCGAGATTATTTTAAGTATGGAATAAATATTCAGAGAATATTTATTGAGTTGAAATATTGAAAGAATATTTGGGAATATGAAAGAATATCTTTAATCAGAGTATTTCTCAAAATAATCCCTGAAGAAATATCAGGAGTATATTTATTGAATAAATAAATATTTAAATGAATATTCAAAACAACATTCATTAATTAATTAGACCTGAAAAGAATATTTAAGGTAATATTCATAATTAATTAGGAATTTAAATGAATATTCAAAAGTAATATTCATTTAATGAATAATATCCTAAATGAATATCAAGTAATATTCATTTAGTAATCCAAGCCTTAAGGAATATTCGAGATAATATTCGATAATTAAATCAAGCTTCAGATGAATATTAAAATAATATTCATCAAGTATTTAATATCTTAAATGAATATTCAAAAGTAATATTTATTTAATAAAATAATAATCTAAAAGAATATCCAAATAATATTCATTTAATAGACTCATCTTTAGAAGAATATTCGAAATAATAGTCGATAATCAATTCGACTCTGAATGAATATTGGGAAATATTATTCGTTGAATAGTTACGTTCAAATAATTATTTGAAATAAGGATCATTAAATAAATAATCTCGAACGAATATTCAAATAATATTCGTCGCTTGAATAATAGAAAATATTTACTTAAATACTTTCTTCCGAGGTAATCTCAATATTTCAAGGAATATTGACTCCCGATCTATATATGATTAATGAGAGGTATACGCCCTTCTATGAGGGTCTTACAATAACCGGCTTATAACTGATATATAACTATCTAGCTTATAAGCCAACAATAACATTCAGGGAACAAGTATATCAATTCAACTTGAAAGTAGGCATGCATGCAATGGCATATGTATATCAGCAATCATATATATATATTTATTCAATCACAACAACAGCCTAAAAGAAGGGAATTGAAACTTGCCTGGTAGTCGAGTACGGTAAGGGGTAGTGGTAGCGGGTCCCGGTTCAGCCTGGTGATCTATAAATAGCCAAGGCATTCGGGATTAATCACTTAACATATAAAAGTTAAGTTATACTTAAATCGAAACACGTTCTCGAGTTATCTCGTTATACCCCTTTTAGTGGATTACTTATTATCACTGATCCGACCCGACATTCGTTCGTTAACACGACATGTCACTGCACTTATACTTGGGACATACTTAAGTCATATGAGTTCTAAGGTTGATCGTTACGAACCAATATTTTACTCCGAGTTTTATCGCCCGTTTTCTAAGTGTTTTACCAAAGTTATAAAATAGTCGTCTTTTAGGGGTTCGTTCGCGTTTAACCTTGACTCGAACATTTTTAATAAATCGAAAAATGCTCTTTTTGACATACGGTTTTCTTTCACACCTTCCTTCTTACCCCTAGTATTTATTTACCAAGATTCGCCATGACGTTACATAGCTTACGAGGGTTCAATTTCAGTTACGAACTTTCGTTTACGGATTCGAACTACTTTTAGTAATTTGGTCATAAATCCTAAACCGTAAGTCCGTTTCACGTGATCTTTATATCAAAACGAAGCTTAGAGCATTACCTATCCTATCATGGCAGATAAGGTCTCTGGACAGTAGGGGTTCGACATGGAAAATGGCATACAAAACATGGTATTGTAAAATCGGGCATTATAACGGCTGTAAATCGAATATCTATCAATTTCGAATCTTCCCATACACATAGCATCCAACCCAAACAACATATACATGACTTATATACATGAACTGAGGCCAAGCAATGCCTTTCCGTTCATCTAGCTATTTACATCATTAATCCAAAATCCATACATAATCATGCTTATAACTTTAACATAACCATAACTAAGTTATAACTATCAAAAACATGCTTAAATCTCAAACAAGGGTTAGGGTTTCAAGAGCTTTATACCTTCCTTAGATAGTGATATAGCCTTACTAAGCCTTGTATGGTCCTTAGGAGTGATTATGCTTGCTATACCAACCATGAAAAATCAAGAAAACCAAGTTAGTTCAAGAAGAACACTATTCATGCTCCTCTTGAATGATTTATTTGAAAATGGAAATGGATGAGTTTGAAGCTAAGATTTTGAGGAGATAAGTTTTATGAAATGTAAGACTCACCTTAATTATTTCAAGAACAAACAATGGTGGGAAGGTTGAGTTTGGATTTGGAATTAAAGGACATAGCCGAATGCTTCTTGTTTGCAAGGGGGGAAGAGAATTGCTTGGTTTCTTTGATTTTTTTTGTGTTTTAATCTCCTTTACTCTCATCCACTTACAACATAATATCTTGTAAAAGTTGCTTTAATAAAGTGGTGAGGTGTTGGATGCTCAAATGGCAAGACATGTGTTTGTTTTGTGGTGGTTAATGCTTAACTAGGTAGTTACTTGCTAAGTACTTGGTTCTTCTTCTAAGTTGCTAGTTCCTTGCTTCTAGTTTAGTTACTAGATATTTATACTAGTAGCTTGCACAAGACTCTTGCTTCCTCTGCTGGTTTCTGTGTCCGGTTATTACCCGTTTCGATTTATCGTTCGTGAGAATATTTCACGGATTTCTAATTAGGGTTTACCGGGAATCCTCTTTAATATTAATACTTTCATTCCCCATCTTTCATTCTAACTTTCCATTTTATATTCCTTTAATCCATTCGTTAAATACTTAAGGCTATCAGTGTCCAGGGAACTCTCGGAGAAAATAAAAGTGCGGTTTTTCAGAATCCGACAGCTTTTACATACACTTATTTTCCCCCTGGATCACTAATACGAACTCAGAAATCCGTTCCGAATACTTCTATATAGTGTCGTCTCATATTATTATATACTCCTACTAAAACACTATTCATTCTGTATTCTTTACTTGTTCTCTTAGGGTTGTATAAGTGTCCGTATTCTCTTTCGATCGTTCCTTAACCTTTTTACGGAACTACTGGATTAATCGTTATCGATCTGGATGACATGAGAGTATTCTCTTGCTTGAAGTTGCCATATCTTATTCTCTTAGAAGATAGATTATTCTTACCTATGTTGTCACCCTTTAGCATTCTTCAAGACATAAACATAATAAAGTCGAATTCCATTCATTCTTTCCCAATTATCAATTATTACATTGTAGCCATATCCACTATTCATTCTTACATCATTAAATACATAAAAGTTTTAATTCCACCAAAAATCAGGGTTCTTACAGTCTCCCCTCCTTAAAAGGATTCCGTCCCGGAATCAGTTTGAAAACAAGTGGGGGTACTTCTCTTGCATTGCGCTTTCCAGTTCCCAGGTGGATTCTTCTACATTGTGGTTCTGCCACAAAACTCTGACTAGCTGAATGACCTTGTTTCGGAGCACTTGTTCTTTCCGGTCTATGATTTCCACAGGTTGCTCCACATAGGTCAGGTCTGGTTGCATGTCCACTTGCTCATACTCTACAATATGCTTAGCATCCGGATTATACTTCCTCAGCATCGAGACATGGAACACATTGTGCACCTGCTGTAGATTCGGGGGCAATGCGAGTTCATAAGCTAGTTCCCCAATCCGTCTCAAGATCTCAAATGGTCCAATGTATCTGGGACTCAGCTTTCCTTTCTTCCCAAATCTCATTAAACCTTTCCAAGGTGACACTTTCAAGAACACTAGGTCCCCTACCTCGTATTCCTTGCCTTTCCGAGCTAAGTCGGCATATTTCTTTTGTCGATCCTGGGCTGCTACCAACCGTCCTCTGATTAGATCTACTGCATCTTTAGTTCGTTGGACCACTTCGGGCCCGAGCATCTTTCGCTCTCCAACTTCATCCCGATACAAGGGAGATCGACATTTTCTTCCATAAAGGGCCTCATAAGGTGGCATCCCAATGCTTGAATGATAACTGTTATTATAGGAGAACTCAACCAATGGCAAGTGATCATCCCAACTTCCTTTGAAGTCTATCGCGCAGACTCTCAACATATCCTCTAGCGTTTGGATGGTCCTTTCACTTTGCCCATCTGTCTGGGGGTGGTAGGCTGTGCTCATGTTCAGTCGGGTCCCTACACATTCTTGAAAACTCCTCCAAAACCTGGAGTTAAATCTAGGATCTCGATCGGATACTATTGCGACTGGGACTCCATGTCGCGCCACTATCTCTTTTAAGTAGATGTCCACTAGTTTGTCGACCGTGTACCTTTCGTTGATCGGGAGAAAGTGAGCCGATTTCGTCAGTCGATCTATAATTACCCATATGGCATCATGATTAGCCTTGGTCCTTGGTAAACCTACTACGAAATCCATGGCTATATGTTCCCATTTCCATTCTGGAATCTCTAAGGGATGTAGAAGTCCGCTGGGTTTCTGGTGCTCTGCCTTCACTCGTTGGCAGGTCAAGCATCTGCTTACCCACTCTGCTACGTCCTTTTTCATATTGGGCCACCAGTAATACTCCTTCAAATCCCTATACATTTTAGTGCTACCGGGGTGCACTGAGTATCTTGAGTTGTGTGCCTGATTTAAAATCTCATCCTTGAGCTCCTGAACATTTGGGATCCATATCCTGTATGTGTACCTCATGATCCCTTCCTTGTCTCTTTCGCACTTAATTTCCTCCCCGGTCATTAGCTCTTCTGTGGAGTTCTTTTCTTCCTCCATCATCCGTTCCTGGCACAGTCTAATCTTTTCTAACAATGGAGGTTGGATTCTAATTTCCATCAACTTTTCTTGGCCCTCTCCGGGTAACTTAACCTCGATTTCCAACTTCTCAAAATCCTTCACTAGCTCTTTCTCTGAAGTTATCATCTTGAGCTTCTCTTTCCGACTAAGGGCGTCAGCCACCACATTGGCTTTGCCCGGGTGATAGCGAATTTCACAGTCGTAATCCTTGATTAACTCTAACCACCTCCTCTGGCGCATGTTAAGCTCTTTCTGAGTGAAAATGTATTTGAGGCTCTTATGGTCTGTGTAAATCTCGCATTTTTCCCCATACAGGTAGTGTCTCCAAATCTTTAAAGCGAAGACTATGGCTGCTAGTTCTAGATCATGCGTGGGATATCTGACTTCATAATCCTTCAATTGCCTAGACGCATACGCTATTACCTTGCCGTGCTGCATAAGCACGCATCCCAGTCCTTTATGCGAAGCGTCACTGTAAATCACGAAATCTCCTTTTCCATCAGGTAATGCCAGCACTGGGGCTGTCACCAGCCTCTTCTTTAACTCCTGGAAACTCTTCTCGCATTTCTCAGTCCATTCAAATTTCTCGGTTTTACGGGTAAGTCGAGTTAATGGAGCTGCGAGTTTCGCAAAGTCTTGGACAAATCTCCTGTAATATTCGGCCAGTCCAATGAAACTCCTCACCTCGGTTGGAGTAGTTGGCCGTTCCCAGTTTGAAACTGCTTCTATCTTGGAGGGGTCAACCAACACTCCTTCTCTATTGATCACGTGCCCTAAGAATTGTACCTCATTTTTCCAAAACTCGCACTTGGAGAACTTGGCATATAACTGCTCTTTCCTGAGTATTTCTAAGGTTATCCTTAAATGTTCAGCGTGTTCTGCCTCTGTCCTTGAGTAGATGAGAATATCATCAATGAAAACTATCACGAATTTGTCCAAATATTCCTTGAACACTCTATTCATTAGGTCCATGAAGGCTGCTGGGGCGTTGGTCAATCCAAACGACATAACTAAGAACTCATAATGTCCATATCTGGTGCAGAATGCAGTCTTCGGGATATCTTCAGGTTTGATCTTCAGTTGGTGATATCCCGTTCTCAAATCAATCTTAGAGAAGTATTCAGCTCCTCTTAGCTGGTCAAACAAATCGTCTATCCTGGGCAATGGATACTTATTCTTTATGGTTAGCTTATTCAATTCTCTGTAGTCGATACATAACCTCATACTTCCATCTTTCTTCTTAACAAACAACACTGGTGCGCCCCAAGGTGACACACTGGGCCTTATCATGCCCTTATCCAACAATTCCTGTAATTGTTCAGCTAGCTCCTTCATTTCTACTGGGGCTAATCGGTACGGGGCCTTCGAAACTGGCGCCGTCCCCGGGGCTAACTCGATGGCAAACTCAATTACCCTATCAGGTGGTAGTCCGGGAAGATCTTGTGGGAACACGTCCTCGAACTCATTAACTACCAGAATGTCTTGTAATCTTGGCACTTCCTTCTGAGTATCTATAACGTAGGCTAAATAAGCCTCGTTCCCTTTTCGTAACAATCTCTTGGTTTGCGCCATGGTCAGAATTTTCTGGGTCTGTCGCATCCCCTTAAACACTATTTCTTTCTTCCCTGGGGTTTTCAACTTAACCTTTTTCCCTTTACAATCTATCTGCGCATCATTGCGAGACAACCAATCCATACCCAAAATGACATCGAATTCCCCTAGCTTAAAAGGAATTAAATCGACATAGAAGGATCGTCCTCCTATTTCTAGCTTACAATCGGGGTGAATTTGATTAACCGGTACGATTTCCTGATTAGCTATTTCTACTAGTAAGGAATCTCTTAGTTGCTGGGTTTTAAGTTTCAACTTATGCGCAAAATCTCTAGATATAAAAGACTTAGTTGCTCCTGAATCAAATAAGACATTTGCACTGACTGAATTGAGAGAAAAAGTACCTGCTATCACATCTGTGTCCCTCACGGCATCTTGTACTGACATATTGAAAGTCCTAGCAGTTGGTGGCCTATTTGAGGCAACCTTGCTTGCTCCTGATGCTGCTGGTTTGTTCTTTGGGCAATCCTTCCTCATGTGCCCTCGCTGTCCATACTGGAAACAGGTCGTGCTGTTAGGGATGACCGTGGTGCAAGAGGTGGCATAATGCCCAGCTCGCCCACACTTATAACAGTTTATCTGCTTCAGGTTGCACACCCCGGAGTGCCTCTTCCCACAAGTAGCACACAATGGCAATAGAGGTCGAGAAGGGTTGGAACGGGACATTCCTGATTGATGGCCGCCCTGGCTCACACTTACACTAGCAGATGGTTTAAACCCTACATTCCTCCCTGGTAGGGAAACCGCTCCTCGATTAAACTTGGTTGGGGGTTTTCCTCCAGCGGATCTTCCGCCCATACTAACATGCTTTCTCTTTATCCCCCCTTTCTCTCTCTCTCTCTGCATCTGATCACTACCAGCCTCCACAATGGTTGCCTTCTGCACCAAGGTGGCATAATCTGTAATCTCTAAAACAACCACCCTATTCTGGATCCACTGTTTCAGCCCTTGTTGAAACCTGTTAGCTTTCTTCTCTTCTGTGTCTACAAACTCTGGCACAAATCTTGATAGCTCAGTAAATTTAGCCTCATAGTCAGCCACTGACATATTGTTCTGTTTCAGTTCCAAGAACTTAAGTTCCATCTGGGTTTTCATGAACTTCGGGAAGTACTTCTCCAGGAATAATTGTTTGAACCTTTCCCAGGCTATGACAGCATCAGTCTCCATGTTTTTCTTGGCTTCCCACCAATAATTGGCCTCTCCCTTTAGTAGGTAAGTAGCAAAAACAGTCTTCTGAGCCTCATTGATACTCAGAATCTCAAAAGACTTTTCCATTTCTTTGATCCAGGCCCTCGCCTCAACGGGATCAGCCGATCCGTGGAACTCTGGGGGCTTAAGGGACTTAAAGGCCCTAAAGGAATTTGCCACTGAAGTGTTGTTGCTTGGTGGTGGTTGGGGGTATTGGTTTAAATTCTGCCTAAGTAGATCCATAAATTGGCCCATGGGGTTTCCGCCCTGGTTCTCCCCTTCCTGTTCTACTTCAGTTTCTCCACCCTCTATTTCCCTTTCAAATTCTTCAGAGTACAGGGGTTCATCCTCTGCTCCATACTGGGAATCTTCTTGCTCATTATAGTCCTGATCTTGTTCCTCACTACTTTCACGGTTTTCCTCGTGTTGGTTGTGACTTTCTTGGTCAGTAGATTCGCGGGGGTTAGCCCTAGTGCCCATTCATCTTGGAGGCATTTTACTGAAAATTTGGAAAGTTATACATTAGGTTCACTGATCTGTTTTAGAGGATTTTTCCTTGCACATTTCTTTACATGATTGGGTTTAAAATCCCACAGTTTTATATCTCATGGCAACTCAATCGAAAAGTAATACATATGCTAATAAACTCGTGATCACATCCCAACAAAATTGTAATGACTGAAATGGAAACAAATATATACCAGGTACCGAAAAGGTACAACATCCGAGTTACAACGATAGTTTAAAGTACAACCATCCTAACAACAACAACAAGTCAAAAGTGAAATATGCTGTCTATCTGTCTAGTCTGCAAAAAGGGAAAACAAGTACAAGAAAACCATCCCTACAAAAGCTGGCACTACTATGTCCGTACATGACTAGACAACTAGACCACTGCATCACTACATCTGAAATCAGCCGTCACGACGAAACATCCTCCGAACCCTCCCCATGGCGATGCGGAAAACCTCCTCAGCCTCTGCTCTGTCTACCCTACCATGCCCATCAGTAGGCAACTGTCGCACCCTCACCCGAGCCCTCAGCTCGATGCGGGTCACAGCCCTATACCCAACTCTGTCACTGATAGTCCTCCTGCCCTGCACCCTCATCCGGGCGGCTCTCTCTGCTGCTAACTCACTCCTAGACTCTGCCAACCTGGCATCTGCCACAGACAACTCTCTATAAAGCCCGTTCACAATCAAGTTGTGAACACATACTGGGACTCCTCCTATCGGGGCATGAGGTGGGGTGGATGGCTCAGCTGGAACGGCAGTCTCTGTCTGCTGGGGCTCTGGGGTAAGCTCCTCAAACTCGTCGGGGTAGGGGCTCACAGGTAGTGGTGGTGGGGTAGGGGCTCTCTCAACAGGGAGGAGTGGCACAAAAAGTCCAGAACTCCCTACAGCACCAACTACTGGCTCATCTATATCTCCCTCAACACCCTCATATATTGAGGTCTGAATGGATGTATTGTTGAGTTGTACAGTTAATACAGGTATGATATGGTTGGATGGTGATGTGACGACCTGAATCTTTGACCTCAGATTTGGGGGTGTCACAGAAATGGTATCAGAGCAATAAGTTACAGTACTCAGAAACGAGAGTGTTGAGAGTTAAGTCTAAGTAGGAGAATGACATAAGAGATCGTAGTAAACTTATGATTGGACTACCGGAAGAGGTACCGGTGAGTAGAATGGACTGGAGTGTTGACTGAAGGTATTATACTAGGGTCGATAGAATCCTTATAGACCTTCAGAATGATGAATAGAGGTTTGAGAGTCGTACATGACCTATCATTGGTAATGATATAGGAAGCAGAGCGAAATCTCAAGAGCAGCTGATGTAGAGGCGATATTGCCAATGTAACACCCCCAGATCCGGGGTCAGGGATCTGGTGGTTACGGTCTTACATCCATTCATAATACTTGACTTGAGTCCACAATAAATAAATCACATGGTGTGACCCCACAATAATTACCACTCACACACACAACAGTTATAGTCCCAGAGATGAAATTGAAATAAGTCTTACATTAAGGGTTTACGAATAAAAGTTATTACAATCCCAAAAGGATAACATCATAGGTTTAAAAGTTTTGCCGTTGATTACATTAATTATACATATAGTTAAACAGGAAACAAAAGCTGTCTAACTATGCTACCTCAGCAATGGCGGCTAGCATCTCAGCGGGTAGTCCGGTGGGTCGGGTAACCTGCTTGCGCCGAGTGCGCCTGACGCGAGCCATCTGTCCTAGCTGTTGTTGTGACATAATATGAACAAAGCAAGGGTGAGCGAAAGCCCACCAACAAATATATAACTGAACGATAATTTAAAACAGTTCAAAGCTATCTTTTAAACCATATGCCATGCATTTACGGAAATGATGCCAGTATAATATGAACGATGAAGTTACAAGGTAACTGAAAGTATTTGTTTGAAGAAATATCTGCTACATCAAAGTAAGCGAGATATTCTTATTGTTATTAAGAAGAGGAACTTGCAAGAAAAGGTTGCAATTCCAGTTATGACACTTTTCCAACTCTGCCAACAGTAATCATGTTGCAGGAAATAAATAAATTTGGATGATGAACCAATGATGGAGTATTCACCGCGCCCGCTGTTCCAATCTTGATGATCAGTCGAGATCGCACAGCTCAATTTAGATTTACTACCGGTAGAAGGAAGAACTGACGGCTTTACTTGTATACCGCCTTACTAGCTCTCCCCGGCCAACGGTTGGGCCAAAGGGGATGGACCGGCGCTACTCGGCCTCTTACACGACTCCTAGTTCAAATAGAATTCATGATTCTGAATGTAACGTTCGTCCCCCTTTCCCCAAGTATAATACTTGTTGATAAGACTCCACAAAGTAGTCGTATCTAGTTGGAAAGGAAAATTTACCAATATCTCCCAAGCTATTAATTGGTAACGGATATCAACTTGTTCCAGTAATCTTACCCCTCGAAAGATGAGAAGGTAAGCAATGACTTAATAAGTCAACAGCACCCGAGTTGCGGGTGAAGGGAATACTTTATGACCGGGAAGTCGACAAGATAAATAACATTTTTCCAAGTAAGGTTCCCTTATTATTAAGGAGATAGACTCAAAGATGAATGATGTCTGGGAACCTTTCTTGATATAAGATTAATAATAATATGACTTCGAAATATTTTCTGTAATAATCGAAGAAGATAAACCTTATCGAGATTATTTTAAGTATGGAATAAATATTCAGAGAATATTTATTGAGTTGAAATATTGAAAGAATATTTGGGAATATGAAAGAATATCTTTAATCAGAGTATTTCTCAAAATAATCCCTGAAGAAATATCAGGAGTATATTTATTGAATAAATAAATATTTAAATGAATATTCAAAACAACATTCATTAATTAATTAGACCTGAAAAGAATATTTAAGGTAATATTCATAATTAATTAGGAATTTAAATGAATATTCAAAAGTAATATTCATTTAATGAATAATATCCTAAATGAATATCAAGTAATATTCATTTAGTAATCCAAGCCTTAAGGAATATTCGAGATAATATTCGATAATTAAATCAAGCTTCAGATGAATATTAAAATAATATTCATCAAGTATTTAATATCTTAAATGAATATTCAAAAGTAATATTTATTTAATAAAATAATAATCTAAAAGAATATCCAAATAATATTCATTTAATAGACTCATCTTTAGAAGAATATTCGAAATAATAGTCGATAATCAATTCGACTCTGAATGAATATTGAGAAATATTATTCGTTGAATAGTTACGTTCAAATAATTATTTGAAATAAGGATCATTAAATAAATAATCTCGAACGAATATTCAAATAATATTCGTCGCTTGAATAATAGAAAATATTTACTTAAATACTTTCTTCCGAGGTAATCTCGATATATCAAGGAATATTGACTCCCGATCTATATATGATTAATGAGAGGTATACGCCCTTCTATGAGGGTCTTACAATAACCGGCTTATAACTGATATATAACTATCTAGCTTATAAGCCAACAATAACATTCAGGGAACAAGTATATCAATTCAACTTGAAAGTAGGCATGCATGCAATGGCATATGTATATCAGCAATCATATATATATATTTATTCAATCACAACAACAGCCTAAAAGAAGGGAATTGAAACTTGCCTGGTAGTCGAGTACGGTAAGGGGTAGTGGTAGCGGGTCCCGGTTCAGCCTGGTGATCTATAAATAGCCAAGGCATTCGGGATTAATCACTTAACATATAAAAGTTAAGTTATACTTAAATCGAAACACGTTCTCGAGTTATCTCGTTATACCCCTTTTAGTGGATTACTTATTATCACTGATCCGACCCGACATTCGTTCGTTAACACGACATGTCACTGCACTTATACTTGGGACATACTTAAGTCATATGAGTTCTAAGGTTGATCGTTACGAACCAATATTTTACTCCGAGTTTTATCGCCCGTTTTCTAAGTGTTTTACCAAAGTTATAAAAGAGTCGTCTTTTAGGGGTTCGTTCGCGTTTAACCTTGACTCGAACATTTTTAATAAATCGAAAAATGCTCTTTTTGACATACGGTTTTCTTTCACACCTTCTTTCTTACCCCTAGTATTTATTTACCAAGATTCGCCATGACGTTACATAGCTTACGAGGGTTCAATTTCAGTTACGAACTTTCGTTTACGGATTCGAACTACTTTTAGTAATTTGGTCATAAATCCTAAACCGTAAGTCCGTTTCACGTGATCTTTATATCAAAACGAAGCTTAGAGCATTACCTATCCTATCATGGCAGATAAGGTCTCTGGACAGTAGGGGTTCGACATGGAAAATGGCATACAAAACATGGTATTGTAAAATCGGGCATTATAACGGCTGTAAATCGAATATCTATCAATTTCGAATCTTCCCATACACATAGCATCCAACCCAAACAACATATACATGACTTATATACATGAACTGAGGCCAAGCAATGCCTTTCCGTTCATCTAGCTATTTACATCATTAATCCAAAATCCATACATAATCATGCTTATAACTTTAACATAACCATAACTAAGTTATAACTATCAAAAACATGCTTAAATCTCAAACAAGGGTTAGGGTTTCAAGAGCTTTATACCTTCCTTAAATAGTGATATAGCCTTAATAAGCCTTGTATGGTCCTTAGGAGTGATTATGCTTGCTATACCAACCATGAAAAATCAAGAAAACCAAGTTAGTTCAAGAAGAACACTATTCATGCTCCTCTTGAATGATTTATTTGAAAATGGAAATGGATGAGTTTGAAGCTAAGATTTTGAGGAGATAAGTTTTATGAAATGTAAGACTCACCTTAATTATTTCAAGAACAAAAAATGGTGGGAAGGTTGAGTTTGGATTTGGAATTAAAGGACATAGCCGAATGCTTCTTGTTTGCAAGGGGGGAAGAGAATTGCTTGGTTTCTTTGATTTTTTTTGTGTTTTAATCTCCTTTACTCTCATCCACTTACAACATAATATCTTGTAAAAGTTGCTTTAATAAAGTGGTGAGGTGTTGGATGCTCAAATGGCAAGACATGTGTTGGTTTTGTGGTGGTTAATGCTTAACTAGGTAGTTACTTGCTAAGTACTTGGTTCTTCTTCTAAGTTGCTAGTTCCTTGCTTCTAGTTTAGTTACTAGATATTTATACTAGTAGCTTGCACAAGACTCTTGCTTCCTCTGCTGGTTTCTGTGTCCGGTTATTACCCGTTTCGATTTATCGTTCGTGAGAATATTTCACGGATTTCTAATTAGGGTTTACCGGGAATCCTCTTTAATATTAATACTTTCATTCCCCATCTTTCATTCTAACTTTCCATTTTATATTCCTTTAATCCATTCGTTAAATACTTAAGGCTATCAGTGTCCAGGGAACTCTCGGAGAAAATAAAAGTGCGGTTTTTCAGAATCCGACAGCTTTTACATACACTTATTTTCCACCTGGATCACTAATACGAACTCAGAAATCCGTTCCGAATACTTCTATATAGTGTCGTCTCATATTATTATATACTCCTACTAAAACACTATTCATTCTGTATTCTTTACTTGTTCTCTTAGGGTTGTATAAGTGTCCGTATTCTCTTTCTATCGTTCCTTAACCTTTTTACGGAACTACTGGATTAATCGTTATCGATCTGGATGACATGAGAGTATTCTCTTGCTTGAAGTTGCCATATCTTATTCCCTTAGAAGATAGATTATTCTTACCTATGTTGTCACCCTTTAGCATTCTTCAAGACATAAACATAATAAAGTCGAATTCCATTCATTCTTTCCCAATTATCAATTATTACATTGTAGCCATATCCACTATTCATTCTTACATCATTAAATACATAAAAGTTTTAATTCCACCAAAAATCAGGGTTCTTACAGCCAATATGATCGGATGACTAGGCTGGCATAAATTCTGTGGCCCAAAGTCCTCCAGAGTTTAGGAGGCGGCATTTTAAGAATCAAGAAGTTTGGACTTCCCTACATAATTAATGGTACTTAGTACTTGGATTAATGAAAGTCTTTTACTTTGGCTATAAGATCCGATTTTCGATAAGTAACGGGTTTACCTGAAGGTTGGTCACTATGCCGTTGTGGATTCCATTACCCTCGATGGTGAATTTTTCATGTGTTATACGAGAATGTTATCATAAGACGGGCGTGCTAGATAATTCCACGCATGATTCGGACGCAAGGACATGGTAGTTCAACTTAGAGAACAAACAAGTAGAATTAACGAAGGGACTCAAGAGAAGTTGAATAGGGTTGCAATGAGCAATTCAGCGATCTCGGAGTCTACCAAGAGAAAGACCAGCGGGCCTAGAGTGGGATCCTTGGATAGAGATGTTATCAGGGATCACGTATATATGTATCGTAGACCTCAATATTTTTGGTATATGTTCACATACACACACCCGCCACTTAACCTATGGACTGCATTGAGATCCCTGAGAGATCTCTTTGATCTGTTCCCAGGGGGAACTGGCCACTGGCGATTCATGTCGGAGGGCATGAAGTAGGACCCTATGAACTTAGCAGGTGTCCCCGGAATCATGTGAAGCTTGGTCTTCAAGATAAAGCACGGAAATGACAGATATATTTGTGAAACCCTAACTCGATTAATGACTTTAAGATGATGATTGAGAGACGCACCAGTTGGTGTCTTGTATTACGAAGACGAAGAGATGGAGTTACCCTCATAGTGGTGATAATGAGATGCACGAATGATTATTAACTTATTTTGATAACTACCGGCTGGTGCACTACTTCATTTTAAACTGTCCACTAACCATGTTACCTCGATTAGCTTATATCAGGTAACCCTCCTAGCTTTCTACTTCAAACTTGTGGAATAACAACCACTGATATACTTTCTCTAAACCGGGACTCAACCAAAAGTATCTTAATTGAGCCCCGAGCATTCTATTTGAAGTTTATAATTATTTCTGCTCAGGACTATTTACACTCTCTTTCAATTATCCAAGGAATGTTCCACAAATATTTCCTTAATTAATCGACGAATACTACTTAACGAATATCGATATTTGATTGCTTCTTTCATACTTGCATTCTTCAGTTGAGCTCATAAATATGCAACAAATTACTGAGGACAGGGATGATCTAATGTCCAGACATCCCTCATGAATTCTTTTCTTCTATTCAAGATGAGATTGTACACCGTACATTGAAATCATAGTAAGGATATCATCTTGATATTGGTATTCCGAATTTAATTCTATTGACGGATCTGATAAAGCATGTGTACGGAGGCACCCTTAGGTGGACCGTTTCACTGATAAGTAATATTTTATGAGAGGTTATCGATTGTTCCGATACCTAGAACATTCTCTTCAGATTTTATAGTTTTCTTTTTTTCAAACTTAATAACTTCTTATTTCCATTTGTTGTCCGAGAAGCCTAAAGTTTCTTCAGTGGCTACGATGTTGAAGTTCCGTTCTATCCAATTGAAACTGGCTAGTCGTTATGTCAACACGATTGACTAGTTGATCGTTCCAACTACTCAAAATTGTAATGTTGTGAAGAACACCTAGCTAATTGTCCTAGCTGGTGGTGATGCCTCAAATAGGTGAACTAGCAAATTTTGTCTAGCTAGTCGCTAGTGTTTCTTGAAAAGGACTAGTTATTGTTTCACTGGTCCAACTCCCAATTTAATTCATTCCGCAATGCATTTTGCATGTGGTAAAGTATGATGATGAAAGTTTGGACGAATAACTTGATTGAGACCTTGTGAGGTCGCCCACTCGACTTGAACTCTTACCCATCTTCGTATCAGACTTTATATCACTTGAATATTTTATTCTTTCATTTCATACAATGAGAATTCATTTGAAACCATTGATTGCTTGAGTGACAAACTACTTCATTCTTTAATTGTCATGGAGTAGAATTGCTTTCTATTGGCTGACCTTCATCAATGCGACTTTAGATTTCCTCTTATTATTCAGGAGGAAAAGTATCCACCCGATGTAAGAATTGTATAAAGACCGTCTTTATGACTTTTGTACCCAACAATCATTGCCCTTGTGCAACATTCTCTATGGTGTCATATTACAGAATTATCAGGACGGGAAGGAATAAACCTTGTTGTATTCTTTCTGTCCATCCTTACATCTCCAAAAATCGAGACTCCTAGTATTTGGAACCATCAACATTCTTGGAACATCCAATGTGGAATTCTTATTGAGATTATCTATTGGACCTAGTTATTTTGAAACCATTCCTTTCAAAGTGATTACTCTAAGGTGAACGGGAGGTACAATTGTGAACCGTTACACCAATATGAGATCAAAAACCAAATGTTGTAATTGTGCAGCCAGAGCGTTATGCCGAGTAATTATTGAAATAGAGATAACATGTCAGGGCATACCACAAGACCTTTAATATTGGTGTGGGGAAAGTTATAAGAAATGATGAGGTGGTTGGGAGCACGCTCCTACCAACCGTTGTCAGGATGTTATATTAATGAATTCTGGAGTTACCCAGCCTTTTCCTGATCCAAGAAATGCAAATCGATTGCGATGTAAAACATATCCTTAGAGGAAACTACCCGGAAGTAAGATGGACAAGAAAGGAAGAAATATCGTGGCAAGAATGTGAAGCTTTATTTAGCTTAAAGGGATTGATGCACATAGAGAGACATAAAGTTTAACAGGCCCCTAATAGCAAATGGATGCATGGATATATGACAATGATCCTTCGAGATTACCACCTAATCAAGTTTATTGGGAATCGCAGTAGCCTGCAGGCCTCAGGCTGATTGGCGCCAGTTGTGAAGGAGGACGAGCGTATGACATCTTACATATACCATCGAGAACTGATACCCTTAGCGGAAATGGAGGAATTGTTGACTAGTTAAAATGAGTAGTTGTTTTTCAAAGATAAGGTTGAAGAGAAGGTTTTACCAACTCAAGATCGACCTCTGTACTGTGCCAAAGTTGGCATTTCACACTAATATAAACGTTATAAAATTGTGGTAGTATCGTTTGAATGGACTAATGAGTCAGAAGCCTTTATGGATTAATGAACAAAGTTTCGGGATGAAATGAGATATTAGCAACAACCTCGTTGTTCGCTATACTTGATGATAAAAAGAGGACTTTGAGAGTCACGATGATGCGTCTTTCGAGAGTTTAAGAGGTGTGCTGATGCAGTAGAAAAAGGATGATAGCCTATACTTCTAAACAACATAAAGGTTACGAGATAGCACTAACCGTGAGTCTGGGATTAGTCATGATGGCGTTCACGCATAAAACTGAGACGTTAACCTTATGAGAAAAGTGTGAAAATTTCTCCACAAGTGCCATAAGTATATCTTCATATTAGAACTAAACATAAGAAAGAGAAGGTGACGAAAGGGAGCAGGGAGTGTAATGGAGAAAATTGGTTATTTCCCAGGAAAGGCCGGTGTGGTGGCCGGTACCTATAGAAGGGATTATTCGAAATTGGAATTCAGTCAGTATTGGCCAAGAAAATAGAGTATATACAATAAAGAATAATGTTAGAGGAAAATGACTAAATTATGGGGAAGGAAAAAGATGTATAGAGAATTAAGAGAATGTTTGGCAAACGGAAATGAAGAATGGTATTGGCAAACTATTAAGTACTAACGCGACATGTCAAAAGCAGAATGATAGAGATCTAGTGGATTAATTCCGCCTGAAGAAAATATTGAACGTGGACAGAATTATAGTGAATTTCATAAGTAGGTCGCCAAAGACCGAGCCAAGAGATGGCCCTAGTTGAGTTATAATTGTTGGACCAAGTGATTTACCTACAAGAGACTTTCCATTGAGAAGATTATCGAATATTATACGGGAGAGATGGTGGTGCAATATGAAACTTCTGCAGCGATCACGTCAGATAAAGACTTAAGGTTAAACTTCGAATGTTGAAGGTGCTTTCGGGTATATTTAACAAAGAGATTGAGCGTATGTACTAATTTGATCTGTGGTTGACGGACAGGGAAGAAGAATTGTCCAGACGATCGAATTTATATGTAGTGTCGTGCCTTAGGTTCCACAGGGCAGTCGAGAGTAAAAACTTATCCATGAAATGAATGTTGTTATCACGATCACCACCATGCGAACGTAAGGACGTCTCCTGTAAAGCGTACCGCGAAAGAAGAAGCTTCGCTTTTCTTGCATTACGAAGAAGTCAATGAACGGGGGATATAGTAGCTGAACTGGTTCGACGAATGCCGAAGACTATACAGTATCCACAGCAAGTGGTAACGGCTGACGGGAGGCAACGCATGCCTGCTAATCAAGCGAAGGAAGATGAGGAATACCATGCGTATTGACGTTGTCTCAGATTACAAAACACGACCACAAAGTATTCACGGGCCAACGATACAAGGACTCAACACGGATACAATGAACAAGGTAGAAGAGGAACGTGTGAGTAGTGGGATAGAAATTTTTAATCATAGAACAACCGATAAGGAATACAGGTTGAGGAGAGTATGCGTTGAGGAACAACATTAAGGCGTTGGTGAGACGAAGGGAGAGAACAATAGGGTTGAAGTGTCAACCTGAGGGTTGGAAAAGGTAAGGTTGGAATTGTATCCACAACTATTATCTTTAGGTTCTTAAGATAGAATCCTTTTAAGGAGAGGAGACTGCATTAACCCTAACTTTCGGGAATATTCGAAACCTGGACGAATAGTAATTTATGGGTGGATGAGAAATTTTTGCAATCACGATATGTATGAATTATTAAATGAAGATTTCTAATTGATATTACGTCTTTACGGTACAGACGAGTGTATGTAAAAGTCATTAGCCTTTTTACGAAACCCATTATTTCGAATGGTCAAATTTTATGAGATATCTAAGGAGATCGTGGTAAGGCATGGGGTTCCTGTGAGCATTGTATCAGATAGAGACCCAAGATTCAACTCCAGGTTCTAGAGAAGTTTTCAGGATTGTGTGGGGACCAAGTTAAACATGAGTACTGCATACCATCCCCAAACAGACGGACAGAGTGAGAGAACCATCCAGACCATCGAGGACATGTTGAGGGTATGTGCCATTGATTTTAAGGGAAGTTGGGATGACCACTTGCCGTTGATCGAATTTTCCTACAACAATAGTTACCATGCGAGTATAGGCATGCCCCCATATGAAGCTTTATACGGACGAAGATTTCGGTCTCCATTGTGTTGGGAAGAGGTTGGAGAGCGGAAGATTTTAGGACCTGAACTGGTCCAACGGACAAGAGAAACTATCGAGCTCATAAGAGGACGGCTGGTAGCGGCCCAAGACAGACAGAAGAAGTATGCGGACCATGTAAGAACCCAAAATTTCGGTAGAATTAAAACTTTTCCTATTATGATGAAGTGCATCAATGAATAGTGATTTGGTGGATGAATAGTGATTTTGAGGATTAAGAAAATTTTTCATGCCACCTATGTACGAGACGTAGTGTGGATATTCCGAAGTTATACTAGTAATCTACGGAGTAAATAAGTGTATATAAATGCGATCGGAATTCAGAAATTCCAAATTCTATTTTCGTGTAATATTTGACCGATCAGGGAATTATATATCAGTAATATCAAGAAATGAGATATTTAATTTGAGGAATTGAGGAGTTAATATTTTGGAATTTTATTATAAGTGATTTGAGAATTTGGAACGAAAACCACTGAGGAAGTGAAACAAACGTTCTAGAAACCGCTGAAACTTTACAATGAGATTGAGCGATTGAGCGAACGAATCATGGATTAAGGATATGGTATATTAAGAGTCCAAGGAAGGATATATTATGAGAGGGAAAAGGGATTGAGAATAAACTCCTAGAATTGAGAAAAGAGAATGCTTGAGAAATCGGGAGAACGTTTTCTGAGATAAAGAGAAATAAACAAGGGATGTTGGAATTAATATTCGTTCGAGGTATTGTGCAATATTAGAGCAATAATATGCAACGTATAAGTTGTAACGTATTTATTTTATTCAAGAAACGACAAGGAAATCAAGGCGGTGGAAAAGAAAACAAAACAAAAGGACTTAAGTGCAAGAAACAAGAGACAAGGACTTGGTTGCAATTAGCAAAGGGCGTGGTTGCAATTTAAGTGGATAAGAAATCTAGAGGAGCCAATGAGAGGTTTCCACCTAGCAAGGATGAGATGCATCCAACCAAAAATAGATATATATCAAGTGTATGGCATTATTAGAACATAAAACCAAGAACAAAACCATTCTGCCCAGCAGAACACCTCTCAGTAAAACGGGCCTAGAGCCTTCATTACTCAATGAAATTTTTTGTTCTTTATATGGTTAGAAATCTGTTAAGACGCTCTACAACTTTCATTCAGGAGCCTCGACCAGGAAACGAGTGCAAGGGCTTCGTTTTGGCTGATCTTTGGGGCGTGTTTTTCCATTCAGGAAACCCACTTCCATGTTCTTCATTTCTTTGGTGAGATTGAAGATGGTGAGCATAGAGTAAGGCTTCCCCAAGGTTAACCAAGCTTGTTTGAGATTGTAAGAACATCAAGAAGGTATAAAACCCTAACCCCTCTTGGCCATGTAGTATTTGTGATGTTTAATGTTAGATCTATGATTATTTGTGTGAATCTTGGACATATAAGTGATGGATGATGTAGATCTTGAGTTTAAGTGTTGTGGTTGTGATTTTTAAGCTTGTGGTTAGTGTATGTATCTCCATGCATGTTATAAAGTATGATCTTGGTGATTTAGATGTTGGTTGTGATGTGGATGTAAGATTCTTGGTTGGTTTAGTGATATAAGCATGCTGAGATTTTTCCAGGAACTAGAACTGTCTTGTAAGAGGGTTTTGAACCCCCAAATCTTGTCCCCTGAGGTCCTAATATATATTGTTGGAAAGGTATTTGAATGTAGTTTCCAGAAATATAAGGTTCATGACTAGGTGATGTATAGATTTTGAGTTATGGCCTGAGAAGTGAAATGTGTTTCTGGATTCCGGACTGCACTAAATGGTCCCCTTGTAAACCTTGTTTAAACCCCTAAAAATTTATGTAGGATCATGGAAAAATTAGAGAAGCTAGTAAATTCAGTGGTGAAGGCTACCCAAAAAGAATTGGATTAAAATATGTATTTTTCAATTTTATAAAAATGCTAGAGTAAAATTCGCGCAAGGGAAAAAGTCGTAAGTGGAGTGTAGTTTTAGGGGTAATGGATGTGATTCGGATATGGTAACCATATTAAGTCGAATAAGTGACGAGCGTAATCGAGTGGTGACATGAACCTATAGTGGAGCTAGAGTGTCATAAGACGAAGTCATTAAGTTAATTTTGTATCCCCTAAAACCCCGCAATTAAAGAGATATTGTTAAGGTACTAACGAATGGCTATTGCTTATGTATAGATCATTCCACTCCGCACGCTCGACCACCCCAACCTCACCAAGGCAAGTTTACTTTTCAAAACTTACGTATACAAGGACTTTCACTGTTGTGTTTGTAGTTTTCAATCATATCAAATGTTTATGTTTATCGAAGTATTGATGAAATTGAGATGTATAAGCACATATATGTTTGCACCCCTTGAACTTAGAATGAAATGTTTTCTTCGGACAACGACTCTAGCAATAGAGGTCGTAGCGGTCCGTATATACTATTGACCGGGGAGCGGTATATTATTATATCGTAATGAAATTGCGAAAACCCGAAGGGTCATTCGGGAAGTATCGTATACTCAAGTAATTATTTTTATATCTTCGTAAATACTCAAAATACCTATCTTGGATTAAAAGCTTATTTAATTAAATAATTATTTTATTAATTATTAATATTAAATCTTAAAATATCATTTATTAATTATTGTTCATTATTTTGAAGACCAAGCTAATCCAAGATACCTTTAACACTTTCAAACTCGAACTCTTTCGAACTCAAAACATTTTCGAAAACCCCTGGTCAGGTTTGCTTCTTGTATGATTTCAAGAATCATCGGTCGACTGATGTCGGACCTCAATTACTCAGTTTTCAATCAAAATCAAGTTTTAAAAGAAAAAGAAAAGGGACTCTGGCAGGTGTGGGAATCGTTGACGAACGATTCCCGGGATGTGTAAGCGGCCGTGAGCCAGGCGGTCCATCAATTATTATTCCGGCCCAGGTGTTGCCGAAGGATGATTACGGATGTAGTTTTCATCGAGGGTGATTACGGATGTAGTTTTCACCCGGGGATAGTTACGGATGTAGTTTCTATCCTTCTACCGGTAGAGAAGACCCGCAGATTATTGGACTTGGATGTGGCGACTGATCATCGTCAATCCTTATCAGGTTTTTATGTTTTCTTCCAGTCCCATCCTCCACTTTGGAAAAATACTCAAACACTGCTTCTTGGGCCTAAGTGCCAAGTTGCCGATAGTGTGGTTTTTTATAAGAAAAATATTGACATCGTGCAGTATCTAGAACTGCAAATTTTCTATAAAGATTGGCACGTGTTAGTGCACTCTTGCAATTATTTCAAAGAATGAAATGTTTTTAAATGAGAAACCTTCTAATCTAATGGAAGGAAAGAGGTTTGCAATGATGTATTTCCTGTACAGTATGTTAACCGTAGAGTGTTTTGCCGAAAATGATATACTCATATGTATATATTTTCAAACTTGAGATATGTTGAAATGGGAACCTTATAAAGGGTTCATATGTTATTCTTAAAGCTCCTTAGTGAGTATAAATGTTTTATTCAAACTCGGACATATATATTGTCCAATTATGTTTTGAAATCTGAGATATATGCCCACACAGTTGGGAATGTTTTCAAAATAAACCACATTATTATTTTTCAAAATGGTGAACTTGCTGAGCGTTATGTAGCTCATTCTTGCTTTATAAAAACTTTTCAGAAAGAGAAGAATTTGGTCGGTTAACTCCGTACCAGCAGAAGAGGAGTAGAAGATTTACCCCGGAGATGATTTAGTTCCTAATAAATACTACAGAGTAAGTCTGATAGGTTTTCAACTGTAATAGTAAGACTTGTCTTCAAGTGTAGTTGTATAAGTGGAATTGCGTAAGACTCTGGATTGTACAGATGAATTGTAATATTTATTGTTACTTTTGATTATCGTTTCTGAGGCTCTAACTTGTTTGTGTGTAAGATTGAGGTCTGGATGGATGTATTGTTGAGTTGTAAAGTTAATACAGGTATGATATGGTTGGATGGTGACGTGACGACCTGAATCTCTGACCTCGGATTTGGGGGCGTTACAGTAATGGTATCAGAGCGATAAGTTACAGTACTCAGAAACGAGATTGTTGAGAGTTAAGTCTAAGGAGGAGAATGACATAAGAGATCATAGTAAACTTATGATTGGACTACCGGAAGAGGTACCGGTAAGTAGAATGGACTGGAGTGTTACTGAAGGTATTATACTAGGGTCGATAGAATCCCTAGAGACCTTCAGAATGATGAATAGAGGTTTGAGAGTCGTACATGACCTATCATATGTAATGATATAGGAAGCAGAGCGAAATCTCAAGAGCAGCTGAGGTAGAGGCGATATTGCCAATATAATCGGATGACTAGGCTGGCATAAATTTTGTGGCCCATAGTCCTCCACAGTTTAGGAGGCGGCATTATAAGAATCAAGAAGTTTAGGCTTCCCTACATAATCAAGGGTACTTAGTACTTGGAATAATGAAAGTCTTTTACTTTGCCTATAAGATCCGATTTTCGATAAGTAACGGGTTGGTCACTATGTCGTTGTGGATTTCATTACCCTTGATGGCGAATTTTACATGTGTTATACGAGAATGTTATCATAAGACGAGTGTGCTAGATAATTCCACACATGATTCGGACGCTAGAACATGGTAGTTCAACTTAGAGAACAAACAAGTAGGATTAACAAAGGGACTCAAGAGAAGTTGAATATGGTTGCAACGAGTGATACAGTGATCTCAGAGTCTACCAAAAGAAAAGACCAGCGGGTCTAGAGTGGGATCCTTTGATAGAGATGTTATCAGGGACTACGTATATATGTATTGTAGACCTCAATATTTTTGGTATATGTTCACATACACACACCCGCCACTGAACCTATGGACTGCACTGAGATCCCTGAGAGATCTCTTTGATTTGTTCCCAGGGGGAACTGGCCACTTGTGATTCATGTCGGAAGGAATGAAGTAGGACCCTATGGACTTAGCAGGTGTCCTCGGAATGATGTGAAGCTTGGTCTTCAAGATAAAGCACGGAAATGACAGATATATTTGTGAAACCCTAACTCGATAAATGACTTTAAGATGATGATTGAGAGACGCACTAGTTGGTGTCTTGTATTACGAAGACGAAGAGATGGAGTTACCCTCATAGTGGTGATAATGAGATGCACGAATGATTATTAACTTATTTTGGTAACTACCGGCTGGTGCACTACTTCATTTTAAACTGTTCACTAACCATGTTACCTCGATTAGTTTATATCAGGTAACCCTCCTAGCTTTCTACTTCAAACTTGTGGAATAGCAACCAGTGATATACTTTCTCGAAACCGGGACTCATCCAAAGTATCTTAATTGATCCCCGAGCATTCTATTTGAAGTTTATAATTATTTCTGCTCAGGACTATTTACACTTTCTTTCAATTATACAAGGAATGTTCAACAAATATTTCCTTAATTAATCTACGAATACTACTTAACGAATATCGATATTTGATTGCTTCTTTCATACTTGCACTCTTCAGTTGAGCTCATAAATATTCAACAAATTACTGAGGACATGGATGATCTAATGTCCAGACGTCCCTCATGAATTCTTTTCTTCCATTCAAGATGAGATTATACATCGTACTTTGAAATCATAGTAAGGATATCATTTTGATAGTGGTATTCCAAATTTAATTCTATTGTCGGATCTGATAAAGCATGTATACGGAGGCACCCTTGGGTGGACCGTTTCACTGATAAGTAATATTTGATGAGAGGTTATCGATTGTTCCGATACCTAGAACATTCTCTTCAGATTTTATAGTTTTCTTTTTCAAACTTAATAACTTCATATTTTCATTCGTTGTCCGAGAAGCCTAAAGTTTCTTCAGTGGCTACGATGTTGAAATTCCGTTCTATCCAAGTGAAATTGGCTAGTCGTTATGTCAATATGAATGACTAGTTGATTGTTCTAACTACTCAAAATTGTAAATGTTGTGAAGAACACCTAGCTAATTGTCCTAGCTGGTGGTGATGTCTCAAACAGGTGGACTAGCAAATTTTGTCTAGCTAGTTGCTAGTGTTTCTTGAAAAGGACTAGTTATTGTTTCACTGGTCCAACTCCCAATTTAATTCATTCTGCAATGCATTTTGCATGTGGTAAATTATGATGACGAAAGTTTTGACGAATAACTTGATTGAGACCTAATGAGGTCGCCCACTCAACTCGAATTCTACCCATCTTCGTATCAGACTCTATATCACTTGAATATTTTATTCTTTCATTCACACAATGAGAATTCATTTGAAACCACTGATTACTTGAATGATAAACTACTTCATTCTTTAATTGTCATGGAGTAGAATTGCTTTCTATTGGCTGACCTTCATCAATACAACTTTAGATTTCCTCTTATTATACAGGAGGAAAAGTATCCACCCGATGTAAGAATTGTATAAAGACAGTCTTTATGACTTTTGTATCCAATAATCATTGCCTTGTGCAACATTCTCTATGGTATCATATTACAGAATTATCAGGACGGGAAGGAATAAACCTTGTTGTATTCTTTCTGTCCATCCTTACATCTCCAAAAATCTAGACTCCTAGTATTTGGAACCATCAACATTCTTGGAACATCCAATGTGGAATTCTTATTGAAATTATCTTTTGGATCTTGTTATTTTGAAACCATTCCTTTCAAAGTGATTACTCTAAGGTGAACGGGAGGTACAATTATGAACCGTTACACCAATATGAGATCAAAAACCAAATGTTGTAATTGTGCAACCAGAGCGTTATGCCGAGTAATTATTAAAGTAGAAATAACATGTCGGGGCATACCACAAGACCTTTAATATTAGTGTGGGGAAAGTTATAAGAAATGGTGAGGTGGTTGGGAGTACGCTTCTACCAACCGTTGTCAGGATGTTATATTAATGAATTCTGGAGTTACCAAGCCTTTTCCTGATCCAGGAAATGCAAATCGATTGCGATGTAAAACATATCCTTAGAGGAAACTAACATGGAAGTGAGATGGACAAGAAAGGAAGAATTATCGTGGCAAAAATGTGAAGTTTTAGTTAGCATAAAGGGATTGATGCACATAGAGAGACATAAAGTTTAAAAGGCCCCTAATAGCAAATGGATGCATGGATATATCCCAATGATCCTTCGAGATTACCACCTAATCAAGTTTATTGGGAATCGCAGCCGCATGTAGGCCTCAGGCTGATTGGCGCCAGTTGTGAAGGAGGACGAGCGTATGACATCTTATATATACCATCGAGAACTGATACCCTTACCGGAAATGGAGGAATTGTTGACTAGTTAAAATGAGTAGTTGTTTTTCAAGGATAAGGTTGAAGAGAAGGTTTCACCAACTCAAGATCGTCCTCTATACTGTGCCAAAGTTGGCATTTCACACTAATATAAACGTTATAAAATTGTGGTAGTATCGTTTGAATGGACTAATGAGTCAGAAGCCTTTATGGATTAATGAACAAAGTTTTGGGATGAAATGAGATATTAGCAACAACCTTGTTGTTAGCTATACTTGATGATAAAAAGAGGACTTTGAGGGTCACGATGATGCGTCTTTCGAGAGTTTAAGAGGTGTGCTGATGCACTAGAAAGGGGATGATAGCCTATACTTCTAGACAACATAAAGGTTACGGGATAGGATATACTAACCGTGAGTCGGGGATTTGTCATGATAGCGTTCACGCATAAAACTGAGACGTTAACTTTATGAGAAAAGTGTGAAAGTTTTCCACAAGTGCCATAAGTATATCTTCATATTAGAACTAAACATAAGAAAGAGAAGGTGACGAAAGGGAGCAGAGAGTATAATGGAGAAATTTGTTATTACCTAGGGAAGGCCAGTGTGGTGGCCGATACCTATAGAAGGTATTATTCGAAATTGGAATTCAGTCAGTATTGACCAAGAAAATAGAGTATATACAATAAAGAATAATGTTAGAGGAAAATAAATAAATTATGGGGAAGGACAAAGATGTATAGAGAATTAAGAGAATGTTTGGCAAATGGATATGAAGAATGGTATTGGCAAACTATTAAGTACAAACGCGACATGCCAAAAGCAGAATGATAGAGATCTAGTGGATTAATTCCGCCTGTAGAAAATATTGAACGTGAACAGAATTATAATGAATTTCATAAGTAGGTCGCCAAAGACCGAGCCAAGAGATGGCCCTAGTTGAGTTATAATTGTTGGACCAAGTGATTTACCTACGAGAGACTTTCCATTGAGAAGATTATCGAATATTATACGGAAGAGATGGTGGTGCAATATAAAACTTCTGCAGCGATTACGTCAGATAAAGACTTAAGGTTAAACTTCGAATATTGAAGGTGCTTTCAGGTATATTTAACAAAGAGATTGAGCGTATGTACTAATTTGATCTGTGGTTGACGGACAGGGAAGAAGAATTATCCAGACGATCGAATTTGTATTTAGTGTCGTGCCTTAGATTTCACGGGGAAATCGAGAATAAAAACTTTTCCATGAAATGAATGTTGTTATCACGATCATCACCCTGCGAACGTAAGGACGTCTCTTGTAAAGCGTACTGTGAAAGAAGAAGTTTCGCTTTTCTTGCGCTACGAAGAAGTCAATAAACGAGGGATATAGTAGCTGAACTGGTTCGACATATACCGATGACTATACAGTATCCATAGCAAGTGGTAACGGCTAACGGGAGGCAACACATGCGTGCTGATCAAGCCAAGGAATGTGAGGAATACCATGCGTATTGACGTTGTCTCAGATTATAAAACGCGACCACAAAGTATTCACGAGCCAACGATACAAGGACTCAACACGGATACTATGAACAATGTAGAAGAGGAACGTATAAGTAGTGGGATAGAAATTTTCATTCATAGCACAACCGATAAGGAATACAGGTCGAGGAGAGCATGCGTTGAGAAACAACATTAAAGCGTTGGTGAGACCAAGGGAGAGAACAATAGGGTTGAAGTGTCAACCTGAGAGTTGGAAAGGGTAAGGTTGGAATTGTATCCATAACTATTATCCTTAGGTTCTTAAGATAGAATCCTTTTAAGGAGAGGAGACTGCATTAACCCTAATTTTCGTGAATATTCGAAACCTGGTCGAATAGTAATTTTATGGGTGGATGAGAAATCATTGCGATCACGAGATGTACGAATTATTAAATGAAGATTTCGAATTCATATTACGTCCTTACGGTACAGACGAGTGTATGTAAAAGTCATTAGTTTTTTTTACGAAACCCATTATTTCGTATGGTAAAATTTTATGAGATATCGAAGGAGTATGAGGTGGGAGACTTCGTGATGCTAAAGGTATCCCCTCGAAAAGGATTGATGAGATTTGGAAAGAAAGGGAAGCTATGTCTGAGGTTTATAGGACCTTTTGAGATTTTGAGGCGTGTTGGGAAGTTAGCCTATGAACTAGCCTTGCCCCCGAGCTTGCAGCAAGTGCATAATGCGTTTCATGTGACCATGCTATGACCCTACCACCCGGACTTTCGGCATGTGATAGAGTACGACCAAGTGGACCTACAACCAGACTTGACCTATGTGGAGCAACCCGTGGAAATCATGGATAGAGAAGAACAAGTGCTGAGGAACAAGGTTTTCAAACTAATAAGGAATTGTGAGAAAATCAAGATATGGAAGAATCCACCTGGAAGTTGAAAGAGTGAAACAAAGAAGGAGTAACCCCAGTGATTCCTAAACTGATTCCGGGACGGAATCCTTTTAAGGAGGGGAGACTGTAAGAACCCAAAATTTCGGTAGAATTAAAACTTTTCCTATTATGATGAAGTGCATCAATGAATAGTGATTTGGTGGATGAATAGTGATTTTGAGGATTAAGAAAATTTTTCATGCCACCTATGTACGAGACGTAGTGTGGATATTCCAAAGTTATACTAGTAATCTACGGAGTAAATAAGTGTATATAAATGCTAGGGGTGGCAAAATCTGACACGACCCGAAACCCGACACGAACCCGACACGGAAAAATACGAATTAGGGTCGCGATTTTTACGTTTCGGGTCGGGTTCGGGTTGGGTAAATTTTTACCCGTTGGGTTCGGGTCGGGTTCGGGTTAACCCAGTGTACCCGAACCCGACCCAAAAATTTTTTATATATAATATAATATATATAAATATATATTTATATTACAAAATATTTACATTTGTCATCTATTTATATATTATTTAAATAATTTTATTCAAATATCATCTCATAAAGTTATTATTATAGATTTTTTTAATATATTATAAAGAAAAATAATTTAATAAAATTATAATAAATAATTTTTAATAATTTTCGGGTCAAAACAGGTCATTTTCGGGTTGATCGGGTACATAACAGGTCGGGTTTGGGTTGAAAATTTCAACCCGTTTCGGGTTCGGGTCGGGTTCGGGTTGACCCAAAAACAGGACCAGGTACAGCAAACCCGACACGAACCCGACCTGTTACCTGAAATTGCCACCCCTAATAAATGCGATCGGAATTCAGAAATTCCAAATTCTATTTTCGTGTAATATTTGACCGATCAGGGAATTATATATCAGTAATATCAAGAAATGATATATTTAATTTGAGGAATTGAGGAGTTAATATTTTGGAATTTTATTATAAGTGATTTGAGAATTTGGAACGAAAACCACTGAGGAAGTGAAACAAACGTTCTAGAAACCGCTGAAACTTTACAATGAGATTGAGCGATTGAGCGAACGAATCATGGATTAAGGATATGGTATATTAAGAGGCCAAGGAAGGATATATTATGAGAGGGAAAAGGGATTGAGAATAAACTCCTAGAATTGAGAAAAGAGAATGCTTGAGAAATCGGGAGAACGTTTTCTGAGATAAAGATAAATAAACAAGGGATGTTGGAATTAATATTCGTTCGAGGTATTGTGCAATATTAGAGCAATAATATGCAACGTATAAGTTGTAACGTATTTATTTTATTCAAGAAACGACAAGGAAATCAAGGCGGTGGAAAAGAAAACAAAACAAAAGGACTTAAGTGCAAGAAACAAGAGACAAGGACTTGGTTGCAATTAGCAAAGGGCTTGGTTGCAATTTAAGTGGATAAGAAATCTAGAGGAGCCAATGAGAGGTTTCCACCTAGCAAGGATGAGATGCATCCAACCAAAAATAGATATATATCAAGTGTATGGCATTATTAGAACATAAAACCAAGAACAAAACCATTCTGCCCAGCAGAACACCTCTCAGTAAAACGGGCCTAGAGCCTTCATTACTCAATGAAATTTTTTGTTCTTTATATGGTTAGAAAGCTGTTAAGACGCTCTACAACTTTCATTCAGGAGCCTCGACCAGGAAACGAGTGCAAGGGCTTCGTTTTGGCTGATCTTTGGGGCGTGTTTTTCCAGTCAGGAAACCCACTTCCATGTTCTTCATTTCTTTGGTGAGATTGAAGATGGTGAGCATAGAGTAAGGCTTCCCCAAGGTTAACCAAGCTTGTTTGAGATTGTAAGAACATCAAGAAGGTATAAAACCCTAACCCCTCTTGGCCATGTAGTATTTGTGATGTTTAATGTTAGATCTATGATTATTTGTGTGAATCTTGGACATATAAGTGATGGATGATGTAGATCTTGAGTTTAAGTGTTGTGGTTGTGATTTTTAAGCTTGTGGTTAGTGTATGTATCTCCATGCATGTTATAAAGTATGATCTTGGTGATTTAGATGTTGGTTGTGATGTGGATGTAAGATTCTTGGTTGGTTTAGTGATATAAGCATGCTGAGATTTTTCCAGGAACTTGAACTGTCTTGTAAGAGGGTTTTGAACCCCCAAATCTTGTCCCCTGAGGTCCTAATATATATTGTTGGAAAGGTATTTGAATGTAGTTTCCAGAAATATAAGGTTCATGACTAGGTGATGTATAGATTTTGAGTTATGGCCTGAGAAGTGAAATGTGTTTCTGGATTCCGGACTGCACTAAATGGTCCCCTTGTGAACCTTGTTTAAACCCCTAAAAATTTATGTAGGATCATGGAAAAATTAGAGAAGCTAGTAAATTCAGTGGTGAAGGCTACCCAAAAAGAATTGGATTAAAATATGTATTTTTCAATTTTATAAAAATGCTAGAGAAAATTAGCGCAAGGAAAAAAGTCGTAAGTGGAGTGTAGTTTTAGGGGTAATGGATGTGATTCGGATATGGTAACCAAATTAAGTCGAATAAGTGACGAGCGTAATCGAGTGGTGACATGAACCTATAGTGGGGCTAGAGTGTCATAAGACGAAGTCATTAAGTTAATTTTGTATCCCTTAAAACCCCGCAATTAAAGAGATATTGTTAAGGTACTAACGAATGGCTATTGCTTATGTATAGATCATTCCACTCCGCACGCTCGACCACCCCAACCTCACCAAGGCAAGTTTACTTTTCAAAACTTACGTATACAAGGACTTTCACTATTGTGTTTGTAGTTTTCAATCATATCAAATGTTTATGTTTATCGAAGTATTGATGAAATTGAGATGTATAAGCACATATATGTTTGCACCCCTTGAACTTAGAATGAAATGTTTTCTTCGGACAACGACTCTAGCAATAGAGGTCGTAGCGGTCCGTATATACTATTGACCGGGGAGCGGTATATTATTATATCGTAATGAAATTGCGAAAACCCGAAGGGTCATTCGGGAAGTATCGTATACTCAAGTAATTATTTTTATATCTTCGTAAATACTCAAAATACCTATCTTGGATTAAAAGCTTATTTAATTAAATAATTATTTTATTAATTATTAATATTAAATCTTAAAATATCATTTATTAATTATTGTTCATTATTTTGAAGACCAAGCTAATCCAAGATACCTTTAACACTTTCAAACTCGAACTCTTTCGAACTCAAAACATTTTCGAAAACCCCTGGTCAGGTTTGCTTCTTGTATGATTTCAAGAATCATCGGTCGACTGATGTCGGACCTCAATTACTCAGTTTTCAATCAAAATCAAGTTTTAAAAGAAAAAGAAAAGGGACTCTGGCAGGTGTGGGAATCGTTGACGAACGATTCCCGGGATGTGTAAGCGGCCGTGAGCCAGGCGGTCCATCAATTATTATTCCGGCCCAGGTGTTGCCGAAGGATGATTACGGATGTAGTTTTCATCGAGGGTGATTACGGATGTAGTTTTCACCCGGGGATAGTTACGGATGTAGTTTCTATCCTTCTACCGGTAGAGAAGACCCGCAGATTATTGGACTTGGATGTGGCGACTGATCATCGTCAATCCTTGTCAGGTTTTTATGTTTTCTTCCAGTCCCATCCTCCACTTTGGAAAAATACTCAAACACTGCTTCTTGGGCCTAAGTGCCAAGTTGCCGATAGTGTGGTTTTTGATAAGAAAAATATTGACATCGTGCAGTATCTAGAACTGCAAATTTTCTATAAAGATTGGCACGTGTTAGTGCACTCTTGCAATTATTTCAAAGAATGAAATGTTTTTAAATGAGAAACCTTCTAATCTAATGGAAGGAAAGAGGTTTGCAATGATGTATTTCCTGTACAGTATGTTAACCGTAGAGTGTTTTGCCGAAAATGATATACTCATATGTATATATTTTCAAACTTGAGATATGTTGAAATGGGAACCTTATAAAGGGTTCATATGTTATTCTTAAAGCTCCTTAGTGAGTATAAATGTTTTATTCAAACTCGGACATATATATTGTCCAATTATGTTTTGAAATCTGAGATATATGCCCATACAGTTGGGAATGTTTTCAAAATAAACCACATTATTATTTTTCAAAATGGTGAACTTGCTGAGCGTTATGTAGCTCATTCTTGCTTTATAAAAACTTTTCAGAAAGAGAAGAATTTGGTCGGTTAACTCCGTACCAGCAGAAGAGGAGTAGAAGATTTACCCCGGAGATGATTTAGTTCCTAATAAATACTACAGAGTAAGTCTGATAGGTTTTCAACTGTAATAGTAAGACTTGTCTTCAAGTGTAGTTGTATAAGTGGAATTGCGTAAGACTCTGGATTGTACAGATGAATTGTAATATTTATTGTTACTTTTGATTATCGTTTCTGAGGCTCTAACTTGTTTGTGTGTAAGATTGAGGTCTGGATGGATGTATTGTTGAGTTGTAAAGTTAATACAGGTATGATATGGTTGGATGGTGACGTGACGACCTGAATCTCTGACCTCGGATTTGGGGGCGTTACAGACCAGACCCGCAAGGACAAAGAATATGAGGTAGGAGAGTTTGTGATGTTGAAAGTATCACCGTGGAAAGGATTGATGAGATTTGGTAAGAAAGGGAAACTAAGCCCGAGATTTATTGGACCTTTTGAGATCTTGAGACGAGTTGGGAAGTTAGCCTATGAATTGGCTTTACCCCCGAGCTTGCAGCAAGTACATAATGTGTTCCATGTGTCCATGCTACGACCCTACCATACCGACTTCCGACATGTGATAGAACATGATCAAATGGATCTGCAACCAGACTTAACATATGTAGAGCAACCCGTAGAAATCATGGATAGAAAAGAACAAGTGCTGAGGAACAAGGTTGTCAAATTAGTGAGAGTTTTGTGGAGGAATCAGAATGTCGAAGAATCAACATGGGAACTAGAGAGCGCGATGCGTGAAAAGCACCCCCAACTGTTTTCAACCTGATTCCGGGACGGAATCCTTTTAAGGAGGGGAGGCTGTAAGAACCCTAATTTTTGGCAATAATTTCTTTTATTAAATATCTTGTGGCATTGTCAATATAGAACCTTTCTAGTCATCCCTGTTGATTAATAGAATTGATTGTTTGAGAAACTGCGTTGTTGCATTTATTATGTAAGATAAAAAGGAAGATTGTGAAGGCAAGAGTCTTATTGTTAGTAAGATTTATAAAACTTGGGATTTGAGAATGGTTAGAGTATTAAAAGATTTATTAAGAATTATGACGAGGAATTATGGACATTCGAGGAATTTACACAATTAAGTACTTAAGGAATTATAGGGGAAATCTCTACGCGACAAAATATTATTACGAGAGATTAATTAAGATACGATACGAATTAAAGATTAAATGACAAGCATTGGTGGAAGAATAATGATACAAGGAGTAGTATTGCATGCAAGTCCCATGCAACCAAGTAATTAGGAGGAAGCAAACTAGTTAGCAAAATAGAAGAGGAATAGTATCTAGTTACTTGCTTTTCAAAAAGGGGAGACAAGGAGTACATGTGACCATGCCTTGCTAGTACTTGCCTATACATACACATTATGTATCACCCAACATAACTTTATCAATTATTTCACCCAACAAACAAAACACAAAAATCAAAACCCCCCCCCCCCCCATTTTCAAGGTGCTCTCGGCCAAGCTTAGTAAAGGGAGAAGAAAATTCTTCCTCCCCCATTTCCCACCACTCATACATCAAGATATAATTACTAGGCCCTCTACAACATCTAAGCAAGGTATGTTAGTAGTTTCAAGCCATTTCATCCATCCAAATTCAAGTTATAAATTGTTAAAGATTGGGTGAATAGTAACCATGTTTGATTTTCTTTTAGATCTTGGATTGTAAGGGTTGTAGGAGACCATTCAAGGTGTTATTGAGTTGTGTAAAGCTTATCCAAGGCTCCTAGGTGCTCAAGAAGGTATAAAAATCACAAACCCTTTTGGTTATGTAGTGTTTATAATGTTTGGTAGTAGATCCATGTATATATGAGTTAATCTTGGTTGCATAAGTAATGGATGACATGGATCTTGAGTTTTGATGTTGAGATTGTGACTTTTATGATTATGGATAGTATATATATCTCCATGAGTGTTATGAACCATGAACTAAGTAAATTAAGTGTTGGTTGTGTTGTGGAATTGTGAAAAATGGTTGATCTAAGTAGTATATGCTTGCTGAGTTTTTCCAGGAGCATTGACCTGTCTTGTAACCCGGTTTTGAACCCCCAAATGTTATCCCCTGATGTCCTACCATATATTGTTGGAAAGACAATTGAATGTAGTTTCTGGAAATGTAAGGTTCATGGCTAGGTGATGTATAGATTTAAGGTTATGGCCGGAGGAGTGAATTGTGTTTCTGGATTCCGGACTGCACTAAGTGACCCCCTTGTGAACCTTGTTTAAACCCCTAAAAATATATGTGGGATCATGGAAAAATTTGAGAAGTTAGGAAATGCAGTGGTGAAGACCACCCAAAAAGAATGGGATTAAAATATGAATTTTTGGATTTTATAAAAATGCTAGAGTAAATTTTGCGCAAGGGAAAAAGGTCATTAGTGGAGCATAATTCTAGGGGTAATGGTTATGATTCGAATGTGGTAACTAAATTAAGTCGATTAAGTGACGAGCGTAATCGAGTGACGACATGAACCTATAGTGGGGCTAGAGTGTCATAAGACGAAGTTGTTAAGTTAATTTCGTACCCCCCTAAAAACCCCGTAATTAAAGAGATATTGTTAAGGTACTAACGAGCGGTTATTGCTTATGTATAGATCGTTCGACTCCGCACGCTCGACCACCCCAACCAAACCAAGGCAAGTTTACTTTTCAAAACTTATACATATACAAGGACTTCCACTGTTGTGTTTGTAGCTTTCAACTATATCAAATGCTATGTTTATCGAAGTATTGATGCAATTGAGATTGTATAAGTACATATATGTTTGTACCCCTTGAACTTAGATTGAAATGTTTTCTTCGGACAACGACTCTAGCAATAGAGGTCGTAGCGGTCCGTATATACTATTGACCGGGGAGCGGTATATTATTATATCGTATCTAGATTGCGAAAACCCGAAGGGTCATTCGGGGAGTATCGTATACTCAAGTAATTATGTTCATATCTTCGTAAATACTCGAAACCCTATCTTGGATTAAAAGTTTATTTTATCGAATAATTATTTTATTAATTATTAATGTTAAATCTTAAAATATTATTTATTAATTATCGTTCATTATTTTAAAGACGAAGTCAATCCAAGATACATTTAATACTTTCAAACTCGAACTCTTTCGAACTCAAAACATTTTCGAAAACCCCCGGTCAGGTTCTGCTTCTTGTATGATTTCAAGAGTCATCGGTCGACTGATTTCGGACCTCAATTACTCTGTTTTCAATCAAAATCAAGTTTTCAAAAGAAAAAGAAAAAGGGACTCTCGCAGGTGTGGGAACCGTTGACGAACGATTCCCGGGATGTGTAAGCGGCCGTGAGCCAGGCGGTCCATCAATTATTATTCCGGCCCAGGTGTTGCCGAAGGATGATTACGGATGTAGTTTTCATCGAGGGTGATTACGGATGTAGTTTTCACCCGGGGATAGTTACGGATGTAGTTTCTATCCTTCTACCGGTAGAGAAGACCCGCGGATTATTGGACTTGGATGTGGCGACTGATCATCGTCAATCCCTGTCAGGTTTTTATGTTTTCTTCCAGTCCCATCCTCCACTTTGGAAAAATACTCAAACACTGCTTCTTGGGCCTAAGTGCCAAGTTGCTGATAGTGTGGTTTTTTATGAGAAAATATTGACATCGTGCAGTATCTAGAACTGCAAGATTTTCTATAAAGATTGGCACGTGTTAGTGCACTCTTGCAATTTTTTCAAAGAATGAAATGTTTTTGTATGAGAAACCTTCTAAGCTAATGGAAGGAAAGAGGTTTGCAATGATGTATTTCCTGTACAGTATGTTAATCGTAGAGTGTTTTGCCAGAAATGATATACTCATATGTATATATTTTCAAACTTGAGATATATTGAAATGGGAACCTTATAAAGGGTTCATATGTTATTCTTAAAGCTCCTTAGTGAGTATTGATGTTTTATTCAAACTCGGACATATACATTGTCCAATTATGTTTTGAAATCTGAGATATATATACGCATATAGTTGGGAATGTTTTCGAAATAAACCACATTATTATTTTGCAAAATGGTGAACTTGCTGAGCATTATGTAGCTCATTCTTGCTTTATAAAAACTTTTCAGAAAGAGAAGGATTTGGTCGGTTAACTCCGCGACAGCAGAAGAGGAGTAGAAGATTTACCCCGGAGATGATTTAGTTCCTGATAGATACTACAGAGTAAGTCTGATAGGTTTTCAACTGTAATAGTAAGACCTGTCTTCAAGTGTAGTTGTATAAGTGGAATTGTGTAAGACTCTGATTTGTACAAATGAATTTTAATATTTAGTGGCACTTTTGATTATCGTTTCTGAGGCTCTAACTTGTTTGTGCTTAAGATTGAGGTCTGAATGGATGTATTGTTGAGTTGTACAGTTAATACAGGTTTGATATGGTTGGATGGTGATGTGACGACCTGAATCTTTGACCTCAGATTTGGGGGTGTCACACTCAGGCAAGCCAAAAGAATAATTCTATTTGGAGCACAAGTAAGCCAAAAGAATGATGACAATAAAAGTAAGCCCAGGATCTTTTGTTTCTATTCAGAAGATTCTAGACCTGTCAAGACTTTTTACCAACACATCATTAGCTGGCTTTTGACCTATTAGTTTGGACCTAATAAGTTGGTAATCAAAAATCTTAAGATGGACCCGGATCTGAGGAAATGGTACCCTAGAGATATTTGACCCAATAAGTTCAGGATCTACTAATTAGGACCTAATCGGGCTATAGAGGAATCATCAGCTCATTATCTTATGCAATTGCTAATAGATTACTTACACACATATTATGTTCTCAATATGCAAATGTGCAAGGCCCCAAGTGGAACCTAGAGAATCTATTCTTGTAGTTATTACACTTGATTTTCAGATGTCTTAAGTTGGACCCAAATCTGCAGATTTGGTACCCTAGAGACATCAGTTCTGACATGTTTTGCTGCATAGAGACAGATCAAATGAGTTGTACGAAAGCAGGAGAACACAAGGAATCAAATTCATCTCCAACAACTCTGTGGAACATTCAGGGACTAAGCATCTTGCATAAGGTATCAATTATTTCGAGAGCATGTTTTTGATTAAGATTAACTTGAAGACATGTTTACTAAATCACTTGATGAAATTAATTTTTCAAGATTGGTTTGTAAACTTGGGATTTTATTAATGCTATATGATTTGTATATCCCATCTGTTAAGTAATTCTTAAGTAAGCTCACAAGTATTCAATTGTCCGTATTGAAAGGACTTGTGAACTTATTTACATCCAGACCTCACGCTGAGAATTATCTGTTGAATGATTGCCATCTGTATAATTGCAATATATTTTAGTGGTGATTATTTCAGGATAATAAAATACTTAAATGCTAAAATCTAACTCATAGAGATTTAGTATTTATTTATTTAATTATTTACTTTGATTAATATGAGTTATAGAATCTAAAGCAATTCAATTTAGTATTTGCTCTGTACCTCATATATATTAAAATAAATAAACAACATAACTAATTTGGACCTAATCTGTATTGGTCTTCAATCAGTTATAAGATGTTAATTCTAGTGAACTTTAATATCCCATTTTCAAAAATTCACTATAATTAATATCATGGCTCTAACAATTGGTTGTATTGAAGTTTTGACTTATATCAGTTAATGATATTTAGTTAGAATTATATTTACTAACTAATTGTGAGATATATTGGTATGTGTGAAATTACTTAGAACTCCTCTAAGTAATCATTGTTATATCTTTTACAATTCACTCATATTACTATGCATAGTATGAAAATTCTCTAAGTAGAACTATGGATATTGAAATATCTAAAGTGACCATTGTTCAGTTACTTGGAATAATTTTTATGCTTATTTGCAAGCTTCTAATCACTTTGATAATAAAGGTTATACTATGGATCAAGGTGTATAGGACTTAGAATATCATTTCTAAGATTGCAGACAAGACAACTTTGGTAATCGAGTCTTATTTATAGAACCAAGGTTGTCTACCAGTAAACAGTTGTTAGGAGTTAACAATTGTTATTATCGAGGAGTTGCCTTGAAGTCATAAGTTTGAAATGTTATATCTTAAGAGCTTGTGTATTTCTTGTCAACTAGTTCCTCGTACTTATGAATATCAGTGAATGATGTTCTTAAGTAGTTAGATACTAATATTCATTCTGTCAATTGGTACTCAATGTAACAATTCAATCTTCACTAAATTGAATTTATCTTATAATAGATTGAATTTATCAAACAATTGGTATCATTGAATATTTAGTATCTAGCAGTGATTATTTATATCCTAGTTAAATTATGACGTGACGCAATTCAATGGTTTATTTGCTCATAATTTAATTTTGGTAAAGTAATCATAAACACAATTACTTGCATTTTAAAGTATTTGTTAAATACTAGCAGTTGGTATCAAATAGTAAAATATTTGTTTACTGACAATTGCTAGTTGTTCTGATACTTTATTGCAAACTAATTGTGATGTATATATTATCTCTGATGATATTACTTAGGATTTATTCTGAGTAAATGTGTCTTATCTATAAATCATTAGTGTTAGTATAAATTAAGGTGTTCAACTTTCTAAGTAAGTGAGACTTAAAATTACATTCGGTCTCCTATCATATTTTGAAGTGGTGAAAATTTTCAAAATTGAATTCTCTAATTCTGGTTATACACCACTTTATATACATGATAGTTCTTAGAATATTTTTACATCCATCAGTCAATTACTTAGTTTATGTTGTGCTAAGTAATGAAGTGCCAAAGGAGAGACATTGGTTATCTGTACTTATGTACTTGGTAATCTTTGTCACCTAAACGACATCAAGTGCTTGTATGAGTCTTTTCACTAACTTTGTGTTAAAGTTCTCTATACATAATAAGCACTTAAAGAAAATCTTTCTTTCTAAATTACTGCGAAGTCAAGAGTTTTTGTCTTTTAAAATTTAAACGACCTAGTTTTCATTAAAAGACATTATAATACATTGTTTTATGCATAAATACAGACTCTTGCACATTAACAATTTTTAAAAGAAAACTCAAATCATTCAACATTTGTGATTGTTTATAATTGTAAAACTTTTTGAAATCATAAATGTACATCAATTCTCTTACAAGATGAAATGCATATGTTTTCACACAATGTTATGATATGATGTAAATGCATTCTATCTCTATATTGCTCTATTGCTATGTGATGCAGGTTCAGCTCCTAGTGAAAGTTTTCTCACATTGTAAGTAATGAGGTTGTAAACCCAACAACTTCTATCCCGGACTATAAATCCAAATCTAAACACATCCTAACTTACCCCTGAAGTGGAACTAACTTATTTGACTAGAGGTCATTAAAGGAGTAACTGCACTTGATGCAGCAAATAAGGATGTGAGGGATAGTAAACCCACAGCTCTACCTCTCAAGGAGAATAGATGTTTATAACTTGAGGTATCTGTAAGCTCGCATGCATTCTCCCAAAAGGATGCAGAGCTGAAAATGGCACTAAAACAGTCTCTGGATTCATTATCTTAAAATGATGAGTCTATTGAAATTCGCCTGTCAGCCAGGGTATCTGTTGGTAAGTCACTACTTCATACACAAGACTAAAATACTTCTTATGCACAAAGTGAGATTGCACACACTAAGGATGAATTGACGGAAACAACTCATACTCCGACCATATTACGGTTAGGATTATAAGTTGAAGGTTCCTCAAAGAACCAAGAGTCTTCACAGACCTCGAGAGAAGGTATTGATCTCAATGCAAAATTCAACAAGATCATTATCTAACTCCCCAGAGGGAACATCTCTGGATCCTGCGGGTATCGGGTCCGACATTGGTGCGGATCGACAACTTGTTAACTATGATTCAGATTTACCTGATGAGTTTAACAAGGTGATGTCTTCATAGACATTAGATGGAAACATGATTTTAATTCTAAGTTTTGATTTCATTGTTTACCTTCTCAGAATTCAAATCTGAAACCCACAAAAAGGGAATTTTTTTTTCAACTTGTAGATTCTGACTCAGATTCGTCTGACGAGTCTAACGAGGATCGGGGATTTGCGAAACCCCATTGCACCACCAGTGACCTCTCTAGAAGGGGCTATGGTGAATTTTCCTTGCAGATACACATGGATGTTGGAGCTATGAGAGATAAGAGTGATACACTAGTGAGCATGAGTGTAAACACTTGAGAGTTGAGAGATGAGATCACTCATTTTAAGTGATATGAGTGGAGAGATGAGCTAAACACTTGTGAGGTACACGAAACAGAATCACACACTCACAGTGAGGAAGAAAGATAAACACTAAATCTCATTCCCTATTCCCAAACAAAGTTTAATTACAAGATTTGGGAGATACAAGGAAATTGACGGAAGATTTGGTTGTCAGGATGATCAATAGTGAGGCCATTCTATAATATCTAAAGGGCAAAGTTGATCAGTCTACATACTTCTATTCTGGAAGTCTTCATGAAAATCCTTCAACACAAGAAAAGCTTCTTTTCTTTATTGCAGCAGACAATGTTATATGTTTGAAGAATCTGTTGTACTAAAGGTAAGAGGTGAGTCATAATTGAATATTTGGTATCATCTAATTTAATTGGATGTTTGCTATAATTGAATGCTTGGAGGATTACTCAACTAAGGGGGAGAGATATAAGAGATATAATTGAAGAAGATATAGATATACTCAAAGATTGCCTTAGATACTTAACTAAGGGGGAGAGTATAAGCTTACCTTAGTGAGGGGAAGATTTTATATCTAAGGGGGAGAGATATGGAAGAAAAAGGATATACCTTAGAAAGGGGGAGTATTCACCTTGTCAGGGGGAGATAGATTTATTCGCCTTGTCAGGGGAGATAAGGAGTATTCACCGTTATAAGGAAGAGACATATCACCTTAGGTAGGGAGACATAAGGAAGGAGAGAAGTATGAAACGACAAAGAAGAATTCTTCAGTATGTGGTTGAAAAGTCATATTCTTTACCACTGAAGAATTCCCAAGTATCTGCTGATAATGTTCAATATTAGATGTAAAGGGTTATCAGGCAGATATGTCAAGAAATGAAGATGAGTTACTTAATTCATTGTCAGAGGAACAATCATCTATCATTTCATCTACTGAGATTCTGGAAATGTTATATCTAAACCAGAAATTTTTTTTAATGTATTATTTACTATAGTTATTTAATGCTTTATCTTCTTCTTGTTTGTAGTTGAGTTATCCTCTAGGTATTTGATTGTTATTGTCTAACAAACAAATAGGGGGAGATTGAAAGGCATATGATGTAGCCTATTTGTATTTCGAGGATTCAACTCAACTTAAACAAGAATGTAATAGTAAATGGGTTTTATATCAAAGTGGTCACCCATTCCACTCGAATCTATCAAGTAGACCATCTATTCAAAAACGATATCATTTGAATCATAAAGTCATATTAAATATCAAAGTGGTCACCCATTGTAGTACTCGAGAAGTAAAAGTAATTTTTCATCGAGTTCTACACATTTTTCTTGAATACTATTATAATCAAATGAAAAGTTATGAATTCTAGTATTTTTGATAATATATTTAGAATTTAAAAAGTTTATTTACTATTTAATTTTTATTAAAACAAGGAAAATTACAATAAAATAAAAAATAAATAGTAAATGAATTTTTAAAAATATATATATTATCAGAAATACTAGAATTATTAAACTTTCATTTGGTTATGGAAGCATTCAAGAAAAATGTGTAGAACTCGATGAAAAATTACTTTTACTTCCCGAGTACTATAATGGGTGGCCACTTTAATATTTATTATGACTTTAATGATTCAAATGATATCGTTTTTAAATGAGTGGTCTACTTGATAGATTTGAGTGGAATGGGTGATCACTTTGATATAAAACCCAATAGTAAATAGTATATGTACTGTCACAGGGATCTCAATTGCATAACTGTCAAAAGAAAGAAGACAAAGTCAATCTACCATTTTGAGTTATACTACACTTGAAGAAGTTCATTCAGTTGATCAAGCATCAGTGGAGTAATCAAGACAGTGGGTTCTATTTATAGTGACAAGAGGTTCCTACAGTGGCAGAATACAGATTATAAAGGTTTGAAAAAGAGTGAAGAAAAGGGAGACATGAACCACAGTTTTAAAGTCAATATATGAAGAATAGTCATTGCGGTTAGTCACTCATGAACCAGACCGTGCATCGAGTGTCAACATTAAATAGTGGTTGTTCGTCATTAACTTCAGTGGTTCAAGCTATCAAGACTAGTATGTGAAAGAATCATTGTGCAAGCAACAGGAGTGATAAATTAATTAACCACAAGGATTTTACTATCAAGTGGACCGGCTATGAGGAAAAAGAATTATCATCAAGAAATTCTAAGTGATATATTCTTAATGCTGAAACCCCGGTTAGAATTGTTGTATTTTTTGCTATGCAAAAAGAGTCCGATTTCATATCCTCAAGAGACCGTAGCTTACACCTGGATGGGTTATGAGAAAATAGAATTATCACAATAGAATGGAAAGTGATATATTCTTAAAGCTGGAATCCCTGTTGGAATTGATATATTTTTTGTTAAGCAAAAGGAGTCCGGTTCCAGACCCTCAGGTAGAAATGGATTGTCATATCTAGTTCAACAGACTGTCATATCAAGTATTAAGGATAGTCATACCGAAAGTTATATTGGAAGAGACTGTCATATTACTTGCAGTGGATAGTCATACCGATAGTTATATTGAGTGTTAAAAACAAAAAGGAGGCAGGAGATCTTTTTGTTTAAAAGCAACAGGAGGCTCATTTGTTATACACTTCTTCACTTCTCCTCAAAATATACAGACCCGAGAGAGACAGAGAGACCAAGAGAGAAATGTTCTTGAGCTTCGAATAAATTCTTGTAAATTATTTCTGGATTGTATTGTTAAATCTGAACGACTAGAAATAGTTTACTTGTACTATTGGAACTATCTAGCGGATTAAGTTCCCTAGAACTTATCTCTCAAATTGCTTTTTAGCATTCGATCTTTTTATTACAAATATAGAAAAGTTCATGTCGAATTTTCTATAGAATTTGTAATAATTAGTTTGGTCATCAAACTTCTGAGGTACGTTATAGTTTTTATTTGATGCAATTTTTTCTGTTTCTTAGTGATCATTTCCTCAACAAAATACTGAAAACAAACTAAATTGATAATGTGTAGGCACAACAATCTGATTTTAAGTCTGAAAATCAATCTATTTCACTTTCTGAATTTAACACTCCGGATACTGAGAAATCAACAACAATGAAGCCAGCAAAAAGGAAGATTGATAATATCGTGATAGATAATATGTCAAATCTTAACAATGTTGATGTTGAGAACATAGAAACAAAGACTGATATCTCAGATGTTCCGATTAAAAACAACAAAAAAACGAGTAAGTTTTAAAATAACATATCTAATACTAATCTTTGTCATTAAAATTTATCCACTGAACATTATACTCTGTTTATGAAATGGCAGGAATGAATTTGTCTTGAGAATGTTGTCTAGTGCTGTTGGAACAAATAGCTTGAAAGCGGCATCGTTGGAAAAGTTAACTTCAACATCTTTGCAGTTGGAATGACTTTCTCTCTTTTATGTTGATTTGGATTTTAATTTATTTATCATATTTCCATTAAGACCATAAAAACTTTTATCAAGTTATTCATTGAATAATCGATATTCTGTTTACAAAATTACTATAATTTTGCAATTGATAGAGTCATTATCCGATTATTTTTGTTCCATTTTGTCATCGATATTTGCTCATAAAATTGGCTCAGAAAACATATTAAATTGATCAAAATGACCTTTTTCACATATTTTTGAGGTCATACTTACTAAACGAATGTACACAAAAATCATCCACGACACAAAGAACCTTGCATCTTAAACATACTATACTACCTAGAACATAAATATACTTAATGACCTAAGATACTTCTCCTATTCATCAGATAACAACACGTTGCAATTAATCGAAATAAAATTTTACAGGTTCCAAGATAGCTTACTTGAGACGAACCAAATCCATTATCCATAGTCGTACATTGTTTGATTTACAAAGACTATTAAACACAACCTGGATCATGAAAGACAAAAAGTAAAAATTAACCTTAATTCGACCATAAGAAATAACACTCCATAAGAATTCGACTGTTGGGCTTTAGAACATGTCATTTTTAACACCCAAATATGCACCATAGTTCATGAATGTGTAGCATACTTCAGCATAGTTCATAACAATCAATTTATTTTATATGTTTTACACCTCTGTTCCTTGAAGTATTTTAACTCTTTGAATTTTGATCATGCCTTAAATTACAACACAGATTCATAAACAAAGTCTTATAGTTGCAATACAATTAACCTTGATTTTGTCTGTTACAATTAATTCACATTCATGTATCTAATAGAAATCTACAATTCACATTATCCAAACAAGTATTTCTACCTGTTCATTTCTTATTCATCATATAAAGTAGTATAAATAACACTTATTAACACAACCTTTTGTTACCATTACATTATCTCCCTACTTTGCAACATAAACTTAGCAATATCAGTATAGTAGAAATTGTCTATTCCAATTTTTGAAAAACATGTCTTTGTTGAAAATGTTGCCTATAGAAGTTCTCGGAGTGTTGTTTTCAAAGGTTGATTTTTTCAATTTTTTGGTATTGCATCGTATGGTTACACAGGATGAAAGTCTGGAATATAATAGAAAATTGCTATCTCATGTAAATCTTTTCAAATACTTTCCCGAAGCTGTGTACCACCCAAACTTTCGATCATTTATACAAATGGCTGCAGCTCTTGGTAATGCTCAGGCAGTTTTCATCAAATGTACCTATTCAATCTTGCGAGATGATCATAATATCAATCAAGAACTACCAGTTCTTCAAACCAATGGGACAGAGCTTGGACATTTCCCATCGAGCTATTTATATTACGTATTAAAATCCTTTTCAACCACGCCAACTGAAAAGAAATGATTAACGGATTGAGTGATATCATACATGATGATAAAAAAATTTGAAGAGATGATTGAAATAATAGATCTTCTACAAAGATGGCGTTATCAAACATTATCTGGAACAAAGAAAACGATCTTCATTATCGTGTTAAAGAATCAACAAAAGGTATAGATTATCTTCAAGATTATAGTAAATGTAAAAATTGTACAATCCAAATTATATTATATGAAATATGTAAATGGTAAGTCAATTCTATGTTGTTATCATTTGTAAAGCACGCATTTGTTATGAAAACTCTCAGTCATGATATATATATATATAAGTTATAGCTCTGTTTTTATATTCTTAAATATCACAAGAATGGGAAACAATCAGTCTTGGACTAAAATTAAGATAAACCACATTTGTTGAAACCGTGAAGAACATTAATTCATATAGAACTAACTAATACTTCAACTACTTATGTGTCACTATCTCTTCGTTCTCTAGGTTGTATAGCTGTGTCTGTTCAGATATCAATGTAAATGTGTACACAATTAACTGTCATATGGCTTAGTTCGAAATCAAATACGTACTACTTCATATTGACATAATATTTGACCTTTCACTTCAAATTCTCCAATTAATGTAAACTAGCTATAAATGCACGATGTTCTCAGCAATTCACTTTCTAGCACTATAAAAACTACTCCATCTGCACTCCTTCCAGTATCAAAACCTTCTCTTCAGATTTAGTCCAAATATTTAGCACAATGTCTTTGTTGAAAATGTTGCCTGCAAAAGTTCTAGCCATATTATTCTCTAAAGGTGATTTTTGGACTTTTCTCATTTTGCATCGAATAGTTACAGAAGGTGAGAGTTTGGAGTACAATACACACATCCTATCAAAAGTAAATCTTTTACAATATATGCCAGAAGCAGTATACCACCAGAATTTTAGACCATTCATGGATATGGTTGCAGCATTCAACAATCCGCATGGAGTATTCATCAAGTGCTACCATGATATTATCGGATATCTTCACAACCTTGATAACTTGACAATCCTAATCCATAATACTATAGAACATGAGCATTTATTTTCAGAAATCTTTTATCATGTTTGCGTTTTACTTTTCAAAGATGAGAAAAGATCAATACTCATAGATCATTTGCTTGAGATTGTAGAAGACGAGACAAAATTTGATCATCTGAAAGCTTTAATCCGTTTATTCCGAAGTTGGCGCCAAACAACATTATCTGGGATGCACTTTAACGTCAAAAAGATTCCTCAATTATGCAGTAAAATGTCAACAATGGATGATCTTCATTGGACAATAGCATGTGGAAGTCCTAGAGATGTTGCTACTATCCAAGCGTATAATTGTGATTATTGTAAAGTACAAATAATTTTATATAATTTCTGTAAATAGTGATATTTAAATATCCAATTAAAGTTGTGGAAATTTGATACAATTTCAATTTAGCATGCTTATCTATTAAATTATATGAAGCAAATTATATCAATATTATTAATTATTAAAGAACATATATGATACAATTATGAATGAAACTAATAAATATCAGATAAATATGATTATGAAAATAAATTCATAAAACTCGATGGCATGAGTTAACTTTTCGCAACATAAAATAAAAAAAATTTACAACATTTAACAATTATTTTCGTTCTAATATGAAATTTTATTATTTTTTATAAAAAAAACTTTAATGCAATTTCATTCATTTTAATGTAATAAACAATAGCACGCGCATAGCGCGGGTAAAACGATCCTAGTACTACTATTATGAGATGGAATGGGATGGAAGGAGCAAGTCCAATGCTAGATGCTAAATTACTATTGCTATAATATAGAACCAAAAAGTGAATTTTGGTGCTAAAATAAAACTCACCCTCCAAAGCTAGTTCTATAACTTGTTTCAAACTTAATCAACTCTTTTAACTTTTACCTAACTCTTTTAACTTCTATTGAATATTCTCAATAAACTCATCTCATTCTAGTTAAAGGATGATGTGGCATGGATGCATAAATGCATCCTTGGTTTCAAATTTAGCACCAAGGATGCATAATATAACAATAACACCAAGGATGCATCCAACTATAGCACCCCTTTGGCAGAAAGCTTTTGAAAACGCAGTGCACCCAGGTAAATAAGGAACGAGATAAATACAGAAGTTAAACGAGCATCCCACACCCGAAAGGTGCCCCACATAGGTCTTCCCCGAAACCCCCCAGTAACTAAGGTAAACAACGTAGAAAAAGCACCCATTTCTGTACCGGTTCCGGAAGAGTATTTCGTCCTTTGTTCCCCATAGCAACTGGGGATCAAAAAGAAGGACCAGGGAGCTGCGGAACCAGCTGGTTTCACACCAGGAAAAGTTTGGCTTCCGGCTTCTGGCCCCACCACTCTTTAATCAAGGAGAGGCGAGACTTCGTAAACTGGGACTACTTTCACGCTTCCTGAATCCAGCCGGTGAATCTAATATGAATAGTTCTTGGTGCTATAATATAGCAATAGCACAAAGGATAGCATTGCATTGGACTTGCTCTTACTAGTAAATAATTAGGATATTCCCGTTCAAGTATCGTAACCCGATCCCAATATACATACACAGTACATATAGTGGAGACATACGTCCCTGGGAAATGGTGCAATTATTGTTATTGCCCGTGAACTCCATCAGGCAATAGTGACAGTGTTTACAGAAGTACAACAGCCCCTGTCGTCGGTGGTATCAGTCAGTGTGGTGTTTTGATAAATTTAAAATAATCATATCATCTTACATAACTATTTAATGGAAATTCTAAATTTATTTTCAAACTACATCCCGATTGGTGAATTCTAATTATTCAATAATCTGATCAGGACTAGTGCGCAAGGAATGAATTTATATTAAACATTAATGACCATCAGGGCTACCAAAAGCATGTACCAACATTTCATACAAAAATTAAAACTGAGTAGAGATTTTTATGGCTTTATAGATGGCTCTTGGAAATCTATAAACAGCACTAACATCTCGGGCATAGGGTGATATTTGGCTAACAAAAATGGAGAAACCACATTCCTTTTCAGTGGACACACAAACGCCATCAACCCACTTCAAGCGGAAACAAATTCTCTCATATATATGATACAAAGAGTTACAAATAGGATTCAGTCCACCAGTAATATAGTTATCTATACAGTGGAGCTGATTATTTAGCTAAGCAAGGATCCGTGAGAACCAACATTATAATGGGTTGGTTCTAGGTGCCCTTCTTAGTCTTAAGGTATGCTGAGGCCCATATCACACATAACAGCCATTTCTACACTCTACTTTCGGCACATCTTTTAACACTAGATCTTCACCCAAAATATCACTTCATTTCTTTTAGCCACTCCCCTATAACACAGAACCACGCCTCTAGTACCTCTACACACGACACTGCCAACCCCACACCTCATCGATATATGTAATACCTTACCTTCAGGTTCTATTTCATATCCTTTGGGTATTACTCCCCCTTTTCCTCTATTTAAACAATCTCCTCTCACTTCTACACCCACATTACAACCCTTCCCACAGCTACACAAATTCTTCAAATGGCATATTATACTTGGAAAGCCCCACTCCGCCGCCAAGTCAAAGTTAATGTTCATGTTCTCCACACTTCCCGACACTACAACGGTAACAACAATGGTGTGGGCATAGTGATCAGGGACCATCGTGGGCGGCTCATTCGGGGACTGACTGGGTCCATGCGAGGGCTTTCACCTCTAGCTACTCAACTATGGGCACTGCACATGGGGCTCAACCAAGCCAGACTTGCCAACTGTGAACTGATTATGCTAGAGACCGATAACTACAACCCATACTTTGAGGTTAAGAGACAAGATGGAAGGGGCGACCGCACCTATCTTTGGATAGTGGAACAAATCACAAAACTGCTGGGGTGTAATCCCGAATGGGAGAATTGCTTTCATTACATCTCTGATTCTGCAAACCGCTCAGCACACTACTTGGCTGCAGTTGGGCTCAACAACTGGACCTCGATGCACTACTTCATTGAACCCTTTGGTCGCTTGCAAGAGAAACTCGACTTGGATATGGGGTTCGGTCCCCCAATCCCCCAACTACTAGTGTCTCCCATTCCTATGAACACACAAGGCTTTTGTGAAAGGATTCGCTCCAACTACAGCAGCTCCCGCTATCAACAATGAGGAGGCCCAGGATCAGGTTTCAGACAATGGGGGTGGCATATAAATCTGGTCTTCTCTCAACAGCACCCAACTTTTGCTTCCCCCCTCTCTTTATTTTGTGTTTATTAGCTTGCACTTGTTCCTGTGCAGTTTAATTGTTCCTGTGCAGTGCTGCATTGCCTTGTTTGGGCTCTTTTGTTCTGTTTGCTTGCTTGTACTCTCTTGGCCCACTTTCTTGGATTTGTATTAGATCGATTGGGCTTCTTGGCTCCTAGCCTTGAAGTGTTACCAATCTTAATGGAAAAATTTTAATTATAAAAAAAAAACATTAATGACCAGAAATACTGAAAAAGCAAAGATTTTCATTCACCTTGGCTCTATCATTTCCATGTAGTACCTGGAGGGGAGAAAGATTGGAATTTAATTTTGCAACTGATTTCACCAAGTCACCAACTAAACAACCCGCATTCGCATGTTCATCGCAACGCTTCCACAGCATCTAGCAGTACTATCGACAAGTGAAAAAGAGACATGAAAAGAAAACGATCACGGATTCATAAAGATCCTTTTGGGGGGGGTCAAGGAGAGCTAGTGCAAAAAGGATTTGTGCTAGTGAAGGAGATGGCGGAAATGCTGGTGATGAAGATGTTAGTTGACAAGACAAATTAAACCAGGAATGAATGCTGACTCAGATATAACCCATATATATTCAATATAATGAGAGGAATGTTGGGGTTTCGAAATCAAGAGATTTAATATCATGTCAATAATAATAATAATAATAATAATAATAATAATAATAATAATAATAATAATAATAATAATGTGCCTTCCAAAATTCAATATTTTGGGAATGAAAGACAAAAATGAGAGACAATAGTAAGATATAAGGTAGAAGAGAGAGGGAAGGGGATGACTTGCATGTGAAAGAATATTCAAACAGGACCTATGTCATCGTCTGGGTAGCATGTCAATTAATTAAATGAGTTGGAAAAATGGACTTGTTTCCAATCTGCCGCATTACGAGTAAAAATAAGTAATTTATAAATTAAAATGATAAGTGTTATATAAGTGACAAATAAATCATTAGAGTATCTTCAAGGGTGTAAAATCCTTAGCTAAATTATCTACATGGCATCTAGTTGGCATTTAGTGGCACTATTTAGATAATATGTAAAAATTTGAGCACTCCAACCATTAATCCCTTAGGAACAAAATATAGATAATGATATTTGGTGAGCTATATTTGTTGAATCAATAAAGTTTTTATGTATAATTTTACATGACCATAATTATAGATAATTCTCTTAGAGCACACATGTTCACCCTTAGCAAAATTTTTACATTATCATTATAGTTAATGCTAACCTTTTTACATAACACTCTTAGAGATGCTCTTATAAGTAACGTTTGGTAAATCAGAACTTATAAATCAGTGTTTGGTAAATCAGAACTTATAAGTTAACCTTTTTTATTATTTTCAAAATATTTGTTTTTTTAATATATATCAATTAATATATATTTGATATGTACATATCAATTTTCTAAACGGATCAAAATATATTTAATTTTGAAGATTTAAAGGATATTATATATTATGTATATCAATTAATATATATTTGATATGTACATATCAATTTTCTAAACGGATCAAGATATATTTGATTTTGAAGATTTAAAGGATATTATATATTATGTGTATCGAAAAATAAGAATAAATTGAAAGTTGAATGTTAAGATTTGTAACTTTCACCAAAAAAGCTAGTAAATAAAGCAGATCTCAAAATTTGCGAAACAGCCGCGTTAAGTTGGAACGAGCTTTATGATCCATCTAAGCTCGTTTTACTCGAGGCCAAACACCCACTATATGACTCTAGTGACATGCTGTCTTCAGCTATTGTTTTTTTTTTTTTTTTTTTTTTTTTGCTAATTAGCTAAGTACTGTATTGTTTTATTAGTTGGACCCTAAACAGTTTTGTTTCGAGTCACAAATTATGTCACCTTTTGTGTCGCCTTATTAGTCATTATTATTACTAATTAATAAGTTATTTAATTTGGAAAAAATTTATATTTACATACTTTTTTAAAAAGAAATGTGTATGAAAACTTTAACATTCGTTATTTTGCAAAAATAAATTATTTATTTAAAAAAATATATATTTATATACTTTTTATAAAAATATTTAATTTATTTTTAAGAAATAAAATTTTCCAAACCGGACCTATATATACTTCCCAATAGCTTATACGCGGTATGGTTCATTTCAACTAACCAAATTAATCACTGAAAAATATTCATCATTTCAGTTTTTCACAGATGGTAAGTAAAAACATGTGTGGTGTTGAATACTGGCAAGATGCACTAGTTTACACCTGCGGAACCAAGTCCAGACTAACACCGCTCCACCTTCGATTAATCTCAAAAGCATGGTGGTAAATTTCGGAAATCAGAACAAATCGATTTAGATACCTAATAATAATTTATCGGTAATTTGAGAATGTATCAGAATGATAAATCGAAATAAAAATCGGATAAATTTTAATAATATTAAATTTATTAGTCTAATTTATAATATAATATATCATTTAAAAATATTTCATAGCGATAAATCGGATTTTAAAAATCAAATTGATCAAATATTTTTTAACGATAAATCTCGACGATTTATGAAAAATCGAATGATTTTTAGAACACTGCTAAAAAGTAGTTAAAATTTTGAATATTGAAAATTAGTTAAAATTTTGAATTTCAGGATTTCTACAAATATACTACTAGTAATATTTTAAGTCAGTTGGATTAGGGCTATCAATGGATCGGATATTCGGTCCGATCCGATCCGATCCAAAGGCTAATGGAGCGGATATGGATTATATAAAAAAAAATCCGATCCGGAAAAAATCCGAAGGCTAATGGAGCGGATATGGATTTGATATGATCCGATCCGTTAAAGAGCCGATCCGATTATATATATATATATATATATATATATATATATATATATATATATATTACATAATTTATTTTATAAATATATTTATATATTAAAATTTTAAAAAAAGAAAGAATAGAAGGCAGTAGCTTATTATAGTTGGACTAATAGTAATTGGATTAAGATTTACAAGGACTTTTAAAGTCTTGGTATAGCTTAGCTTTCAAGAGACAATATTCTGATATAAATATTGCCTACCTACATTTAAACACATAAATGCTGGCTAACATGCTAATATGTTAAACACCAATGTTATTGCTATGTCCAAGAAAAATTGATTCATACTGCATATGCATATAAAGAAGGATTAAAATATTCACGCCTCATGCATTTGCAAAAGCAGGTCCTAAAACTAAAACAAAATTTCAAGTTTTACATTAAGAAACGTAGAGTTGGTATATATGTATTGCAAAGTTTATATGCAGGTACTCCTTTTGGTTTTCCACAGTCAGTGAAAGATAGGCCTTCATGCACAAACAGGACTTTATTTTAGGTTAGATAAAAGGGTATCAATGATAAAAGGTTTTTTTTCTCTACATATAAGTGGATCAGAGCTCCGATCCGATAATCCGTGATCCTAATGGATCTGTATATGGATCATGTTGAAAATTATGATCCGATCCGAATCTGAATCCGGTAAAATGAAATGGATCAGGATATGGATCATACCTGATCCGATCCAGATCCGATTCATTAACAGCCCTAAGTTGGATCCCTTCTGAAAAAATGATTAAAATATCCATTTTTGAGTTAAGAATGACAAAAATAACAATTTTCAAAATATATGATATTTTACCCGTTTGGATACCCAACTGATAATTTGGTATCTCATTTTGTATAAGATACCCTACTCGTAAATAGATAAGATACCCAACCCGTAAATGGATATCCCAAAAAATTTTTAAAAAAAATTGTGACACCAAACTCCCAAAAGGGTATTCTATATAAAATGAGATACCCAACTAACAAATGGGTATCTCATCTGTTATAAATAATCAATCACTTTCAAAATGAATATTTCCATGATCAGATTTTAAAAAATTGTTATTTTTAACCATTACCCGATGGTTCCATCGCTAGTAGCCGAGATGAAAAAAATTATCATTTTAGACAAGTCTTCATATATTAAATGGATTTACATACGAGCGCGATGAGATAACTCTAGTAGTTAGAGCTTATCTCTTATCGTCCAAGAGTCGTCCTTGGGTTGGATTATAGAAAGGTTATTATTTTAGAATATATTAATTTTGAAGGGTTCTTGTATTAAAAAAATGTATGATACTAAATATATATATATATATATATATATATATATATATATATATATATATATATATATATAAGCGAAATAAGGTATAATTGGTTGGTTGGTCGGTCGGTTAACAACATCCCAAAAATTTTGCTAACACCTTCCAAAAAAGGAAAAATAAATTAAAATACATATAAAATTTTATTTTACAAAAAAAAACCCACATATTTAACTTAATAACAAAATATTTTATTTACACTCCAATAAATATTCCATTGCAAACTCTTTTAGTCGTATTTGGGTTAAAATTCTACACCTACACCCAACTTTTGTACTCTTTCAATTACTTGGAAACCAAATATTTTAAAAATCAATTTAAATAATTTTAATATCACATATTTATTAACAAATTTACAACAAATTATAAATCAACAAAGTGAAAACAAATTAAAACTATATAATAAACAATAAAAATTTCACACAATTACAAATTAATATTAAATTCTATTTTAAACAAATATTAAATTATGGATTATTATGGAATCGTAATTTGAATATGATAATATCAACAAAATTTGAATGAAAGTATATACGATAATTCCATTTATATTTATATTAATATGACAAAATATAATCCTAATTCGAACAATATATCATATAAATAAATGATTATTATTTAATAGAGAAAAATGTTTCTACAGTTAACTGTAGGAAAATTACCTAAAGTCAATTACATTTTATATACAAAAGTTAGATGACATTTTTGTAATAATAGAATTCACCTTCCCAAAAAGTTTGCTAACACCTTCAAAAAATGGAAAAAAATAAATTAAAATACATATAAAATTTTATTTTACAAAAAAAAAAACCCCACATATTTAACTTAATAACAAAATATTTTATTTACACTCCAATAAATATTCAATTGCAAACTCTTTTAGTCGTATTTGGGTTAAAATTCTTCACATACACCCAACTTTTGTACTCTTTCAACTATTATAAGCTAAATAGGGTATAATTGGTTGGTTGGTCGGTCGGTTAACACCTTCTCAAAAAGTTTGCTAACACCTTCCAAAAATGGAAAAATAAATTAAAATACATATAAAATTTTATTTTACAAAAAAAAACCCACATATTTAACTTAATAACAAAATATTTTATTTACACTCTAATAAATATTCAATTACAAACTCTTTTAGTCGTATTTGGGTTAAAATTCTTCACCTACACCCAACTTTTGTACTCTTTCAATTACTTGGAAACCAAATATTTTCAAAATCAATTTAAATAATTTTAATATCACATATTTATTAACAAATTTACAACAAATTATAAATCAACAAAGTGAAAACAAACTAAAACTATATAGTAAACAATAAAAATTTCACACAATTACAAATTAATATTAAATTCTATTTTAAACAAATATTACATTATGGATTATTATGGAATCGTAATTTGAATATGATAATATCAACAAAATTTGAATGCAAGTATATACGATACTTCCATTTATATTTATAATAATCTATACTATACTATTATAAACGAAATAGGGTATAATTGGTTGGTTGGTCGGTCGGTCAACACCTTCCCAAAAAGTTTGCTAACACCTTCCAAAAATGGAAAAATAAATTAAAATACATATAAAATTTTATTTTACAAAAAAAACCCACATATTTAACTTAATAACAAAATATTTTATTTACACTCCAATAAATATTCAATTGCAAACTCTTTTAGTCGTATTTGGGTTAAAATTCTTCACCTACACCCAACTTTTGTACTCTTTCAATTACTTGGAAACCAAATATTTTCAAAATCAATTTAAACAATTTTATTATCACATATTTATTAACAAATTTACAACAAATTATAAATCAACAAAGTGAAAACAAACTAATACTATATAATAAACAATAAAAATTTCACACAATTACAAATTAATATTAAATTCTATTTTAAACAAATATTACATTATGGATTATTATGGAATCGTAATTTGAATATGATAATATCAACAAAATTTGAATGCAGTATATACGATACTTCCATTTATATTTATAATAATCTATACTATACTATTATAAGCGAAATAGGGTATAATTGGTTGGTTGGTCGGTCGGTCAACACCTTCCCAAAAAGTTTGCTAACACCTTCCAAAAATGGAAAAATAAATTAAAATACATATAAAATTTTATTTTACAAAAAAAACCCACATATTTAACTTAATAACAAAATATTTTATTTACACTCCAATAAATATTCAATTGCAAACTCTTTTGGTCGTATTTGGGTTAAAATTCTTCATCTACACCCAACTTTTGTACTCTTTCAATTACTTGGAAACCAAATATTTTCAAAATCAATTTAAATAATTTTATTATCACATATTTATTAACAAATTTACAACAAATTATAAATCAACAAAGTGAAAACAAACTAAAACTATATAATAAACAATAAAAATTTCACACAATTACAAATTAATATTAAATTCTATTTTAAACAAATATTACATTATGGATTATTATGGAATCGTAATTTGAATATAATAATATCAACAAAATTTGAATGCAAGTATATACGATACTTCCATTTATATTTATATTAATCTATACTATACTATTATAAGCGAAATAGGGTATAATTGGTTGGTTGGTCGGTCGGTTAACACCTTCCCAAAAAGTTTGCTAACACCTTCCAAAAATGGAAAAATAAATTAAAATACATATAAAATTTTATTTTACAAAAAAAAACCCATATATTTAACTTAATAACAAAATATTTTATTTACACTCCAATAAATATTCCATTGCAAACTCTTTTAATCGTATTTGGGTTAAAATTCTATATCTACACCCAACTTTTGTACTCTTTCAATTACTTGGAAACTAAATATTTTCAAAATCAATTTAAATAATTTTAATATCACATATTTATTAACAAATTTACAACAAATTATAAATCAACAAAGTGAAAACAAATTAAAACTATATAATAAACAATAAAAATTTCACACAATTACAAATTAATATTAAATTCTATTTTAAATAAATATTACATTATGGATTATTATGGAATCGTAATTTGAATATGATAATATCAACAAAATTTGAATGGAAGTATATACGATAATTCCATTTATATTTATATTAATATGACAAAATATAATCATAATTCGAACAATATATCGTATAAATAAATGATTATTATTTAATAGAGAAAAATGTTTCTACAGTTAACTGTAGGAAAATTACCTAAAGTCAATTACATTTTATATACAAAAGTTAGATGACATTTTTGTAATAATAGAATTCACCTTCCCAAAAAGTTTGCTAACACCTTCCAAAAATGGAAGAATAAATTAAAATACATATAAAATTTTATTTTACAAAAAAAAAAACCCACATATTTAACTTAATAACAAAATATTTTATTTACACTCCAATAAATATTCAATTGCAAACTCTTGTAGTCGTATTTGGGTTAAAATTCTTCACCTACACCCAACTTTTGTACTCTTTCAATTACTTGGAAACCAAATATTTTCAAAATCAATTTAAATAATTTTAATATCACATATGTATTAACAAATTTATAACAAATTATAAATCAACAAAGTTAAAACAAACTAAAACTATATAATAAACAATAAAAATTTCACACAATTACAAATTAATATTAAATTCTATTTTAAACAAATATTACATTATGGATTATTATGGAATCGTAATTTGAATATGATAATATCAACAAAATTTGAATGCAAGTATATACGATACTTCCATTTATATTTATATTAATATGACAAAATATAATCATAATTCGAACAATATATCATATAAATAAATGATTATTATTTAATAGAGAAAAATGTTTCTACAGTTAACTGTAGGAAAATTACCTAAAGTCAATTACATTTTATATACAAAAGTTAGATGACATTTTTGTAATAATAGAATTCACCCCTGTATTTACAAAACTACCCTTACTTTTGTATTGAAATATTACTTAACTATAGGATATTACCTATAGTTAACTATAAGATCATTAAGCCCTATTTAATAATATATATATTATGCCAATATTATATTTAGTAATATATATGAGATAAATAATTATTAAAAAATTAAAAATTTATATAAATTTTTGAAAACAGTGCACACTGGTTATAGGCTAGTATATTATTTTTTTTTGCTAAAAGGCTAGTATATTATTAAGAAGCAATAGGAGGGAGGGAGGGAGGGAGAATAACCACGAAAGCTGTTGAAGATAGTATTTGATAAAGTAAATAATAATTGTTGGAGTTGAACATTTCTGCAATGGCGGGTCTCCTGACTTTTTGACTCTCCCTCCCTTCTCCCTTCCCTTTCCTTTCTTCTACCCCAAATTAACGTTATTGCCTTCCATCACCATAACCAAGTCAGTTCTTCTTATAAATAAATAAATAAATAAATAAATATTCTTACAATATACAAACAAATTCTTTTACTAAAACATTTTGTGTGTAATTTTGCATTGTTCAAGTCAACCAAGGCAAGTCTACTCAAGTGCTTTGATCTCAACTTGGCTTCTCTCTCACTTCATCCTCAGGTGCTTCTCCAATATTATTCTTCTCTACCTTCCTTTGGTAGCTTAATATTTTTAATCCATATTTATGTATGTTGCTGTTCTTGTAATTATTTCTAGAAACACTACTTTTTCAGTTTAGATTCTTGACTAACTTTAGATTCATACAATTTGTTGACAATTTTCTACTGGGGATTGCCTTCAATTTTGTATTCAAGTCTTTTATCTCATGTTTGATGTCCTCACTTTTTTGCCAAAGTCTCTAGTTACTTGCTGTTTCATTAAAGTTTCAATTTTGCATCTTTGTATACTGTAAATTATTTGAATCAAATCAGCGTACATGACTAGTTGTTTCTGTTATTGTCATTTTCAGCAAGTAACTAGATGTTTATCGCATTTTCAGCTTACTCGAAATTGACCCTACTATGTTCATACTCATATTTCTCTATATTTTTCATGGAATGTAGTTGCTGTCCTTAGAGAATAATACTATAGGAGTTTATGTGATCTCGTCGTATGGTGCCAGACATTTGTGAATTGTTGAAGCATTTTCCACTGAAGCAAAATGGTTCTGGATGCAGAAGCTATTCCTAAAGTGATAGAGGCACTTGTTGAGGTGGTACATGCTGCTCAAGATGTCATTTTTAAGGACAGTTTTTCAGAGCTCTCTTCCAATTTACTTCGTATTATACCTATACTAGAAGAATTAAATAAAAAGAATATTTGGGATTCTGAAGTACTAAACAATGCCGTCGAAATTCTTAATCGAGAGGTTAAGGAATTCGAGAAATTGGTTCTGGAATGCAGCAAAAAGAATAAAGTTTACCAATTTGTAAAGTACCGTTTTGTTGCCAAGCGTGCTGAAGATATTAACACAAAGATCGTCCATGCATTAAGCCTTATCTCACTGGCTTCGTTGGATCTTAAATTAAGTATAAGTCAGGACGTCACCCAGCTGTGTGACAGTATGCGGGCTTCTGAATTTAAGGCTGCTACAGTCTATGAAGATATTTTGGACAAGATAGATTCAGGAATTCAGGAAAGGAATATTGACCGTGCCAACGCTTACAAATTGGCTCTTATGATAGGAGAGGCTGTTGGAATCTCAACGCAGCCTGCACTAAAACAGGAATTTGAAGGATTCAAGACTGAAATAGAAAATGCAAAGCTGAGGAAAGACCAGGCAGAAGCCATACAGTTGGAACAAATAATTGCGTTGCTGGAAAGGGGTGATGCTACTTCCTCTTTCGAGGAAAAAGAAATGAAATATATCAATAAACGGAATTCTTTAGGTACTCAGCCATTGGAACCTCTTCAGTCCTTTTATTGTCCAATCACTAGGGAAGTTATGGAAGACCCTGTGGAGACTTCTTCAGGACAAACATTCGAGAGAAAAGCCATTGAGGAATGGCTTGCATCTGGGAGCAATTTATGTCCTATGACTAACATTGTTTTAGAAACTCCATTATTGAGGCCTAACAAAACTCTGAGGCAATCGATTGAAGAATGGAAAGATAGAAATACCATGATTTTAATTGCATCCATAAGACCAAAACTCTTGTCAGGGGATGTAGAGGAAATTATTCGCTGCTTAGAAGAGCTACGGGATATCTGTGAACAAAGAGACATACATCGAGAATGGGTGGTATTGGAAAATTACATACCTGTTCTAGTTAAACTTCTAAGAGCAGAAAACCGGGATATCAGAGCTTGTGCTATGGTCATCCTTCATATTCTATCAAAAGACAACGATGATACAAAGGTACTCATTTTATGTCATTTATATTTTGTAACTGAGAATAGGTCATGTCCACAAGCTTCGTGATCGGGCACGTGATGTCTACTAGTTATAGATCAAATTAAAGGTACCAAAACTACATAGGATTGTCATCGAGGTATAGATTTAAAATTGAAATTTATATTCTAATTTGCAGTCGTTTACAGAGTCTTCTAGTCCAAATATTTCCATTGTTACAAATTTAATTTATCTGTCCAGACGCCTTTAGAAAGTATTCAGAATGTATGTTGCTTCCAATCAAAAAAGTAGTTAACGGTCTTAAAACTGAAATACAATGCAGGAAAGAATTGCAAGAAGTGGTGATGCCCTTGAATCTATTGTTCGCTCTCTTGGACGTCGCAATGGGAAGTTGGCTGTAGCTTTGCTGTTGGAATTATCAAAAAATTACTCTTTGAGGCAAAGTATCGGAAAGGTCAAAGGCTGCATAATATACCTGGTGACAATGTCAAACAGCACTGACAGTCAAGCTGCTAGAGATGCAAGGGATCTCTTACAGAATCTTTCATTTTCTGATGATAATGTTATCCAGATGGCCAAGACTAATTATTTTGAACATCTTCTGGAGCGTCTATCTACAGGTTGACTACAATTAACCTTTTTTTGTATTGTTTTGGCTTACTGAGCACACTCATACACCCACTTTGTCTTCGACAAGGCTTGATCCCTCGACCTCCCACACAGGAAGCGAGGGCGATACAGCTAGAGCAAGAGTTCTTTGGTACAGTTACCATTTACCAGATTAGCCTTGGTAATTCTTATAATGAATTAGTAGCATCTATTTTACAGGACCAACAGATGTGAAGGTGAAAATGGCAACAACTTTGGCAGAAATGGAAATAACTGAGCACTATAAATCTTCTCTGTTTGAACAAGGTGTATTGCATTCACTTCTTCAGTTGATCAAAGAGGGTGATGATCAGATGAAAGAAGTAGCAGTTAAAGCTCTTCGGAACCTATCAAACCTGCCACAAAATGGCTGGCATATGATCAGGCAAGGTTCTGTGAGCACACTTTTAGGTCTTCTTTACCACCCTTCCTCTTCAACTAGGTTGCGTGAACAAGCTGCTGCCACCATCATGCATCTTGCAATATCAACTACAATTGAAAATACTGATGGACCACCAGTGTTATTGTTTGAATCTGATGAAGAGATTAACACATTTTTTTCCTGTATTAACTTGGCTGTGCCTGAAGTGCAAGTTAGCATACTTCGCTCTTTTCAAGCTATCTGCCAATCCCCCTCTGCCTCAAATGTCATGAGAAAGTTAAATCAGGTATACAGTTTTATTACCTTTTATATATACCAATAGCAATGGAATGTATAATCTAACTCGCTGAAAAAAAAAAATAAAGGACAAAAAGAATCACATGGTTCTGTCAGTTCGACATAAAGCACTAAAGCAGATAGGGTTTTCCACAAGAAATTGCAGGACATTTGGTACAGTTGCAAAAGTTAATATAATGAAAATTTTGAAATCTCCTAATAACACGAGTCTCCTGCATTTTTGCAGTTTCACTATAACATGTGTAGCCATAATCTTAGAAAGAAAAGAAAAACACAAAGCAAAACTGGGGACTGCATAGAATAGGAAGTAATCTCCATGATATCATATTTCCCTTGCCGCAGCTTCTCAGTGTGATGAGTTTATTGAATTGGATAGATGCTAATTATTTGTGGCTTAATTGCCTTCACAGGGTGCATTTAAAAAAGTTTTGGTTCAACTGTGTGAGCTTGATGACCAAAATGTTCGGGTGAATGCTGTTAAGCTGCTCTATTGCCTGACAGAATATGGTGATGAAGGCGACATCGTAGAGCATTCGAGTCAAAATTTAATTGAGACTTTAACAAGAATCATCATGACTTCTATTGATGGTGAGGAGATTGCTTCTGCTATGGGTATTATCTCCGATCTTCCAGTGTCCCCCCAGATATCTGAGTGGCTTTTGGGAGCAGGGGGACTTTCCAAGATCTTAGATCATCTAAGTGATGGCAGGCAAAATGGTCAATATAAGAGTCAATTGATTGAAAATGCTTTGGCAACAATATGCCGTTTCACTGCTCCAGAAAATCAGCAATTACAGAAAATGGCAGCTGAAAAAGGCGTTATTCCAGTGCTAGTAGAATTACTAGAGCAAGGATCTAGTTTGACAAAAAGACGAGCTGCCACTTGTCTTGGACAGTTCTCAAAGAGTACCCCTGCGCTGACTAAGGCACTCCCAAAGCGTCATGGACTTTGGTGCTTTTCAGCTCAAGCAGAGACAGGTTGCCCTGTTCATGCAGGAATCTGCACGGTTGAGTCATCATTTTGCCTGGTTGAGGCTGGTGCAGTTGCATCCCTTGTAAGACTTCTTGGTGAACAAGAGACTGGATTATGTGAAGTTTCTTTGGATGCCCTAATGACTCTTATTCAAGATGCAAGACTCAAAAGTGGGAGCAAGGTGCTTGACGAAGCAAGAGCTATACCTTGTATAATCAGATTACTAAATGTACCTTCTCCCCCACTGCAGGAAAAAGTTCTAAGTTGTCTAGAACAAATTTTCAGCTTACAGGAGTTTAGACAGAAATATGGTGGATCTTCTCAGATGCCGTTAGTTGAATTGACTCAGCGGGGACATAACACCATTAAGTCTTCAGCTGCCAGGATTTTGGCCCTGCTGAATGTTCTACATGAGCAGTCCTCTTATTTTTGATGAGGGTTTCTGGTCTCCAACTTTATTGCATAGAGGAATCTTACAATCGCTTCAAGAAGTTCCGTCTCGTCTGGTTCTTCAGCTTGTGAGATGCAACAAAAAATCACTGAACATGGCTGGAGGCAATCCCGTTGGTGACCATGCACATTGCAGACCATTTATTTTGATCCTTGGAAGAAATTTGTGTTTTGTATCATCATTATATATCATTTTTTTGAAAGGCGGGCAGGGTTCGGAGAGACACCCTTACCCTGACATACTCATGCCCCCATGCCAAGACTTGAATCCTCAACATCTCGTTGCCAGAAGAATAGGGATGTCTATCTACTAAGCTACATTTTCTAGGGATATCATTATATTGAAGTTGGCCAGTTGATGAAAGCCTTGTCATCCGTAGCAGCACGTGGACTTCTTCTAATTTATGTTCATATGATAGGTAGATAAGAAAATTCTGAACCTGATTGTTCATATTAGCTGAGATCATTTTATTATATGAGTTGATACTTTCGTAGTCAAAGCAATGTTTGTCCATTTATAAGAGCCATTCACATTGTTCGAGTAATACAGCTTCCCATGGAAATGTATAATAATCACTTCAGCTCTAATACACAGTATAAATCATTTATTCCATTAACATGGCATGTGGCCTTTTGAAGTAACTGACTAGAAAAACTAAAATACAATGTTAGCAACAGTTTCCTCCTAGCTATACAAATGCCCCGTTTTAAGGCTTCATTCAATTTAGATCTTACTATTTCATGCTTTTTTTACCTTTGATCTCTTTCTTCTACTCCGTCCCACAAACTTTAAGAGTTCATCAATAAGAATCACAGGTGCTGATACCAATACCACCACACCCCATTCATGTAGACTTAACGGTACAATACCAAACACATCTGCCAAGAAGGGAACATATAATATTACGCAATGCAGCCCAAATGAAACAGATATGGCAATAAGCAACCAAGGGTTTCTCCATGGTGGCACTGTTATCAAACTGTTCTCTTCAGAGAGGGCATTAAGAGAATTAAACATTTCTATGGCCACCAACACAGAAAGTGATAAAGTTGTTGCCTTCACTTTCCCGGTGGAGAAGTAATCACATGGATTTGTGAAAGTAATCAGGCGGCCATCACTAAGTGTAAATGCCGTAACGGTGAAATTCGACCATGAGTGACACTCTCCCCAGTTCTGAAGTTGTGATAGTTCAACAAGTGTGTGCCCATCACCTACAAGATTTATTCCAAAAAATGACGGTCTACTGTACCACAAAATGAAAATGCCAACAGTAGCAATGCCCACATAAGAACCTACTACCTGCCATTTTAAATCACAATTAATTATACACATAACTGATAAAACTAACATAAATTTCAAATAACTTAATATGTCATGGCATTAAAGTTTAGTTCAGCAGTTAGCTTTCATGGAACACAATGTTCTGTGTAGCTAGGATATTGCAATATACTACCCCCTCTGTCCTTCTCGATTACTAACATTTGAAATAGGGATGTCCGGCACGCATTTTAAGGTTAAATATAAGTTATGGAACTATCTTTAAAATACACCTTAAAATGCGTGCTGAACACCCGTAATTCAAATGTTAACAATTAAAAGGGACGGAGGGAGTAATATATAATATTATCCCTGCACCTAAACATTCTTTCTTGAAATATCCGCAGTAAAACCTGCAATTCCACTATGACTGTAAATTCTGTAAGTATGTGACTACTTTGAGCCTTACGTGTCATGCATCTTGGTTACTATTTACTTAAGATAATAACATAAAAAAAACAAGTCTGTGAATGGTTTACATGCTGGTGTGGAAGTTAATTTTTCAACATCAAAGCAACATGGGTCCCCAACCAAATTATTAAGAATTTTCTCTTCGCTCATATAGTATTTTCATTGAATTAGTGAGTCATTCCAGTCCAGATGTTATTCCAAGAGCTCTCACAAGAACGCGGTTAAATGCAGGTCATAAATATAGGAATAACAGAAAAGTAAAAAAGCAAAGAAATGACATACAAGTGAAAATAGCCACACTGCTGAAAACAAGAAAGTTAAGTACTTCGTCATCACTAACCAAATAACGGAAGAGAACCCAAGAGTTTATGAGAGCATAATTGATTTTTCGTGGTGGTTTTCGCATAATATTAACATCTGGGGGATTAAATCCAAGAGCTGTTGCAGGTGGTCCATCAGTGACTAAATTGACCCACAACAGCTGCATAGGTATCATGCACTCAGGTATCCCAAGTGCAGCAGTTAAAAAGATTGATATAACTTCCCCAATATTTGATGATATCATGTATCTGCACATAAATGAAATCAAAGTTCTGTTATATGGGAATGTGTTATTTATCTAACAAAAACAGAAAGATATAATTATATAAAAATAGACCTGATGAAAGCTTTCATGTTGTCATAAATTGAACGACCCTCAGCAACAGCTGAAACAATGGTACTGAAATTATCATCTGCCAGAACCATATCCGATGCTTCTTTTGCAACCTGGAAAATTAATCATGTAAACTTAACTAGGACGTATATATTTCTTTACAAGTTTGCATACAAGTCAAACTAAAAAATTGGCTTGCTTTATATGATCATGCCTGAAGATCAATGAAGCACTATAAGGTCTAAAAGAAACTATGGATACCACAAGAGTCAAAAGCACAAGGTTAAAAATCCACCTTTTTTTTGTTTCTAGGCTGTGCTACAATCAGAAATCTAATCAGCTAATTTTTCTTTCTATATAACCAGCCAATATAAGAAGGGAGAATCAATGTTAGACACAAAAATAGATGGGTAATTTAAAAATCCGAAGGAGTTGGTTTCTTGATTACCTCCGTTCCAGTTATGCCCATGGCAATTCCAATATCAGCAAGTTTCAGTGCAGGTGCATCATTGACACCATCTCCGGTCATAGCAACAATATCACCCATCTCTTTTAAAATTCTTACGATTTCCTGCTTGTGCCTAGGCTCAGCACGAGAGAAAACCTTTCCCCCAGAACTTGATAAAATTTCTCTTTGTTGAGAAGCAGACAGCGCCATGAACTCTTTACCAGTAAAACTTATCCTTCTAAGATCCTCTCCATCAGAAAACAATCGAATTTCCCTACAAATAGCTTCAGCAGTAGTCTTATTATCACCAGTAATCACCATAACTTTAATCCCAGCTTCTCTACAATCTTCAATTGCTTTATGAACTTCATCACGAGGAGGGTCCTGAAATTTCAATTCTTAAATTAGCACTATGCAAAAAAGAAAATATATCTTTTTGAACGGTAGACCTATGTGATTCATGTTCACTTGCAAAAGTGCACTCACCCTTATACCAACCATTCCCACAAAAACCAAGTCACTTTCAATTGAGATGTAACAAGCTGGATCAAGCAACTTCTTGTGTGCGGAATGAGTTTCAGCATAGTAGTCCGAAAACTCACCTAACTCATCTTTATAAGCCATACCCAAGCATCGCAATCCTTTTGAACTCATCTCCAATTGTCTCAACTGCAATAATTGCCTACAAGGTTCATCCAGCAGAACAACAGATCCATCTGCAAGTTGCACGAGTGAACTGCGCTCGATTAAACTCTCAACAGCACCCTGCAGATCCAAAAATTGATCAGACATCAACTTTGAAAGCATGCCAAACAAAACTGCCCGTGAGGTATGTAATCAGTACAGGACACTCAAAAGCACAACTGAGGGCCGGCTTAGGTTTTCCTTTGTTAAGTAGAAGTTCAATGGCACTACTACTTTGTAAATTAAAAGTTCAATGGTACTGATATGGTACACCCGATAGTCCACCAATATCATGATACTACAACAATCACCCTGCAGGTCCTACCACCTTTTCAAATTTGGGATACCTCTGGAATTTGCTTACCTGAAGTATCTATTTGTCGCATCTTCTGAATTCACATGGGTTAAAGTTACTAACTAAAACCTAGGAAGCAGGGATACTTGAGTTACCCAACGTATCCCCATGTCCGATTCTCGACACTTGTGCACAAGCCTGATTAAAATTTTACTGTTCACAAATCATACTCTAAATTGGTGATTAAGTGACTACTTTCACGGAAGTAAAGAATTGATGTCAATTAGCAGATCAAAAGCATTGATGTTTATATTCACTTTCGCAAAAATTTCTGTGTTACATGATTAAGTTATGCATCTGATGCAATTACCATGTATTTTAAGTTCGATGGTAGGTGTTTATCATACATAACTTCAAATATTTATATATATATATATATAGGCTTTTGCTCAAATACAAACCAATCCTTAAATACAAACTACAAACTAACACTAGATTAATTATATTTCATTTATTTTAAGGTTCCCGCCAAGGGTACCTTCACAAAAAATGCTTAAAATAATTGGCTCTATCCACCAAAAAAAAAAAAAAACTTGCCGTGGAAATGCGAAGCATTTAAGACAGTAAACGGATGAGTTAGGTAGTCATGAGGACCGCAGGCCCTCGACACACCCGTCAATCGTCTATTGCCTTTACCATTGATTGCCATTCCTTACAACTTTAGAATGATAAAGGCGCGAAGCGCCGTACAAGAAGGTGCGAAGCACCGTTAACCAGTGAAATCCACTGCCACGTCATCACGTGAACAGTGATTTTTTTTTTTTTTTTTTTTTGCTGAATGGAGCCAATTATTTTAAACACTTTTTGTATTGTGGTACCCCTAGTTTGATCATTAGATTAGCATGAAATATTGAATTAGTGTTTAGTTTGTAGTTTGTAGTTAATTTTAGTTTGTAGTAGAGTAGGACCCTATATATATATATATATATATATCTATGGTGACTCACATCCACATATCGCCCCGCACCTGAATCCCTGAATTATCATATTTGTCGGATCCGTGTATTCCCATGCACCTGTATTCGTGCTTCATAAGCTAAACTGACCTTTTCTTTAGGAAGAACAGAACAATTTTCAAGCAATAAGAACCCAGAAGCTAAAGCTTAAATGAAAAAAAAAACCCTTTATATCAACTTCGAGGGTTTGCTTTATTGGATAGACCTTTACTAAAAGAGTCAAAGACTGAATAAAATGTAACAAAGATTAACTTGGCTTAAAAAAATACCACAATTGAAATGAAAACATCTTCTAATTTCATGTATAGAATTGAGTAATTTGCAACACAGTCCTTCATATAAGTTGCTTATTATTGGAAGAATCTTAATGTCTTTCACATTCTCATCCAACTCATAACATTCAACTACCCATTCAATCCTAATTTCTTCTTTAACACATCTTTTAGTAGAATATTCATACCATGCATTGACTTTGTCCTCTTCTCATTTTTTTTTCTGAAACACTCTTCTCATATTTTTAGTGCATGTAATAGATATTATCTGTTCAGTATTATATCCAAACAAATTGTTCAAAAAGTATAAGCTGGTCACCATAGTTCTGCAGATAACTACAAGCTACTTATTTTAGGCGGGACAGGGATGATATCTTGAGAAGTAGAACAAGAAAATAAACTATGTACACATTTCAACTTGAGAAGTAGAACAAGAAAATAAACTATGTACACATTTCAACTTGACATATTAATTGGCACTTTGGTCTGCGGCCTGTGCATAGCTAAACTGATTAAAACTTTACAAGCCAATAGTTTCTCTTAAACTATCAATGAAAAGCGGAAACTTTCCACTGTTGCTACTTTACTATATTGTTTACTTCAGAAGCAGTCATTAAATGATGAAGCCATCGGCTACTGTTATTGATCTTATGATCAGAATTTATATGTAAGAAATGTGAGGGTAACCCTGTACAATGTGGAGCAAATTTTGAACTTTTCTATGCTATATATCCAGAACAAAAGCAATGAGCATTTACAATATACCTTAACAAGAAGTCGATTATGCCCTGTTGACTCCCTGGCAATAACACTCATCGATTTGCGAACGCGATCAAACTCAAGTGTGGCAACCCTTTTTGATCTTTTTGTCCACCATTCACAACAGCCTGTAAAAAATTTAATTATTGAAATCGCATGTCTACAAAGTGAAATTCCATGGATAGAGATTAGGAAAAGAAGTTAGACTATGTTCACCTAATTCCACAGCCTCACGATCGATCAGATAATTAGCCGTAATCTTAGAATCACGGATTCTATTCCTTGCTTTAACATCTGGAACACCCATCTTTTCAACCAAGACCTTGAGAGCTGCCTCAGTGGGTAACCCTGTCATACGGAAAAGACGACTATTGCAAAAAATTCCAGCATCATTGCAGACAGCACATATTTCTGCCATAGCTTGCAAGTTAGCATCCATCTTGTAGCATTTCCAGTCAACAATTCCTCCATCCTTAGGATCATAAGTTGTACCATCAACATGGAATATCTGACAAGTGGTGGTTTTCCCTCCTAATACAATAAATTCCATCACAGACATCTGATTTGTTGTCAGTGTCCCTGTTTTGTCCGAACAGATTACAGTTGTACATCCTAAGGTCTCCACACTTGGTAGCTTTCTCACGATTACATTTTTCTGTGCCATTTTCCGTGTACCTAAAGCTAAGCAAGTTGTAATAACAGCGGGAAGGCCTTCTGGTATAGCAGCTACTGCAAGGGCAACTGCTATTTTGAAATAATATGTGCACTTTTCGAAAGAAAATCGAATATTTGTTGGCCATCCATTTACCAGATCCCAATTGAGGAAATATTTATAGTTGATCACCCAGACCACAAGACAAACAAAACCAATAGCAGTTGTAAGCCTAGTCCCAAACTCATCAAGCTTCCTCTTTAATGGAGTATCACCCTCTTCCAGAGAAGCCTCATGAATTTGTGTCTGTATCTTGCCTATTTCAGTAAGCATCCCTGTGTTCACAGTAACGCAGATGCAGCTTCCATTCACAACTGTTGTGCCAGAAAAAACCATATTTTCTTTCGCCTGTAATTCACAGTCATCCACGAGTACAGTATTTGTTCCTTTCAGAACAGGCATTGCTTCACCTGTCAAGGAGCTCTGCTCAGCTCTTAAGGTCGACGTTTTTAAAACTGCCACTCTCATATCTGCTGGAACTTTGTCACCCACATGCAATTCAACAATATCCCCAGGTACAAGCTCTCTAGCAGGTAAATCTGGTACTAAGTAGCCATCCCGTAAAACTTTACAAGAGTCACATTGCATCTCCTTTAAAGCCTCAAGGGCTTTCTCGGCGTTATTCTCTTGCCAAACTCCTACAATGGCATTAAGCACTAAAATCAAGACGATCACGATAGGTTCAACATAAGCTTGCACTTCATTATCCCCAGTTTCTTTCCCGTGCAAATACGCTAAAATGAAAGAAATTAAGGCTGCAACAAGTAAAATCTTGACAAGCATATCATCAAATTGTTGTAAAACCAGCTGCCACAAGGGCTTTCCTTTCTCTTTCTTAAGCTCATTCCATCCATACGTGTCACGCAGCATGTCAACCTCATAAGTACTCAAACCCTTGTCAAGTTTTACTTTGTACTCTTTTAAACATTCCTCAACAGACCATGACCACACAGGAAATGGCTTATCTATCACGTCTTTCATACCGGGGTTAAATGAAAACAAGAATTACCTCAAACATATTCAGAATACCTAGAAAAAAGTTCAAAGGGAACAAGTTTTAGCAAAGCCATAAATTCCTCATGCCGTTATATCCCAACTCTAGGTCAATGAAATGAACAAGAATAAACCAGTGACTAATATTAATCATTTATCATCTAGTATTTAAAGTGTTCATATCGAAGGATTACAACGAGATGAAAGACAAGCGAGTAACAAATTTTGGCATTAGCGCTTGGATGGCAAAACAATCCTCTTAAAGACCATCATAAAACTTGCACACAGCAAGAACTGGATCATTCATGTTTTTTAACAACTAAACTGATCATTATTTATGGCAACTACCAACTAACTCCGGAGCATTATTAATTTGCTACATTCTGGACCAACCCATTGTTATAACAACCCCACAAATATGGTAGCCGGTGTATGGCAACCGGTTGCCAAATTAATGTTTGGTAACATACGGTTTTATACCGTTGGATGGTTGATCCAACGGTCCTGATCTTAAAAGAAAATTGTATCGTACCGCAGAAAATTTCTGCGATACGGAGAAATTACCAAAATGCCCCCTGTTTTCACACCAAAAATCTACTGTTCACCATATCGCAGAAACTTTCTGCGGTACGGAAAAATTACCAAAAAGTCCCCCTATTTTCACACCATAGACAAGGACATTTTGGTAATTTCTTCTTACCGCAAAAAGTTTTTGAGGTACGATGTTGATTTTTTTTAAATCAGGACCGTTGGATCAATCATCCGACGGTTATAAAACCGTATGTTGCCAAATTTGGCAACCGGTTGCTATAGACCCGCACCCAATAAAGCCCAAATGATAAATATGTATTAAAGAGAAGGAAACATTATGAGTAAGAAACGTAAAGAAATGAGATAAAAACAAGCCAAAAATAGCAGCCCGGATATGAAAACTAGTAACAAATTTTAGATATTAGGAGATCATACAACAATTTGCTTACCAGCAGTAAATAACTAAACAAACTACAACCCTTGAGCCCAGATAAAAAGCAAGAACAGTAGTTGTGTGTCTGACAGAGAGAGAGAGAGAGAGAGGAATTTGTACCTTAAAATAAAGAAGGCTTAGAGACGAAGTAAATTTACTTGTCGGAAACAAGTTCTGTATGGAAAATTAAATAGATTGGAATGAGAAAAGTGATGGTTTGTTTGTTCAAACTTCAAAGTTTTGCTTCATCAGTAGTACTGTAGTAGTACTAGTACGGTACTTTCTTTTGAAAATCTCGCTAACACTGTCGGTTTTTCTTATTTATCTATTTTTACTGTAAAACTGAATTCAACTGCCTTGATATTTGCACTAAAGCCCTTGAGCTTTCTTCATTATTCATTTTTCACACGTTTTGGATCATGAGACATATAATTTTAGAGAATTTGTATAATATATCCCAGATTAATAGATCACTTTACGAATATGTCCCATCATATTGATTTATTAATTACATGTCCCATTATTAGTTTTTAAGTTTTATAGAGACCAATATACCCTTTTTTATTAATTACTTATTATTATAAGTATACTACAATTTTTAAATTCTAGTAACTAAAAAAAATTATATTTTTTAATACAGGACCCGTCAGGAGCGTTTTTTTTAATTTTAACCATAAAATAAATATTTTTTTGTTTTATTTTCTTACACAGGCCCCGCCAGGGGCACCCTTAACCAAATAAAATATTAAAATTTATAATTTAAATTAAGGTTGTTCCTGGGCAAGCATCTAGGTAGCATAAGGGGGCAATGGAAAAAAATTTGGAACTTGAAGATTCCTCCAAAGATTCAAATGTTTTTGTGGAAATTAAAGCATAAAATACTTCCAACTAGGATCTTTCTAGCACATAGAATGGGAAACTCAGTTATGGACACTTTATGTCCAAAATGCAAACTAGTTGATGAAAACCAGGATCATTTGTTCTGGTTATGTACTCATGCATATAGTGTCTGGGAGAAGGTGTTTGATTGGTGGGGATTGTCACGAGAATTCAGTTCGCAATCGTCACTCAATGTCTGGTTGTGGCTAGATATGTATAAGTCGCAACTTATTAAAAGGTGTTGGGGAATTGTAATAGCATCAACCTTATGGACACTATGGCTGTGCAGGAACTTAATGATTTTTGAGCAAAAGGATTATTGTGTAGAGGACGTCTTTTACCTGGTGAAGCTCAGAGCATGGAAATGGTGTTTGGTAAACAATTTTGTGCATGACCAGTCCGTCAGTTTATGGAATGTTAATCCTCCAGGTGCGATACAGGATAGCAGAATGACACAAAAAGTGTCCTTATTTGAGCAAAGTGTGGAATTATGGGGATATACAGATGGTTCATTTAAGTTTGAGGAGGATGGTAGTCACAAAGCGGGAATTGGAGGTTTCTTAAAAGACAAGAATCAAAGCTTAATGTTTATCTTTTCCGGCCCAACTATGGATACTAGTGCTTTTCATAGTGAGTTCAGTGCAGTTTCATTCTTGTTAGAGTCAATTCTGAATAGTAAATGGAAGGAATGTATCTGTTTGATACATATAGATAATGCAGAGGTGGTTAACCTTATTATGAAAATAAAAGCGGGATTAGTTTTGGACTATCCAACATCTGATTATTTATCAATGAGTGCCTTCAAGAAAAGGAATTTTCATTTCAGGAAAATTGATCGTGACTCTAACTTAGGTGCAGATGAGCTGGCAAGAAAGGGTTTACAGAGAAGTACTTTAATCAAAGGATGGTGTTAAGGTTTATGGACTAAGTGACATTGGAGCATTGAACTCGTATGGGACTCATCAAAGGTGCTTTTGGACGTGTTCGTGGTGATTGAGGGTGAGACTCAGACTGAAGAAACAGACTGAAGAAACAGAACCAGTAGTGAAAAAGAATATTAGTTTGTTGGCTGCAAGTTTTTCTTTCGTGGCTTGTGTCAGTTTTGGTACATTCTTTGTAATGGCCAAATGAACTCTTGCGGAGCTCCTATTTTGCTATTAATATATTATATTGCTTCTCAAAAAAAAAAAATCATGTTTTTATGAGACATTATATTATAAAATAAATTTGATTAAAAAGGGTACAATGGTCATTTTCTGTTAAAATTTGAATGAAAAACTGATTTTAGGACAGATTTGAAATTTCAAATATATATAGGACATATTTGCAAACCATGTTTTAAATTGGGATATATTGTTAAAAAACCCTTGTTTGAAATTTCTAAAATGTTGCCTAATTTTTAATCAAATCAATTGTTTGTTTTTAATATCTGATCAAATACTGTAGGCATTTCTACATAAAATTAGCAAGACTCTAACAAGGGTTTTTTAATTAATAAATCAATATGATGGGACACATTCGTAAAGTGATCTATTAATCTGGGACATATTATACAAATTCTCCTCTAACAAACCCCACAACTCCAAACTTTGGAGTAACCATGCTGGAAATCATGGTTTGATATGGGGAACCCCTGGTGATTTATATATGAGAGCAGCCTTGCACCATGAACTAGAGGGAAAAAAAGTCCATATCATTCCACACCAGTAATTACAAGTTACACGGGTGTAGAACAGATTGTTAAAATTCATTCTCTACTTTTTCTAGTTGCTTTGCAGAGGATGTTGAGAAAACTCGTGTCTAAGGTTGCCTCTGGCTTTTGTATGCATGCGCATCAATTCCTTGCACCTCATTCTGTTTAATAAAATGGAGTAGGATCGGGTCCTCTTACGCTTGCCTACCAAAACAAGAACTGTATTGCTGAAATAGCATTCACTCTTTAGCAGTCAAATTTTAGCTCTCTTTTGTAAATATCACACTTATCTTGTGTGATGACTGGTTCGACAAGATGGTTCACAAATCACATTTTAAGAAATTTTGCGTTATAGTATATATATCTAGACTGGTATTCAAATTTGTTGTAAATTGTCACTCAGTTTACAAAAGACACTAGGATCATGAGGATCAGTTTCAGGTACAATCACTAAGATTCCTCTTTTCATGCTTTTGAACAAGTGAGCAAATGCGTACTCTAATATTTTCCCGTTGTTATATATTCCGATATTCATGTACTTAGTTGTTGTGTGGTGTGCCTACTGGAAAACTTTTTGGCTTGACCTACCTATCTGTATACTATAATACAGTGTATAGTCAGGCCCGTCTCAAACTTATTGGGGCCCTGTTCCAATTATTAAAATTAGGCCCTAAATATTCTAAAAAATTATCAAATTAAATCAAAACATAAAATTTTAAGTAAATTTACTGAAATTGAAGTAACCATCGATTGATTTTTAATTGTCTAAATCAACGAAAATAGACGACATAAAGAAGCGTTAATTTCTTAATAGATAAGTACACATAAATATAAGAGATATATGAAAGAATTTTTTCAATTTGGGAGCCTTTATAATTTGGAGGCCCTGTGCAAAGGGGCTTCTTGCACACCCTCAAAAACGGTCCTGTGTATAGTGAAATTTGCTTATGCAACATTCTTCCTTTGCATTATGCATTTACAAATCACATCTAATCAAATGCCTCAATGCTCATTTGAGCTCAGCTCCGGAAACTTTGGCCAGTCTACCTACTCTATGTATAATTTCTAAATAAAATTAGTAAAACAATATATGAAATAACAGATGCCATTAAAGTATGCATCGATATATGGTCTTAGTATGATGATTCTTTCCTACTACTAATTTTGCTTATATATATATATATATACTTACGATGTTTTTAAAAATTCAAGATGTACGGCATACACGCTTATAATCTTTAGGGCATCTCCAATGATTCAACTTTAACTTCATATTTGAAGTTAAAGTTGTACTATTTCATCTCCAATGGTATTCAACTTTAACTTCAAATATAAAGTTACTCTATCTTTAATTTCAAATATGAAGTCATACTATTCATTACTCTATCTTTAACTTCAAATAGAGTTTAGAGGAGTGGTTGAAGAAGAATAAAGATATGAAGTGAAATTACTTTATCTTTGAAGATAAAGATAGAGTAACGATTGGAGATGGCCTTACAATGAATCAGCCATTTCAAATAAGACAAACGAGGATCGGCTAGGATTTAACTAAGGTGTGTAGAGCATTCTTACAATAGTACTCCCTCCGTCCCAACAGGTTCTTTATAGTTACTATTTTGGTACGTCTCACCCATTTCTTTACATTACCAAAAATAGTACTCCCTCTGTTTCTTTTTCTTTTTCTTGTTTTGACTTTTGGTCCTGTTCATTCTAAGCGATTGACTACTAATTTACACATAATTTACAAGATAAAATATAGTCATGAGTGATTTTGTTTGATTCGTATTTATGAGTACTTTAATACAGTGAAGTTTTTATATTTGATATTAACACGAAATTGAAAATATTAACGATCAAAAGTGTGTGTTGACAAACGTGTCCAAAGTAAACAGGAAAAACATTTAGGAACGGAGGGAGTAACTTTTAACAATAAAATACATTATTACATCCACTACTTCACTCTACTTTTTCAACACTTTACACTATTACACCCACTACTTCACTCTACTATTTCAACACTTTACACTATTACAACCACTACTTTACTTATTTTAACAATAAAATCACTATTACACCCACTACTACATTATTACACCCATTATTTAAATTATATTCCTTGGTCTCCGTGTTCCAACCGTCTGTAAAGAACCAGCCTGGACGGAGGGAGTATATACCGTCAATTAATGTAACAACCTTTCACGAAACAGCCGAGACCAAAGTGAAATATAACTGGCTTAAATTTTTTTTTTTTTTACTGATTTTTAATTAAAACTCGGGATTTGAAAAAAAACTATACTACAATTTCCGGCTGAGCTGGGGTAGCTGCCTAGGTTAGCCCCTCTCATTTAGCCCCTAAATGTAAGATATATATGTGTTAAATGTTCTACAGAAGTCATTATCTTAATTTAATAACTAGCGTTTCTACTTGTGCTACGCACCGATCGTTAAATTATATTATTAATTAATATAAATATATTATTTTAATTATAATTTAGAAAAAATATAATTTTATTGGAATATTAATTAACTTAAGTATAAAAATTAATTATCGATGGATTCACACCAATTAAATTAATATTAATATTATGAACCAATCATCAAACAAATATAACATCTGTTGAAAAGTTCAAAACTCCTCTTAATTGTTTTTTTTTAAAATTTAGCTTTCATTTTATTTCTCTCTTTGTTAGAGAATATTTCTAAGTACCATGTTAGCAAATTTTTCACCCATATTCTTAGAATTTAGTATATTTATTCAATATCAGATCCTTAAAATATTTATTGTATTTATACATTGAAAATATTTGTATGGTCGTGGTTAATTTTTTCGATTACATATTAAAAATGTATAGACACTCAATCCTAACAATTCCAATAAATCATTAGATTATCTCTCAAAAAAAAGTTGCAGTGATATGAGAAAAGATATCTACTGTGCTAGATACATGAAACAAACGTAGTTTAAACAATAGAAACTTTCATCTAATCTAGTTTGTTATGTGATCGTTCAATATCTTTTTAACAAGCTATATGTCCTTTTATTAATAAATTGATTTACTATTGAAAAATAAATATTATCAACTAACCAAATAAATTCAATATATTGTGCTCTTGGAGTAACGTATGATTGTTAGAATTTATGGTGATTGACCTTAGCTTATTTGTAAATACAACTTAAAATGTGCATTTTCAGTTTGGAAGTTTGTATGTTGGATTTTTTATTCTTTTCTAGTAAAACATGGTAAAATAAATTTTAGTTTAATTTACTCTTAAAACATATGAAAATGAGTATCAGCTATCTTTTTTTCTATTTGACTAACTTGTGAAAATAAGCTACTGTCCATAAAATTGAAATCAAGTTTGTAATATATAAACACATAATCACATTGTTATATATGTGCCCTTGTAATTTAGATATTAAGTTAAATAACATGAAATTTATTTTGCTTTAAGAGTGAGTATATTTTTCCGACATATATAAGAAGAAAAGGCTTATGTAGACCTAAAAAATCATTTTGCACATTCATGTACTTTAGGGTCTTGAACGAAAGTGAAATAATATTGAATCGTGTACCCGAAATTAGAACTCAAAAATAGCTTATGTAGACATAACAAATCATTTTGTACATTCATGTCATGTACTTGAACGAAAATGACATGATATTGAATCATGTACCGAAATTATAATACAAAATGACACTAAACTACATGAATTTTTTCGTGTACACGAAATGAAAGGAAATATACGAATAGAAAAAGTATGACAATTACATGAAATATCACTCTGTATCAAAGTTATGTAAATATATAATTTTGTGTTTTAGAACAACATTGAAATGTTACAAAACTAAACTAAGGGTAGTATGCACGATGTAAAGTCTCCAAAATAAAATGAAACACACTTTTTTATTTTTTCTTAATATTGTTTTTTGTTAACAAATATTTTTCTTTGTGTAGAATCTTTCTACCAAGTTATTGAGTTTTCTTACCCATATTTTATGCTTTGTTGATATTAAAAACAAATTATAATCAATCAACCAAGCAAATTCAATATATGCTCTTAGGTTAAGATATGAGAATTGATACGATTACTTTAATTCTAGAATACAAAATTCAAAAAGGCACCCTTTTATTAAAAATAATAAATAATTTAAGTGTATCAACCTTTTTATTTATCAATATTAATAATTTTTATAACAAAGACCGTAGTTGCTGCTGCTCGCTCGCTCTCTCTTCACCTCTCCCAAAATATGTTAAACTAAAGTTTAAGAGCTAATATCAGCTTTTTTGTTTTTTATATTTTTTAATTTATTTTTCTTTATTTTTCAATAAATAAATCTCTTTATTGAGAGTCTAGTACCTCGTTGCCCGTTGGTGAATTTTATCTATCGAAATATTAGATTTTGTACTATCTCTTTGTGAATGATAAGCCTCATTTTCTTTTTCTTTATTTTACTTTAGATTTCAATAGGTATCTCTCTTTGTTGAGAGCCTAATATCATATTCGTGGATTTTGTATACCCATATATTAGATTTTGTTATATTAGTTCATTGATTTGGATAGTGTAGAATCACAGTTTTCGTCGATCGTTTGAATACATTCTGACAGATTAGATATATATATTCCTCACGTCTATAACAAATTGTTAGATTATTTCACCTAAAAGGTTGCATAATTCAGAGATATAGATGATGGATGTACCATAGTTGAAGACCTGTTCAATGATTGGATAAAGGAAATTAGTGATCTATTTTACTATGTATTTATTCAATTTTAATTATTTTTGTAGATGTTGTATGCCCTTTTATTGATGATTTTTGCAGGTTTGATTATTTTTGTGGATAACATATGTCCTTTTATACATGAATTAATTATCCATAAACAAATATTGATTTATAAGAAAATTGTGCTAAATTGACCAATTTATTATGGAAATATTCACTAACAATATTTTCATTAACTCTGTAAAAGTTTTATTTTTTTGATTGATAATTTATACACCAAATAATATATAGTACTATTTAAGAGTATATATATTTAATATTTTGAAAAATTCAAATATATTGGAAGATCAAATTGTTTTTCCATTAATTATTGCATAGTTAAAAAAATTCGTAATTAAAATGTGAAAGATGATTGGTTTAAAATTCATTCTAATGTTTCAATTGGTTGATGCTAGATTTTTTTTACCAAATTATTTAATACTTTACATAACTTGAATTTTGAAGAAAGAATGACCAAATTACACTATTTTTGGAAATCCATAACCCAAAATACCCATCAGCGGGAGGGATCGCCTTTTCTGCCCATCAAATACGCGTGAGGGGAGAAATGTGTATTCCTCTCACGCATATACATAATGCGTGTTCAGTTTAATCATGAAATATAAAGTCAAGCTTCGTTAGTAGTCACCCATGTCCACTCCTCCACTACCTAGTGTCTAGGCCGTACTGTCATAGGGTAGTTTTTCCAAAGTCACACGCAAATGGTTTTTGTCCTTGTTAAAGTTGCTCGATATCCCCGAATTTTTAAAAATTAGGCCGTCGGACTTATTAAAATATTCAATTTATTAATTAAAATTTTAAATTTATATGTATTTCTTTACTTGTTCAACGATTAACCTTTGGGGTTCAACTTTTCCATTTTGGGTTTTAGAAATATTCAGAATGACGAATAAACCGTATACACATTTAGGGTTTAGGGTTGTTTACAACCCTAACCCCTAGACCCAAAATCCTAATTTATACTGATTTTAAAAAAATCGGGGCTGGCCGCCGGACTTCGTAAGATTAATAGTGTTTGCAAATACATATTTACCAAAAAAAAGGTAACATCACTCAACGTAACGTTTTAGGTTAAAACATGTAAACAAATAAAAAAAATTAGTATTTGACAAAAAAAAATAGTAAAACAAATACGCATAAGGTAGATGCGTGGCATCCTATACGTATGAGTTGCATGCGTACTCTAGTTAATTAAAACAAAAAAAATTGCACTAACCACGCATGACTACATTGCGTACTCAAGCTAACTAAAACAAAAAAAAATTACACTAACCACGCAAGTACTGCATTCGTACTTAAAACCACGCAAACATGAAATGCGTACTTAAAACCACGCAAACATGAAATGCGTACTCCAAGGGTATTTTGGGCGGCCCCTTCCGCTGATGGGTATTTTGGTTAGAAAAGGTGGGTATTTAGGGATTTCACCCAATTTTGAATATGTTGTTGACGGAGGAATTTGGTAACAACAAAATTCGAGGTACGTCGCCGGAAACAAGATCTGATGCGGTGGTTCTTTGTCGGAGAAAATGGTGGTGTGTGGTTGTTGAGCGTAATTGATGGCTGAGATTGATAGGGTTAGTGACGGCTATTTCAGAGCTCTCGACTTCCAACCCCTCAATCGGCCTACGTACCCCGGTATTTATAGGGGATCAAGCCATACGTAGTTCTTGGAGAGCAAGAAACCCAAACGGGCTTGGATTGTAGGTCCAGCATCCGGAATGTTCTACTATGAGGCCTAACCACAAAGGCCCAAGGCTCATCCAAGATCTCAAGACTTCACGGATAAGGAAACTTCCCCCGTCGAGGACTAGTCCTTTCCGCTACCAGCTATTTCTTGATTTCAAGGATGCAGGTATAGCCGTGGTTTACCCCAAGTGCAGAACGCATCCATGTCCCCCAAATGAGAAGCACCCACCAGATAGCAGGACAGGTGATCCAGAGCTTTTGGGTGCAAAGTGCAGGATTACTCCGAAGTTCCCCAATGAGAGCGCACCCATTGAATACAGGAACAGAGTTCCCAAAGCACACACCAGAAAGTCCCCATCTTTCCACCTTAGGGCGCGCCCTTAGTGTTTAAGAAGGGTCCTTATATCCAGGCAAACCCCTGGAGGCCTTCTGCGATGGACATCCCCCTCTTGAGATACGATAGGAGGGAATTCTTCAGTAACTCTTGGAATCCCATCCTAATTGGAATCCCAAAATAAAATTCTTCAATGGCTCTTGGAAAATCAACTTTATCATCATTTTTAGCATTTAGGGTGCGCCCTCCTTATAGAGCAAGAGAGGGTGCGGCCTGACTTCTCTATTTCCGCCAAATCCCCAACCTAATCTAGAATTCCCCAAATTGAACCTGTATTTTGACCCGAATCCATCTTGGAATACCCGAACCGAATTTTGGCCATAACAACTACCCCCAAATCCATATGAAATCAGAGATGATGTATGGAATTTCCTTTTAAAAAACCCAAAATTCCCTCATAATATTCCAACAGGGCGCGCCTTGACAGAGGACGCGTCCTTAGAATTCTAATCGACTCGGATACTTGACAGCTGTTTTTGTTAGTGTAGGTGCCTTAGAGGCAATACATTGTTTCTTAAATAAACCTTATGTCATTTGATTATTAAATAAATGTATTTATTATGACTTTAATTACTGCGATATATTTGTTAGCATAATAAATGTCCTTAGAATCATGATACATATTGTATAGTTTAAGTACATGACTTGAACTTGAGATTATATAATATATCATATTCTTAAAGTTCCCTAGTTGATTATTATTATATCAGGACAATAATAATATATATAGACTAGTATGTTGTTTGATAGATAACCACATCTCATTGGTTATAAGTATGAAGATACTAAAGCCAATACATAGGTACATGTAGGAGTACATGGTACTGGACAGACCCACAGTGAGATTCTTCATGTTTAATAAAGTCATAAGAATAACTCACAGTGGTAATGGTGTAATGATCCTTTGACTTGAGATCATTATATTTCTATACGAGGATTAATATACTTTGACTACATTAAAAGTTACCTTTGACCGGGTGATGATAAAAGTGGACATCGGGTATATTATGAGTCGTATGAGAAATATGAATGATAGATAAAGGATTTAACCCTCCTATAATTAGGAGAGATATTATTGGCCTCTTGATTGAGTGAGACTATAAAATGCATGGTCGTGCTCAAATAATGATTTGTCTTAATAGTCTACTCATGTATCAAGTAAACCCGGATTAAATTATGAAGAGAATGACAATAAACATGCCTCGAGTTTAATATATAATATTTGGTTAAAGGGATTATATTACACGGGAACATTAATCACGAAAGGTTTTATCGAATCACGATTTAATTATTATTTAATTGGGTAGCAATGATGTATTACTAGATGCCGCTCATTGTTTATAATTTTATTGGAGAATAAAATTATTACCAATTAAATAATAACCTATAGGGTCACACACATAGAACATTTAAAGGAAGAATTAATTTAAATTATGAATTTAAATTAATTAATGATAAAGATGGATTTTATTATATTAATTAAGTGGGACTTAATTAAGCTATAATAAAATGCAAAGACATATGAGATATGTTTTTATGATTTTAATAATTGAGTATGACTTAATTATTATTTATTTAAATAATAGGATTTTATTCTATTATTTAATAAATCAGATTTGGGTTAGGTTTTTGACAAGGGCTTTTGGCTTTACACAATCACATATATAATGATATTGTGTGATGGTTTTAAGGCGTGAGAAAATCAGCAGAGCCGCAGTCCAAAACCAAAACCCTAATAATTATACTTTCATTAGAGGCTAGTACCTCTCTTCCGGACAAGATCGTGGAACGCTCTTGAAGGTGTTCGTGTGGATACCGTAGAGGAGGTTTCGAAGAGGAACGCTCAGTGATCGTGGGATCTTTTTCATCATTATAATCATACAAACGTAAAGCTTCGATAAGGTAAACGTTCTATCTACCATATTATCGATATATTATACATGGATCCGGGGCTTGGTTTCGATTTTATTTACTGTTTTTCGCTGCGTATTGATGATCAAAACCATCAGTTTTCCATTATCTCTTTTAAACTCTATAAATACCCCCTCTCTCTTACTTTACTCTTTTTACTTTCTCTCTCTTCGAACCATACTACACTCCGGCGATTTTCTTTTTCCGAGCAAAATCCGGTCAAATCCTGTCCGTTTTTGTAAATCTTCTCCACTAAACTTGTTCTAGAACTTTCAAGGTACGTTTTTATGTTTTTCATTCATGTTTTAACCGTATAAATTGATTGATTTGCTATTTCGACCGTTTGTGTCTCGATGTTCTTCATTTTTCCGATGTATGTATATATGTATGTATGCACGCTAGATCCTCTTTTAGTGTTACTACTTTCTTCAAACATGTTTTTGTAATTTTAGCTCCTTTAGTCTTTTAGGACGCGCCTTAGGCCTAGGGTGCCCTTCAATCATAGGGCGCGCCCTAATCTTCTTCAAGGTTATACTTTCCACTTAGAATTATTGTTGATTCTATCCCTTTAGGACACCTTCATACCACGACCTGTAGAAAATTTTCCTTCTCTTTTACTACTCTCTTGGGCGCGCCCTTAGTTTTTCTTTTTATTTTGCAGCTGGAGGGCGCGTCTTCTCCATTTCATCCTTTTATGGAGTTTAATAAACGTATTGGGATACACTCTCCCTTGCCGTCTCCTCTACCGCCTAGTTCACCCAAGCCTCTCTTTTCATTCACATCTTCAGAAGATAAGGCGCGCCTTATTCAAGAATTTCAAGACGGCACCATGAGCTTTTCTAGTGAAGATTCCCTCAACCACACCACTCTGAATGTTCAACCTTCTAAAGAATCTCAAACCCCCCCGAAGTAAACAGTTCTTATAATTCCATGGATGATAGTGATTTTATTCCAATCTCGGAAACATCTGGGGATTCTCATTCTTCAGATACATACTCGGCTGAGGGCGCGCCTTCAGCCTCTTCTATTTCCCCCTTAATAAACTCTGAGCCAACATCTCCTCCTCCTTCCCCAACTCCCTTTGAGCACTGGGAAGTTCTTGACGAAGAAATCGACATCGAATGGGGAAGATATGGAGACATGACTGAGAAAGAAAAGAATCAACTCCGAAAGAAACGAGGTAAGTTGGCATGTGTGAGCATGTCCTCTACTGCAACAAATGATGAAGTAGAGTGGGCCATGAAATACTATGGTCAAGAAGGACTTTGGGCCATTCCACACTCTCACCATCACCCCTATATCATCAACTACGGGGGAAATTTCAGAATTCCAAGGATGGTCTTAACCCCGAGACTTGTAGCCCTTGGTGTGGGCGCGCCATTGCATCCATACTTAAGGGAAATCCTTGAGTGGTATAATCTAGCTCCAATTCAACTTTCTCCCAACAGCTACAAACTTGTTTTAGGTTTGTTCATTCTTTACCATGACTTGGGATTTGAAGCACCCTCTATGCCGGAAATCAGTTACTTCTTCACCATCCGTCAATCAAACATTGGATATTATTATCTAGTGATCAACAAACCTCACAACAATAAAGGCTTCTCTGACGGAAGGATTAGCCACATTAAACGATGGAAGGAGCCTTATTTCTTTGTTTGGGATGTTCCTCGAGTTCGTCTTCAATTCAATACAAATCCATGTAAGTGAGGGCGCGCCCTACACTCTTCTTATCTTTCCTTTACCTCTTCATTTAACTCTTATTAATCTTTTTAAACTAAAATAGATAGAAGAATTCAAAAAACTCTTCAGGGCGCGGCCTCATCTCGAGCCAGTGCCGTCCTCAAAATTGCAGCAGAAAAATTCAACCTCCAAACCCTAATCACTGAAGAAAATCTAAAAAGGGTTGAAATCCTTTCCGATAGAGTTGGATCAATTTGTAAATTTAGAAAATTTAGAAATGGTATCGCCGTCCCCATATCCTCTTCTAGCGATAATGAAAATGAAAATTCCGATTCTGATCAAGATGAAGGTATAACATCTTAAATTTGGGCGCGCCCTAACCTTTAGGCTTCACCCTTATCTTTTTTTACTTTTTTACTTTATACATATTGCAACTTGTCTTTTGTATGAAAAACCTATTTCATGATTTAACATTTTTGCTTTTTCTCTGGTGCAGATATGGCGCCCAGGATTCCTCGTGGTTTCGGAGCCACAAAGAAAAATGACAAGGTGAAACAAGATAACAAGGACAGCACCTCTGATCCTAGGGCGCGCCTTCTTCAAGAGAAGGATTTTGAGACGATCATTCCTCCTTCCTCTACAGAATCCTTGAAGAGGAATGCTGAGACTCAAAATCTTTCTCTTGACAAGGGTAAAAAACCAAGAATCGAGGGTGCGCCCTCGTATGTGGAGACTTTGGTCGGTCCAGCAGCAGCCCCCTTCATTCGGGAAAAAGAGGTTGATTTATGGCAGAATATGAGTGCCGAGGATGAAGCTCAATCTATGATTCAAGCATTTGCTCAACTTCTGATCCAATCTCTAGGGTGCGCCCAGAGAGTGCACAAAGAAAAACTTCATCTGAACAAACTCGAAGCTGAGAACATGAAAATCTCTAAAATGGTTATCGAAACTGATAACAAGTGGAAGAAAGAATGTGATGCCAAGGACGCCACTATCACTACCCTCAAGTTGGATCTTCAAAAGTCCGTTGAACATGGCCAATATCTTTGTGACCAAGTTGAGAGGCTAAAGAAAGAAAGAGAGGAATTCCAAGTACAACAAGACGCTTTGGAGGCCGAGAAAGCTTTATTGAAAGAACAAAGGGAATCCATTGAAGATGAAAACTTTCAAAAGGGATTTGAGTTTTATCTCCTTGGCTTTCTTGCCAACGATCCTGACTATAAGTGGGAGGAGAAATTTGGGAAGGAAAGCGCTGAAGATGTTGAGGTCTTCAAGAAAATGCATGTAAAGGCCATCGCAGCAAAGAGAGTGGAATTGGGATTGGATATTCCTTCCGAGGGCGCGCCTTCTGCAAAGGGCTCGCCTAAGGACACTGAACAAACTTCAAATGTTGAGGTTAAAAATGCAATCCACTCGATTCCTGCAGCTGCCGCATCTCCTCCCAAAGACGCATCTCCCATGGCCTCCAAGGACGCGCCCTGAAACCTCCTACCTCATTTCTCAACTTCCAAAGCACTAAACTTTATCGAATTTTAAGGCGCGGGTCCTTTGTAAAACCCTGCAACTTGTAATTTGAAATTATCCTATTAACTCGTGTTTTCTGGTAACTTTGAATATTTAACATGTTATGTTTCTTCAAGTTCTCTGCATCATTATTGCCAGAGTATTTTTACCGACAAATAGAGGGCGCGCCCTAACATATTAGGGCGACTTTCTTGAAATCCTTTTAAATTATCATACATTTAAAGCAAATCTTTAAGGTAAATCTCCAAGTCATTATTGTATGTAAACTGAGGGCGCGCCTTTATACGCTAGGGCGCGGCCTCCAGGTCGAATTTCTTCGAGTACTAATGAGTAAGCTTATTTAAAATCACTTGTAAATTCTTCAGGGTAAACGTAGGGCGCGCCCTATTGAATTAGGGCGTGGCATTTTGTATTTCAACAACCAATATTCTTCTAACAATCTCCGAATACATTAAAAATCTTGAAAAATTTGAAAATCTTCATTAAACTTGAGTCTCTTCAGAACAAGGGAAGGTGTAAAAATACTACCCCCCTAGCTAAGGAGAATGGTTATTGAAAAGTATAAAAATCAGCAAGTCTCGACTAACTCTAAGGAAGACATATATACACTACCCCCTAGACTAGGAGAAGAATTATTGATACTAGTCTATAACTTAAATATAAGCTTTCATAAAATAGGGGGCCGAAGCCGCACCCTATTGATAATATTTCTTCAAGTGCTCCGCATTCCATGCCCTTGGAATCGTGTTACCATCCAAGTCTTCTAAGTGATAAGTGCCTTCCCAGATGATAGACTTGATCTTGTAAGGTCCTTCCCAATTGGGACCAAAGACTCCATGAGCAGCTACCCTTGTATTTGGCATGACCTTCCGAAAAACCAAATCACCCACCCTAAAAAGACGGGTCTTCACCTTTCGATTATAATACCTTGCAGCCCTTTGCTGGTAAGTTGCCAACCTCAACTGTGAATTGGTTCTTGTTTCTTCCAAAAAATCCAGACCCAGCCTTTGATTTACTATATTGGTTTCTTCATCGTAGAAATCTCTCCTGAATGATCCCGCTCCAATTTCTACCGGAACCATCGCCTCACATCCATAAGACAACACAAAAGGAGACTCTCCAGTAGTAGTTCTCGGAGTTGTGTTGTATGACCACAACACCATGGGAAGTTCTTCAGGCCAATTCCCCTTGCTTTCTTCCAACTTCGTCTTCAAGGTATGCTTGATTTTGTTGATAGCCTCTGTCTGCCCATTACTTTGAGGATGATACACAGTTGTAAATTCTTTCTTTATCCCCAAGTCATCACACAACTTCCGTAACTCTCTGCTGTCGAACTGCTTCCCATTATCCAACACAAGTTTATATGGAATTCCAAATCTGCACACAATAGAGTTAAAAACAAAATCTCGAATTTTCCTTGCAGTAATGGTGGCTAAGGGCATTGCTTCCGCCCACTTGGTAAAGTAATCCACAGCAACAACAACATACTTCACACATCCCTTAGCTTTAGGGAGTTCTCCAATGAGATCTATTCCCCACATAGCAAATGGCCATGGACTCATTAAAGAAGTCAAGGTAGTAGCAGGGCTGGTAGAATAGTTGGCAAACCTCTAACACTTGTCACATGTCTTAACAAACTCGTAAGCATCCTTCTTCAAGGTAGGCCAATAATATCCTTGCCTTAACACCTTCATTGCCAACGAACCACCCCCCGAGTGATTTCCGCAAATCCCTTCATGAATCTCCCTAAGGATGTAATTACATTCATCTCCATCTATGCACTTGAGAAGTGGTTGATTGAAACCCCTCTTATACAATATTCCATCATATTCCACAAATCTAGCCGCTTGATACTGAAGTCGCCTTTCCTCAAGCTTCTCACTTGGAAGTATACCTCCTTGGATATATTTTTGAATGGGAGTCATCCAAGTAATATGTGGAGTTGATTCCACTTCCATGACTTCTATCTCTGGAATACTAGTTACTTCATGAATTTGCAAAGGAACTGTTCCCAACAGCATAGCATCTTTTTGGGACCCTAACTTGGCTAACACATCTGCGCTACAATTCTCATCCCGTGGAATACACTCTACCCGTACTTCTCAGAACTTTTTGATCAACCGCTGAGCGCACCTCATGTAAAGCTCTGTCCTTAGACCTCTACACTGAAATCCACCCTTTACCTGTCCAACCACTAATTCTGAATCACTTAACACAATAAGATTTACTACCTTCATCTCCAATGCCATTTTCAACCCATTAATCAAGGCTTCATACTCTGCATCATTATTGGTTGCTTGAAATTTGAAGTGAATGGCACTCATGAGTTGATTCCCTTCGGGGGTAAACAAGATTACACCTGCTCCAGCCCCCCCATTATTGACAGCTCCATCTACTTGTAACTTCCACCAAGGTTGAGGAACTTCTTCAAATGGGCTCGCCCACTTAAATGGAATTTCAGGCTCAACCAATACAATCGATTTTTCTTCATTTTCTGACTCGAATTCAAGAATGAAATCAGCCAGAGCTTGACCCTTGATAGCAGTCCTTGGAGTATATTCCAAATCAAATTGTCCCAACTCAATTGCCCATTTTAACATTCGACCAGAGGTTTCCGGCTTATGGAGAATTCCCCTCAATGGATATGCCGTACGAACCTCAATCTTGTGAGCTTGAAAATAAGGCTGAAGCTTCCTGGATGCTAGAACTAAGGCATAAACCAACTTCTCCATACTAGTGTATCTGGTTTCTGCATCGAGCAAACGCTTACTCACATAGTAAACCGGAGACTGATGATCAACTTCTTCTCTTACCAACACCGCACTGATGGAATGTTCCGAAACGGCCAAGTATAAATTAACGTCTCTCCTTCCACAGGCTTAGCTAAAAGTGGAGGATTTCCCAGGTGCTCCTTTATTCTCTGAAAAGCTTCCTCACATTCAGAAGTCCATACAAAATCCTTGGCTTCCCCCTTAATTGCTTTGAAGAATTCTCTGCATTTATCCGATGATTTTGATACGAAACGATTAAGAGCAGCTATCCTTCCCGTGAGACTCTGAACTTGCTTCACACTAGATGGAGATTTCATGTCAAGAAGAGCTTTAATTTTTGCTGGATTTGCCTCGATTCCATGATGATTGACGATAAATCCTAGAAACTTCCCGGACTCTACCCCGAAGACAAATTTTTGAGGATTTAGCTTCATCCTAAACTTCCTCAAAATCTCGAACATCTGTTCCAAATGCTTTACATGGTCCTCTGCTTTTAAGGATTTAACAAGCATGTCATCCACGTATACCTCCATGGTTTTCCCTATCAAATATTTAAACATCATATTTACCAACCTCTGATAGGTTGCTCCAGCATTGATCAACCCAAAAGGCATCCCAATATAACAATACAATCCTCGATCCGTAATAAAAGAAGTGTGTTCCTGATCCGGTTCATACATAGGGATCCGGTTGTAACCCGAGTATGCATCCATGAAACTTAAAAGAGCGTGTCCTGCCGTGGCATCCACCAACTGATCAATCCTCAGGAGTGGAAAGCTATCCTTTGGGCATGCCTTGTGCAGATCAGTGAAATCCACACAAGTCCTCCATTTTCCATTTGGTTTCTTCACGAGAACTGGATTAGCCAACCAATCTGGATAATATGACTCCTTGATCAGCCCGACATCTAGAAGTCTATCCACCTCTTCTTTCAATGCTATGGTTCTCTCTCCACTCACTGGCCGACATTTCTGGCGGATTCCCTTCTTGGTAGGATCTATGTTCAAACGATGACACATAACCTCCGGATCAATTCCAACCATGTCAGCATGACTCCAACCAAAAACATCCAGATTGTTTAAAAGGAAGTTGGTGAGCATGCCTCTTAACTTGGAGTTCAACTGCGATCCAATCTTCAGTTGCTTAGTTGGGTCCTTTTCATCTACCAAAATCGAAATTGTATCCTCTGCAGGGCTAGTCTTTTCAACCAGCTGCGGTGTTCTTGGATCAAGGTTGGAATCAAAACTCCGAGGATCTTTGATTGGTGCTTCATCCTTGGAGGGCGCGTCCTCTTTAAGAGGGAAGTCTTCCTCAAAAAGGGTATGCATCAAGCCTTCAAGTAACATTCGCCTTCCTTCAACTTGTTCACCTCTGATGTTGATAGAGATTTTATCCTCTGAATCTTCTTCAATTTCTTCCAGAATTCCTTCTTGAAGATCGCCAAGAACTGGGACATCTTCCTCTGGGCGTACCCTGTAAAGAGGCACTTCTTCTTCCGGCTCCTGGACGAGATACTGAATTTTAACTTCTCCCGGAGCAATGCTCATGACTCATGAATTATCTCCAGTCAGGGCGCGCCCTCCACCTTGTCTCATAAACCCTTTGATTGCCTTTTGATAACAATCTCTGGAATCATGTTGAGAACCCCTTATAGTCCCCACACCATTGGGTGTAGGAAACTTCATCGCAAGATGATAAATGGAGGTCACAACTTTCATTTCCTTCAACAAGGGGCGCCCTACCAAGGCATTATGCAACGATTCCACATTCAAAATCATAAAATCCATCATTTGAGTTACATAAAGAACTCCTTCCCCAAGGGTTACCGGTAGCTTGATGGCTCCCAAGACTTTCACAGATTCGCCCGAAAAACCATAGATCCATCCATTGTCTTGAATCATATCCTTATCTAGAAGCCCCATCTTCTTATGAGTACTGTAATACAGGATATTCACCGAACTTCCATTGTCAACAAAAACCCGATGTACATTCTTGGAACCAATCTGAATTTCCACCACCAGAGCATCATTATGTGGATGATGTACCCATCTAGCTTCTTCTTCAGTGAAAGTAATATCTGCATATTCTCCCTTGAACAATTTGGGCGGCCTTAGTTCCAAACTATTCACATTTGTGAGAGGCCTGTATCTTGCTTCTCTAGCATACCTTTCCATAGCATGATTGCTATCACCACCCAGGTGATGTCCTCCAAAGATAGTATGAATACTCCCTTCCTTAACAATTTTTTTCTCTTCGGGCTTACCATCTCCGTGCAGGGCGTGCCCTCCATCCCTTCTATCAGGATTCTCCTTATGCTTCTTCACCTTTCTAACAATCCATTTTGTCAGGTATCCTTCCTTAATCAAATCCTCAATCTCCTCCCTGAGCTGACGACATTCATGAGTGTTATACCCTGAAGATTCATTGAATTCACAATACTTCTTCTTATCTTTACTCTGCCAAGAGGTCAATGGTTCCGGCTTCCTGAAGAACCCTTTGTTCTTATTCACCTCAAAGATGTGTTCAATAGAAGCTGCTAAAGGAGTATAGTTACCCGGCCTTTGATCGTAAGTGTATGTATCAGGTGGACCCCAATTCCTTCCAGCTTCGGCTAAATTCACCCGATTTGCACCAGTTGTTATACGGCAAGTAGTACTAGGAGACCTATCCTTCCTCTTACCGGCCTTTCCCTTAGAACTGTTCTGACTGTCAGTTTTTCGGTTATCTGCCAAGGATTGTTCCATAATTTTGAAAGACTCAGCTTGTGCAAACACATTAGCCAACGTATGTGGATCCCGTCCTTGAAGGTGTTTCCAGAAATCAGTTCTTACTGACAATCCGGCTATTAGGAAACTCTTGAGCGTTTCATCTGTTGCCCCTCTCAGCATAGTGGATTCCGAGTTGAATCTCTTGAAACAGGATTGCAAACTCTCTCCTTCCCTTTGCTTGATATTGGCCAAAGTTGTGACTGGGGGAGAATATTTTACTGCGGCCTGGAACTTAGTCAAGAACAAGTTCCTCATCACCTGCCATGATGTAATCACCCCTGGACCAAGCTACTGAAACCATTGCTGAGCACTCTCCCTGAAAGTTGCCGCCAACAATCGACATCTAGCCAATTCCGTAACTTGATAGACATCCATCTCGATATCAAAATGTCCAAGGAACTCCACAGGGTCTGCATTTCCATGAAAGCGCAAATCATTTGTCATTGATCTATACCCAGCAGGGAGCTGCGCCTCTCTAACTTCGGTCGAGAAGGGAGAGGATGTTGGCGCAGTTGCAGATATTCTTCCTCCATCCAGGTGGGCAAGGAGTTTCTTTAAATCATCCACATTGAATCTTCCCACTCCAGGAATATTCTGGATATTTGGTTGTTCCACAGTCTGAGTACCCCCCGGGGGTGGAAGCGGTGGTGAAGCCGCTGTCTGAGTGCCTCCTTGAACCCCTGCTGGTGGTTGAATCACATTCTCTTGAGTTTGAGTTTGCTGACCCTCAGGATGAAGTTGCGAATTTCCTTGAGAACCTCTCTGATATTGTTCTCCTGAGTGAGGGTGCGTCCTCGACCTGGATTCACTGGAGGTGCTTGAGGGAATTTGATGCATACGAGGGGATCTTCCACCTGAGGGCGCGCCCTGATTACGAGAGCGCCCTTTTCCCTGATACCAATCCATTCTTCTATCACCGTTATCACGGTTCCTTCTTCCAGTGTTATCGCGCTGAGGAGCTTGTTCAAATCCAAGGGGCCGCAACCTGTTATGAACAGGGGCGCGCGCTGTGGATTATCGTTTCGAGCAAGAGTTCTCTCATGTCCAAGGGGCCGCGTCCTGTTGTCAGGGGGCGCGTGCTGTGGATCATGACTCTGTGGAAGGGCTCGCTGATGTCCAAGGGGCCTCGACCTGTTATCAGGGGGCACGCGCTGTGAATCATGGGGCCTCGATTCCATATATTTGTCTTTCTTCTGAAGCTCGAGGAGTACCATCCTCAAATCGTTATCATTAAGCCTTACTCCAAGGCGTTCCTTCAAGCTGGCAAAATCCCTCCTCTCTCTAGCCATTTGCTCCTCATCGACTTGAATCTCACTAGGAGAGCGCCCTGAACGGTGAGGATGAGGGCGTGCCCTCTCTTGAGGATTCAACAACCTGCGCTCAGAATTATTTTCACTAGGATGTTCAACAATAGGATCAGAATAATCTAACCTTCGAGGAGTGACCAGCTGAAATCTCCTTTCCTGATTTTCGTCCCTCCTTCGAGAATCTTCCACGATCTGAGGGGATTTCCCTGATCGGCGATGATTTCGTGGGATACTCCGAGATTTTCTCCTTGATTCTTGCTCTTCCTCCACAGAACCCAATCTCATCCCGAAACTATTTATGACATCTTGCATAACATACAACTGTTCCATTAATGCCGAATTACTGATAAGAACGGGCGGCTGTCCATCGATGGCGGCCGGAGTTCCATGATGTCGCGGAGGAGCAGCATTATTTTCCGGAACATAAGCTTCGTGACGCGTTTGGTTATCTCCCAAGCTGTCATCAGAATCGTAACCATCTTCTTCTCGAGAACCTCTGCCATGATTGTGAGACATCTTTTCCTCCTAAGATGTAGATTTTGATTGGCTGCCCTCCTTCTAGCGCCAATTTGTTGACGGAGGAATTTGGGAACAACAAAATTCGAGGTACGTCGCCGGAAACAAGATCTGATGCGGTGGTTCTTTGTCGGAGAAAATGGTGGTGTGTGGTTGTTGAGCGTAATTGATGGCTGAGATTGATAGGGTTAGTGACGGCTATTTCGGAGCTCTCGACTTCCAACCCCTCAATCGGCCTACGTACCCCGGTATTTATAGGAGATCAAGCCATACGTAGTTCTTGGAGAGCAAGAAACCCAAACGGGCTTGGATTGTAGGTCCAGCATCCAGAATGTTCTACTATGAGGCCTAACCACAAAGGCCCAAGACTCATCCAAGATCTCAAGACTTCACGGATAAGGAAACTTCCCCCGTCGAGGACTAGTCCTTTCCGCTACCAGCTATTTCTTGATTTCAAAGATGCAGGTATACCCGTGGTTTACCCCAAGTGCAGAACGCATCCCTGTCCCCCGAATGAGAAGTACCCACCAGATAGCAGGACAGGTGATCCAGAGCTTTTGGGTGCAAAGTGCAGGATTACTCCGAAGTTCCCCAATGAGAGCGCGCCCATTGAATACAGGAACAGAGCTCCCAAAGCACACACCAGAAAGTCCCCATCTTTCCACCTTAGGGCGCGCCCTTAGTGTTTAAGAAGGGTCCTTATATCCAGGCAAACCCCTGGAGGCCTTCTGCGATGGACATCCCCCTCCTGAGATACGACAGGAGGGAATTCTTCAATAACTCCTGGAATCCCATCCTAATTAGAATCCCAAAATAAAATTCTTCAATGGCTCTTGGAAAATCAACTGTATCATCATTTTTAGCATTTAGGGCGCGCCCTCCTTATAGAGCAAGAGAGGGCGCGGCCCGACTTCTCTATTTCCGCCAAATCCCTAACCTAATCTAGAATTCCCCAAATTGAACCTGTATTTTGACCCGAATCCATCTTGGAATACCCGAACCGAATTTTGGCCATAACATATGTATTTAGAATAATGTGCTAAATAGTTTTACATTGTTAACAATTTGTAATTCATGATTTTGATTGTATCTTATGATTTTCAATTGAGAGTTTGAGATATCAAAATATCTATTATAGATTTATAGACTCATATATTAGTGTATTATTTTTAAATTAAATAATTATCATATTTAGAATAAAATTGTTAAGTAATCAATGAATAACATCGACAACCCAACACTGTAAAAAAAAATTTTCTATAGGCACGCCTAATAATGTAAACAAATCAATGTAATGTGCTAAGGATTGATGCCTAGAATTCAGTAAGTTGCAGAATTATTGGAGTTCGCCACGTACTGAATATTCTATTGGGAATTAACTCTGGGATAATCTCGACTGGGGATGATGATAACCTAAATCGTTTTCTATTTTTTTTGTTGATTTTATTGGACAATTAAAACACGAAACATACGAAACATATATATATATATTATCGAAATAAGAAGATAATCTATCCAAGTATAGTATATCATATAATAAAAATTTATAAAGTAGTACCTTAATCGAAATTGATATGATTTAGGCATGAGGAGATTTGATGCATACACTTAGTTTATCAAAATTGGCTAGGTCTGATGGGGAATAGTCAATAAGCGACTTAAATTTTCCTTAATGTTTAAATTGATATAATAATTATATTTTTTTAGTTTGTAAGAATTTTATTTTATATAAATTGTTTATTAGTTAGTCGTTAAAGTAAAAATTAGTAATTATTATGTTTAGTTAATTGATATGAAAAATTAAAAATCAACTGTTATTGAGTGTAACTTGAGTTGAGTTTAATCTTAGCTGAAACGCAGAATCAAGATCCAATAGAGAAATATGTTACATTAAGTTTAATTGGTCTAATTTAGTAGATTTTGATTGATGTTAAAATAATTCACAATTTTATGATTGGTTAACTAATATATGGTATATTCGGGTATCCTTAATTATAATAAATGATGTTCAAAAACCATTCATAGCTAAAAGATGTATAAACAAATATAATATATTGTTATGTGGATTTATAGAAATTAATATTTACGATTAGTAGAAATTTTTTTAAAATTAAAAATCATGTGATATACGAAGTTATTAAATCAAGATATTATTATATTTAAATTGAATTTAATCGTGATTAGTAAATTAGAATAAATATGGTGAATAATAAAAATTTGTACGTGAATGATTGATTTAAAGTTTAGAAGTAAATTCTGATTGCCTCTAAAATAATTTTAACTTTTTAATTGGTAATTTATTCACCAACCAATAATAATACTCTTCTAGCATATATTTAATAATTAAAGTATTTAAAAATGTATGTAGTATTCGTTTATATGAATTTACTAATTTTTTTATTAAAAAATTGTGAATAAAAATATTTTTGAGCCTTAAAAAAAATTGAGTCTTTCAAGATATGGATTTTATCCAAGCTATGTAAAATTTGATTCAAATCCGATTTTGTAGTGTTGCCTTATATGCATTTACTAATTAATTATGAATAAATATATTTTTGAACTTTTAAAAAAATCAAAATTTTGAAGGTATGGATTTTATCCATGTTATTTAAAATCTGATTTCAAATCCGATTTTTTCAGTATGGTTGTTCTAATTAATGAAATAAACTAATAATATTACAATCATAAATAACTTACTGATTACCTTTTCCAGCTAAAAGGTATATATTTTCTAACTAAAATATCTCATTTTCTCTTAAATAATAATTAACCAATTACCTTTTTCAGCTATTACCGTTTCTAACTTTTTTAACTAAAATATCTTTTTTCCAAAAATAAGGTCGTTCTAATTAATCAGATCTTGCAGTATTGGCTTATAGGCATTTATTAATTAATTTTATTAACAAATTATTATTATATTTTTTTTTTTGAACTTTTAAAAAAATAAAAATTTTGAAGGTATGGATTTATCCAAATTATTTAAAATCTGATTTAAAATTCGATTTTTTTAGATTTCTTAAAATATAAATTATGAATTATAAGAATTATTAACACACTATTAACCGATCAATCCTATTATATATATGTAACTTCTTGGTTTAATGTATTTGCAAGACCGTCAAGATCCTATAAGACATACATATAGTTAGTTAATTTTCTATCATAATATGTCAGATATCAACATAGATATAACCTTCAAGCTCATAAATATATTTGTTATATATGTCACTAATAGAGACTAAAATAATAAATTTTAATCAAATAAAAAAATTATATATATTATTCGGTAATATTCAAACTATTCCTAAGAAAAAATGCAGCCCATAAATTCTTTGACTCTTACTCTGCATCCCAATATCTGCATTAGCACGGTGCACTCCCAATATTAGATTTGAAGAAGGAAAATTGTCCTCGGCTTCTTTACATCCTACGCATCATTGTTCAATAAGTCTTCTATGAGTCAACTCTAAAGTATTATGAAAATAATAATAATAAATTATTAATAAATATATTTTTGATCTTTTAAAAAATCAAAATTTTGAAGGTATTGATGTTATCCAAGTTATTTAAAATATGATTTCAAATCCGATTTTTTCAGTATGGTTGTTCTAATTAATGAAATCAACTAATAATATTATAATCACAATTAACTTACCGATTACGTTTTTCAGCTAAAAGATATATATTTTCTAAATAAAATATCTCATTTTCTCCTAAATAATAACTAACCAATTACCTTTTTCAGCTATTACCTTTTCTAACTTTTTTAACTAAAATATCTTTTTTCCAAAAATATGATCGTTCTAGTTAGTCTGATCTTGTAGTATTGTCTTATATGCATTTATTAATTAATTTTATTAACAAATTATTAATAAATATTTTTTTTGAACTTTTAAAAAAGTCAAAATTTTGAAGGTATGGATTTTATCCAAATTATTTAAAATCTGATTTCAAATCCGATATTTTCAGATTTCTAGTTGAGTCAGATTATAATTTCTTAAAATCGATTACGATTGTACAATATATATTATGAAACTCAATTTATAATGTATGGTAATAGGATTGTGATTGACTTTATGGTTGATTAATGAATGATTATTATGAAATTTAATTTGAAATATATAATGGTATATCGTGATTGATTTCAAATTAAAATTGTGATTTTCTAGTAAATATTTTTTGATTTTAAAAATATGTATTTATGGATATATTTAATAAAACCATTATTGTATTTAAATTAAAATTGTTAACTAACGGTTAAAGAGGTAGGTTGATATTGTAAATAAGGAAAACTATTAATATAACATGTTCAGTCTATAATTTAGGAATTAGCTCTGATTGGTTCTAAAATAATTACTAATTTTTGATTGGCTAATTGTACATTAGTAGACTCAGGTATTATAATAAAGAATAGGTTTAGCCTTCTGAATCACATTAGTAGACTCAGGTATTATAATAAAGAATAGGATGTGTCTTCATCCTCTGTGGCAGAATAACATTAAAACCATCATTACAAGAAATCCCGGTATTCGTGATGTAAAAGTGTTAGAAAATGGAAAATTCAAGACATATTTTTAATATGTTCTTGATGAAATTTCCGGAAACTAACAAGTGGAGGTTGATCCTTGTAAAGAGGACTTAAACTTTCATGTTTGGATCTAAGACATTTTCTTAGTGTAATCCATAAATAAATTGAGTTGAAAGAAGAATTGATTATTAATTTAGTTTAACAGAAAATCAGACTTTATTTGTTACTGCTGTTGGATCAGTACTTGGTTTATTGGGCCTGATCAGACATCAGATCCTGAACAAAACCAAATACTGATGGGCATCAGATCCTGACGGACCAAAATCCTGATGGATCAGATCCTGATGATAACCAATCCTGCTGGATATCAGATCCTGACGATGATTAAATCATGATGCTGCTGTAACTGAAAAAATAAATACTGATGCAGTTAATGAAATTAAATCAGAATATTTTATTTCCTTTTATGGAGTATCAGTTACGTTTATTTTTGGTATTATATACACAATACAGAATAGAACGTTAACGGTATGAGATACGTACTAAGGAAAGAAAACCCTAGCTATCTTCTTTCTCTGCTTTCTCTCAATACATACAGATTATATACATAATTCTCAGGCGAACTGAGGTGCTGGTCGCTGTTGATCTTTCGTGTATCTGTGAACACATTGATCTGTTGCTGTTTTATCCTGGGAGCGATATTGCTGCAACCCATCACAACGTAAGTGGGGCAATAATCTCTTCAAGAACAGCCAAGTCTTCTTGAAGGGCTTGATGACTCAGCTGATTGTTTCTCTCTTGTTGTCTTTACGAAAGCTACTGTGAGAGATAAGTTATATCTTCTTTTCTTGTTATATTTCGGTCACTGATTATATTCTTGTTAATGCCTTCATGGTTTTTTTGTTAATTGGTTATATGCATGTTCTTGTTTTAATATATATCACTGCCTCATTGTTGCTGTAGTTTAATTATCTCCAACAATCTTGAAGAGATTATTTGTGTTATATATTATTAATTAACAAGATGGTTAACGAAACTGAATCTCCTGTTGTTCAGACTGGCTCTTGGTCTAGTGTTACTGTACCTACCATTGATTGGACCACGTACCGTTTTCCACAGCCTATTGATTTATTAGGAATGCCTGATAAATTCGGTAGGGGTGTTGGTTTTTCTTGTTGATAGAAAAAGATGAAACTGTGGCTTACGGTAAAGGGTCTATGGCCGGTGGTACAGTATGAGAAACCAGTTGTGGTTAAGGAAAAGGCTGAAACTGTTAAGGCTTATGCCATGTGGGAGGAGAAGGATGGGGTGGCTAGGGCTGCAATTCTGGCAGCTTTAGCGAACACTCTATTCTATGTTTATTCATCGGACTCCTACACTACTAAGCTCTTATGGGAGAAGCTTGACCAGACATATAATACTGACTCACAAGGGTTGGAAAAGTATTCTGTGGCTAGGTTCCTTGACTTTAAATTGGTGGATACTAAATCCATGACTGAGTAGGTGCATGAGTTTGAGACGTTGGTGCATGCTTTGAAGGAGTCCGGTATGGACCTTCCTGAGAAGTTTCAGGTTATGTCAGTAATTGAAAAGCTCCCAAAGTCTTGGGAAGAGTTTGCACTCTCCCTGAAAAGATAGAAAGGAGAGATTACTTGGACAAACCTTATGCTGGACATCTCTGTGCAGGAACAACACAAGTCCAAACAGGGACATGTGATGCCTGTTGAACATGCTAGGAGTTTGAAGGTGAATGTAGTGACTGTAGGACAGAAAAGAGAGAATGTCACTAAGAAGGAAAATGCTAAGTCTAATAAGGACAAGAACAAGGTTAAGAAACCAAAGGCAAACAAACCATGTTGGTCTTGTGGACAGGTTGGTCATTGGAGCAAGCACTGTTGTGAGAGCTAACACTGTGCTTGGAACCACTGGTGGGCCTGTGGTTAATATGGTTGTCAGTGAGGCTGTTGCTTCTGAAACTGACAATGGGTATGTGACCTACAACCCTTTACTTCTTTCTACTTATTCGTCTCATGAATGGTTGATTGATACTGGAGCTAATGTACATATTTGTACTGATATTACTCTGTTTGTATCTTATCAACGGACTCATGGAATGACTGTGACGATGGGGAATGCGAGTGCATCTCAAGTTCTTGGAATAGGAAACGTGGACCTGAAGTTTGCTTCTGGGCGTGTTCTATCCCTCACTATAGTGCATCATGTTCCTGATATTCGTAGAAATATAATAAGTGGAAGTTGTTTAGTTAAGGATGGATTTGAACTTTCTCTGAAGTGTAATAAAGTAGTTATTATACATACTGGTGTTTTTATTGGCAAAGGTTACTTGTCTGATGGATTGTTTTTGATAAATGTTGAGCCTGTTTTGGGTAGTTTTATTAATGATAATGTTGCTCCTTCTGTTAATTGTGTTGAATCATCTGATTTGTGGCACACACGTCCTGGTCACTTAAATTTTGGTGCTCTAAATAATATGATGAATTTAGAGTTGATTCCAAAATATGCCATTGATAATAAATCTAAATGTCAAATATGTGTGACAGCTAAACAAACTAGGAAACCCTTTCATAATGTGGTTAGGGATTCGAATGTGTTAGATTTAGTGCACACGGACATATGTGAATTTGGTGGTGTTTTGACCAAGGAACATAATAGATATTTCATTACCTTTATAGATGATTGTAGTAGATATTGTTATGTTTATTTGCTTAAACATAAAGATGAAGCACTAGAAAAATTCATTATGTTCAAAACTGAAGCTGAAACACAAACTGGTAAAGTACTTAAACGTTTGAGATCAAATAGAGGTGGTGAGTATACGAGTACCTCGTTTAATAAATTTTGCAAAAGCAATGGTATAGTTCATGAGGTAACTCCACCACACACACCTGAGTCTAATGGAGTGGCAGAACGAAAGAACATGACTTTTAAAGATATGATCAATAGTATGTTGATTAATTCAGGGTTGCCTAAGTACATGTGGGGGGAGGCTCTGAATACGGCTTGCCATATTCTGAACAGAGTTCCTCTGAAACATATGGACAAGACACCTTATGAATTATGGACAGAGAAAAGGACTAGTCTAAAGTATCTTCGTGTATGGAGGTGCCTTGTAAAGGTACTTGTCCCTGAACACAAGAGAAAGAAACTAGGGCCGAAAACTATTGATTGCATCTTTCTGGGCTATATTGAAACCACTACGGCTATGAGATTTTTAGTGTTAAAATCTAACATAGACGGTATAGTGGCTAACACTATAGTTGAATTTCGTGATGCAACATTCTTTGAGAATATGTTTCCTATGAAGACTGGTATACCTCAGGGTATTTCTGATGATGATCCCACTCGCACATCAAGTTCCATTCCTGAACATGTGGAAAAGATGACAAATGTAGGGGCAGATCCTAGTAGTAGCTCTACTCCTGATGAAGCAGAGGAACCCAGAAGGAGTAAGCGTGCAAAGGTAGTCAAGGATTTTGGAAGTGATTTTATCACTTACAATATCGAGGATGAACCTTTAACTTTCCAGCAAGCCATGGATTATTCAGAATCTAGGTACTGGAAAGGCGCGGCAAAAAGTGAAATTGACTCTATTGTTTATAACGGAACATGGGAGTTGGTTGATCTACCTCCTGGGTGTTCTACTATAGGATGTAATTGGGTCTTCAAAAGAAAGATGAACCCGGATGGCTCAATAGATAAGTATAAGGCTAGGCTAGTAGCTAAGGGTTTTAAGTAAAAGGAAGGCATTGATTACTTTGATATATACTCTCATGTTGCTAGAATGACAACAATTCGAATGCTTATAGCATTGGCTTCCGTACATGGTCTTATCATTCATCAAATGGATGTAAAGACAGCTTTTCTTCATGGTGAACTTGAAGAAGAGATTTATATGGATCAGCCTGGGGGATTTGTGGCTTCTGGAAATGAAAGGAAAGTATGTAAATTAATCAAGTCTATACATGGCTTAAAACAAGCTCCAAGAGACTGACATAAAAAGTTTGATGAAACTATTTTAGAATCAGAATTTGTAGTTAATGAAAGTGACAAGTGTGTCTATTACATGGTTAAAGGAAGTGAATGTATTATTGTGTGCCTATATATGGATGACATTTTATTGTTTGGAACCAATATTGAGATTATTAACGAGACAAAAGTGTTCTTGAAAAGGCACTTTGATATGAAGGATATGGGAGAGGCTAGTGTGATTCTTGGTATCAAGTTGACTCAGTCAACTGATGGAATAACCTTGTCACAATCTCATTATATAGAAAAAATCTATACTTGAGAAGTATGGTTATTCAAATTGTAGAATCGCGAGTACTCCGTATGATCCTAAAGTTGCCCTTATCAAGAATAGTTCAGGAATTCCTATGTCTCAGTTAAGGCACTCTCAGATTATTGGGAGTTTGCAGTATCTTGCTAATGGTACTAGGCCGGATATTTCATATTCAGTGTCTAAGTTAGCAAGATATACAAGTTATCCAAACAAGACTCATTAGGATGCTCTTGATAGAGTACTTAGATATATAAAAGGCACCATCTATCTTGGCTTGCATTACAGGAGGTTTCCTGGAGTGCTAGAGGGATATTGTGATGCAAGTTGGATAGCTAAGAAGTCTGGTTTCAATGGAGTGACTGGATACTTGTTTATCTTTGCGGGTGGAGCAGTGTCTTGGAAGTCTTCTAGACAGACTACTATAACTCGGTCTACTTTTGAGGCTGAGTTGTGTGCATTAGATGCCACGGGGTCAGAGGCTGAATGGTTACATGGAATTATGTCAGTATTACCTGTAGTAAACCGACCACTTCCTACTTTTGTTGTTCATTGTGATAGCCATACAACTATCGACAAGATTAACAACAAGAAGTATAATGTGAAAACAAAGAGACATATCCAAGTTAGACTGAAGTCTATAAGGGGTCTAATGACTGAAAGGATTATTGATGTTGAGTTTGTTGGAACTCAAGATAACCTAGCTGATCCTTTGACTAATGGACTTGAGCATGCTGTTGTCCTTAAGTCTAGGTTGGGGATGGGACTGATAGCCCGTAATGATTCATCTACAGCGGGAACCCAATACACATGAGAGGAGATCCCTCGAAAGTGTATTCAATGTGGTAATAACAAGTTGTAAGGGTGAATTGGTTGTACCTTTAACTACATATATTGATACACACGTATTTGAAGTCTATCCCCTGTAAACCTAAAAGGTACTGTAACTGCCAGAATAGCAAGAGTTATTTTGAACTCTGAATGAGGTCAAGTCATATGACGAGATGCTAGTAATATATCTCTGGGGATGCCCAGCTAAGCGAATGTAATTGTGTGGTCGCAATTAGTGGAAAGGGTTATTCTTTGAAGCATTCAACGAACAGGATCGAGACATGACCATTAACGTCTCAAAGCCGTAGATTAGTACCATAGCCTTTGACTTGTCGTCGTCTATGGAGTGTGGTTACACCAAACGGATAAAGATTCAAGGTGAAACATTCCATCTGTATCCGGTAGCCATCGAAGTAGGGGACTTAGGAGGGTTCAAACCCGGAAGGGTACCGACTCTGAAAAACAAGTCATGATGAGAACCGATATGCATTTCTGTATGGATTTGTGGGGGATTGTTAGAAAATGGAAAGTTCAAGGCATATTTTTAATATGTTCTTGATGTAATTTCCGGAAACTAACAAGTGGAGGTTGATCCTTGTAAAGAGGACTTAAACTTTCATGTTTGGATCTAAGACATTTTCTTAGTGTAATCCATAAATAAATTGAGTTGAAAGAAGAATTGATTATTGATTTATTTTAACAGAAAATCAGACTTTATTTGTTACTGCTGTTGGAGCAGTACTTGGTTTATTGGGCCTGATCAGACATCAGATCCTAAACATAACCAAATACTGATGGGCATCAGATCCTGACAGACCAAAATCCTGATGGATCAGATCCTGATGATGACCAATCCTGATGGACATCAGATCCTGACGATGGTTAAATCCTGATGCTGCTGTAAATGAAAAAATAAATACTGATGCAGTTAATAAAATTAAATCAGAATATTTTATTTCCTTTTATGGAGTATCAGTTACGTTTATTTTTGGTATTATATACACAATACAGAATAGGAGGTTAACGGTATGAGATATGTACTAAGGAAAGAAAACCCTAGCTATCTTCTTTCTCTGCCCTCTCTCAGTACATACAGATTATATACATAATTCTCAGGCAAACTGAGGTGCTGGTCGCTGTTGATCTTTGGTGTATTTGTGAACACATTGATCTGTTGCTGTTTTATCCTGGGAGCGATATTGCTGCAACCCATCACAACGTAAGTGGGGGTAATAATCTCTTCAAGAACAGCCAAGTCTTCTTGAAGGGCTTGATGACTCAGCTGATTGTTTCTCTCTTGTTATCTTTACGAAAGCTATTGTGAGAGATAAGTTATATCTTCTTTTCTTGTTATATTTCAGTCACCGATTATATTCTTGTTAATGCCTTCGTGATTTGTTTTGTTAATTGGTTATATGTCTGTTCTTGTTTTAATATATATCACTATCTCATTGTTGCTGTAGTTTAATTATCTCCAATAAAAAGTCCGCCAGCAAAGGTTAGATTTCGTAGTTAAATCAGATTATGACGGAAATCCCAACGGAAAAATTTTGTGGAAATAAATGTCGTAGGGAAGGCCTTGCCGATAGAAAATAAATTCCGTTGCCAACCTAGCAACGGACCTATAACAGCATGACAATGGGTTCTTGTTGAGATTGACCATGCTCAAACAACTCCTTGGCAACGAAATTCCGTCAACAATGACTCTACAACTCTACAACAGCTCCTTGGCAACAGAATTCCGTTGTTAAATGGCAACGACTCTACAACAGATCATACAACTCTTTGGCAACGGAATATGACTCTACAAAGATTTTCGTTTGCAGATTACCAACGCCTTTACTCCGTTGGTAATTAGCAGCAATGCAATTACACATCCTTACAATGGAATTTCGTATTTTCGCTTACGGCTTACCAACGCCTTTACTCCGTTGGCAAATAGATGCAATTACACATTTTTCTAAAATGCTATAAAATGTCTGTTATTCTGAAATTTAATCTAAATTAGCAATCACAAAATAGGATTTGATGAGATTTTTGGGACAATTATGCAGATGCGTTGAGATAGTGTGCGAGCTCTTAGGATCGAGTTAAACACAGTCTTTGATCTAGTATTAACAGTAACTCATCAAAGAAACTATATCAAATAGTCCATTAGGCCTCTTTTTGATTGATTAATGTAAAGTACTTGTAATCTGTTTAGCTTTTTTGTTGAGTAGCTTGCAGAACTTCTGGACTAAAAATATTATGCTAATAAGCAGCTATAGTCTTAATATTATACTAGCTTATAACTCGTGCGTTGCACGACACTTTTTTTAATATTTATAATTATTTTACTTTTTTTTAAATTTTATATGTTATTAATTTATATATCAAATTGTTGTTTAAAAATTGATATATATATATATATATATATATATATATAGGCCTTTGCTCCATACAGAACACTCTTATATAACAAACAACAAAAAACACCTTAGATCTATTAGATCCTTTGGCCCCGCCAGGGGCACCCAATACAAAAAGTTGTTATTTTTTACCCTCTATCAAGTCTGTAAAAAAAATTGAAAATTACTGTTCACTGATGACGTCACTGATGACGTCATCAATGAACAGTAAATTTTCAAATTTTTTTTGCTGGTTTGCTAGAGGGTAAAAAAATAACAACTTTTTGTATTGGGTGCTATGACGGAACTCTTAAATTATATTAGATATGAGGTGTTCTTTATTGTTTGTTATATAAGGTGTTTGCTATGGAGTGCAACTCATATATATATAAATATATATATATATATATATATATATATATAATATTTTACACGTTCGATTTAATATTTGTACTCTATCTTGAATTCTTAAAATTTGATTTGGACGATTACAACCCTCGTGACATTAACAAAATAATCTTTAAATTAGTGATGGTTTAATAATTTTTTTCAAATTAAATCTACGCAGAAACAAAAAAGAGAATAAATTGACAATTTTTTACATTGAAAATTCTATGTAATTTATGAATTCTACTTATATTTCATTTAGATTATCAAAATACCCTTGTAACTATTTAAAGATAGTTCTACTAACCAACAAATACAATTTTAATACTAAGTGTAAGAAAGATTTTGTCCAAAACTTTGATAATCGGTAGTTTGGTCCTCTTTACGACAAAGATCTTAAAATAAATTGATGAAAACCGTTTGATATGGGTAAAAAATAACCCTTAAAGACATAATTAATGTGACATTTATTGGCCCGTAAATATGGCCCGAAACCCTAGTTGGGCACTAAATTCGTAATTAATGGTCAGGCCCAAAAGAACGGCCCAAACTGGGGACGCCCGGTAAAAGCCTATCTCTAACATGGGTCTGATCCACAAACCAGGAACGTTCTAGAAACCAAAAACGTCCTAGAATATCCCCAGGATATTGTGTAGCCTCCAAGGCACCAAATTCGACATGGAAACTAATTCCTAAAAGGAAGGAGTCAGAACCTTCCTCAATTACGGTGACTTTTCCACCAAGTCTCCAAAACCTACTATAAATCTACGGCTTCCACAGCCTATATAAAGGGCCAGACCCCTCATCTCAGAACTACGTTTTTGGCTTGATTCTCTAATACAGAGATACGTGATTGAATTTAGACCTGAAAAAGTTACCCCAGTCTCCTCCTTTCCATCTAAGGATGAAAAATTCGTGCCTCCAGTTGTGGCAAGAATCAGCCACAGAAGAAGCGTCAATAATCATCCTAGATTTTATGCGGTGTTGGATGCTCACCCATCCTTTCCTGGTGATAGGGCTATTCTTAAAAGCAAATAGATGCCTAAACAACGGGATGCTAAGGCGGATGCCTCCTCTGATGCATTCAACCATGAAAATGAAGATGAACTTCCAGGAGTTGGGGTATAGTTGACAGGGGTTGATTTTAACCTCAGCTAATAACCTAACAAGCCAAGGGTGAATTGGAAACCTAAGGCCGGCATCAATGGCACCTTTGTACACAAACAAGTTCTCAGGATGCCAGTTACAAGTTCTGTCCCCTGGTGTGGGAATTCTAAGCTTCATCTCAGCAGGGAATTCATATTTGAGTAAGTTCCTGATATCTCCCGCATCCAAAGTACTAGGGAACATAAAAAAGTCGAATTCCGCGTTGTTCGAAAACACATCCCCGTGCTCATCTAAGAGCTCAGATAAAGATAATTGATAACGAGGAGGAAAGACCATACCTTTTCTGTTCTTGTCTTTGGTTCTCCTGTTAATCGCCTGAAGAAGGCCCTTGGAAGGAACTAAGGCGTTCTGACCACCCTCACTTGCCATTACAGCCTTGTCTGAAACTGAAAGAAGTGCTTGAAACTTGGGAGCTCCTCAGAGAGAAATTTTCTTTGAAAGAATAAGGAAATGTGAAGAATGACTTCAATCCACACTCTTTTATAAGAAAAATGATGACCCTCAATAGCAGGTCGTCTTTCCAACGACCCGCGTTTACAAGTTAAATAGCCGAAAATAGCAGGAAAAGGGCTCTGTGAACCCGGAATTGGGTCAAATAAACGATCTAATTCGTAAAAATATGTGAAAGAAACGAATGGAAATACAGGCAAGAGCAACAATATAATTAACAACCTCCCAGGTTGATTAATATATGCTTATCAAGCCTAAACAGATGATTAAGCTAAAAACCACGATTAAAGCCACTAAGCAGGATGATTAGCTAAAAGGCTAACATCTTTAAGGATATGAGAAGACCTACTCTAAAATATGGAGTGTGGGGTTTGAATCCCAGCACAAGATATAAGCCTAGATGGCCAACGAGGTTGATTGTCCTGAATCAAGCTGATTGCTTAAGCCTAAGGCCTGAGGCTAGCCTAAGGATGATTAGCTTAAGATAGGACAAGATCCTACAAACAAGGAAGGAGATGTGAAGACCTTAAGCTTAAAACCTAGGATGAGAAACTAACTACGATATCCTAGACTCGAAGTCAGGTGTTGAAAACAAGGGAAGTCCCCACATCTTTAAATAAAGAAGTAAAGACCCTCAACACAAGGGGGGCAAGGCTAAGGTTGTTTAAACACTCTATTATAGGTACATGAGAATGCCTGGAAGCCAAGGGAAATAGTTTAACCAAAGGTTATTCGATATCAAGAGTTCAAGAAAGGTTTAGACCCGGAAGGTCCTGAAAACCAAGAAGTAGGTTGTTTGAGGCCAAGGGTCATCAAACTAACCAAGGTATCACTAAATCCTTTCTAGGAACAAGGAAGGGAGTTTATGACAAGTTTTGATTTTGGTCAAAGTCAAAGTCAAAAGTCAAAGGTCAAAGTCAACTAGCCAAAAAATGGCCAAAATTCAAAAAAAAAAAATGTTGGGGGACCCAGCCGACCAGCCCTAGCCGACCAGGCACCATGGGCCGAATGGCCGACCAGGGTGAGCCGACCAGGCCACCTTGGTAGGGTGTTTGGAGGGCTTTCGGAGGACCTGTTTTTTAGGGTGTTTTCATGACCCTCCAGAACGCTCAAAAACGCTCCGTTTGAGCTCAAATTTGAGATTCAAGAACCTTGTGAGGTCCTCTACAAGCCTATACAGGTGGCCAAGTGTTTCCATGAAACTGGAAAGGTGTTATGATCATGTGCGAGACCTGGTCTGAAAATCAGCTGAAAATGGGGTATTTCGCCTCCAGAACGTTCAAAAATGCATGTTTTCATGTGATTCTTCTTCATACCAGGAGATTATAAGAATCCCCATCATATAAGCTCAACTTCAAAGTTTGGGTTTGGAGATGCCAGGGGTGTTCAGAAAACCAAGGATATTGAAAGACCCTGAAACACCTTCTAGGGGATAGTATTTCTTCCCTAGATGACTCAAAAATGAGAATCTTCACGTGATTCTTTTTGCAACCAGGAGGATATAAGAAGTTCTACTTAACTAACTTGACTCCAAAATTTGGGGTTAGGACTTCGCTAATCATAATTAGGGGGTGATTAGCCTCAATTATCAACGTTTAAGGACTTCCACTCAAGAATTAACCTATCCAAAGGTTAAAGGTGGATATCCTAATAGTAACTACATCAAGTATGAACTTGTTGGCCTAAATCAAGACCTTTATAACCCCGTTTAGGGTTGTTTAGCCCCGATTAGGGCCAAAATAGCGTCTTCTGCTCAAAAATTATCCCTTATCAAGGCTTATGAGCAGCGACCACCCGGCATTAACCCCAACTTAGATACGTTGAGGGGAATGAATCATTAATGAATCGATGATAAAGGATCCTATGCACGAATTGCACTTGGATTAGTGTCTACGAGCTCGAAACGGCACTAATCCTATTCCCGAAAGGCCCAGAAATCTTAAGAAAAAGGTTCGAGAGGCCAAGGAACGTTCTTGGGAGAGAATTTTAGTCGTTGTGAATGTGTAGGTCGCTCCACACTTCATTGTAAGACGATACCTTGGAAGGGCCGGTGTGACCTTAAACTTCTACGAAATCAAGTTTTCCTAGAAGTTGGGGGGCAAATGATATGGGTAAAAAATAACCCTTAAAGACATAATTAATGTGACATTTATTGGCCCGTAAATATGGCCCGAAACCCTAGTTGGGCACTAAATTCGTAATTAATGGTCAGGCCCAAAAGAACGGCACAAACTGGGGACGCCCGGTAAAAGCCTATCTCTAACATGGGTCTGATCCACAAACCAGGAACGTTCTAGAAACCAAAAACGTCCTAGAATATCCCCAGGATATTGTGTAGCCTCCAAGGCACCAAATTCGACATGGAAACTAATTCCTAAAAGGAAGGAGTCAGAACCTTCCTCAATTACGGTGACTTATCCACCAAGTCTCCAAAACCTATTATAAATCTAAGGCTTCCACAGCCTATATAAAGGGCCAGACCCCTCATCTCAGAACTACGTTTTTTGCTTGATTCTCTAATACAGAGATACGTAGGCATCTTGTGAGGACCCGAATTAGGTCACGATAACGCAAGCGCAGCCATTAAAGCAAGAAGCTCACGAACCCTAGCCGCCATTCGATAACCCTACTTTTTATTCCACAACACCGTTGGATCTAGAAAAAATATTTTATATTTTAATATGTTATAAACTAAAATTTGTATTTATATTGAAATACAAAAATGTATATGTCAATGATTTAAATCATATATAATTAGGGGTGAAAGCCCTGTATAACACTTTTTTAAAAAGCTGTGCCTAAAATGATAGTTGTCGAATTATTTGTCCAAAATGACTCATTTCACACGCATTTCCTGAAGGCGCATACACCCCCACGCATATATAGTATGCGCAAGCAGTGGCCACGCATATCTAAAATGCGTGTATCTTGTTTATTTGATATTTTCAGTTACATATCATAACAATATACGCATCCGATGGATGCGAGGAACAAGCCCACGCATGCACGAAATGCGTAAGTGCTGAATTTATTAATATTTTTTTAAAGGCTTGTTTCTCTCTCCTTTTACATGTTTTGCATCTGATGATCTGAAATATCCGTACATCACACATTGAACAACACGCTGCAGCATTCAATCCGCTAACCCTCTTCAATCCTAATTTTCTTATATTTACATGCATCTAAAACCCAAAATAAATATATATATTTTTTATTTAAAATAAATGAAATGTTAACTTAATTTTTTTTTGCTAAATATATATTTGCAAAAATTATATCTAAAACCCAAAATGAGTGTTGCTCCAAGGAGAACCCTTTAAAATGAGAACTATGAGAACTAAATAAAAAATTTTCATAAATCGCAACAGAATATAGCACATATGGTATGCAAACTGATCGTTGAGAGATGGAGAAAAATACAGTAAAGTCGGATTTCAAAAAAAGTTCGCCGATTAACGGGAAAACACAAATTAAAAAAAGGAGGAAATTAGGTGGAATTATGTATGTGAGGGTGTATTGGGTTAGTGTGTGGTACCCCTGGCGGGGCCGTTGGATTAGATTGAATGTGTGACTAAGGGTGTAATATGCGTAGTCTTCAATTTTTTTTTTTTTTGTAATGGAAAGTACAATACAACAGTTCAACATGCAAAAAAAAAAAATACGCATATACCACATGCGTAGGTATCTGTTTAGAATTGGCAGCTTTCCCGACAACCGGTAATTTGGGCATATGGGTACCCATTTTGAGTTATTTAGGTCATTTTCTCTCTAATTAGGTTGTCTACATTGAATAGCATTATCAATGTAGGACTTCTACATTGAAAAGGATTAATGTAAAAATTCGTAATTATATTTTCTCTTGAGATTCTGAGTATTATCATTTGAATAATAATTATTAAATCATCACTAAATTAAAGATAATTTTATGAGGTTCGCGCGGATTGTAAAATCATCCAAATCTGAATCCCAAATCCCAAGATAAAGCCCAAATATTAAATATGAATTTTTATTAATACTAATAATAAATAAATAAAATTCCATTCTAATACAAACTTTTTTAATTATATCCATTTCAGATTATAAATTTATTTTTAAAATTCAATTCTCATACAACCTTTATTAATAAGTGTAAGAGGAATTTTGTCCAAAATTTTGATAATCGGTAGTCTGGTCCTCCGTATAAAAATATAAAAATTGTTGAATCTAGCATAAAAAAATATTTTATATTTTAATATGTTATAAACTAAAAAGTGTATTTATATTGAAATACGAAAATGTATATATCAGTGATTTAAGTCATATATAATTAGGTTTTTTTACATTGAATAGCATTATCAATGTAGGACTTCCACATTGAATAAGATTAATGAAAAAAAATTCGTAATTATATTTTCTCTTAAGATTCTAAATATTTCCATTTGAATAATAAATATTAAATCATCACTAAATTAAAGATAATTTATGAGGTTCGCGTGGATTGTAAAATCATCCAATTTGATTTCTAGATCTCAAGATAATGTTCAAATAGTAAATATGAATTTTTTTTAATACTAATAAAAAAATAATTATAATTCAATTATAATACAACCTTTTTTAATTATATCATTTTCAGATTATAATTTTCTTTTTAAAATTTAATTCTAATACTACCTTTTTTAATTATATCCTCTTCATATTATAATTTTCTTTTTAAAATTCAATCCTTTTAGATTATAATTTTCATTTTAATGTGATCTAATCTTGATCGTCTATTTTAATCCAACGGATCATATGACTTTGGTTGTACCTGATATAAAATTAGCCAATATGTATTTTATGATTTGAAGAGAGAATATAATTATTTTGGGATTCCGGTGGAAAGGGGAACAAGCTATCTTTTTCTAGTGCTTTTTCAAGATGGCCTTCACCACAATATATGGGCTTCACCAAACACACCTCCATCCCAAAATGAAACTGCCCAATTTAATTTACACAATCAATATTTGATACACATTTAATTTTTAAATACATAATAAATATATATTTTGTAACTCCAGAATATATTCAATATAATATACTATATATTTGAATTTGAAAAATAAGTCAACTAACATCTCCCACTTGACTTGTTTATCAAATTCTTTTTACTCCCATGTTTCTCGGAGTGTCCAAAATTAAATATTCCTAAGTCTCATCAAACCAACGTGTTTAATAAATGTTTCCGCAGGAATGCCTTTTGTTAAAGGATATGCAATCATATCACTAGTAGGAATATATGTCACTTTCACTTTTTTCTTTTCAACTACAACATCATGAATATATATAGTGATATTGTATATCAATATGTTGTCCTCTCGAACTATTTGCACCATTATAAATTGTTAGTCACAGAGGCATGCCTGAATACATCTAATAACAAGCCTAATTGTTTGTAATGCTTTGCATTACTTACATGACCTCTTAACTGAGGGAACCTCTGGTTGTAGAGTTTCTACTTGTTTAGTACTTGTAATAGGCATCAATTTCTATCTGTGTAATTGTACTTAAAAGTCAGAGAATAATGCTTGAAAGAAGTTCTGAGGTTCATGCCTCAAGCTTGAAGAACAAGGCTGTCAAAATAAACAAAGTTAGAGTTTGGAGAATGAAAATTTGCCTAAGTACCATTTCGATAAGTATGTTTGTTATATTCGAGAAGTCTAGCATTCGAGAAGTCAGGGATTCGATATCTCAAAAGACACTATTCAATATCTCATTCGATATATCAGAGATTCGATACGTCTTTTACTCTATTCGAGAACTCAGGAAGTCAACAAGTCAAAGCATCATTTGAGTTCTCAGGAGTCAACAAGTCAAAGCTCATTCGATATCTCAAAGACTCAGAAAGCTATTCGATATCTCAGGGATTCGATAAGTTAAATGCTCCATTCGACAACTCAAGGATTCCTGAAGAAAAGAGCTATTCGAGAAGTGATTCGATATGTCAACTTTACAGTATTCGAGAACTCAGAGTTATCGATCAAGTCAATTCTAGTTCTCGAATCAAACACTTAGCCACTTCTCGAATACAATCTTGGGGACAAAATACTGAAGGAATTGTACAAGTCAGAAACCTGCAATAAGCCAAGGTGCTTTATGGACCACAAGCTGTAAAGTACTTTGGAAAGCCTACAAAGAAGCTTAGAGAGATGTACAAGAGACAAAGAGCTAAAGAAGTGGATCTGAGGAGAACCTCAAGAAGTCAAACCTGTAGCCGTTTGGATGCTTGCTCAAAAAGGATAGACATACGAGAAAGTAATTTATCCTGTAACTTTATTTGTAGTAAGCAGGTTGTGCTCATGTTCTATAAGGGCACAACCTCACTTCTTTAGAAGTTAAGTTTTTCACATACATTCTAAGAGTACATCTCTATGAGAAAAACGAAGCTGAGAATACTATCATTTGTATTCACAGGTTGTAGCAAATCTTTATCTAATAAAATATTAGATTAAAGTGATATCGTGTCTTGTGTTGTTTATTATCTACATTCGTATTTCTGCACACACATAACACATATCTTGTTACCTACTCCAAAACAGATTCAAGAACAAGAAAAGTTCAAGAATCCATTCACCCCCTCTGTATTCTTTTATGTGTTCAATATTCAACAAGTGGTATCAGAGCAGGCTGTTTATTCAAAAACAGAAAACGATCATGAATACACCAAAGACTACAGGAACGGTGAAGGTCCCTAAGTTCGACAAAGAGAACTACAACCTCTGGAAGATCAAAATGCAATTGTTCATCAAAGCTGCTAATCCTTTATATCCTGAGATACTCAAGAATGGGCCCTTTGTTCCATAACTAGAGATTCCTGAGAAGACTGTTGGAACTGTAACCATTCCAAGATCCTATGTGGCTAAAGAACCATCTAAATGGACAGAGATAGAAAAGGAGATGGTTGCCCTTGACAGTCGTCTCATGTTGTTGATCATAGATTATATGGAGATGTCAATGTTTGCTAACATTGCCTCTTGCAAAATAGCAAATGAGATGTGGGATCACATTGAGGTATTATGTGAAGGAACAGAGGAGGTCAGAGAGAACAAGAAACAAATACTGGTCACTCAGTATGAAGCTTTCATGGCACAGTCCAAGGAAAGCATTACTGACATGTTTGAGAGATTTCACAAGTTGGTGACTGAGCTACAAATGAATGGCAAGGTTTACAGTACTAAGGAGTTGAACATGAAGTTTCTATTATCTTCTCCAAACCACCTAGAGCAGAGGGTCATTTCTCTAAGGGAAAGATATTTGAACAAAGTCACATATGATGTGCTCTATGGGGTTTTAAAGACTCATGAGCTTGAGTTGCTTCAGAAAAGGGCTATCCAAGCCAACCATGGCAGAATGATAAACACATCATGTGCCTTGATTGTCAGCAAATCTGTTCAAGACCTAGAAACATCTACAAGTCAGCTGAGGATAGAAGAGATAGTAGAGGATGAAGAAAATGAAGTTGAAGTGACTGAACCTGTTGAGGAGAAGGAAGAAAGAGAGTTCTATACTCTTGAAGAGCTAGATGGCATGGAAAACACTTCATATGCTTTCATGGCCAGAAAGTTTCCAAACATCAGATTCAACCAACCCTTCAAACCTAGACCCCAAAACCATTCATTCAACAAGAGCAAGGCACCTGTGAAAGCAAACAAGAATAAATTCAAAACCAGCCATGTGGATAGGTCATCTGTAAGGTGTTATAGATGCAATGACCTAGGGCATTTTGCCAGTGAATGCAAGAAGCCTAAAAAGAAGGGTAAGGAGTTTCTAGAGCTTGAAGCTAAGTATGAAGCCCTTCTGAAAAAGCAAACACAAGGCAAGGCCTACATAGCTGAAGGGAAGTGTTGGGATGACTTTGATAGTGATGGAGAGGAGCAAGAATTCTGCAACTATGCCTTGATGGCTGATTCCAAGGATGAACAATCTCTATCTGACTCTCAGGTACCATCTCTCACTACCATAGATATGTCTGTTTCTGAGTATAAGTGCATGGTTGAACAACTGTCTATTGAAATGTTTAATATTCATACTAGTATGACTGCTGCTAATGAAGAGATTGCCAAACTGTCTTCTAAGAATGAATTGTTAAACAAGAAGAATGAGGAACTTGAGCTAACTGCTATGCAAGTAGATAACCTTAAGAAAGAAGTTGAATATTTGCAGAATAAGGTTATATGTGCTAGTCAGGTTGAGAAGGCTCTTAGGGATGAACTAGCTGAAAATGAATTCAAACTGAAAACCTTTAAGAACTCATTTAGTCTATTGCAGTCCTACCATGAGAAAAACCAAGCTAAACCCAAGGCTGCCATTGGACTTGACTATGGCACTCTTAAACAGAGGAAAGGCTATGCTATCATTGAAGATGACATAGTTGTTCGGGAGGAAGTGCCTCACATTTTGAAAAAGACTGAGTCTCCAATTTTTAAAGAACCAACATTTGAAATTGATGAGGATGCCTTACTCATTAAGCAAATGTTGAATGATGAGGATGAGGCATAGTCTAATGAACAACCAGCATCCTCTAAGAGTGAGAGTGTCAAGGCAAAAGCCAAGAAGCCTGTAGGAGGTAGACCTAGACCTGAGAAGTTTGTGAAGTTTGTTTCAGCTGGGAAAAATGAATCTGAGAAGAAAGTGGCTAATAAGAAACAAAACAGGAATGGCAAGCTAGGGATAAACAAGAATAATAAATATGCTTATGTGCCAAATGCCCCTAGGAAAGTTTGTCAAAACTGTTTTAGCAATAATCACTTAACTCATGCATGCAAGAAACCAACTGGTAGTGTAGCTAAGCCTTTATATGATTGCTCTGTGCCTTTTAGACATAGAGATTCACCTTTCTGTGATAAACTTGATTGTATACCATGCAACATGAATGTTATGACTAGCTATTTTAATTTGAGAAGACAATTCATGGATGGTTGCATCAGTCATAACATTCACACACATTACACAAGGCCAGAGTCTTCAAGTCCTCCTAGAGTTAGGAAGGTACCTCTGTCACCTAAGTCTAAGAATTTAGATTCTAAGACTTCTAACAGTGACAAGAAGACTAGTCCTAAGAAAGTTGATAAGCATGCTATTTTTGATAAATCTATTTCTAAGCCAAGTGGACCCAAACATGTTTGGGTACCAAAGAAGAAGTAATACCTTTGTGTTTGCAGGGCAAAGAAGTTGAGAAGAAGGTCATGTGGATTTTGGACAGTGGATGCTCAAATCACATGACTGGTGATATGGCCCTGCTATCACAATATGAGGAGAAGGCTGGCCCAATGGTTGCTTTTGGAGATGACAACATGGGTAACACATTGGGATATGGCAAGTTAAAAGTTGGTAATGTCATCATTGAAGATGTAGCACTAGTCAAGGGTCTCAAGCATAATCTGTTAAGTGTTGGTCAGTTTACTGATAGAGGATTCAAGGTAAATTTTGACAAAGATGAATGTTTGATCACCCACAAGAAGGCTGGTGATTTTGCTCTATCTGGAGTAAGAAAAGGAAGCCTGTTTGTAGCAAATATGGACTCTGCAAACAAGGACAAAGTTTGTTGCTTCTACTCAAAAGCATCAAATGAAGATTGTTGGCTATGACACAAGAAGTTATCACACCTGAACTTCAAGGCCATTAATTTTCTAGTCAAAAGAGAGTTAGTGAGAGGCATGCCCACACTTGAATTATGTCAAGAAGGAGTGTGTGAGGCTTGCCAAAAAGGAAAGATGAAAAGGTCAAGCCACAAGTCAAAGACAGTGACATCAATCACCAAGCCCCTGCAATTAATTCATATGGATTTGTTTGGGCCTGTCAATATTATGTCACTCTCAAGAAAGAAGTATGCCCTAGTGATGGTTGATGACTACACAAGGTATACATGGGTGGAATTTCTAGCATCAAAGGATGAGGCTCCACAAGTAATCATTGAGCACACAAAGAAAGTTGATAAGAAAACAAAAGCCAACAATGCAAGTGTGATTGCATTGAGAAGTGATAATGGAACAGAGTTCAGAAATGCCTTACTTGAAGCATTTTGCAAAGAGAATGGCATTTCTCAATAATTCTCTGCTCCAAGGACTCCACAACAAAATGGAGTAGTTGAGAGAAAGAATAGAACTCTAATTAAGGCTGCTAGAACAATGTTGCTTGATGCAAAGATGCATACATGTTTTTGGACTGAGGTTGTGAGCACTGCATGCTATATCCAGAACAGAACCCTCATCAACAAAAACATTGGAAAGACACCTTACAATTTGATAACTGGAAAGAAGCCTACTCTAAAGTATGTTCATACTTTTGGAAGCAAATGCTTTGTGTTGAAAGACAATTCAAAATATGTTGGGAAGTTTGATGCAAAGGCATTTAAAGGAATTTTTCTTGGCTATTCTATGGAGAGAATTTCATACAAAGTTTATGTCATCAGTCAAAAGAAAGTTATGGAAAGCACAGATGTGACATTTGATGACAGTAAACTACCGGGATTAGAAGAAGCCAATGATGAAAATAGAGATCCATTAAAGTTTGAAAATCTAGATGATTCTGATGAAGAGATTGAAACTGAAGTTGAGACTACAATTCAACAAACTCCAGTGAATGATGAAGCAAGAGAAGAATCTGTGCAAATCAACAGTGAAGAGACTAGCATCCAAGACACACCTGTGAATAGTAGCAACTTCACAGGGGGAGGAAATGAAAATGATCATGACTTGGATGATGAAGCAACATCAAGGTTGAGAAATCAAACTGAGCACTCAAGGAAATGGGATAGATCACACACTACAGAGCAAATTATTCGAGATCAAATGCAGGAGTGAGAACTAGAAGCGTAACTCAAAATGAGTGTCTCTATGGTTGCTTTCTATCTCAGAATGAGCCTAAGAAACTTAATGGTGCACTGTTGGATCCAGATTGGATTATTGCTATGCAAGAGGAGCTGAATCAATTTGAAAGAAACAAAGTATGGGAACTTGTGCCTGCACCAAAGAACAGAACCATTGTTGGAACAAAATGGGTTCTGAAGAATAAGATGGATGAAGATGGTGTAATAGTAAGAAACAAAGCAAGGTTGGTTGCAAAAGGATACTCTCAACAGGAAGGCATTGATTATGATGAGAAATTTGCTCCTGTTGCTAGATTGGAAGCCATCAGAATCTTCTTGGCATTTGCTGCTCATTCAAACTTTAAAGTTTATCAAATGGATGTCAAGAGTGCATTTCTGAATGGAGAGTTGGAAGAAGAAGTTTATGTGCAACAACCACCTAGGTTTGAGGATCCACATTTCCCAGAATTTGTCTACAGATTGCTTAAGGCATTGTATGGACTTAAGCAGGCTCCAAGGGCATGGTATGACACTTTATCTCAATTTCTTCTTGAAAATCAATTCACTAGAGGCACATTGGACAAGACACTATTTTACAAGAAGCATGGTGATGATATTATCCTAGTTCAGATCTATGTGGATGATATCATATTTGGCTCTACAAATGAGAAGCTGTGTGAGAAATTCTCTAAGCTCATGCAGAGCAGATATGAGATGAGCATGATGGGAGAGTTGACATTCTTTCTTGGGTTGCAAGTTAGTCAGAGGAAGGATGATATCTTTATCGGTCAAACCAAGTACATCAAGGATCTATTGAAGAAGTTTGACTTAGAAGACTGTTTACCTGCAAAGACTCCAATGGCCACTACCACCAAATTGGATGAAGATGCTAAAGGCAAGAAAGTAGATATCTCAGTCTAAAGAAGCATGGTTGGCTCTCTACTCTATCTCACTGCAAGTAGGCCAGACATCATGTTTGCTACATGCTTGTGTGCAAGGTTTCAATCAAATCCAAAAGAGTCACATTTGATTGCTTTAAAGAGGATGTTTAGATATCTGAAGGGCACTCCAAACTTTGGTTTATGGTATCCTAAGGACACAGGGTTCAGTCTGGTTGGTTATTTTGATGCTGATTATGCTGGATGCAGAGTGGATAGGAAAAGCACCTCAGGTAGCTGCCAGTTTCTTAGACAAAGATTAATCTCTTGGTACAGCAAGAAACAACAATCTGTGTCAACTTCCACAACTGAGGCTGAATATATAGCTGCTGGAAGTTGCTGTGCTCAAGTGCTTTGGATTAGAAATCAACTTAGAGATTATGGACTTGTGTTGGAAAGAATTCCAATCATGTGTGACAACACAAGTGCAATCTCTATAGTTTCTAATCCTGTCAATCATTCTAGGACAAAGCACATTGACATCAGATATCATTTCATTAGGGAGCATACAACTAATGGAACCATTGAGTTGCATTATGTCCCTACACAGTTAGTTGATATATTCACTAAGCCATTGGATGAAGTTGGTTAGTGAGATTGGAATGCTGAATTCTTCAGAATCTGGCTAAGTGAAAATATCAACTAGATTGTTACAGTAGTAAACACTTACTTTATCTAAATTCTCAATATTTTTGAAGTAAGTGTTGGCTGAAATATGATTTATAAATATTTCAAATCTGTTGCGTATGTTGAAAAATCATATTATGTCAACTTGAAATTTCTATGAAATTTTGAGAAAATCACTATTTAATTTGTTAGAATATTCTTCATAGAATATGTCTGGTGAATTTTAAATGATAGTGAAAATTGAATTTTTATGAGTGAAAAGAATATTTCGATAAGTCAGACTTCTCTAATGATTCACTGCTCGACATCTCTAACAAGTCTCCTTGGAGCACTCTCGAGTTCTCGAATAGAGTCTTTTAGATATATCGAATGGAGGTATTCTTGATTTCTCGGACATGGTAATTGAGTTCTCTAATGACTGAGTTCTCGAATACTTTATTTGAGTTCTCGAATCATTTGAAAAGGCTGAATTCTCGCTGAATTTCAACCGATTTTGGATTTTTGTCTAAAAACTTTAATTCACTCATAAAAATATATTTTATTTAATTTAGAATTATTTCTAAGTTAAATAACTGCCAGATGTGAGTTACACCCTGCTTGAGTTGTCGAATAAGCCTTTCTTGACTTATCGAATAGTTGATTTCTACTTCTCGAATGCCTGACTTGTCGATACAAAACATACATCTAATCGACAATTCAAGTACTTCATACTTATACAATTTTACAACTATTCATTTCATTTCATTCGATTTCTCAAGCATCTAAAGTTCCAAAACCTCTGAAAACCCTAACTTCAAAAGCTAAATTTCTTCTTCGAACTTCATTCTCTTCTTTCTTTTCTCTGTATCCATGGCAACTGTGAAATTCAACACCAACTTCATCGCTCTCTCAATTGATGTCGAAGCTCCAAATGCTAACTACAAGTGCTTTGTAAAATGGATGTCTGAATCATATATCAAAGGAGCACTTACGGCCAACCCAACTCTGTATCTAGACATTCTAGAACAGTTTTGGAACACTGCAATTACTGAAACCGTTGCTCTTGAAGATGGCAGTCTGGGCTATGTCATAAACTTCAAAGTTCTGGGTAAAGAGTTTAACATCACCTCTGAGGACATGAGTAAAGCCTTGGGTCTTCACCAGAATGAATACAACAAACTAGTAACAGATGACCAACTGGTGGAATCTTTGCCCTAATAAAGTACTCAGACACCATCAAAGTTGGAACCCTGAAAAGGGCGCATCTGAGGAAAGAGTGGAGCTATGTGTTTGCTACACTCCTGCACGTATTCAGTGGAAGGAAATCCAGCTATGACCAACTGAGTGCACCTGTTCAACAGATAGGGTACTCCTTGGCCTTTGACAGAAGGATAGATGTTGGAAAGCTCATAATGCAGGAGCTCTATGGAAAACTTGGTAAGAACACAACCAAGAGAGGTAATGATATCTTCTTTCCCAGATTCATTCAGTCAGTACTTAATTATTTAGATAAGAATTTGGCTAATTTACCTGGTTTAGATAAAACTAGAATTGGCTACCCTAGGTCCATGACCAAACTTATTTTTGGTAATTTGGATACTAGAAATGATGTGGATGTTAGGCTTGTAATAACCCCTCATATGCAGAGGTTATTTAAGTCTTACCCCCACAACATGCCAACATTTGCCTCTAAATCTGAGTTAGCCAGGCCCAAGAAAGTAGAACAAAATGCTAACCCAAGGCCTGCTAACCAATCCCCTCAACCAAACACTCTACCAAACATAGAGCCACCTGCATCATCCTCTCAACAGGGTGGTGTAAGTAAAAAGGAGAAGAAGAAGAAGAGAAAACAGATTGAATCTGAACCCTTGAATATCTTGACAGAAGCAGCATTGGCTGTAGAATTAGGTCTAGAGAGTGAGGAACCTGAGTCACCCTTACAGAGACCAAAGAAGAAGATATCCAAAGCCACCTCTTATGTCATACAAATGGCTGAAGTTGTAAAATCAGGGGCAAACAGCTCACTAGATGTATCCTCTCAACATGGTGCATCGATAGAATCAAGCATCCTCCCCAATGCACTTACCTATACTGAGTCAGCACAAGGGAGTGATAAGGCTGGCAAAACACTGAGTGGAGAGCACATCACACTTGAAACTCTCTCTATTCTTCAGGGGGAGTTGCCAAAATCAAATCTACAAGACACTTCTCTTCCAGAATCTACATCTCCTATTTCTTTGAAGCCTGCAACTCAAGCAATTGAGGAGCAAGGCATTGATCACCAAGAATTTTCTTCTCTTGGTGAGCCAATGGACTCAAGTGACTTAGTGCATGACACTTTGCTCACCACCCAGGAACCACATTTAGATTGTGAGGGAATGCAAGCTGGGGCATATCCTAATGACACCATCACAAACACAGAGGATTCACTAGTTTTCACTAGAGACTCTGTGCCTGTGTCAACTACTATTGTAAGTCATCCCACTTTTGTGAAGACAACAGTAGTAGAGTCATTCCATCCGGTTACAAAAGTTGCATCTGTAATTGAGGAGTCTAGCTTGCCTAGCTCTACCTCTGACTTCATGTCACAATGGCTGAAGCCTGTGCAACATGACAGTGCTTCAGGATCAGGGTCTGTTCCACCACAATTGACGGTTGAAGCACTTCAAAGCTTAGTTATGGATCAGATTCCTGAGTTTGTCAAGATTGCACAACATCTAGTTACCTCAAACATGCCAAATCCTTAATATGAAGCCATTCTGCTATACCATAAGCAGATGTGGAGATGCAAAAGGAGAAAATAGCAAATGAGGCTGAAAGAGATGGTAATGTAGATGCTTGACTGTATGGGAAATATGACATTCCTCTTTCAGATGGTCTTCAGTACATCAGAGAAGAGTACATCACTTCACTAGGGTCCAATGCCAAGTCTCTCACCCCTAGTGATGTGTATGAAGCAATGAATGATACCTACAAGGGAATTCTAAAGGCTGCACACTATCTTGGTAAGGGCTTCAAGACAGAAGTTAATGAAGTGTGTGCAGCCACAATCAAAGAGGTGCAGGTAATAAAAAGGGCCTTTGATGCCAAATTCCCTCAACTGGACACTGTTCTCAAGGATATTCAACTCTGCAAGTCTGAATGGATCAAAATGCACTACACCATAAAACGGCTATTGCGACCATATTTTTGATGGTTTGTCGAAAAACGTTGCTATTGAGAAACCACATAACACAAACTACAACGGCTTTGAAAAACATTGCAATAGCATTGAAAAAATTCAAGAGAGTTGAAAACATTTTGTCTATTGCAACAGTTTTCTTAAATTGTTGCAGTAAATTTGACTTTTGGGCCCAAAAAATTGGCAGGCTTGTAAATGTCTCCTAAATTTTGAGAGCGGGATTTCCTTAATACTTTTGCCAGGCTTCCAAAATTAACAAAAGAAAAAAGAAAAGGGGAAACATAACACACAACACCACACAGACTCAACACACAAACACACACACAGACTAAACCCAGATCTGAAGAAGCTCGAATACTCAAGCTCGAAGAGAGAAATTCAAGCTCGAATACTCAAGCTCGAAGAAGATTAAGGCTCGAAGAAGGTAAACCATCGATCCTCTTCCCTCAAATTGATTACAAATCGAGCATGCATGTTCCTCCTTGTTCTTTGTTTAATTTTGAATTGAAGATTAAGGCTCACATCTTCGTTATTCTTCTTTAATTGTTCTTTTTTGTGTGTTCTTAATTAGGGTTTTAATGTTTCTTATGTTAATTCGAAATATGTAATTGGGTATTTATCTTTGTTTATAGGGTTTATCTTTGTTCTTAAAATGTTTATTATGTTCTTAAGTATGTTCTTTGATAATTTTTCTTTTTTTGTAAAGAAATTTGTAATTGGGACTTGTCCATTTTGCTGCTCAGTAAATTAAAATAATTATGCTATATTTTTCTTTATGTTAAATTTGGAATTTTACTTGAATTTTGCTCTCTTTTGTTTAGCCCTGATGTTATATTTATGCTCGATCTGTTCTGTTTTGATAATCCTTGTTCTGTTTTTGCTTGTCTGTGTAGAAAATAGGTTAGTGACTTACAAATATGACGTGGGTTTCACTTTCAAAGTATAGTGAGGCTTATAGTAATGGGGTGATGGATTTTGTTCGAAACGGATTTGAATTTTACCATAGGAGATGAACTTAAATGCCCCTGCAAAGATTGTAGTTATCGTTTCTGGTTCTCTGAAGAATATGTGTATGATCATCTGATAGCTAATGGTCCGTGTCCATCATTTAGTAATTGGATATATGAAGTGTCAACCCCGAAGTTTAGAAAGCCTAATGATGACAGGGACTGCGAGGGGGTATGGGTCTAGGTGATGATTTTGGTCTAATAATTAACAATGAAGGTAGAGTTAGAAATGGAATGAGTAATGATGCAAAAGATTTGCACAAGGTTATTGAAGAAGGGAAACAGCCTCTGTATCCCGGGTCTGAAAAATGTACTCGTTTAGGTTTTATCATCAAACTTTACCTACTGAAGTGCACTCATGGTTTTTCCGAGTCTGCCTTTAGGGATATTCTAGAGTTGTTAAAGGAGGTATTTCCCAATATAAATCTGCCTTCTTCTTTTAATGTTGCCAAAAACATTATTAGAGATTTAGGCCTTGATTATCAGAAAATACATGCTTGTCCGAACAACTGCATGTTATATTGGGCTGAAAATAAAAATGAAATCGAGTGCAAATTTTGTGGAGTTTCAAGATGGAAAGTTCACAAAAAAGATACTAATGCATCTACTTCTAATAACTTCCAAGAAAAATCTAAAATTCCTGCAAAAGTGTTGAGATACTTCCCATTGAAACTGAGGCTGCAACATTTGTTCATGTGTAAAGAGTATTCTGAACTCATGATCTGGCATGCAGTTGGACGGATAAAAGATGGGAAGTTAAGACACCCGGCCGATGCAGAAGCTTGGAAGTCAATGGATGCTAGTCATCCATTTTTTGTAGAAGAAACCCGAAATGTTAAGTTAGGCTTAGCGGCAGATGGTTTTAATCCTTACAGAGCAATGAATATAAGTCACAGCACTTGGCCCGTTGTTCTAGTCAATTATAATCTTCCTCCTTGGTTGATTATGAAACCTGAAAATTTAATTCTTTCAATCCTAATCCCTGGACCTGGAAACCCTGGTAACGACATAGATGTATATATGCAGCCACTTATTGCTGAGTTAAAAGAATTATGGGAAGTAGGTTTAGAAACCTTCGATGGCTTTTCTACCAAAACATTTATGTTACACGCGAGTCTCCACTGGACCATCAGTGATTTTCCAGGGTATGCAGTCTTATCGGGTCGGAGCACCAGGGGTAAATTAGCTTATCCCAACTGCCACTACTGTACTTCTTCATCATACTTAAAGCATAGTCGAAAAATTTGCTATATGAATCACAGAAAATTCCTTCCCCAGGACCACAAGCTTAGGTTCGATACTAGAAGATTTGATGGTAAGGTTGAAACAGATGTTCCTCCAACTCCATTATCTGGAATGGATGTTGAAGAACTATTGCACGGGTATGAGAATTGTTTTGGGAAGCGAAATGCGAAGAAAAGGAAAAGGGAGACAGATTGTCCGTTTAAGAAGAAGTCCATTTTTTTTCAATTACCATATTGGAGGGATAATTTAGTTAGGCACAATCTCGATGTCATGCATATAGAGAAAAACATTTATGATAAAATATTAGGGACTCCATTGAATATTGGTGGGGAAGATGAAAGATAATCTCAACGCTCGAAAAGATTTGCAAGAAATGGGTATTAGGAAGGTTCTTCACCCAGTTAAAATTGGTGATACCAATCAGTACGAAATCAGGGCAGCAAATTTTGACATGACGAAAGAGGAAAAAGAAAACTTTTGTTCAATTTTCAAGAATGCTAAACTGCCACATGGAACTGCATCTAATATTAGTCGTTGTGTGTAAATTGATGAAAGAAAGATATTTTGGTATAAAAGTCATGATGCACACTTTATTCTCCAATATTTACTACAATTCGCTGCTGTAAAGACCTTAAAACCAGAGGTTGCAATACCTTTAGTCAAACTGGGTGCATTTTTCAGGGGGATATGTGGAAAAGTGATTGCGTTGGAAGATGTTAAGAAGTTGCAAGAAGAAGTTATTGAAATACTCTGTCAATTAGAAATTAACTTTCCACCAGCATTTTTTGACATCATGGTTCACCTGCCAGTTCACTTGTGTAAGGAGGTTGAGTTTGGAGGACCAGTGCACCTTAAATGGATGTTTGGAATTGAGCGATATCTGTGTAAATTGAAGTCATATGTCCATAATAGGAGTAAACCAGAAGGGTCCATAGCCGAAGGGTACTTGGCGGAAGAATGCCTGACATTTTGTTCTAGATTTCTAAATACCAATACCAACAAAACTAAGCCTAATGAGAATATAAATGTCAGATGCCCCATCGGATTGAAAAGAAACAAAGATGGAAATGATGTACAATTGGCAGAAAAAGTTTGGATCAATGCTCATCGATATGTACTATTCAACTGTGGAAACGCCGTAGTTGAAAAGCTGATTCAGTAAGTTAGTATTCCTATTCCTAGTATTTTTTTTAAAAATAAACAGAGTAGATTAAACTAGTATTATTCAACAATTATAACATTTTTATGGTGTATTGCAGAGAACATCGTACTTTATTCGATAATGATCATATTAAGTCAAAAAGGTACAAAACGGAAAGAACACATACACAAGAATTTCAGAATTGGTTCAAGGATGAGCTCGAAAGAAGAAGGGAAACATCACTGGAATTATTAAGTTTGGCAAAAGGGCCTCAACGAGCAGCTAAAAAATTCTGTGGCTATGTGGTAAACGGATTCAGATTTCATACAAAGAAAAGGGATGCCAAGTGTACTACACAAAATAGCGGTGTCATGTTGCAAGCCCTAACCACCAGTTTTGCGAGTTCAAAAGATCAAAACCCGACAGTTGGGGATGTTACTTATTATAGAGCAATTGAAGAAATTATTGAAGTAGATTATTGGGGAGCACTTATGGTAGTTTTGTTCAAGTGTTGTTGGTACCAAAAGGATAATGATTGTTATGGGCTCACACGTGTCAATTTCAGTTAAACTTATAGCAAGGATGATCCATTTGTTCTAGCTACACAAGTACAACAAGTGTTTTACGTTCAATATTATACTGAAAATAATTTGTATTTTGTTGTTAAGAAACTGCCTATGGAGTACAATGATATAGCTGAGAGGACTGCTGTACTTGAAGATGTTTGTGGACCTACTATGCAAGATGCAGAAGTCCACTTTGAATTGCAAAACCAAACTGATGATGTCAGTTGGTCTAGGGATGACATGCCGAATGAACAAGTTTCTGTCTCGTCTTCTGGAGAGGAAAAAGATGATAAAATCTGTGAATGAATGGAGCTTGCTGTTTTATTTTAATTATGTCAATTCCAAATTGCATGTTTTTCTTTTTCTTGTAATCGATCCAGTGGATTCTTGGCCTACTAGTAACTTATTTTATATTCTTGCTTGCTTGTAATTTAACGAATTCCATTAGACCGTGTTTCTTTTGCTTGTAATCGATCCAGTGGATGCTTGCTTGCTTGATCTCAATTTGATAGTGTTTCATGTTTCTGACTTGTTTTAATTCCATTCTTCTTTAGTATTATCTGCGGACTAATGAATTTACATGTTTCTATTATTATCAGGATATGGAAGAAAAGGCATTTGTTCTCAGGTTCTACCACAAGGGAGAGTTTCAAAAAACTAAGTATTCATGCGGAACATGTACCAAAATTCGTGAACCCGTAGACAATGACAAACTCTCTTATACGGTACTTATGGAGCATGTGAAAGATGATGTTGGATACACTGAAATTGGTGGACTTTATGTGAAAAAAGGAGGAGGGGGCTGGAAAATAATCTCTAATGATGCAGATGTGGCTGGTCTTGTAAATGGGTTAAAAGACGGTTCTTTCATGGATATCTACATTGACACTGTAGTTGACAAAGATATTGAGCCTGCAAATGAGATGCAGCCTCATGTTATCGTAAGACCAAGGACACATTACTTTGAAGGTAAAATGTAGTAGACTAGATTTCTTGTGTATTGCGAATGAATTTGAGTAATAATTTTTTATTTCGTAATGTTGTAGGTCCTGATTTTCAACTAAAAAGAAAGTTTGTGACAATTCAAGATCTTAAACAATAGCAAATCCATAAGAAGAAGTCGGCAATTGAAGCCCAGAATGAAAAGGTACATGATACAGGTGGTGCTACAAACAAGAAAAAGGCAAGTGAAAACAACAAAAATGTCGGTGATCAGAATGCCATTCGAAAGGAGAAAACAATTCCAACTGTAAAAGAGAATGAAAATACAAGTGGCGTGGTAATTTTTTTATTTAAGTTTGTTAATGTTGTTATCATATTGTATGATTTCTATTTTATTATTGCAATATTTTTGATTAGTGTGTTATTTGCCACTTTAATTTAGGGGAAGATTGCAGATTATGAAGCGAATAGACGAAAGAGAATGGAAGAAAACAGGCAACAAGCTGCAATAATGAAACTGAAGGAGAAGGCAGATGAGCTTAGTAATGCTGCTCCAAAATCCAAAAAACCAAGAAAAAAAGTGTTTATAGAGGATACGATTTTGCAGTTTGATAGGGAGTATGTTCCTGGACATGATAGTCTAAGTGAAGAAGAAGATGTATATTTAGTTCCTCAGGTATGACCTAATTTAAAAATTAATAGTTCAAATAAAATCTGATCTGGAAATTGTAGCATATATAATCAGTTTAATTTTGTTTATTTAGCCCAAAAAGAAAGTTTTGAAGGTCAAGGATGTTATCAGACCAAGAACCCGATCATGTTCAGTAAATAATGCTCCAAAAAGAACAGAGGCGTGTAAATTTTTATACATCTCAATTTTCATGAGAAATTCCCTTTTGCTTTAGTTGTATATTTTAACTTAGTTTCATATGTATATTTTTTGTAAGGTGACTGGGGAGACAGCACCTCCCCCATTAGTACTACCACCTCCCCCTCCCCTACCTGTTGATCGTACACAAATACTCAGGGTTCCTACCAATGAAGGAATCGGTTCGATGGGGGCATACATAGAAATGCAAAAGCGCAAAAAAAAATATGGAAGAGCAACAAAAGCATGTCAATGATGTGGGTAACTATGAAGTTCATGACAGTAGCCACATACCTGCAGGTGGCAGTGTTTTTGAAAAAGGTTTATTTCCATATATTTGTATAGGTATTTAACTTACTTTGTAAGAGTAATGGTTACGTATACTGTTTTGTGTCTACTTTCATAGGTGAAACTAGTACCAAAAGTAAAAAGCGCAGAGGACCTACAAAGATGAATCATGTCTTCACAAGGAAACTCGATGAAAGGCCAGTGGTTGCCTTAAATAATGAGTTCCAGCCTGTTTCAAAGAATAGTGCCGTAGTTACTGAATTGAGCAATTTCTTACGGATGATAGCTAGGCTATACATCCCGCTTGATTACGTTAACTGGTCTAGAGTTCCACCAGAAGAAAAATGGGGTGGTGGGAATATGTTAAGGTAAAAAGCACTACATTTTTTTTGATTTATTTGATTTATTTGATTTGCACAATTATTTAGTTGATTGTTTGATAACTGTCCCACTGTGAAATTACTTAGTTTAAGCACTATACTGTACATTTTATATAAGTAATGAATATTCTAATTTACTTGTTCAGACAAAGTATATTATTCCTGAGGAAGGTAAAGATTGGGTATTGAGGACACTTGATGATAATTGGCGGGTATACAAAAGTCGCGTCAAGAGCAAACACTATAATAAATACAAGAATAATGAGGAAAGGATAAGAAACAAGCCTGCAACCATTCCATTTGAACAGTTCAAGGTGTTGATGAAGTACTGGAGTGATGAGGCAATCCAGAAGAAAGCTTCAAAATATCTAGCAAATCGGAAAAAGGTGATTGATATTCATAATGCTGGTCGTACCAGTTTTGCTCAGATTCGTAGTAAAATGGTATGATCTTTTATTTTATAAATTGATTTTATTACGCGTACTCTATTTCATTTCTTAACGAATGCTCACTTTAATTATTTTATTTCATGTTAGAAAAATGTTAAGTCGGCTGATGCAAAAGAAACAAAGTCTCGGGTTTACCCAAAAACCCGCAAGAATAAGGTAACAAATAGCATTTTTTACCTTTTCTAACCATTTTTTTGGCAATTTGCCTTTTTGGGATTATGTCATTAGTATTTACAAACTAATCAATTTGTGAACATTTTGTAGGCAAAACAAAAAGGTGAAAATCAGGAACAATCAGATGAGGATGAACAAATTGTTGAGCTTGATCTTGCAGCTCATGGACCAAATTGGCTTGTTGGTAGAATTGGCTGAACAAGCAAAATGAAGAATACTTTGCGAAAAAATGTGAACATAGATTCTTCAGAATTAACCAAGATGAGAGAAGAATTAGCCGTTGAAATGGAGGAAAAGATGAATAAGAAACTGAGCAAGATCTTTGAAAAACTGGGTGAAATGAATCCCACTTTGAACATCAATGTAGAAGATTTGTGTGCTGCAAGTTCTGTTGATGAGGTTGATGCAGAGGAAGTTGGAGATGCGGATGTCGATGGATCAGATGAGGGCGATGGATCAGATGAGGGCAATGGATCAGACGAGGGCAATGGATCAGATGTGGGGAATGGAGATGATGCAGATGATGAAGATGAAGATGACGACGACGACGAATGAGTCGTTTCTGTCACTATGTTTAAATTATATGTTAACAGTTGGTAGACTCCATGTACCTTCTGTTTAAATTTGCGCATGACTGTTTCGTAGCTATTTGTATGCGCCTTAGTCGTTTTAATTTTGCTTTTGATGTCGTTACATGGGCTGCTTTTGAATTGTTGGTCATAGCCCTGTAATGGTACACTTGGATATTTGGCATTAAGTTGCCCTGGTTTATGAAATGCAAATGATGCTTGGATTGTGGCTATAAATGGCCTGGTTTACTGTATTTTCAGCATGTTCCTACCAATTTTTTTTTGAAACAATGTTACAATAGGGTCAAAATACGTTGCATTAATCTATAAAAAATCATTGCAATTGGTCTGAAAAATGTTGCCTTTAAGTGTCAATAAATTACCTTCTTATGCTACTGCAATAGTTTTTAATTGTTGCTATAGAGTCTAAAATGTTGCTACTGAAAGTTATTGCAATGATTTAATTATGTTGCTGTATGGTATATAAAACGTTGCTAAATTGACCTATTGCAAGGCAACCGGATGCAGCGCCCAAATTTTGCAAATTTGTTGCCATAGACTCTACTGCAACGAATATAGGCCTTAAGGCAATGTTTTCCTGTCGTTGCAATAGCCGTTTTATTGTGTAGTGATGGACAACTAAATGCTATTGGTTCAAGGGTCTGTCAAAAGTATGGCTACTCACATGGAAAAATTGTCAACTCAAACAACAGAAGCCAATGTAGCCCTTAGAGTTCTTTTTGCCAACCAATATGGTGATAAATTGGTGACTGATGTTCCTCTCCATGACATGACCAAGCATGAGGTGCAGAGACTCAAGGATCAATCTCTCTCTGGTTTCAAGGCCACTGAGTTATTCACCAAGGTGGATACTCTTGAAAAGGAGGTGGTCTCTCTCAAACAATCAAATGCTCATCTTACAGACACAGTTGCCACCCTCTCTGAGCAGTTGGACACTCAAGCCACCACCACAGCTAATGCCCTTCTTCACCAACAATAGATGTTGTCTGCAATGATGAAGCACATGGGGCTCTCTCTTCCTGATGAATCTGCCAATCCCACCTCTTCCAACCCAAAGGCCACTACTCCAGCCTCTGTGCCTGACAACAAGCCTAAGGGGGAGAAGAGGACCTTAAGGAACTCAAAATCTAAGGGGGAGAAACCTAAAGAGGAGAGACCTAAGGAGATAGGCATTACCATAACTGAGGGTGGTCATCCAAGAACTTCAAAAGCTACCCATGTTCCAGGCAAAGGGAAAGCCAAAATTGATGAACCTCCAACTACTCTGCCAGTTGTTACTTATCCACCTGTGCACTCACTACTCCAAGTGGCCAACAGCAAACCATCACTACTACTGTAGTTGCAGGGAGTATGCCATCTAACAAACCTCCATCCTCCAAGACTGTAAATGCCAAGCCTGTAGAAGTAAAGGTAGTTACTGAGGCCAAGATACAAGAAGTTGCAAAGTCTAATGTCTACCATGATGATGCATTCTTGGAGTTTCTGAAAGTCTCTAGAGAACAGGCTGGTGACACTCAACTTTATCTGAGGAGTTTGAAGGAGCAGATTGACTACCTCACTGTGGTGTCTAAGAGAGTTGACAGTGTGTGGTTCAAAGAGATAGTGATGGTGGTAAGGTCCAAGATATGGAATCTAACCTACAAGACTCTTCAGGCCCTAAAATTCTATGAGGTAAATGAGTTGATCAACTTGATTAAGAAGAGGAATGAGAATAAGAACAACGAGAGTCTATATGATGACCTGAGGAATGAGCAACCCTCAAGACTGCCTGAAGTGATTACAAATCCTAGAACTATCATCTATCAATTTAGAACAAGAATTGATGAGATCAAGCAACTGGTCATCCCCAAGCATCTTATTCCTCAGAACCATAGTCTCATCATTGCCATCATTGAAAAACTATCTAAAAAGCAAGGAGTCAGGACTGCTGAAGAGTTGGAAGCAATAAATATTCTCAAAACTTTCATTGCAACTGGCATTGTTCCAGAAATGGCCAAAATCAGGAGGAATAAGGATGATGAAGATGAAGACAAGAGTGATGGGAGGAGAAGTCATCACAGGAGTGATAAAGGTGATGAAGATAAGAAAAAAAAGAAAGATGGCAAGGACAATAAAGGTGATGATGACCAAGGCAAGGTCTATGAAAGGAAAAGTGGAAACAGCAAGCCTTAGGCATTGCTAACTGTAATCTCACCATAACACAAGACTTTAAGTCTAGGGTGAATACAGTTAGTAGTGACCTACCAAAATCTACACCCATGGCCTCTACAGCTGTTTTGCCACCTCAAGAAGAGAATAAGACACAAATCAAGAAACCATCTGTATGTTTCCAAAAGCAAACTGCTAATGGTATACTACAGTGGTCTGCAAGCAAAGGTATTAAGTTTATGCCAAGCACTGGAGTGAAAAAGGTTAAATTCAAGCATGCTGCAAAAAGAGTGAAGTTACCTAAGTCAAGGGCCCTAACTATCTATCCAGGACTGAAACTCCAACCACTAGATGAAGACTTTGATGAAGACCAACTGCAATATCTAAGAGCTCAAAGAATTTACTATGCTGCCATTGTGAATGACTGTCTAGAGATCAAATATACTGATGGAAGGGAGAAGAAATTCAAACAAGGGTAGTGTCAAAATTGGGGCAAGTTGTATGACATAGAAAGAATTATTGCACTATTGGATGCTAATGACAAAGTGGAGAGGGTATGGAAGCTGGAGTTAGTTGAGTTTGTAAAGATGAAGAGAGATCATGCAGAGAAAATCAGAAAAGGGTGCTTTGAGAAATGGATAGAAAGGGAGAAGGAAATTGATAGACTGGAAGTTAAAGCAGAAAAGCTAAGGGCTAAGGGATTGTGTAGAGTTCAACTCAATCCCTATATGGTGAAGTATAGGAGGAAAAATGGAGACCATGTCAATATAAGAATGAACCTACTCAATCACTATCCTACCAACATTCTGAAACCAGTACTTGAAGATTTCAAGAACTCTATTCTGCTTGAAGAATTGGATGCTATGGTAGAAATCATAAGAGCTATGGATGAGAATGCAAGGAAGGAAAAAGAAAGAAAACAGAAGGCATATGATGATCTACAAGCCAGAGCTATGGAGAAGTAATCAAATGAGAATGGCTAGTATTTCACCATATTGTGTAAGATTACTCACCTTGTAGTTCTATTCATGTTCTTAATCAAATTTCATATATGTACTTTCAGAGTTCTATCTTTATGTATGTTAGGCTTGTTATCAGACATGAAATTATGACTAAGGGTCTTACTCACAATTTGGGGGAGATTGTTAGTCACAGAGGCATGCCTGAATACATCTAATAACAAGGATAATTGTTTGTAATGCATTGCATTACTTACATGACCTCTTAACTGATGAAATCTCTGGTTGTAGAGTTTCAACTTGTTTAGTACTTGTAATAGGCATCAATTTCTATCTGTGTAATTGTACTTAAAAGTCGGAGAAAAATGCTTGAAAGAAGTTCCAAGGTTCATGCCTCAAGCTTGAAGAACAAGGCTGTCAAAATAAACACAGTTAGAGTTTGGAGAATGAAAATTTGCCTAAGTACCATTTCGATAAGTATGTTTGTTATATTCGAGAAGTCTAGCATTCGAGAAGTCAGGGATTCGATATCTCAAAAGACACTATTCGATATCTCATTCGATATATCAGAGATTCGATATGTCTTTTACTCTATTCGAGAACTCAGGAAGTCAACAAGTCAAAGCATAATTCAAGTTCTCTAGGAGTCAACAAGTCAAAGCTCATTCGATATCTCAAAGACTCAGAAAGCTATTCGATATCTCAGGGATTCGATAAGTTAAATGCTCCATTCGACAACTCAAGGATTCCTGAAGAAAAGAGCTATTCGAGAAGTGATTCGATATATCAACTTTACAGTATTCGAGAACTCAGAGTTATCGATCAAGTTAATTCTAGTTCTCGAATCAAACACTTAGCCACTTCTCGAATACAATCTTGGGGACAAAATACTGAAGGAAATGTACAAGTCAGAAACCTGCAATAAGCCAAGGTGCTTTATGGACCACAAGCTGTAAAGTACTTTGGAAAGCCTACAAAGAAGCTTAGAGAGATGTACAAGAGACAAAGAGCTAAAGAAGTGGATCTGAGCAGAACCTCAAGAAGTCAAACCTGTAGCCGTTTGGATGCTTGCTCAAAAAGGATAGACATACGAGAAAGTAATTTATCCTATAACCTTATTTGTAGTAAGCAGGTTGTGCTCATGTCCTATAAGGGCACAACCTCACTTCTTTAGAAGTTAAGTTTTTCACATACATTCTAAGAGTACATCTCTCTGAGAAAAATGAAGCTGAGAATACTATCATTTGTATTCACAGGTTGTAGCAAATCTTTATCTAATAAAATATTAGATTAAAGTGATATCGTGTCTTATGTTGTTTATCATCTACATTCGTATTTCTGCACACACATAACACATATCTTGTTACATAGTCCAAAACATATTCAAGAACAAGAAAAGTTCAAGAATCCATTCACCCCCCTCTGTATTTTTTTATGTGTTCAATATTCAACATAAATCAAATCAATAGCCAAGGTATTGTCACAATAAATCTCTATTGACCCATCTATTAGATTTAGATTTAACTCAAGTAAAAATCATCTTATCCAAACAGCATGAGTAGCAGCCATGCTACAAGCTACATATTCAGCTTCTTGTGTGTATCTTGCAACACATCCCTATTTCTTACTTCCCTAACTTACAGCGGCTCCACCAAATATAAACAGGTGTCCTGAAGTCGACTTTCCATCATCTTTATCACCTCCGAGATCTTAATCGGAATAACTAATAATTTCAGGCTTCTTTGCCTGATATACCAATTTGTGGTGCAACGTACCCTTCAAATACTTCATTATCCTCTTCACAGCCTCTTAATGGGCTTGATTAGGATTGCTTTGGTATCTACCTACTAGACTTACTGGATATGCCAAGTCAGGTCGAGTACACAACATTGCATACATTAAACTTCCGACAGCTTGCGCATATGGTACATTCAGTGGTTCTTGTCCCTGTTCTGAATTTTTACTATGTGTTAACCGTTTCCCCATTACCAATAGGGTTGGTGCCAGACTATAATTCTGCATCCCAAAGCGATTAAGCACTTTATGTAGATACCTTTCTTGATTCAAACTCAATGTTCTATTCTTTCTATCTCTTATAATCTGGATACCAAGAACATATGAAGCTTCACCCATATCTTTCATCTCAAATTTACTACTAAGCTCCAACTTGATATTATTCAACATATCTTTGTCATTTCCCGCTAATAATATATCATCCACATATACTGATAATATTGCAAACGAACTCCCACTTTTCAAAGTATACACACAATTGTCTAATTTATTCTTGACAAAACAAAGTTGAACTACAACCTCATGAAATTTGAGATTCTAATCTTTAGATGCTTGCCCTTGTCCATATATTGAATTTCTTAACTTGTAGAATTTGTCTTCTTGTCCTTCAACCTGAAATCCTTCAGGTTGATCCATGTATATATCCTCTTTTAACTCCCCGTTAAGAAAAGCTGTCTTTACATCCATTTGGTAAAGTTCTAAATCAAGACAAGCTACCAAGGCCAATATAATTCTTATTGACGCAAACTTTTCCACAGGAGAATACGTCTCCTGGTAATCTATTCCCGGTTTTTGTGTAAAACCTTTTGCAACTAGACGAGCTTTAAATTTATCAATAGACCCATCAGCCTTATATTTCCGTTTCAAAATCCATTTACAACCTATGGATTTTCTATCTTTAGGTAGATCACACAACTCCCACACTTGATTCTTTTGTATTGACTCTATCTCATCTTTCATGGCTTCCATCTATAATTCAGATTCTCGCGATCTCATCGCTTCTAAATAAGTAGTGGGATCACTAGGATCTCTTATATCCATATCTACCGAAAAGCAAGATGCTTCACTATTATATACATAATAGTCATTCATCCACTCAGGTGGAGCTCTTGATCTTTTATTTCCAACCATGTCAATTGGTTCATTACCAACATTTTGATCTGATTCACTATTTTGAGTTGGATCTTGTTCCATATGTGTACCAATATTTTCTGGAGGAACCTCATCAACAATATTTAGAGGGCGTGTGTCATCCACCACATTTTCTTGTTCCTCAGAATTTTCTATGAAAATAGCATCTCTACTTTCAATTATTCCCAATTCCTTGTTATAAAACTTATAACCCTTAGAATTTTCAGGGTAACCGATAAAATTGCACTTCACTGTTCTGAAGTCTAATTTATCTCTATTCTGAGACGGAATCATTACATGTGCAATGCATCCCCATTTTCTCATAAGACCCAAATCCGATTTTCTTCCATTCCATATTTCATAAGGTGTCAACTCAACTGACTTTGTGGGAATTCTATTCAATATATGATTTGCAGTAAGTAATGCATCTCCCCAAAAACTTTTAGAAAATCCAGAATGTGACAATAAACAACTTACAACATTTAATAATGTTCTATTTTTTCTTTCCGCCACACCATTCTGCTGTGGTGTATAAGACATAGTCATGTGTCTTATTATTCCTTTCTCTCTACAATAATCATCAAATTCAATGGATCTATATTCTCCACCTCTATCGGTTCTCAACACTTTTATGTCAGTTCTAAGTTGTTTCTCAACCTCAATTTAATATCTCCTAAAACACTCAAATGCTTCAGATTTTCTTGGTATAAGATACACTTGAGCATATTTGGAGTAATCATCTATAAATGTAATAAAATATTCTTTATTACAATATGTTTTACAACTCAACGGGCCACATATATCCGAGTGTACCAAATCCAAAAGTTGTTTAGTGTTTCTACTAAATCACGCAAGCGCACGTGGTCACAAGTAATATATGAATAATATGAGTTCGATCCCACAGAGATTGGTTTTGGTTTTATTTAGTAGAATAATGCACCAATGTATGATTATACTTCACTGCTTAGACAAATAACAAATTGGGGTTTTGTTTAACTAATTAGCTACTATGCAGATTAACAATATTACGAATTAACTAATTACAAGAATTAAGTATCGAATTACTTATATGCAAAAAAACATGGGATCCTAACTTCATTAATTATTTCGCCTAGATCTGACACTTTTAATCACTGCATGCAACGGTTTTGATATCTGATCGGACAACACGAAATAAGTACACGCTACCTATCAGTGTACGGATACCAAACTACCCATACATCGACAAAAGAGATAGAAGATGAATAGACACCAATTATGCTTAGACCCTATATGTCTATAGAATTTGAAAACATAACGGTTGAGGAGCAAGTTATCCAATTTGATCACATAGGGCAATATAAATATTTTCATCTTTCACTACAAATTACGATGTCAAAACATGCATAATCCTATGCTAGCATGGCAAGTTCTAAACCTCAAGATCCACTTTCACTTCACAAGAGATTAACAGATTAGATGTTCGCGACGCATCTAACAATTAAGCATAACCATACGAGGATATCAGTTATACGTCACACACAGATCTTTAAGCATCAACATACTAAACTACATAATTAAATCCGTTAGAATCCCATGACAACGATTAGTTCATAATTGAACTGCTCGTCACCATGGGAATTGATGAAAACATGATAATAAACAAGATATGAAAGAACGTTGTAATAATATTAAAAGAACAAAGTTAAGAAAACAAATCTAGAATTTAAAATAACGCCTGAGAAAGAATACAAAAGATATAGTAGATCTAGATCCGTTGCTTGTCACGAGCTTGAATCTTTCTCCACTTTCCGCCGTTACAAATCTACGTTCCGATTACAACGTTACGATGTGTTTAAATAGGTTTAAGAAGCCTTGATACACAAGAAACTACCTTATAAAACTAATAGAATTTGACTTGGTACAGGAAACTGCCAAAAATACGTTTACAACTCGAATTAGGGCAAAACGGTCAAATTTCAGCAAAACTGGCCGGGCTAGGGCATACCTGCACAGTCAATGCCTGTCCAAGGGCGCAGTCTGCACACCTAGGGCGCACTCTGCCCATTAGATTTCTGGAAAATTCCTGTTTTCTGCTGTTTCGCTTCGTTTTGACTCCAAACGCTTCCGTTCTTTTTGCATTAGCTTCCTTCTTCAACTCTCTATCTAAAGGATCACTATGGTGGTCTTTAACAAGACTCCATTCTTCACTCAAAAGCTCCAATACAATTCTAAAATCGACGAAAACATAAACCCTAATCGACAAACTTATAATCCTGCACACTTAAGCAAAATACATCAAAACTACAACAAACTTGAGTCCAAGACAATCAATTTAAGCCGATATGGAACATTCCAAGTGGATATAAAATCCACTTATCACACCCCCAAACTTAAACCGATGTTTGTCCTCAAGCATAAACAACTAAACGCTACCTAATTAGTACCACTTCCGTAGTTGATCACGGTTGCATTTGGCATATGCAACAAGCCCTTTAAACCCCTAGGCAACCCTAGTGGACGAGTAAGGTCTCGTGAGGGCCTATAGTGAATGTACCCACAAAATCCATCTAACTAAACGATGCAAAAACAATGCAATGCATGAATGCAACTAATATGAAAATGCAACGATCCCCTTTAGATTCACCAAAACCAACCAACAAGCAAATATCTCAAAGAATGCAATACATCCAAATAGAGGTCGACTAAGTCCCCCGCATATTAACAATACATGAACAGAAACGTGCATGTGTGCGATGCTCATCATATATACTCCTAAAACTAGATCAAAAATCATACATGCTCTTCGTCAAGACAATCACAAGTTTATAAACAGAATAGACTGTAGACACTTCATAAACTAGGAACACCTCTATCCTTATCTGAGTTAGCCAGAAATTCATGCTTTATTACTACACTACGACACATAATAATATACAAGCATGCTTATTTAATCGTGCAATGGATGAGACCCCAAAAGGATTATACAATAATACCCATGTAGCGAGCGTTAGGTTAGTGGATCCCAGACTATAAAAGCCTTAGGTCACTAGGCACAAAGTCCCCGCGAACTTAATTACTCGAGTATTAAAGAGCTCACCCTGGTTAATTTGCATTTATTTTGACTCTTTTTTTTCTTTTTTTTTTCTTTTTTTCACAACTAAATTGGAATGAGTGCGTTTCGTTCCATCTCATCCAACCCTAGACTACTCATATACATGAGCCGGCTACTAGCCATTTTGACACATAACAACTAGCATGAAATCCCTAGTTTCCCCCAAACTTAGATTTTAGTGCTCCAGTTTTATTAAGGGAATAATGAAAATTCTAAATATAATCAAGTGATTAAATCTCAAACTACCAAACAAGCATAATTTCAACCTAGCCAAAAAGTAACCTAATGAGACTTGTGTAAAAATTTTGTTTCCATAACATGCAAGTCAATTCCTAGGAACTATAAATCAACCCTCTATTCATCAATACCACAGTCAATAAAACATCTACCAACTAATCAGAATTAGCTCGTCCTAAGGGATCAGGAAATATGCATGCTATGAAAATGCAACTAGAATGAACTCACATAGTAAACAAAAACAGAATAATAGAATGTCCTATACGAAACAAACATGCAAAATATACACAAACTATGAATGAATTACACTAAACATGCAAAACATGATTTCCTATATGAATACAATGACATACTAATACAACATACAACACTACTTATCCCCCAAACCACCCTCAAACTTGAAAGATTCAATGTCCGCATTGAATGGAAGTAAATACGAGGGATAGTAGAAAACATACCTACTCATCAGAATCGTCACCCTCCTCAGGTGAATCAGGTGGTGGATACTGCGTACGAGCTCCATAAACTGGCCACTGAACTGTAATTCCCGTGGACTAAAAAGCTGTGCTCAAAGCTGTTGTCATATCCTCAGCATACTCCCTATTACTCGCGTGCATCGCATCAATATGCCTGTTAAGGCGCCGGAAGTGAGTATCAAGTGCTGACATGTCCACCATACCCTGCTGTGGACCAACTCTCGGAACCTGTGGCGGAGCGCCCGCTCCCTGACCACCAGCACCACCAACCAGATATCCTAAACCCCTAGGATGCGGAATGCTGCCCGACCAATCTGCCATCCTACCAATAGAAGCATCATCAATCGGTGCCAAAGCCGTCTGCTTAGGTTCATCTTCAAACCATCTTACTCCCACAGTATCACATAACCCCGCGATAATAGACCCATGAGGCATGCTGGCTGACGAAGGACCTCCCATAAACCGAAGAATACTCTGATTAATAACATAACCAAGGTCAACATACTCACCCCTGAGAATACCCCAAAGTAGAATAGCACTGTCGACCGTCACATCAACAGTGTGTGAGGAAGGCAAGATACTCGAACAGAAGGAAACGTAGTACGCTCAGTAGTACCCGACCTTACTTTCCAGACTGTACCTGGAACATGCAGCTCAGCTATCAAAGCATCCAAGTCAACATCGTCCCTCATCTTGCGAGACCAATCCTCAACACCCCTACGCTTAGGTTGAGGACTAAGGAGAGTACGAATGGCACGAGGCGAATAATTAACTGTCATCCCCCGAACCACTGTATAGTTATTCCTCTTAACCTTTGCGTTAGCATAAAATTCCCGAACAACATTCAACGGGACCGTATTAGCATACTCACAGAAATATCCTCATCCCCTCTCCTGAATCATCTGAACCATCTCAATCGGCCTAGAGGGCAAGAACAACCTCTCCCGAAGAACACTCTTACTCGACAACCTAGCAAATTCTGCTTCGGCTGCGGGAGATACACACCATCTCTCCCCCAGAATTTGAATCCTCATCCGAAGATGGACGAGTGCCACTACTACTACCCGTCAACCGTTGCCTTTTAGGAGCCATAGAAATCAAGAATAGTCCAACAACAATAACACAAACTCCACAAAGTTTGAATTCCAATACGTAGCAAAAACACAAATTCGTAAGAATAACAAGAAAAGTTTAGATCAATACCCAACGAATCGAAGAGGTGTAGATGCTTGAAATCCGCAAAAATTCGAACTAGGCCTCCTTTGATGCTTGAAATCGATGAAGTGATAAAGGTTGAATTTTTAGAATAGGGTAGATGTGTTTATATAGGGGTGTAGGTATATAGAAGGAATTGGAATGGGTTTGGGAATAGGTTTTAGAGATTTTGTAGGATTAGGAGAAGTTTTAGGGATTAGAATTGATATGGGGTTGAATTAGGGTAGAAGGTTATGAAAAAAACTGATTTAGGATAGGAAAATATAGGATTTTAGGGAAAATTTTCGACTGGCAGTAGGGGGTGCGTAGCCTGCGCGGTTGGGGCGCAGTCTGTGCAGTAAGTTACTGTTCGAGGGCGAAGTCTGCGCAATGGGGGGCGCAGTCTGCACGGCAACATTCTGGAATTTTTTTTTTGAAAACAAATCTACAACAAGTAGTATTCACACTCGGGTTGCCTCCCAAGAAGCGCTTCTTTTACGTCATTAGCTTGACGTTCTTCTTCCGAATCAAGTAGATGCCAAAACGGCGAAAACCTTCTCACGCTGAAATGAACCGCCATAGTAGGGATGGGCATTCACCCCGGCCCGCCCGATTCCGATCCGTTCCCCGCACCGAACGGGGCGGGGAATCGGGGATTTTTTTGGGTACGGGTCGGGGAGCGGGGATAATTTTCAAAAAAAACCGGGGAGCGGGCCGGGGCCGGGATTTTATGTCTCCCCGGCCCGATCCCCGACCCCCGCCCCGATTTTCTTCATCCAACCCGAATTTCAATTCCCGAATCGATTTCACCACATTATAATATATATAATCATATATATTAATAATCATATATATTAGTTACTGATTTGTAATGTTTAGATTTCAAAAAGAAATTTTAAGAGGTAACATATATGCTTGTGAATCTGAAGATATAGTTATTATGCGATTAATGGTGATGAAAAAACGTGGTAACGTAACATCTAATCTAGCTTTAATTGCTAATTTCATAATATATCACAAGAAAAAATTATTTCAAACTCACTAGTTAGTGTCTAAAATTATTTAAGATATTATTTTTTGTTTAAAATGAAATTCCCCGATTCCCCGCGGGGATCCCCGTTACCCGTGTGGGCCGGGGACGGGGAATAAAAAACAATCCCCGACGGGGAGCGGGCCGGGGACGGGGATTGGGTTTGAATTCGGGGATGGGGGCGGGGATAGCACTCCCCGGCCCCGAAGTGCCCCGATGCCCATCCCTACGCCATAGTAATGCTTCAACTGATGTCCATTCACCTTAAAAGCATGATCCGGTGTTGTTTCGAAAATTTCAACAGCTCCATGTGAAAACACCGTCTTAACAATAAATGGACCCGACCATCTCGATTTGAGTTTTCCCGGAAAAAGTTTGAGGCGAGAATTAAATAGCAACACCTGTTGACCTGGCAAGAATGCTTTTGGTACCAACCTTTTATCATGCCACCTCTTGACTTTCTCCTTATACATTTTGTTATTTTCGTAAGCTTGCTCACGAAATTCCTCAAGTTCATTCAATTGAAGCAACCGTTTCTCACCCGCAGCCTTGATATCCAAGTTCAAATTCTTCAACGCCCAATATTCCTTGTGCTCTAATTCTGCAGGTAATTGACATGCTTTCCTATAAACAACTGAAACGGAGACATACCTAGGGGTGTCTTATAAGCTGTCCTGTAAGCCCATACAGCTTCATCCAACTTCAATGACCCATCCTTACGAGACGGATTCACCACTTTTTCTAAAATTCGCTTGATCTCCCTGTTAGAAACTTCAGCTTGACCATTCATTTGAGGGTGATAGGCTGTAGCAATACGATGCATCACATTATACTTTGCCATCAATGAAGTAAACTGGCGATTGCAGAAGTGAGTTCCCTCATCACTTATTATAGCACGTGGTGTTCCGAAACGCGTGAAAATTTGCTTATGCAAGAAATTCAATACCACCTTAGCATCGTTGGTTGGTAAGGCTTTCACTTCAACCCATTTAGACAAGTAATCCATAGCTAGCAAGATGTACTGATTATTGCACGATGAAACAAACGGTCCCATGAAGTCAATACCCCACACATCAAATATCTCTACCTCAAGAAGCATGTTCAATGGCATCTCATTCCTCTTAGATATATTACCAACCCTTTGATAGCGATCACAATTCATCACAAACCGATGAGCATCCTTAAATAAAGTAGGCCAATAGAAACCTGCCTGTAGCACTCGAGCTGCTATCTTTTCACCACCATAATGGCCACCATAGATGGTTGAGTGGCAATCTCGCAAGACACTCTCCGTCTCACTATACGGAATACATCGCCTGATCATCTGATCTGCTCCTTGTCTAAACAGAAATGGATTATCCCAACGGTACCACTTGACATCATGTAGAAATTTCTTCCTTTGAGCACTAGAAAGATCTGGAGGAATAACATTACTCACCAAATAGTTCACGAAATCTGCAAACCATGGTTCTTCACCTTGCACTCCAAAAAGTTGCTCATCTGGAAAAGATTCATTAATAAGAGTTGCATCACGTGAATCTTTACTGTGGTCCTCCAAACGAGATAAATGATCCGCTACTTGATTTTCTGTTCCTTTCCGATCTTTGATCTCCAAATCAAATTCTTGCAATAGAAGCACCCAACGAATCAACCTAGGCTTGAATCCTTCTTCGAAATAAGATACCGAATAGCTACATGATCTGTATACACAATCACCTTTGTTCCAAGCAAGTAAGATTTGAATTTATCGAAGGCATATACAACTGCCAACAACTCCTTTTCCGTAATAGTGTAGTTTAGCTGTGCATCATTGAGGGTTTTACTAGCATAGTAAACCACATGAAAAACTTTATCCTTCCTTTGGCCTAGCACAGCTCCTACTGCGTAGTCACTCGCATCACACATGAGTTCGAATGGTTCCTCCCAATTTGGTGCGGTAATGATAGGTGCTGTAGTCAACTTTTTCCTCAATAACTCGAAAACTGCAAGACACTCTTCATCAAATTTAAAAGGCACATCCTTCTCCAACAAATTGCATAATGGTTTAGATATTTTAGAAAAGTCCTTGATGAATCGCCTGTAGAAACCCGCATGACCAAGAAAACTGCGAATCCCTTTGACAGAATTAGGTGGAGGGAGATTCTCATTGGTCTCCACCTTAGCTTTATCCACTTCAAGTCCCTTGCTAGATACTTTATGCCCAAGAATGATACCTTCTTGCACCATGAAGTGACACTTTTCCAAATTTAACACCAAATTAGTCTCCACATAACGCTTCAATACCAAGCCAAGATTATGCAAGCATACATCATATGAAGTACCAAAAACTGAGAAGTCATCCATGAACACTACGAAACTAGTGCCAATCATGTCAGAGAATATCGCCATCATGCACCTTTGAAAAGTGGCCGGAGCACCACAAAGTCCGAAAGAAACTCGTCGAAAAGCAAAAGTGCCAAAAGGACATGTAAATGTGGTCTTCTCTTGATCTTCTGGAGCGATGCAAATCTGATTATAGCCTGAATACCCATCAAGAAGGCAATAGTACTCATGTCCAGCTAACCTGTCTAACATCTGATCAATGAATAGCAGAGGGAAGTGATCCTTTCTCGTGGCTTTATTTAACTTTCGGTAGTCCATGCAAACTCTCCACCCCGTGACTGTCCGAGTAGGAATGAGCTCATTCTTCTCATTAGCAACAACTGTAATGCCTCCTTTCTTAGGCACACTCTGAACTGGACTCACCCAAGGACTGTCTGAGATAGGATAGATAACACCTGCATCTAGCTACTTTAGAATTTCCTTCTTCACCACCTCTTTCATGATAGGATTAAGTCTTCGCTGATGTTCAATAGTAGGCTTAGCTCCTTCCTCTAGTAGAATTTTGTGCATGCAATAAGAAGGGCTGATTCCCTTGATATCTGCTATGGTCCAACCAATTGCCGATTTGAATTCCCTCAAAATTCGCAGAAGCTTTTCTTCCTCACTACCTGAGAGGTTAGAAGCAATAATGACAGGTAACGTAGATGCATCACCAAGAAAAGCATACCTCAAGTGTTCGGGCAATGGTTTAAGATCAAGTGTAGGAGCTTCTTCAATAGAAGGCTTTAGACGCTCCGTAGAATTTTTATGCTCTGCCAATCCAAGAGATTCAAATGGCATATCTAACTTCCTTCTCCATGGGGCTGAATTCAATTGCTGAAGCTGCTCGGCTACTTCCTCATCTTCAAAGTTAGAATCACCAACAAGAACTCTTTCCAAAGAATCTGATTTAAGCAACTGCTCAATCTCCATACTAACTGCAGAATCCACCAAATCCACCTTCATGCATTCCTCTTCATCAGATGGAAATTTCATTGCATTGAACACATTAAAAGTGACATTATGGTCTTGCACTCTCATGGTAAGTTCCCCTTTCTGCACATCTATCAAAGTCCTACCTGTAGCCAAGAATGGTCTTCCCAAGATGATAGGAATGTTCTTGTCTTCCTCGCAGTCCAAGATAACAAAATCAGCTGGAAATGAGCTTATCAACTTTCACCAAGACATCCTCCACTATACCCCTTGGATATGTGATAGATCGATCAGCCAACTGCAAAGAGATGTTAGTTGGCCTTGGTTCCGGCAGACCAAGTTTCATGTAAACTGACAACGGCATGAGATTAATACTAGCTCCCAAGTCACACAAGCACTTGCTGAAATATACGTTGCCAATGGTGCACGGAATAGTGAAACTCCCCGGATCTTTAAGTTTTGGAGGCAACTTTTGTTGAAGCACGGCACTGCACTCTTACGTCAAAGTAAAGGTCTCTAATTCCTCGAGCTTCAATTTACGAGAAAGAATACCCTTCATGAACTTGGCATAGCTCGGCATCTGCTCAAGAGCCTCCGCAAAAGGAATGTTAATCTGGAACTTCTTGAAAACCCCTAAAAATTTAGCAAACTGCTTATCCAACTTCTGCTTCTGTAGTCTTCCATGATATGTCGGAGGAGGGTAGATCTGATTATTCTTTGTAGGTTGCTCCGGAGAAGCTTTTCCAACAGATTCCTTGCTCTTTACCACTTCACCAACTGGCTGATCAGCCACCAAGTCAGATTTTTCAATTTCGGGTACTGCAGAATTTTCTGCTTGCTGATTCTACACTTCTTCATCTTCCTCAGCTGCTGATTTTGGATCTGTTGTAACCTTTCCTGATCTCAAGGTTACTGCCTTGACCTGCTCTCTGCTTTCCCTCTTACCTGGATTTGCCTCCATATCACTAGGAAGAGCTCCCTGTGGCCTGCTAAGTAAAGCACTTGCAATCTGCCCAATCTAATTTTCCAATGTCTTAAAAGAAACTCCCTGGCTTTTAACTAACAACCTTAATTCATCCAATTCAGATTTTTCATTTGAAGGTTGACCCGTGTATCCATGAGATTGATGTTGCTGAAATCCCGGAGGTGGGTATTGTTGCCTTGGTGCAAACTGCTGCTGAAAACCTTGATTGAATGGCTTCGCTTGCTGACCCTGAAATTGCTGATAAGGCTGTTAAGGTTGTTGAGCACCTTGAGTGTTGCTTCAGCTGAAATTGGGATGATTTCGGTTATTAGGATGATAAGTGGATAGAACTGGTGCTGCAGGTCTCTGAAAATTGCTAACAAACTGTGCCGACTCAGAAGATATGGCACATTGACTCGTCTCATGTGCACCTGCACATAACTCATAAATACTAGCAACCTGCTGAACTCCATAATTGGTGAGAGAATCCACTTTAATCGTCAAAGCCTTCAACTGAGCTGCTATGGCTGTAGTTGTGTCTACTTCTATAATTTCTGCTACCTTGCCTTGAGAAAGTCGTTGAGTAGGATTTTGATATTCATTCGCAGCCATCATCTCAATCAACTCATACGCCTCGTTATAACTCTTCGCCCATAGAGCTCCGCCAGAAGCTGCATCAAGCATGGGTCTAGTCTGTGCTCCCAACCCATTGTAGAAAGAATTAATCACCATCCAATCAGGCATACCATGATGAGGGCACTTTCGCAGCATCTCCTTATATCGTTCCCAAGCTTCACACAAAGTTTCACCAGACTGCTGTGTAAACTGAGTAAGAGCATTCCTGATTGCTGCAGTTTTAGCCATTGGAAAGAATTTGACAAGAAACTTCTGAGCAAGATCATCCCAAGTAGTGATAGAACCTGCTGGTAGAGAATGCAACCAGCCCTTAGCCTTGTCCCTGAGAGAGAATGGGAAAAGCCTTAGCTTTACGGCATCTTCAGACACACCATTAAACTTGAAGGTGTCACAGATCTCGATAAAATCCCAGATGTGCGTATTAGGATCTTTCGTAGAACCACCCCCAAACTGGACTGAATTCTGAATCATCTGAATAGTGCCCGGCTTGATTTCGAAATTGTTAGCTGTGATAGTCGACCTGACAATGCTAGATTGGATGTCAATGATCTTTGGCTGAGAATAATCCTTCAAAGCCTTAGTCTCCTCTGCGGCTGCTATTCAATCACCCATCTCAATTGTTGTTTCGAGTTCTTCCTCTCCTTTCTTATCTGCAACTAAATCAACATCTTCCAAATTATCCCTACGAGTTTGCGAACGTGTTCGCATACACGCTCAAGTACCTGAAAATCACACCAACAAACAAGATGTGTAAGTAACCAATCCAAGTCAGTGAACTCTAACGACCACTAATGACAAGCACATAAACTAATAAAACAAAACACCGAGTCCCCGGCAGCGGCGCCAGAAACATGTTTACACTAATACACGCAAGCGTACGCAGTCACAAGTAATATAGAATAAAGTTGAGTTCATTCCCACAGAGATCTGGTTTAGGTTCAATTTAGTTCATGTACCTATGCAACAATGTATGGTTTTTATTCACTACTAAGACAATTAACAAATTTGGGTTTAATTAACTAAATTAACTAAGAAGTAAATTAACAACTAAGAATTAACTAACTAACGAGAATTGGAATCGAATTACTTCTACAAGAGTAACATGGGATCCTAACTTCATTAAATACTTCGCTTAGATCTGACGCCTTTAATCACTATATGCAATAGTTATGATATCTGATCGGATAACACGAAATAAGTACACGATACCTGTCAGCATACGTATACCAAACTACCCATACATCCACAAAAGAGATAGAAGATGAATAGACACCAATTATGCTTAGACCCTATATGTCTATAGAATTTGAAAACATAACGGTTGAAGAACAAGTTATCCATATTGATCACATAGGGCAGTATAAGTATTTTCATCTTACACTACGAATCACGTTGATAAACAATCATGAACCTATGCTAGCATGGCAAGTTCTAAATCTCAAGATCCACTTTCACTTCACAAGAGATTAACAAATTAGATGTTAGCTACGCATCTAGCAATTAAGCACAACCATGCGAAGATATCAATTATACATCACACACAAATGTCTAATGCATCAAGATACTAAAGCTCCATAAATAAATCCGTTAGAATCCCACGACAACGATTAGTTCATAATCGAACCGCTCGTCATCATGGGATCTGATGAAACCATGATAAATAACAAAGTATGGATGAAAGTAATAATATTAATAGAATAAAGAGTTAAGAAAACAAATCTAGAATCCAAAGTATCGCCTAAGAAAAGAATACAAAAGATGAAGTAGATCTAGATCCGTTGCTTGTCACGAGCGTTGAATCTTTCTCCGATTTTCTTCCTTGCAATTCTATGTTATTTCTAAGTTATCCTCAAAATTACAATGATACGATGTGTTTATATAGGCCCTAGAAGCCTTGTCCCACAAGAAAATACCTTACAAAACTATTAGAATTCGATTCGGTGCAAGAAACTGCCTAAAATATGATTACAACTCAAATTAGGACAAAACAGTAATTTTTCAGCATCTTCTGGCCGACTAGGGCGCAGTCAGCGCACCTAGGGCGCAGCCTGTGCAGTAGCATTCTGTCCAAGGGCGCAGACTGTGCCCTTCAGGCTACGCCCTAGGTGCGCTGACTGCGCCCTAGTCGGCCAGAAGATGCTGAAAAATTACCGTTTTGTCCTAATTTGAGTTGTAATCGTATTTTAGGCAGTTTCTTGCACCGAATCGAATTCTAATAGTTTTGTAAGGTATTTTCTTGTGGGACAAGGCTTCTAGGGCCTATATAAACACATCGTATCATTGTAATTTTGAGGATAACTTAGAAATAACATTGAATTGCAAGGAAGAAAAGCGAGAAAGATTCAACGCTCGTGACAAGCAACGGATCTAGATCTACTTCATCTTTTGTATTCTTTTCTTAGGCGATACTTTGGATTCTAGATTTGTTTTCTTAACTCTTTATTCTATTAATATTATTACTTTCATCCATACTTTGTTATTTATCATGGTTTCATCAGATCCCATGATGACGAGCGGTTCGATTATGAACTAATCGTTGTTATGGGATTCTAACGGATTTATTTATGGAGCTTTAGTATCTTGATGCATTAGACATCTGTGTGTGATGTATAATTGATATCTTCGCATGGTTGTGCTTAATTGCTAGATGCGTAGCTAATATCTAATTTATTAATCTCTTGTGAAGTGAAAGTAGATCTTGAGATTTAGAACTTGCCATGCTAGCATAGGTTCATGTTTGTTTATCAACGTGATTCGTAGTGTAAGATGAAAATACTTATACTGCCCTATGTGATCAATATGAATAACTTGTTCTTCAACCGTTATGTTTTCAAATTCTATAGACATATAGGGTCTAAGCATAATTGGTGTCTATTCATCATCTATCTCTTTTGTGGATGTATGGGTAGTTTGGTATACGTATGCTTACAAATAGCGTGTACTTATTTCGTGTTATCCGATCAGATATCATAACTATTGCATATAGTGATTAAAGGCATCAGATCTAAGCAAAGTATTTAATGAAGTTAGGATCCCATGTTACTCTTGTAGAAGTAATTCGATTCCAATTCTCATTAGTTAGTTAATTCTTAGTTGTTAATTTACTTCTTAGTTAATTTAGTTAATTAAACCCAAATTTGTCAATTGTCTTAGCAGTGAATAAAAACCATACATTGTTGCATAGGTACATGAACTAAATTGAACCTAAACCAGATCTCTGTGGGAACGAACTCAACTTTATTCTATATTACTTGTGACTGCGTACGCTTGCGTGTATTAGTGTAAACAAGTATTTGAAAACTTGTTTTTACTAAATCACGCAAGCGCACGTGGTCACAAGTAATATATGAATAAGATGAGTTCGATCCCACAGAGACTAGTTTTGGTTTTATTTAGTAGAATAATGCGCCTATGCACCAATGTATGATTATACTTCACTGCTTAGACAAATAACAAATTGGGGTTTTGTTTAACTAATTAGCTACTATGCAGATTAACAATATTACGAATTAACTAATTACGAGAATTAAGTATCGAATTACTTATATGCAAGAAAACATGGGATCATAACTTCATTAATTATTTCGCCTAGATCTGACACTTTTAATCACTGCATGCAACGGTTTTGATATCTGATCGGACAACACGAAATAAGTACACGCTACCTGTCAGTATACGTATACCAAACTACCCATACATCCACAAAAGAGATAGAAGATGAATAGACACCAATTATGCTTAGACCCTATATGTCTATAGAATTTGAAAACATAACGGTTGAGGAGCAAGTTATCCAATTTGATCACATAGGGCAATATAAGTATTTTCATCTTACAGTACAAATTACGATGTCAAAACATGCATAATCCTATGCTAGCATGGCAAGTTCTAAACCTCAAGATCCACTTTCACTTCACAAGAGATTAACAGATTCGATGTTCGCGACGCATCTAACAATTAAGCATAACCATACGAGGATATCAGATATACGTCACACACAGATCTTTAAGCATCAAGATACTAAACTACATAATTAAATCCGTTAGAATCCCATGACAACGATTAGTTCATAATTGAACTGCTCGTCACCATGGGAATTGATGAAAACATGATAATAAACAAGATATAAAAGAACGTTGTAATAATATTAAAAGAACAAAGTTAAGAAAACAAATCTAGAATTTAGAATAACGCCTGAGAAAGAATACAAAAGATGTAGTAGATCTAGATCTGTTGCTTGTCACGAGCTTCAATCTTTCTCCACCTTCCACCGTTACAAATCTACGTTCCGATTACAACGTTACGATGTGTTTAAATAGGATTAAGAAGCCTTGCTACACAAGAAATTACCTTATAAAACTAATAGAATTTGACTTGGTACAGGAAACTGCCAAAAATACGTTTACAACTCGAATTAGGGCAAAACGGTCAAATTTTAGCAAAACTGGTCGGGCTAGGGCGCAGCCTGCACAGTTAATCCCTGTCCAAGGGCGCAGTCTGCCCACTAGATTTCTGGAAAATTCCTTTTTTCTACTGTTTCGCTTCGTTTTGACTCCAAACGCTTCCGTTCTTTTTGCATTAGCTTCCTTCTTCAACTCTCTATCTAAAGGATCACTATGGTGGTCTTCAACAAGACTCCATTCTTCACTCAAAAGCTCCAATGCAATTCCAAAATCGACGGAAACGTAAACCCTAATCGATAAACTTGTAATCCTGCACACTTAAGCAAAATACATCAAAACTCAACAAACTTGAGTCCAAGACAATCAATTTAAGCCGATATGGAACATTCTAAGTGGATATAAAATCCACTTATCATTTAGCTCTTTTCCCTTCTTTAAAAGGCTTTCTCGTCATTTTTCCTTTTTCACAAACTGATTTGTTAATATCCATATGAGGCAGCAAATTATTTTTAATAATACGTTCCATCTTATTAATTCTAGGATGTCCCAATCTTTGATGCCATAAGTCATATATAGACGTATCATTAGACAAATATCGATGAGAAGTGCCAATTTCATTATTCTCAAGTTTTGTCACAATCGGAAGCCGAAACAATCCATGTTCGTGCTCATACATGCACATAGCAACCATTTCATTATCTTTTTTGATTAAAAATTTATTATCAAAAAATCGCACTTCTAAACCATTTTTAGTCAAGGCGGGAACAAAAATGAGATTACGCCTTATTCCGGGAACAAACAACAAAATTTTTAGAACCAATATATTGTTCCCAAGATCCAATCTATATGTACCAAGTCCTATTACATCTAGACCGGTACCATTTCCCATAAAAATTATTTGTTCCCCTTTTTTTAGTTCCACAAATTCAACTAAATCATTCTTGGTTTTTGCAATGTAACGGGTCGCACCCGAGTCAATCCACCAACCATCCATGTCATTGATCATAGTATCAATATTGCATTCAACTACACCAACAAATTGATGTTTCACTTGCTCTTTATTCCGAGCATTACTGTTCCTTTCCAGGATATTTCTCAAAAAATAAGAAATCAAATTTTTGATCATATTAAATACAAAAACAAAAAAAAAATTATACTATAAACGCAAGAGATCGGAAAAAGAAATCGAAACAAGCAACTCTTAAAACAGATTACAAATGCATATAAAAACAAAATATCACAGATACAAAATAGAGCCACGTCGCGTAAAATAGGACAAACTGATAACAAAAAAATTACCAGGCTAGACAATAACACGATCCCTAAGGAAACTAATAACAATCCTAATATTAACAAAAAACCAGCCATGTATTAACAAACAAAATATATGATCTCAACCAATAATATGGGATAAGACAACCTAATAATTAGCCACGTTATATTAGTAAAAACAAAACAAAACACGTAGCTACAGCCTACATGCCTAGATCATAAGAAAAAAAATTAATAAAGCTCAACACATAAAAGATAGCTAGGAGATAAAGTAATAACAATAATGATAGCCTGCAGCAGCAAAGACGAAAAAGATTAGACTGCTCGGAAGAATTTCAGGAACGTGTAAACGCCAACAAGCTCTGATACCAATGATATAAAAATAGCCAATATGTATTTTATGATTTGAAGAGAGAATATAATTATTTTGAGATTCCGGTAGAGAGGAGAACAAGCTATCTTTTTCTAGTTTTTTTTCAATATGGCCTTCACCACAATATATGGGCTTCACCAAACACACCTCCATCCCAAAATGAAACTGCCCAATTTAATTTACACAATCAATATTTGATACAAATTTAATTTTTAACTACATAATAAATATATATTTTGTAACTCCAGAATGTTGGCTTATTAATCTCAAACGGTAAGAGTTGGTTGTTATGATTTTTTCTGAGCTGAGCTGTTTGCATGATTTGTTCGTGCAACTGCCTTGGAGTATTTTTAGGTAATTGATTTCAATAAGATATCAGTAGAGGATGTTTAGGGATTGGTGGTTGTATGATCCTATTTTCTAGCACTTTCTGTTATTTAGCTTTCCTATATATTGTAATGTTTCTTTTATAATAAAAGTACGTCGTTTGGGACAAACTCAAGTTGTTTTCCAGTTTTATATCAAACAGTTATACATATGTACTCCCTCCGTCCCTCTTTAGTTGGCACATTTCCAAAAAAAATTTGTCCCTAAATAGTTGTCACATTCCTTGTTCCAATACATATTTTTACCAATTTTTCCATATATACCCCTTTATTTCTAATACCAATGTTTGACTTTATATTTAATATACACACTCATAACTCTTCATTTAATGTTAAAATTAAGGGTAAACATGGAAATAAATTATATAATTAATTCTTTCTTAATATGTGTGTTTTTTACAAATGTGCCAACTAAAAAGGGACGGAGGGAGTATTAGATATGTTGTCAACATTTGGTATCAGAGCAACACAGGAGTCAGTGAGTTCCGGTGAGGACGTCAGTGATGGATTTGACCAAGGCAAAGGGAGGGTCGTTTGGGCTGAGTTACCCAATGTTGGCCAGAAGCAATTACACAGCGTGGTCTTTAAAAATGAAGGTTTTTATGCAAGCTCAAGGAGTATGGGTTGCCATTGAACCTACAGATCCGAAAGCTGTAGTTGAAGAAAAGTTAGATAAAATTGCTTTAGCTATGATCTATCAGGGTATACCTGAAGATGTGTTACTCTCCATTGCGGAAAGGAAAACGGCTAAGGAGGCTTGGGATGCAATCAAAACACTTTGTCAAGGAGCTGATAAGGTGAAAAAGGCACGGATCCAAACTCTAAGGACCTTTCGATCGCCTGCAAGAGAAAATGGACCTTGACATGGGCTTTGGGCCACCAATCCCTCAACTTCAAGTGTCTCCAGTCCCGGTAGAAGATAAGGGTAGGGTTCTCGGCTTTGATCCAGTTGATACAACTGTTGTTGTTACTTTGCAAGACCAACTATCCATCAATGGTGGAGAAGACGTCTAGGAGATTGTACAATCTCATCTTTTGTTGTTACAACCCATGTCTCTCTTTGCGCACTGCTTTTGTTTAATCTCTCTCTGCAGGTTCTAGGTTGTCGTTTGTAGGTCTCCCTCCGAGATTTTAGCTTTGTGTTATGTAATGCTTTGGCCCATTTTTATGGGGTTGTATGGGTCGGTTGGGCTTCGTGGTTTTGCCCCGAAGTGTTACCAACCTTTTCAATAAAAAACTTAATTATAAAAAAAAAACTAAGGTGTGTAGAGCATTCTTACAATAGTATGTACAGTCAATTAATGTAACAACCTCTCATGAAACAGCGGGGACCAAAGTGATATATAACTAAGTCGGGGCTTAATAAATTTTTTTACTAATTTTTAATTAAAACTCGGGATTTGAAAAAAAACCATACTACAATTTTCGGCTGAGCTGGGGTAGCTGCCTAGGTTAGCCCCTCTCGTTTAGCCCCTAAATGTAAGATATATATATGTTAAATGTTCTACATAAGTCATTATCTTAATTTAATAATAGGTTTAGCCTTCTGAATCACATACTGGTAATGTGTCTTCATCCTCTGTGGCAGAATAACATTAAAACCATCATTACAAGAAATCCCGATTTTCGTGATGTAAAAGTCCGTCAGCAAAGGCTAGATTTCGTAGTTAAATCAGATTATGACGGAAATCTCAACGGAAAAAATTGTCGCAATAAACGCCGTAGGGAAGGCCTTGCCGATAGAAAATAAATTTTGTTGCCTACCTAGCAACGGACCTGCAACAGCATGGCAATGGGTTCTTGTTGAGATTGACCACGCTCAAACTGTTGGAAATTATGCAATATTTCTTAGCCAATGTCTAACAACCAATCAATTAGAGCAAGAAATTTATAACACTCAAATACGTAAGAATCAAACACAACAAATTTAGTAGTAGCATAAACAGATGCAATTAAAAATTTATCACTTAAATTAAACTAATAAAAGGATATGTGTGTTCTTGATAGGTGAGGCACGTGCAAACGCTGCCCTAAAGAATCGTGCCCCTTCTCGTGCAAGGTTTATGTGGCAACTCCTTAGCGGTACAACACCCAAATTAATTCGTCCTTACCCGTGCACGAACGGTCAAGGACATCAATAATGATTTTTCGATGCTCCAAATAGCACCCATAAGATTGTATATTTGTATACTTTTCTAATCGATATTTGTATAAATAAAGGAAGTGTAAAGGTGATGGTAGTGAGGGTGTTAGAACATGAATGAACTGCATGTGTATTGCTTGCTCTCTATGTATTCTCTCAGAACTTTTCACAAACACTTTATATACTCTTCAAAACTATAACTGATACATGAGAAATTAGGCTTGTTAATACAAAACTAATTGTCATTAAAGACTTGCAATTTGTAACAGCTGTTGAGCAACGGGAGGAAAACAACGGGTGAAAATAAAATCTTTGATTGATTAGATATTGTTTATAGCATACATCATATATAATATTTTGTAATTATGGAAATAGAAAGAAACGTACTTGATAAAGGGTTAGAAACCAAGAGGAGAAAACTGAAGAAAATTAAATTAGTGATTGAAAAGATTTTAGTGGGGAAATTTTATTTTTTAAGATATTAACAAAATATCTAACAATCCCCCCCAAAAAATAAAATTTTAAGAAAGGATAATTTAATTAACAAATAAAATATAATATGGAGCTCATCTTATTATGTATTCAGTACAGGTAGCTTCCGGCTTGGAACCCGCACCTAGTGACATTTGTCGCAATTGAAGAACCTAAGTGGACTACGCCTGGAACTTGATTCTTTTAACCAAATATTGACAAAAGCACACATAATACGGAAAATCAATTGTTAGGGCTTGCGCTATAATGGCCATGCGCAATAACCGACTCATGAGAGTTTTAGAGATTAGCTCATACCTCATAGTTGCGGCCACACAACTCCTCTCACGTAGGTAAGTCCTCAAGGTATTAGCGAACGGAAAAATACCTCGCAAATTCTGCCTTAAGACTTATTAAGAGTGTAAAAACTCAACCTTACCGTTCACTATATGAGCACTTCATCATCATAGGAATGGGGAAGAAGAATGTATCAATGTACATCTTCTAAGGAGTATAACTCCATATATTGAAGGCTCTCACGCAATCATCTATCCAGCTTGTTTCTACCCTTGGAACTTATAAAACAAGTAGGGTTGCCACTGTCGATGATGTAATATTATGGGCTCAGCCGCATTCCCCTCGATGAATCTAGGACCTCGAATATTCCTAGATAGACCAATTGTCTTACCGACAAATAATAAGGGTCATTGATAATATGATATCACTTAAGCAGATTCGCATGTCTCCGGTGCACCAGGCCTTTATCAATAATTTCTGTTGCAATTTAAATACAAAAACCTAAAAACAATGTTAGCATTAATAGACATAATTAAATTTTAATATTCTTGTACCATACTCGGCTAATCCTTTCATTTTAATTCATTTTCCTGTTCCAACTTAAAAGCAACAAAGCTAACCAAAACATTAGTAACAACAGGAGTAATCTGAACTCTAAAAATATTTAAAAACATACATTATTCACATCATGTTTAAGATATCAAATTTTTCGTGTACCGCAGAAATTTTCAATCCTTTATTCTATTATCAAATGCTTAGACCAGGCTGCAAAAATGATTTAGGGAAATGCTAAGTTTGTATACAGGAAAAGCCAAATAAAACTATACTGACAAAGTACATCAATACCAAACATTGCAGATTGATTTCGTTCTAGCAAACCTTTAGTATTAATGACAATAAAATAAAACAAACAGATTATTGAAAATGGTGTTTAGCAAAAGCATAACTTAAAGGCCTAATATTCTTGATACTATACAACATAGAGCAATGCACTAAGTTACTCTCTCTGTTTCACTTTTAGGCTTAGCAAATTAACTCCATGGACAGCTATGTGTCACAACTACATTAGGTTTTATCATGTAGCCAATTTTTCCTTTACTAAAAAAAAAATCAGCAAAGAAGTAACGCCATATAATCCTCAAACAACCGCAAGAGTAAACAGATGATAGCACAAAATCGAGAAAATATTTCAGACATCATTATTTTACCTGAGCCCATGAGTTTGATTCTCATGGGACTCACCTTTGGAACTGATATGGAATGGAAAACTGGTGATATCCAGAGAATTTAACTAAACATACAAGGAATAATAATCCGCACCAAAAATATTTCATAATCTCTGTAGCTTCAACCCAATTGTAGTAACGGATTGGACTTGCTTGTTGTGAGCCTCGCCATGGGATATCATACACGCAGTACTTTCCCATTTAGACATTAAGACATACACGTTAACAGAGCAGGTTTGAGTCCTTAGATTGTTGTAATACTTAGCCTATATCAATACAAATAGTAAAACTACACAATTTAAAACATATGCAAAATTATCAATAGCAAATTGACCGACATCTATTAGATGCAGGCATGCAGCAATTAGATGTACTTCAACAGCTTATCAGAACATTAAACTAAAAATAGAAGAAAAAGGAGTAGAGAGTGGCCTGGTGAGGCGTGTGAAAACACTGCCTCCGTTTGGTATAGAGTTGGATTTCTTCATCAACCTCTGTAGTCCAGATTTTCATGAAAACGTGAATAGTTTATCTATGAACTCATAAACTAATAATAAAAATGTTAGTTTACCATAGTTGAAATACGACAATAAAGACTAAGATAAAATAGAGGAAATGGGAAGATATTGCTAATGAGATCAGCATTATCTAACACCTAAAAATTGTTGATCTTCTGAAACAAAATCCAGGCCAAACCCATTAGAAATCACTTTTAGTGAACCACTTGTTAGCATATAATATGTAGCAAACAATATCAACATAAAGCCAGCACCAGTTTAAATAAGAAGAGCTAGCTTCATAAGTCTTCCTGCAGAAGTAATCGTCTTCCTCATCTAGTGGTTCTGACTTGCTCGATAACAACAAAATCATAGCAATTGACAATAAATAGATTACTATCACAAAGGAAGTTGGTAAAAGTAACAACAAAATCATAGCAATTGACAATAAATAGATTACTATCACAAAGGAAGTTGGTAAAAGTATCAGAACTGCAGTGCATATGATGACAAACTAATTGCCAAGTTCTGAAGTTATTCAGCTTTCAACTTCTAGGCATTCACTATCAAAATCAAATAATAAGTCTATTAATAGATACCAAAACTTATCAGCATATGTAATGAACTAGCTGCTACATATTAGCTAAGATATCCAGAAAATATATATCTTATTTATATGTATATAAAGTAAACTGTAACATTCAAGAATTATATTTACTCTGCATCTGATGAATATATAAAGAGTTCCAACCACAAATGAAAAACCAAGTATACTTAGCAATATATGTCACCCATTATGTATATATGTAATACTAACTCACTTGATTAAAATACAAAAGTAGACTATTGCGCTATACTTTAAAATTCTAGCTGGCCAGTAGCAACTTATAAGACTTAATAGATTTACTTAAGAATTCACTATTACGCATTAACCATGCAAGCATGAAACATCAAATGGAGGTCAAATATCCCAATAATTTAGTAAGTAAATTCCATGCTATATTTTGTACTACTGAAATCACGGAAAACTAATTTTCTGAACTACTATACATAAAATTCAAGATAGCTAGCACCTTTACATATCAACCTTAAAGATTCAGAGATAAAATTTTGTGATTAAGATAATTTTAGATTAACCAAGGAATTTTAGACCACATAAACTAAGTTGAAATACTGGACTTAGACAATGAGTACATTTATACATGAACACAGAGATTCAAAATTAAAAGGAACACCAACTCTATCATAAATTTATTCCTGAAGTTTAATGGTAATAATATAATATTTTATTCACAAACCACTAGTCAAAGAAACTGATTATAAACGAAACCTTCCGAGCATTCTAATTTCCAGATTTTCGCAATCAAGTTACTAACATGGTAGAAATAATTATATGTACATATGTGTTAATTCCGCATTACCACAGCTTAACTAAAACAGAGGATACTCTATCACAATCTTTCTTCTACTTCTTGAGAGTCTCTTCATCGGAACAATCATGGTTAATGGTTAATTACTAATAAGTTGGTCACAAATTAACAACTAAATCATAAATCATGGAAGAGTGAATAAAAGTTCCATTCCAAAGAACATTTAAAAAATCACTGATTGCGCTGAGTGGCCCATCTCTACAAGATGTAAAACGTGACTACGAAAACAGAAATGGGTTCTACGAACTAGCCAGGTGAAATGCAATTGGTGATAACATTATATATGAACTCACATCTACATGGAGTGTTAAAAATTAAATCATGTAAGTATTCAAGATAAACATATAATTACACGCTAGTTGTCAACCAAATTTTATTATTCATCATATGAACCAAGGTAATTAGCAGGCTAAGAAATTGACAAGGTAACAAACACGATTCCTTAGAATGTTGGAAATTATGCAATATTTCTTAGCCAATGTCTAACAACCAATCAATTAGAGCAAGAAATTTATAACACTCAAATACGTAAGAATCAAACACAACAAATTTAGTAGTAGCATAAACAGATGCAATTAAAAATTTATCACTTAAATTAAACTAATAAAAGGATATGTGTGTTCTTGATAGGTGAGGCACGTGCAAACGCTGCCCTAAGGAATCGTGCCCCTTCTCGTGCAAGGTTTATGTGGCAACTCCTTAGCGGTACAACACCCAAATTAATTCGTCCTTACCCGTGCACGAACGGTCAAGGACATCAACAATGATTTTTCGATGCTCCAAATAACACCCATAAGATTGTATATTTGTATACTTTTCTAATCGATATTTGTATAAATAAAGGAAGTGTAAAGGTGATGGTAGTGAGGGTGTTAGAACATGAATGAACTGCATGTGTATTGCTTGCTCTCTATGTATTCTCTCAGAACTTTTCACAAACACTTTATATACTCTTCAAAACTGTAACTGATACATGAGAAATTAGGCTTGTTAATACAAAACTAATTGTCATTAAAGACTTGCAATTTGTAACAGCTGTTGAGCAACGGTAAAAAGCAACGGGTGAAAATAAAATCTTTGATTGATTAGATATTGTTTATAGCATACATCATATATAATATTTTGTAATTATGGAAATAGAAAGAAACGTACTTGATAAAGGGTTAGAAACCAAGAGGAGAAAACTGAAGAAAATTAAATTAGTGATTGAAAAGATTTTAGTGGGGAAATTTTATTTTTTAAGATATTAACAAAATATCTAACACAAACAACTCCTTGGCAACAGAATTCCTTCAACAATGACTCTACAACAGCTCTTTGGCAATAGAACTCCATTGTTAAATTGCAACGACTCTACAACAGATCAACGGAATTCCTTCAACAATGACTCTACAACAGCTCCTTGGCAATAGAATTCCGTTGTTAAATGGCAACAACTATACAACAGATCATACAACTCTTTGGAAACGGAATACGACTCTACAAATATTTTCGTTTGCAGATAACCAACGCCTTTACTCCGTTGGTAATTAGCAGCAATGCAATTACACATCCTTGCAATGGAATTTCGTATTTTCGCTTACGTATTACCAATGTCTTTACTCCGTTGGCAATTAGATGCAATTACACATTTTTCTAAAATGCTATAAAATGTCTGTTTTCTCTTCTGAAATTTAATGTAAATTAGCAATCGCAAAATAGGATTTGATGAGATTTTTGGGACAATTATGCAGATGCCTTGAGATAGTGTGCGAGCTCTTAGGATCGAGTTAACCACAGTCTTTGATCTAGTATTAACAGTAACTCATCAAAGAAACTATATCAAATAGTCCATTCAAATAGTCCGTTAGGCCTCTTTTTGATTGATTAATGTAAAGTACTTGTAATCTGTTTAGCGTTTTTGTTGAGTAGCTTGCAGAACTTCTCCACTAAAAATATTCTGCTAATAAGCAGCTATAGTCTGTATTTTATACCCAAACCTTCTTATATATAGTTTCCGAAAAAATCATTGATTTTAAAACAAATCTCATCAGTAATTTTAAAATAAAATTTTTAAAAACATAAAATTTGATTTTAATGTAGAATACTAACAGTATATAAATTTCATAAAAAATTTAACACGTAAAACTTGATTTTAAATTTGATTCTACGGTAGAATTATTTTAGATAAAATTGATTATATGGTAGAATTGCTTTAGATTATTTCATTGAATTTTAATGATTTGCCAGAAAAAAAAAAAAGGTTGTGTAATTTCTTTTTTAATTTAATAACTAAGATTTATAATTATATTTCATATAAAATAAGATAAATTTATGTATTTTATGCTAAATCTCTCTCGAATTCTATGCAAGTTGGTTTTCTCTAAAGTATTTCCAGTATTCCATATTAATACCTTTAATCTTGGACCAGTAGCTACTAGCTAGGCAAATACATATATATATATATATAGGGTCTTGTTCTAATAGAAACTAACTTAGAATAGAAACTAGAAACTAAACCTAAATTAAATATTTCAAGCTAATCTAATGACCAAATTAGGGGTACTCCAATACAAAAAACGTTTAAAATTATTGTCTCTATTCAACAAAAATATAAAAAAATGAAAAAATTTAAAAAAAAAGTTACTGTTCACGTGATGACATGGCACTTGAACAGTAACTTTTTTTAAAAAACATTTTTTATTTTTTTTTATATTTTTGTTGAATAGAGCCAAGAATTTTAAACGTTTTTTGTGAAGGTGCCCCTAGCGGGACCATTAAAATAAATGAAATATAATTTATTTAGTGTAGGTTTCTAGTTTCTATTCCAAGGTTGGTTTCTATTTGAACGTTAGCCTATATATATATATATATATATATATATATATATATATATATATATATATATATATATAGGTCTTTGCTCCATACAGAACACTCTTATATAACAAACAACAAAGAACACCTTAGATCTATTAGATCCTTTGGCCCCGCCAGGGGCACCCAATACAAAAAGTTATTATTTTTTTACCCTCTATCAAGCCTGCAAAAAAAAAAAATTAAAAATTAAAAATTACTGTTCACGTGATGACGTCATCACGTGAACAGTAATTTTCAAAAAAATTTTTTTTTTTTTTTTTTTTTTTGCTAGATGGATGGAGCCTAAAAAAATAAGAACTTTTTGTATTGGGTGGCCCCGCCAGGGGCAATGGATCTATGAGATATGAGGTGTTCTTTATTGTTTGTTATATAAGGTGTTTGCCATGTATATATATATATATATATATATATATATATATATATATTTTTTTTTTTTTTTTTTTTTGGCCAAGGCAAATACTTTTTCCTTTTTGTAACCTCTTGTAGATGATCTTGTAATTACTGCAGCATTACCTTTCACAGAGGGGCGGGGGGTTGGGGGAGGAGGGAGATTCACAGAGAGGATTTCCATGTCCTTAATCAATCAGATAACAACTTTTCATCGTTACAGAAAATCTGAACATATTATATATGAAGATGAGTAATTTATTGATAGAATTAACAAACTATGATCAACCATGCAAACTTTTTACCATTAATATTACCAATCTAACTCAGATATGAGGATCAAAGGAGGCACTCAACTTCATGCTGAAGAGCCTTATGGAGCCATGCCTCAGCATCTTCCATCATGCCAGGACTAAGCCTCACCATCAAGATACAAAACTCTGTTTCATTAAGCGAACCATCACCGTCGAGGTCTCCTTCTTTAACCATTGCTTCTGAGTCTTCTTTGCTCATCCCTTCCATTCCAAGAAGAGCTGAATTCTTCTTCAAACTCTCCGCTGTGATCAATCCGCTTGCAGGATCAGCTAATAGCCTGAATCCACCACACAACTCAGACACGAACGTCTCCACGTCGAGCTTCTCTGCCATGACAGGTAACAAATCTTCATAGTGCTCAACATTTTTCATATCTTTATGACTTGCCATCTTAATTAATTGAATGAAACTTGATCACAATGAGCTAGGTATTTATAGCAATAGAAAGTCTCAATAATTTTAATGAATATGTTGGAGAATTGATGCTGACATATCAACTCAATGACCACAACTTATACATGTGAAATCTATTAAACTTATAAAAAAGTAGGTTGGAAATTATGGAAAGACTATATTAACAAACAGCACGTATATTCTTGCTTGCCGTATGCAAGCAATTATATCATCAAATTACAGTTTCCAGGAAGGTGCCTAAATTCTGAGGTAGTAACATATACGGTACAAGTCTATTTTAAGGTGTGGACAAAACACACACTTGTTCAGTTGCTAGTGCCATGACTAGATGCTTCGAAATAATGGCTTGTATTTTCCCAACTTCTGCGAAGCTTCCTGCCTTCATTCATTATTCTTTTTTCCCCTTAAATTTTATCTTCTATCTACATTGCATGAATCACATGCCTACAAAATAAAGTGGGCCCCCATGCCCCCTTCTGTGTCCCCTTCTCCATACCCCTTTCTTTGTCACCTGCTCTTTTAGTATTAAAAGAGTGTTTCTGACGGGACCATTTTAAGGAAAATACGTCAAGAGCACTTTTTTAATACTAAAAAGAGACGGGGCCATTTTAAGGAAAATACGCCAAGAGCACTTTTTTAATACTAAAAAGAGACGGGGCCATTTTAAGGAAAATACGCCTAATACTAAAAAGAACAGGAACATAGAAGGGGACATGGAGAAGGGGACAGAGGATCCCTACTCCTCTCATGGTACTATGAACGAGATTAGTGGAGTTTTTATCAACAATTAATCCCCGCCAAGGTGCTTAAATTCATCTCAGTTTCCAAAGCCTGGCTTCCTTTTCATCGACAAAAATGTGCGTTTTAAATTAGATACCATTTTAGTATTTGTGAAGATGATTCAAGAGTGGGTCTTTAGAATGGGAAAAAAAAGAGATCGAGAAAGTGTATATTGCTTACTTTAATCAGATCAGTGATACAGCAATTATATTCACAAAAATGTTGTCAACGTGCGTACACATTTGCACTTAGGCTTTGCTTCAACAGTGTTGTGTATATTCGTGTGAATTGAGAATGCCAAACTAGCTAGTGTGTTTTTGTTGGACTTGTAACTAAATACAAGTCTATGTTACTAAATAGTCTAAATCTAGAGCTGGCCTTCACAGTTTCTTAAGTAAATTAGTTTAAAATAGCATGAATAATGACATATAACTGTGGTGTATGAATTCCTACAGTTTGTACAAAATAAATAAGCGATTTTATGGGAAAATGTAGAAGAATTTTGCATTTTTTAGAAATACAAACATTAAAACATATGGAGGTATATATAAATATTACTGTAGTGTAAGGGAGTTTAAAGTCCTGCCGCCTAGGGATGGACATCGGGTCACTTCGGAATTAGGAAGTCAGGAGTGTTATCCGCGTTTATTTCAGAATTAGGAAGTCAGGAGTGTTATCTGCGTTCCCGATTCCGAACCCATACCCGATTTCCGTATCCGTCCCAAACGGGAAATGGTTTGCTCCCCGATTCCCGCCTCGAATGGGGAGCGAGGATCGTCGCGGGAAATAAAGAATTTTTATTTTTTTTAAAAAAGATTAAAATTTATACATTCTTTAATAAATTTTATTAGAGAATTAATTTGGTAAATCATAAATATAATATATATATATATATATATATTAAAAATTCAATAACCTACTCTAAAAAACATCGTCGCGGGAAATATATATATATATTAAAAATTCAATAACCTACTCTAAAAAACATCGTCGCGGGAAATAAAGAATTTTTATTTTTTTAAAAAAAATTAAAATTTATACATTCTTTAATAAATTATATTAGAGAATTAATTTGGTAAATCATAAATATAATATATATATATATATATATATATATTAAAAATTCAATAACCTACTCTAAAAAATATTTTAAATTAATATTTATTTATATTAAAAGATATAGTTAAATTATTATAATTAAATTAATTTTACTATTAAAATTTTGAATCTATAAAATTAATTAAAAATTTGAACACAATAATATATATTTACTTACAACAATTTAATTATATACATATATAAATGTATTTTTAAAAGCATTAAAATCGAGGATCGGGGAGGGGACCCCCTAATCTCTGATCCCGCCCCGATCCCCGATTTTTTTATAAAATACTACCCGCTACCTGTCCTGAATCAAAAAATTCCTCGAATCCCCGACCCGGGTGGGGATTGGATGGGGATCGAGCGGGACGAGTGAAATGCTCATCCCACTGCCTAGGAAAATTTTGTTATTGATACATAAAATTGAAAAGAAAAATTTGAATCGTAAAGATATTGATATTAATATAAATGGGTGGTACTCTAAAGAAAACCACCTTATATTGAGTTGAAGAGCGAGTTACCACAAAATACATATATTTACTTTTTTTTGTATGAAATATAATTATAAATCTTAATTAAGAAATTAAAATAAAATTACACAACTTTTTTTTTTGAAAAATTATTAAAAATTAATGAAATAATTAAAAACAATTCTATCATAAAATTAAATTTATCCAAAATGATTATATTGTAGATTCAAATTCAAATCAATTTTTTTGTTCAAATTTTATATGTTAAATTCTTTATAAAAGTTATATGTAGTTAGTATTCTAGTTTGGAATCAAATTTAAATTTTTAAATTTTATTTATAATTTATTTATGAAATTTTATAATGAAATTAATGATTTTTTTCTGCTCTCTATATAAGAAAGTTGACCGGCATTAAAATAATTTATGTTTCGGACATAATTCATCAGTACATCTAATTTACATCATTATAACAATTTATAATAAGGGCTTGATATGCCTGAGGTTGGCCTCAGGTTCTCCCCTAATGTTAAAAGATTTTCGGTATAAATTTAAGGGTATATATGTAAATTATTGTAAAAAAATTTATATTTACAAAATTGCTCCTAGGGACACTTGTTTTATAGGAACAACATCTTTTAACCTCAGGATTCTTCGTTGAGGACAACCTCAGGCCAAGTTATCTCTTTATCATAATTATATGGTGGGATAGAATAATGACAAATTCCTGTTTAGTGTTTACACTGTAACAGCACATCCTGGAGTTTATTGGATCATGTATTGTAATGTACACCATATAACTTGTAAGCTGTCCTAAAATTTTATATAACAGTAATTCACAGAGTTCTGCATCTAGAGTTCTAGACTACTCAAATGAAGTTCTGCCCAGCTCGTGGGGTGTTGTCCCAGTACGAAATTCAAACAATTTGGACTATGAATTAAGAATCACCTTAATAAGCCATACCCAAGTTGAACTCATCACCCAATTGTTTTGACTGCAATAGTAGCCTACAAGTTTCATCCATCAGAACAACTGATCCATCTGCAAGCAGGGGCGGAACTACGGGGGCTAGCCCGGGCGCTAGCCCGGGTCAAACCGAAAAAATTAAGTAAATTTTTTTTTTTTAGCCCAGAGTTAATTTTGAAATGATTATATATATTTTTTAATAGCCTAGGTTAAATTTTGAAATTTAGAATTCCAAGCCTTGGCCAAGCCAATAACTTCACACAATCTCATCCAAATTCATAGAATAAGAGATTCACCACTTTATAAAGGTAGTTCTTTAATTATTTTTTCTAATTCTTTTTGATATAAGTCAAGATGAAGCAATGATTTCGAACTATAAAAAAAATTTACGCTTCGCGCGGGATCCGAAGTAATTTTTTTTTTTCGCGCTTTGCGCGAGAGCAAACACATTTTTCAGCCCCCTGCAAATCGATCCTGGTTCCGCCACTGTCTGCAAGTTGCACGTAAGAACTGCGCTAAAATAAACTCTTAATACCACCCTGCAGATCCAGAAATTGATTAGACAACGAATTATAAGTATGCCAAAAATGTATAACTCGCAGAAAGTAACCGTGCGAGAGGTATCTAATCCGTACAGAACACATCAAAAGCACACAAGAACCTTGTGGGTTTAAAATTACTAGCTAAACTGACCTTTGTTATAGGTACAAAAGTATCAGCAGACAAGACCCCAGAGGCCAGAAGCATTAAAGCTTAATTGAGCAATGAAGACCCCAGAAGCATAAAAGCTTAAATGAGCCAAAATCATTCAATTTTAATGCACTTCAAGGGCTTCCTCTGCTTGGATAAAAACCTTATTACTCAAAGAACACGAAAAAATGCAGCATTAGATAGCTTAGCTGGGTAATAAAATACTAATGTTGTGTTTGGTTGGGTTGGGTTGAATGGAATGGAAAGGAATGGAATGAAATTTGAACTATGAAATAGATTAATGTCTAAAATATTCATTCATTCATTCATCCATTCCATTCTTAATCATTTGAACTAGAACTCAAACCCACCCATTTTAGAAGGAATGCTCCATTCTCCCCAACATTCAAATTCTTCACATTTCTCATGATAGAAATTTTTGTACCTATTCATTTTTTTTCTAGATTTTCCCTCTACCGCCATTTTTTTCTTTTAATTTCATTGATTCCATTCCATTCTCCCCAACCAAACACAACATAATTGAAACAAATAAACTGACAAAATATATCCTAATTCTGTGTAGGAGTTAATATGATGAAACTACGTCTACCAAGTGAAATTGCAAACAAGAGAGATTAGAAAAAAGTTTAGTCTTGGTTCAGATAAGTAGCCATAATCTTTGAATCACGGGCTCTTTTCCTTGCCTTAAATCTGGAGCACCCATCTTTTCAATCAAGACTTAGAGAGCAACCTTAGTAGATACTGGGTAACCCTGTCACACAGGAAAGCTGGCACATTGGAGACAGCAGATTTTTCTGCCATCGCTTGCATGTTAGCATCCATATTGTACCATGGACGTGGAACATCTCTACTCTTGGTACTTAGTAGCTTTCTCACAATTGCACTTTTTGTGCCATTTTCTTTGTACCTAAAACTAAGCAAGTCCTAATTACAGCGGCTAGGCCTTCTGGTATTGCAGCTACTGCAAGGGCAACTGCTATTTTAAAATAATACGTGCACATTTTGAAAGAAAAACAAATATTTGTTGGCCACCCAAATCAGAAGACAAACAGGACCAACAGCAGTTGTAGTTGTAGGCCTACTTCCAAAGTCATCAAAGCTTCTTTTTCAAAGGGGTGTCACCTTCTTCCATAGAAGCCTCAGGAATTTGTGTCTGTAACTTGCCAATTTCAATGAGCATCACACCATTTACGGTAGTGTAAATGCAACTTCCATTCAGCAAACACCAAGTACATATACCCACAAAGAACGATTTGGCAAGCACTCCATTAGATTTAAAAGAATCTAAGTTTTCAGATAAAAGAGTTTCAGCAAAGTAACTTGTCACAACTTTTGATTTTTTTTTCCAGTAAACTTCAACCTGTCGGTAAAAGAGATAAAGATGGGCTGTTACATGCATTTTGAAATTCCCAGTTCCTAAAAGATGTAAAAATGCAAAAGCAGCTAGTTTGTCATCTAAAGTGCCACATAACATGTGCCTACTTAAATCCACCCTTGGCCTAAACAAAAATACAAAGATTCACACAATCTGAACCAAAAAAAAAAAATTCCAATATAAGCAAAAAAAACTGTCTAAATAAAACATACAAAAGCCATCATATAAAATATAATATTTTAAGAAATTCAGACAATTTGGACAAAGATCATCTTATCATTAATTCACGGCGGACTCTTATCTATGATCCATCTGTTCCTAATGGCATTAACTTCTGCTTCCTCCCTCATTGAGAGTTCTTGAAACCACTGCTGATACTGTACCTCAATTGCATCAAGCTCCATTGTTAGTTCTGCCACCTGTTCCTCATCTGCCGAAGACAAATGCGAACTATTGCTAACCAAACCTGTCGAACTTATATCTTTGGAGACTCCAGCCAGATCTGCCAAAGTCATTTCCCAATTCTTTGTGATGTCATTACGTTGCATACATTCCACAACATCAGTATCACTTTCCTGCATTTTAAACTCGTCGTAATATAAATCCCTGAAGTCCAGCTCCGAGTCATGGCCACTCAAATTTTGGCGAACTCTGTCAATATGAAAATCAACATACTCAGCCTTCTTCTCATTCTTCATAGAAGTATCTTCGCACATCATCTCAGAAGCAGCTGATGCTTGTGACTCTTTATCTTCGATATTTGCAAAATTTGGACTTGCATGTAATGTGATATGAGAGAGAGGGACTGAACTCTGACAAGGATCATGTTCAACTTGCACAAAATCTTCTTGATGGTTTGTGGTAGCAGTTAAATTAGAGACAGTGTCTTGATCAAGAGGTTGGGATGCATTCCATAAATCTGGCATAAGAGCACAGTCATTTGTTTGAGGCTTGTAACATAAATCTTGCGAAGACTTTGAGCCTTGTAAAATTCTGCCTATTAAATAATCAATGAACTCGGCAATGAAAGCCACATCGTGGTCAGCTAACTCCAGCTGTTCAACCATCTCACTAGCAACTGAGAATGCAGTGTCAGTATCAAGATAGAATTGGAAGTGTATGTTCCTCACTCGGCCTGCAAGTAATAACAACTGATCACGTAATGATAGACAATGAACATATATGGTAAACAATCGAAGAAGAACATCATAAATATCATTGTTCATATATGTACCACTTAGGTCAGCAATTCGCAAGGTCAATGCTATAGAATTGTCAGGATTTTTCATGCCCCTCAATCTAAATTCATTATTTTGATGCATCCTCTTAAATTCCAATACTGGAGATTGTGGGGTTCCGCAACTAGATTCTGTACATAAAGACTGCTTATACTCATAATCCATGTCCATTGAATGAGAGCCACAGCTCAACAAACTCAATGATTTGGGGAGCTGGGTAGGCAATTGCATTTGATTATGAATTGTTTCTTTCGGAGCCTCAAGTTGAAAAAAGGGATCTTTAAGAAGCTCCCTTGCAGGCAACCTTTCAGAAGCTGGAAGCAAACACTTCTCAATGAATTCTTTAACTTTGGGATCACTCACCTTGCCTAGCGAAGCAGGTTTAATACCCTGCGTGAACATACATTTAAGATGTCATAAGTGATCTGACTTGGAGTAAAACTAAATGATGATCCTGACAATTTTTTGTGTCCTGATAATTACTGCATCACTGAATTCCAATTATTTGAATCTGTGTATAAATTTTGTGCTACTGCTAAGTTAATTGCTAAGTTAGTTGCTAACTGAAAGACATAAAGTTGAAGAGGGAAAACTTACAGAAGTAACTTTCTTATATATTTGAGCAGGATTCTTGCACTCACAATATGGATATTCAAAGGTAACCATTTCCAAGAGGCACATGCCAAAAGAATATATGTCAACTAGTTCATTGTATTCCTCGTCATACATTTCCGGTGCCATAAATTCAGGAGTCCCTAGTTAGAAAAAATAAGTAAGATTTCCATCAAAGGTTTATTCCACACTTCTATCCATAATGCACTTACCAATGACACTCTTGGCCGTAGGATGCTGCCTCACAATTGCTAATCCAAGATCCCCAATTTTAACTTCTCCATGATTGCCATTTACAAATATATTGTCACATTTTAAGTCCCTGTGAATGATAGGTTGGTTCTGGCTATGAAGATAGTCCAAGCCGCATAAGATCTGTCTTGCCCAGCTTTTGACAGCCTTCATATCAACACATTTATGCTTCTTACGATATCTAGTATAAAAATACTTGATTATTTCAACAATGGAAAAAGATAAATAAAATAAGAACAGGACATAAAGGGAACTTACTGCCTCATACTCCCAGATGTGAAGAGCTCAGTTATCATGTTTATAGTTTTCTTCTTATCATCAACCCATGAATCATATAATTTCATGATATTATCGTGTTTTAGTGATCTGAGAAGATGAACTTCAGAATACAGTTTTTCAAAATCCACTGCAGACTTTAGCACATCATCAACTTTCACCCGGCTCCAAGCAACTTCTATTCCACGAAGTTGATCAAATGCTTTATAGCTGAAGTAATAAGGAAGAAGTCAAAAGAAAAATAAGGTGAATAAGAATTCGACTCTAGCAAAGTTTCTACATATGGAATTCAATATAGGAAATATACAGAAAGCTAAAGTTACAAAACATACACAGTCTTGAATGCACCTTTGCCCAAGATTTCATTGTACTGTAAAAATATGGCAGAAAAATATATATTAATGACTGAAGATGCAGAAATATATAATCCATACAATAAAAGTTTAAAATGAAAAAAGAAAGTACAATCCAATTAAGACGAAACAAAAACATAGATGAGAAAACCACATAGACATACTTACATGTAAAGGAAATTATTATGTTATTGGCAAATGAAAGCAAGTACAACAAAGCAAAATAACCCGACATTCCAATCCTGAGTTTCCGGATTTTCAACAATCAAGTATTGCACAGAAAGAATTAACAACAAATCCACACAAGAAAGACAACTAGACATTAAAATGACAATAGGTATCTGATTAATAAAGAATAAAAATCATGTGTAAAGAAACAATGAAGTGAGGTAATTAAATAAAGCATAATATAAGCAAATACTGAATAATGGAACGGTAGTAAACTAGAAGAATGTATGTACCCGAACATATCGACCCTTTGGATCCATTTCGACATAATCAACCTGAAGATCAGCATTACCAATCAAGGCATCCTTATTTACATTTTCGGAACCCGAATAATTCATGATTTGGGAGAATGATATGAGGAGAGAAAAGACAGCAGGGAAAATTGAAAAAGAGAAACAACAATCAATCCAAGGGCTGGTGCTTGTAATTATAATTATTATACTTATAATAATGAAAAGAAATGAAAATGTTGTTGTTGTTGTCTCTCGGAAAATGCTTCTGTAGCAATAGAGTATGAATCGAATGCCGATCCCGTTCGAAATCGCGATCGACATTCGACAACAAAATCATCGAGATCCAATGAGCTCGACGATGAATAAAGATTACAAGTTTTGTTAATTATAAGCATAACCCAATTTTCCATTTCGAAAAGAAACTAATTTGTTTCCTCATATCAATCACAAAAACATTAAAGATGAGAGCTTTATGAATCAAGGAATCAAAAGAAGGAAAAGAATCATTGTTCAAAGAAAACAAAACAAAATGAACCCCCAAAGAGATGGGAAAAGGGTGTTGAAATGGGGTTGTTGAGAAATGGTTGTCAGAGGAGGGAAAGAAAAAGGGTTGAAAAGGAGAGGAGGCGAGGATTTGTATGGGGGAGGAATGGTAATTGTAATTCAGGGGAGAGAGAGAGAGAGAGGCTATTCTAGAGTATTTTTATTCTATTCATAGGGATTTATTTATTTATTTATTCTGGATTTTATTACCGGGTATCTTGTCGGGTTTTCCCATTTTCAAGATTTTCACCCTTCCCACATTTGTGCGGTTACTTTTTAGTTTTTACCCCCTCTCTCACTCTTTTTTCCTGCTGTATGCGGAGCTGTTCTTTCATTTGGATCCACCCGCGTCCAATTTACTAACTCGGATGAAACTGGATCTTCTACTGGGCTTCATTTGCGACTAGTAAATATTTCGGTTCAATACAAAAAATTATTTGATATCAGTTTTTATTAGTTTTGATTTCAACTCCATTCTTTTATCTTTAATTTGATAAAAAAAAAAAAGTTTTATGTAATATAATGAATTGCATATGAAAATATCATATTACACTTTCTATTTATTATCAAAATAATTTTATATTTTCACTAGTTCGAACTCGAATGAATTTATTTTATTTCACTACATATAAACTCGAATTGAGTTGATCAAAAAACTCGACTTTAAAACAAAATTTCGCTAATCAAATACAAAATTTTGTTCGAATTACATTTCTTATTTTTATGCATTTTTCATGTTCGGGTATAAAAATAAATTTGAAGAATAATTTGGTTCAAATTTGAAAATTTGGACATTTTATATTAAATTTCAAATTCATACAAATTTTTGAAAAGTAACAAACTGGAAAATATTTGGACTATAAAAATATAAGATAAAATTAAAATATTTTAATTAAAATTAAGATATATTTACAAATAATACTAATATATAACAAAATATAACGGTTATATATTTATAAATAACTTGTGTTCACGTGATAATTTTTGCTAATTTTGACATATGAGATTTAATTTAAGTAATTCATTTTTGACACTATTTTTATTTTGAATCACTCTTCCCAAATCTTGTCAACAACATCTCTTATCATCATCCTATCTTTTTTGCTCACTCCTACCAACATAACTACTTGCGAATATATCACTAATCTGCGACCACAATCCATCACTAACTTTTGATTATGCAATCACTTTTATCCCCATGTTGTCATATTAATGAACAACGGTAAGTCGGTAAGTCGGTATCATTAACTCCGACGATTTTATATTTTAGATTTGGTAGTAATTTCAAAAAGTCGTCAGTGGTAATTTTGTTGAAATGTTGGTGATTTTTGGTTCGATTTTCCTAATTTTTGTTATTTTTTGTGAACTTCCATGCCTGGAGAACAAAGTCGGACAAATATGGATGTTTCATTAGAAAATAACACAGATTCATATATATTTTTTTTAGTTCTTCTTTTTTAACATGTTCATTAACAATACTTTTTAAGAGTCTTTTATGATATATAATTATGTTTCTATCCATGCTTTTAGAATTCTACTCATGTTCATAATGAACTAAACAATCATTATTATTTTCTTATCGTAAGTTGAATGCAAAAACATTGGTTTCGAAATTTTTCACTAACTTTTTTCTATTATAATGATTGTGCTACTTTTTGCCATTGTCATAGAATTCACATACTTGAAGATTGTAAGAATGATGATATTCAAAGTAGTGGTGACGATAATTTATATATTCCTGAATGTTAAGTTGACAATATTTCAAAGTTAAAACAAGTGTTTGCTAATTTGGATTCTGCCTTTGAGTTTTGTGAGCATTACGCTCGTTTATGTGGCGTCGTTGTTCCACAATCATCTGAAAAGACTAATAGGACAGGAAAAATAACATCGAAGTACGTTGCGTGTTATACAGCAGGTAATAGTGAGAACCGCAATTCAAAATCTGGATTTCAAAGGATCAGAAGAACTGTTTCGGCAAAGTGTGACTGCCCTGCTAAACATGTTGTTGGTTTCTTTAGTGAAGAAGGATTTATTGTTACAAATTCATTGAGAATCATAATCATGTGTTTGCTGGGAAAGATGCAATTCAGTTCCTGAGTTGTAATCATTCATTGACAGACATTCACAAGCATTTATCATTGGAGCTGCAAAGGCAAACATAGGGCTAACACAAACTCGTACTATTTTTAAATCTATTTTTGGTTCTTATGATAATGTAGGAGCAACTGCAGTAGACTTTAAAACTATTTGAGAGATATAAAAAAATTCATTGGGATGCATGATGCCAAAATGATTATACAAAAGTTCAAAGATATTCAGGAAGGTTGTGATGTGAATTTCAGGCTTGAATACAAAACAGATTCAAATAATAGGCTAACACATCTACTTTGGGCTGACGGATTTGGAAGACGTAGTTACGAGGTCTTTGGAGATGTTGTATCAATTGATGCAACATATTGAACAAACAGGTATCATATTTTCAAAAATAATACTCAGGTTCTATATTGTAGTAAACATATATGTCATCTATTTTAATTTTTTCCCCAGGTACAAAATGGTATTTGTGCCTTTTATTGGTATTGACAATCATTGAAAAAGTGTGACTTTTGCATCTGCGTTGCTAGAAAATGAAAATTCGGATAGTTATATATGGGCGTGCGAGGTGTTTAAAACATTTTAGTGAAGTATCCGAAGTGCATAGTTACTGATCAATGTGCTGCAATGAAGATTGATATTGAGACATGTTTTACATGAGTCAAACACTGTCTTTACACGTGGCACATAATGAAGAAATTTTCAGCTAAGGTAAAACCTTTAACACTTTCTCAAAGTTTATACTTTTGTATAATGTCACACTTGTTTTTCAACAATTACGTGGCATAAAACTATTTTTTTAGAAATATCTTATTAACATTGCATTAGGTGTTGACATTATCTTCGTCATAATTTATAAGAATACGGCTGGGTACACTTTTCTGTGCTGAATCTCTATTTATGGATCAACTTTGTTTGGAACGAACATAGTTCTCCTCAGGAATTTGAAGAAGGATGGAATAAGGTCCTCTCAGAGTTTGAGCTAAATGATAATTTGTGGTTGAAACAAATGTTTGGTATGAGAGATTCATGGATACCAGCTTAGTTTAATGATGAACCGTGGGTTGGACTAATTAGGAATACATCAATGTCCGAGAGTTCTAACTTTTTCTTAAACCACTTTGTCCAAAGAGGTGATACTTTGTCAAAGTTCTATCTATGTTGCGCAAGTGCAATAGATAAGTATAGGAACACTAATGCAAATCTTAATAATGATGATGATATAATGCCGATAACATCAACCTTGAAGAAAATAGAGAAAGATGTTGTTAAAATGTACACGTGGATGATTTTTTACAGGGTTCAAGAAAAATTTTAACTAGCAATGGTGATTTTTCAATTGTAGCAATGGATGTCATCGACTCTATTAAAACAATCACGATAAAGGATCCAAATAACAAGAACAAAGTATTTGTGGTAATCAGTCCTTTCGATCTATTATATATTCTTTTAAAGTAACATGTATAATGTGTTAAATTTTTCAAAATTATTTACTTGTTCTACTACAATTTTTTTCTAATTATATATTACAGATTCTGTTAAGTGATTATCTAATATAGTACATATTCTTAATACATTTCAGGCAAATATATATTACAAAACTAACATAACACATGAATATTCATTCTGATCCAGTCTTTCCACAAACAGTGACTCAAATCCGTGAAGTACCTTCTGTATTTTGTAATTTCAAAGTTGTATGAGCAATGCATCTGGTAACAATAAGCTGCTTGATTTTCTACATGATGGGTTGAAAACTATGGGAGGAAAAATGAAGAAAATGATCAAAAATGGAATCTGTCGAGTAGATGATGAGAGTGTGGAAAATATTTTTGGATCTAAAAATCTCAATAGCATTTTAATGCTGTCTCCAAACATAAACAACAACAAAGGTTTCAATCATACATCATTAATGATACAATAATCTAGTTTTTCATTTGAACATGTTCTTCAAATATACTATGCTTTCTTTTTCTTGATTGAATCTCATTGTTGACTCAAGAATTTATCACGCATTGAATCATATTTAGCAAATGTCTTTGCTAGCATTTCAACATTGACCCGTATGAATAAACAGATATCAACTTCATAAAAATATTTCCAAATATAATTATTTTATTAATGTGATTTCTATTAAGTTATCAACAATATAGTTTCTATTACAATTTATTTTTTAGTCTAAAGTCCTGCTAAATAAAATTATACAATTTATTTTCACAAAAACTATTGTTCTGTTACTAAAATTTTCGGAATCTGCTAGGTGTTCTCTAGACATAGACTACATTTTTAAGTGATCTCAGAGTAGTAACACAAAAAAGAATCTGTTATATATCAAAATCTATTGTAGAACACAATGAAACATACATCTAAACAATATTAAGAACTATAATCGTTATAAAAATTCCAATTTCTTACTCATTCATGGTTGCAGCATTGTTATCCATTTTTCCTTCTGGGATGTTTCTTCAAACTGTAAACATATACGTGTTTTTTAATGTATACGTGTTTATAACGTAAAAAATATATTACAACCGGGTTTCTATGAATAATGATGATTTGGAGAACTGTGACAGCCCCAAATCCGGGGTCAGGAATCCAGGCCGTCACAGACCAATTTCCATTTAATAACATTCTACTCTTGGCAGTTGAAATATAAATGCGTAATAAAACCCACACAATAGACCCCACACCTAATAATAATATTACACACCAGTCATATGCTCAGAGAACAACATCCATAATATCATAAGTTTAAAGTTAAGCAGTTATTACAACCCAGAATCTTACTTAAGAACATTGTTGAATAATGCTTCTACAGGAAGCATTTCAACAACCAAAAGTTTATTTCTCAAACTTACACACTTAATACATATAAGTCTACCAATACCCATCTGTCTATCAGCTACCTCAGGGATAGGCGCCAGCACTCTCTCAAAAGCCCTTACCCTCTTACGGGGTGTAGTGCGAAGTATCGGCATCTGCCCTAGCTGTTATATAATTAAATAGCAAGAGTGAGCTATAATAGCTCAGCAAGATAATATTGTAAACCAGAAATCAAAGTTAAATATATATATATATATATATATATATATATATATATATATATATATTAATAAACATAAAATCCACTATAATAATTAAGAAAAAAATTAATCATTACTTATTCAATACACCATCCATTTTTCCTTTATAAGAAAAAAAAATATATAAAACAATATAATACCAGTTTCTATTCTAATATAATATAATATTAGTCCATCATTCCATACCAATTTTCCTTTCACCTTTCTGTATATCAGTCTGTAATCATTATCAATTCTTCCTTTAAAAGTTTTGGGGATATCCACTGTCGCCTGATACGTTAAGACGATGATCAGTCGCCTAATCGTACCTGCTCCTTGTTTACTACTAGTAGAAGGAATGGCAATCATCCCTGGAGGAAGGTTCTCCACTACATCCTCCTTCGGCATCCGTTGGGCCATAATAAAATAATGAGGAAGGTTCTCCACTACTTCCTCATAAAATGATGGATGCTGGACTGTGCTAAACACAGTCACTTACGCAAGTATGTTGTAATCCCCCTTTTTGCAAAATCATTATTCCATTCAAGAATTTTATTTCCATTTCCACCCTTATCCATACATATATCATTATACTTTAAATATAACTCCCTTTTTAAAAAAAAAACATGAAATCATTAACTCAAAAGATAGAAATATTCAAATAATATTTATTAAATCACAAATATTTAAAGATTATACTTAACAGAATATTATAAACCATATAACCCTAGATAACAACTGATACCATTCTTTTTCATATCTCTTTAAACCATAAGATATATTAGCTCTATCCATATTCATATCCATATCCCTAATCCATATCCATAATACATACCCATAATCCATATCCATTTTCACATTAACTAATCTCAACAAACAGGGAATATCCCTAACCATATAATGATATAAGATTCATATATTATCAAGCAAAACCACTTTTCTTTAAACATAAACAGTTTATCAAAATAAGGATAAAAGAAATCTTGCCTCAATCTCTAATCCCAAGAGGAATGATCCGGTGTTCGAAGAAGGATCACCATTAAAATATATTTCACTTAACCACTAATTATATATATATTAACATCCTTGACACATATTATAAGTTTAACATACTATTTATAGACCAAAAGTTCCAAGAACTTATCCATTATTAGACTCCATAAAAGTTTCAGTGTTTTTCACCATTTCCTTATTAACCACACATGACTGTAAAATTTCTCATAAATTTTCAATTTTGAATTTTGAGAAAAGGTCAGTGGGGTTTGACTCTTTATTGACCCTACTATATTGTCCCAAAATTTCATAACTTTTAAAGATGTTTAAGTATGGTAATTATAGCCTCAAAGTTGACACAATTGCATTTTCTCGGTTTCCGAACGACTTTCACTAAAACTCACTTTTCTCCTAAACCGTTCATTGGATTTTGACGTACTTTATATCAAAACGATCTATGAACCAAGATCTATCCTCTCATGGTCAGTTAGTACTCTGGACAGAAACCTAACCGTACAGGCATGGGTGTCAAAAACAGGGCATCTTTTGGTTTAACGAAAATCGGGCATTATAACGGCTATATTTTTATACTTTCCATAATATAACTCCTCCAAATCCAATATCCAACACATATACCAAACCCTACACCATGTGGTCATCATACCAACCATGGTTACAAGCACTCACAACACATCCATGATCCATCAAAACACTTATAAACATTTATATAACCATGATTTTATATTTTACACTAACTTATTCCAAAAACCAACCATAAACTCAAGATTCAAGCTAGGGTTTCAAGTAGTATACCTTTCTTGGAGTGTGTACAAGCCTTAATACACCTTGTATAACCTTTATATCACCTTAGTATAGCTTAGATCTTCCAAAGAAACCAAGAAAACTAAAGTTAGTTTCTAAGATTTACTATTCATCATCAATCTTGTAAAATTCATAACAAATCGAAAAATAAGAGTTTGGCTCTCAAATTTTTTACCACATCTTGGCCTCTTCATAAGCTTTGATTTGAGTTATAGACTACCAAAAACAAAGCTTCCTAGCTATGGTTTTGATCCCGTTTTTCCCACTGGACAGAAGCTGTAAAGGACTAGGCAGGTTCGGTTCTTCAACTTGGGGAAGGGATTTGACTAGGCTACACTACTTTGTTGGCCATGAAATTTTGAACGTGTGTTCCCCATACAATTAGGAGGTTATGGTTAAAATTTGGTGATTTTAGAATGGGTAGAAGTGGAGATATGAATTTTTTTATTGAGTTGTGTTCTTGTTTGGCAGATTGGAGAGCCTTGTGTTTATCTTGCTATATCTCTTGAATAATGATGTATATCCCTTGTTTCTATCCCTTTACATCAGATCCTTATCCTTTAAGTAAGTGTGTTTGAAGTCCACCAATCCTAGGGTGCCATGTGTAATGCTTAAAACAAGTTGATCCATTAATAATTGCATGGTAATCATTGGTTTCTAGCACTTTGCATCCAAGTCCTTCCTTCCTATTCTTATTTGCACCAAGGGGCTTCCTTCTCTTGCACACTAATATCACTTAATATCAGCTCCTAACTTGGGTTGGGCCGAATTTGGGCCTTTGCTATTGCTCTAGAGCTTTTTGTTTGGGCCTCGTTCAAAGTTCTCTAGCCGTTTGATTCATCGTATGAATTCTGTGATCGTTCCAGTGGTTTCTCCTTTGTAAATCTCTTGAATATATTTTATCCTTTCCCACATCATATATTAATGTGTTAGGGTGGTTCAAATCCCCAAGTAGATATTAAATCCAATATCCTTGGTATATTCTCTTTATTTCAGAATTTGCTCTCCCGGTTTCTCAAGCGTTTTCAAATTAGTTGCATTCTCTTTGCTCTAGGATTATATTCTCAATCCTCTTTCCCTCTCATAATATATCCTCCCTTGGACTTCTAATATTTATTATCCTTAACCCATGATTGTTCACTTGATCGCTTAATCTCGTTATAAAGTCTCAGCGGTTTCTAGAACGTTCGTTTCACTGTCTCAGTAGTTTTTGTTCTAAATTCTAAAATCAAATATAATAAAATTCCAAAATATTAAATCCTCAATTCCTCAAATTTAATATCTCATTTCCAAGTGGTTCTAAATTGTTTAACAATCTAAATTCCTCTAGCATTCCCTTGATTTAATAATCCCCTGGTTTAACCTAATTTCGCATGTTCCTCAAAGTATACACTCTTTTCATATTCCATACTCTTTAATATCTAATACCATAGTGCTCAATTAAAATCAAACATCTTAAAAATCTATACTCAGGAATTTTTGAAATCCGTCATCGTTTCGAGTCACTCATTTTCATAGTACGACGCTAATAATGTTTCTGATTATTCATTTTCTGTTTCACTTATAGGGTACCTACATACCATTTCCCTAAATCCTCAAAATCACTATCCATTTAAGCACTGTAGCATTTCTAAAGTTAGAGTTATTACAAGAACCATTTCCTTGATGGAATAAATCATTAATTATTGAAATATTGTGTAGATTATATTGTGTAAATTGTCAATCATGATCACAATGTGATCAAATACATTTCCATGATTACAAGATTAAGGAAATTATTCTATGTAATTAGTGTAGATTGTTTATCCTCAAAGTTTATTAAAATCACAAAATTGTTATTGGAATTTCTGATTTATTATTATTACTATTTAATAATAATCTATGATTTTAGGCTGGGTGTCCTGGTTCCCTTGCTAGGGAGGTTCTTCCCAAAACTATACCCACTATATAAATTAATAGATATTGAAAAATGTAAAAATAATGAATGTACATAATTAGAAGGTAAAATGGCTTAATCATAACTTAACTCAGCCCCAACTTGCAACTGGGTAACTGAACTCAAAAACCTTGCAATTACATAACTCAATAAATTAAAACTTGCATTTAGGTAACTGCCGAATAAAAACTGAACTTGCAACTTACATAACTGAACTTATCTTTAACTTGCATTTACATTACTAGATTAATAAAAACTTGCAACTGGGGTATTGAACAAAAATAAACTTACAATTGGGCCCTGAACAAAAAATTCAGTTTTTAATTTTAAAATTTTAATTTTTTATTTATATATAAAAACTATAAAACAAATATTTTAAATCTTAATCTTTTTTTCATTTTTTATATGTTATCAATTTACATATCAAATTGTTGGTAAAAAATTAATATATATAAGATTTTACACATTCATTTTAATATTTGTGCTCTATCTTGAATTCTTAAAATTTGATTTGGACAATTTTACAAGCCACATGAAATTAGCAACATATTCATTAATTTAGTGATGACTTAACAATTATTTTCCAATTAAAACTATGCAAAAACAAAAGAGAGAAGAAATTGACCATTTTTTTACGTTGAAAATCTATTCAATTTTTAAAATCTACTTATATTTCGTTTTGATTATCAAAATAACCTTCTTATTATGGATAAGATCCCTCTTACGCTTATTATATATAAGGATATAATAAAAAATTCGAATTTTCTTATAAAATTCATATTCAGTTTTTTATTTTAAAATCTTAATTTTTTTATTTAATCTTTGTTTAATTTATAAAAAAAATGAATTTTCGTAAAAAATTCATATTCAGTTTTTTATTTTAAATCTTAATCTTTGTTTAATTTATAAAAAATTGAATTTTCTTAAAAATTTCATATTCAGATTTTTATTTTAGAATCTTAATTTTTTATATATAAAAACTATAAAACAAATATTTTCTTAAAATAAAAAAATGAACTGAATCTCAGTCTCTCTCATCTCTCAATCAGTTTATTTTGCTTGTTCTGAGTCTCAATTTTGTTCAGTGCCCCCGTTGCAAATTTATTTTTATTCAGTTGCCAAATTGCAAGTTTATTTTTGTTTAGTGCCCAAGTTGCAAGTTTTAATTGTTTGAGTTATGTAATTACAAGGTTTTTGAGTTCAGTTACCCAGTTGCAAGTTGGGGCTGAGTTCGGTTATGATTAAGCCATTTTACCCCATAATTAGATATCATATTTATTGTTATTATATGTTTCATTAAAAGGCATATAGAATTCCCTAAAAAACGGCCTAAAAAATTATCGTATGGATCCCAAATTTTTAAAGGCCTGGTTACAGAAAATGATATTTACATGTATCTTCCTATTTGACATATTGTGAAAATAGATACTTTAAATTAAGAAATTGTTAATAATATTGAGTTCATGGATATCAAATATTTAAAGACTTAGTTTTTTGAAAATGTATTACGTATATTTTTAATTTGATATATTACGAAAATAGATATTTTAATTCAAGAAACTGTTAGTAATGTTGTTGATGATCTCAATTTTTGCATTTTAAAATTTTTGAGTATGCTAAATTTTAGATTTTTTTCAAATACTACAATATCATTGATAATAACACATTGGTTTAAAGTAACATGATGTCACTATTAAGAATTTTGCATTTAAACTATTTAAAAGTTTTCTTTATTCTACCATTAACGTTACACTTTGATTACTACTTATCTCACTATAATAATTACAATTTTAACAACTATATGTTTTTAATAAAGTTAATACATATTCAGAGACATTGTAGAAAAAATATGTGCATCAAACGTATTGATGCTCTAATCTATAAATTAATTACAATCTGCACTTCTTCTTTTATTAAAAAATTAAAGCTTTGTTTACTTGCGAGAAATTTTCAGACTTTTTGTTTTCACATATTCAGCAATTTTCTAAATTTTTCCTTTCTAGAAAATTATTGAAAACTAAGAAATTATTTTCCAAAACTCGTACATATTTTCTAATAACAAAAGTGAAAAACATGTTCCAAACATATCATTGCACTTATTACATTTTTCTTTAATTCGTTTTGATATGGGCTAAAAGTAAGTCCTAAAGACACATTTAATGTGCCATTAATTAAACCCAGTATGGTCCGAACGTGGAGCCCATTTACGAGGCCCAAAACCCTAATTAAATATTAATTTCGTAATTAATATTAGGGTGATAAACAGCTCATCAATAAGAGTCAAATAAGGAAACAATATCATTAGGAGTAGCCTCCAAGGCACCCAATTTAACATGGACACTGATTCCTACAAGGAAGGAAACTAGAACCTTCCTCAAAGGAGGTGCCTTGCCCACCAAGTCTCCGAATTCTACCATAGTTCTAAGGTTCCCACAACCTATAGAAGGGCCTGACCCCTCATTCTCAGAACTACGTTTTTGACTTGATTCTCAACTTTGAGATACGTAGGCACTCTGTGAGGACCGATTAGTCTCGAACGCAGACACAACCATTAAAGCACGAAGCTCACGAAACCTAGCATTAAATACATGCAAACCCTCATTTTTATTCCACAACATTTGGCACCGTCTGTGGGAAGACAACATCAACCATGGTTCAAAAACGAAGAACAACATCAACCTCAACTGAGGCCATACCCCTTAGCTCTGATCCAACTGCCATTTCTGATTCGCCTATCACTACTGAAGAAGGACAATTACCCCCATCAACAGGGGCGATCATTCAACCTCTAGTCTCTCAACCCCTAGGGACGATTCCCCATGTTGAGGGAACTCTACCGGTGGTCGTCCATCAAAGCCAAGAAGCTAACCCTCTTCAGATGGTGGTTTCTTCTCTTGATAACTTTAATCGCACGCTACCCCTAGGGGTACGGATTCATACTACGGATCTCCCTGCAAATACCAACCCGATGTATAGTCTGCTTAACTACCCTCCAGCTACTCGAGGTGTTGGAACAAGCGATCATGCCTTGCTAATTCAGGAGCTTCATTATAACAGGGGGTTGGGTCGAGATCAGGAATATGATGACTACTCTGGGCCCTATACTGACGACTCGTCATCTGAGGACGACGATCATGATGAAGCCCCGAGGAGGCGATGCGCTAGCAGAGAACCTCGAAGGAGGACACAAATAATCCATGATGGACCTCCTTTGACAACTGTTGAGAGGATAAGGGCTCACGAGGCCGAGATCTTAAAACTGAAAGATGACATGGCAAGAGAGCAGGCGAGACAAAATCAAAACCGACCTCCTCCGACTATAGGAGGGATTCCCCTTATTGATTTGGAAAGGTCTTCAAGGAGGCAAAGAAGGGCTGATGCCCCTACTTGAAGAACAACAAGGGTGGAAACCCCCAAGGGAAACCCCAAAGATCTAATGCCTCTTAGAGATCTTGATGATCCCATGCCCCCGTTTACTGAGGAGATGATGAATGCTCGTATTTTCAGGAAGTTCAAGATGCCAATAATTAAGGCTTATTATGGAACGGGTGATCCCGCAAATCATGTCAGGACATTTTCAAACGCACTGCTATTGCAGCCTACAAGTGATGCTCTAAAGTGTAGGGCGTTTCCTCAAACCATGTCGGGCATGGCTCAAAGATGGTATAGCCGATTACCTACAAATTCGATTGGCTACGTTAAGGAGTTGAGTGCCAGTTTTGTCAACCAATTCATTAGCGGAAGAACTCATGAGAAAAGCTCTGCATCTCTTATGTATATGGTGCAAGGAAAGAATGAGAATTTGAGGGATTACCTCAAGTGATTCACTAAGGAAACACTGAATATCACTGACTTGGAGAACAAGGTGGCCGTAGTAGCCCTGGAGCATAGAACTACTGATCTTTTCTTTAAGAGGTCATTGGCAAAGCATCCCCTTGAGAATATGGCTGAGCTACAACGAAGGGCTGATAAGTATATTAAAGCTGAGGATAGCATGAAGAAGGAGGCCACAGTAGGTAATAGAGGGAACAACAATGACTCTAAAAAGCGAAATCAAGAGTACGATGCTAGGGACAAATATCCCCGGACTAGCAAAGACTCTGACTCTACACCTAAGAAGAGTCCGGGACCAAGATTTTCTGAATATGCAAGGTTGAATGCTCCTAGGAGTCAGATCTTGTTAGAAATCAAAAAGGATAAGGACTTCCGATGGCCGAAGCCACTCAGGGGTGACCCCTCAAAGCGAAACAAGGATCACTTTTGCAGGTTTCACAAAGATGTGGGGCATGACACCGACGATTGTAGACAACTCAAGAACGAGATTGAATTCTTGATCCGAAGAGGGAATTAAGAAATTTCACGAAGGGTGAAGAACCTGGAAATCAAAGAAGGGATTATGACAGAAAGAACAATGATCTTAGGGATGATGACCGTGATCGTAACCCATAGCCTCGAGGGCCGGTTATCAATATGATCTGGGGAGGCCCTACAGCGGCCGGCACGACAAGGAACTCTCGAAAGGCTTATTCCAGAGAAGTGATGCACATCGTGGGAGAGGCCCCGAAGTGTGCAAAAACTGAGCTAGTGATTTGTTTTAATGATTCAGACTTGGAAGGGGTGAAGTTCCCCCATGACGACCCACTAGTCATAACTCCTGTGATTGGGAACTCAGAAGTAAAATGAGTCTTGATAGACAATGGAGTTTCTGTTGATATTCTGTTTCATGATACGTTTATAAAGATGGGATATAATGAGTCTCAGCTAACCCCCACCAACATGCCTATCTATGGATTTAATGGAGTTGAATCCAAGGTTGAAGGAACCATTCAGCTGCTTGTGACTATTGGGCAGGAACCTAAGGAGGCTACTCAGATGCTGAACTTTTTAGTAATCAAGGCAGCCTCAACATACAATACAATCCTGGGAAGGACTGGGCTTCATGCTTTTAAGGTTGTGGCCTCTACCTATCACATGAAGATTAATTTTCCAAACCGTAACGGCGTTGGAGAGTAGAGAGGAGATCATAAAATGGCTAGAAGTTGCTATGTAGCTGCTTTGAGAGCCGATGGAGTCGGGGGGCAGGTCCTTCCGATCGAAGACATGGATGTCCGAGGTGATGATGAACACCGAGGGAAGCCGGCAGAAGATTTGGTTCCTATACCTCTAGATCTCGGAGATCCCGATAAGGTTACGTATATTGGAGCTTCTTTGAAGGAACCCTTGAAGGGCAGGTTGACTACTTTCTTACAAGAAAACAGTGATGTGTTTTCCTGGACAGCAGCCGACATGCTAGGGATTGACCCCCAACTCATAACTCACAAGTTGAATGTCGATCCAAAGCGGAAGACAATAAAGCAGAAGAAGAGAAATTTTGCTCCTGAAAGGCAAGAGGCCATTAAGCAAGAAGCTGACAAGCTCTTAGAAGCTGGGTTCATTGAGGAGATTCAGTTCCCCGAATGGTTGGCTAACCCTGTGATGGTTAAGAAGGCAAATGGAAAGTGGAGGATGTGTATAGACTTCACTGATCTGAATGATGCATGTCCCAAAGATTGTTTCCCTCTACCAAGGATTGACACGCTGATAGATGCCACTGCTGGGCACGAGATGTTGAGTTTCATGGATGGCTTTAGTGGCTACAATCAGATTAAGATGCATAAGGATGACATCCCAAAGGTATCTTTCATAACTGACTTTGGTGTTTTCTGTTATCTTGTTATGGCTTTTGAACTAAAGAATGCAAGAGCTACTTACCAAAGATTGGTGAATAAGATATTCGCTCATCTAATTTGGAAAACCATGGAGATCGATGTTGATGACATGTTAGTCAAGAGCCTAATCAAGGCAGACCATATTAAGCACCTCAGAGAGGTATTTGAAGTGCTGAGGCACCATAAGATGATGTTGAATCCAGCCAAGTGTGCCTTTGGCATTGGATCAGGAAATTTTTTGGGTTTGATGGTTTCAAAGCGAGGCATAGAAGCCAACCCTGATAAAATCAAGGCGATTCTGGATAAGGAGCCACCACGCTCTGTAAGAGATGTGCAGAAATTGACAGGCTGAGTTGAAGCCTTAGATAGATTCATCTCCAAATCTGGTGATAAGTGCTTGCCTTTCTTTCAAGCATTGAAGAAGGTGAAGAACTTTGAGTGGACGCCTGAAAGCCAATGGGCCTTTGAGCAGCTGAAGAATTACATGACTGAAGCCCCGTTGTTGGCCAAACCTAGCCCCGGAGAGACATTGTATTTATACTTGGCAGTGTCTGAACAAGTGCTGAGTGTCGTCCTCATCCGAGAAGAAAGCAAGGTTCAGAAACCTATCTACTACGTGAGCAAGGTGTTGCATGGAGCTGAGTTGAATTACTCTCCCATTGAAAAATTTGCTTTGGCATTGGTGACAGCCTCGAGGAAGCTACGACTATATTTCCAGGCACACAAGATTGAAGTCCTGACGGACCAGCAGCTGAGAAACATATTGCACAGCCCAAAAGCAAGTGGAAGGCTGATTAAGTGGGCGATCGAACTCGGAGAATTTGACATCACATATAAGCCTCGAATAGCCATCAAGGCTCAGGCATTAGATGACTTCGTGGTTAAATGTACCATTGGCAACCAAGAAGTTGGGGGGCAGAAGATAGTACCCACCTCTGGAAGTGAGGATAAAGATGAAATGCTTGTACCTGATCAAAAGGAATATTGGGTGCTCTATTTTGATGGGGCACCGAAAACAAAATCTAGTGGTGCAGGAATGGTTTTGCAAAGCCCTGATGGGTTCATAGTTGAGTATGCTTTGAAGTTGGACTTCCCAACAACCAACAACGAAGCTGAGTATGAAGCCTAGATAGTCGGATTGGGCTTGGCCAGAATCATGAGGGTCAAGAACCTTAAAATCTATGGAGACTCAAGACTGGTAGTCTCGCAAGTGAATGGTAAATTTGAAGCCAAGGATGAAACTATGGCAAAATATTTGAGAGTTGTGAAAGCTATTATGACTCAGTTTGATGAGTGCTATGTGGAGCACATTCCGAGAGAAGAGAACGTTAAGGCTGATGCCCTGTCCAAGTTCGCTTCTTCAGAGATAGAGAACTAGGCAGGAAGTGTTTACTTCCAGGTCTTGAAGGCCCCGGCCATCAACTCGAAATTGGTGGCACCAATTGATGTAGGGAGCTGTTGGATAGATCCGTTCAAAGCTCACTTAGAGACTGGATGGCTCCCTGACGATGCCCATGAGGCACGAAAGTTGTCAGTAAGGGCATTGAGATATGCCTTGATTGAAGGCATTCGTTACAAGAGGTCTTTCGTCATTCCATAATTGAGATGTTTGATGCCCTAGGAGGCAAAGGAAGCACTAGAGGAATATGTGGGCAACACTTGGGGGCAGAGCCCTAGCTTACAAAATTACTAGTTTGGGATTCTATTGGCCAGAGATGTTGGCCGATGCACAGAATTATGTCAAGAAGTGTGACAGGTGCCAAAAGCACGCTCCGATTGTAAGTCAGCCGCCTGAGATGTTAACCTCGATTAACTCTCCTATCCCGTTCGCAATGTGGGGAATGGATATACTTGGACCTTTCCCATAGCTTCAGCACAAAGGAAGTTCCTGATAGTGGCCATCGACTACTTCACTAAGTGGATTGAGGCTAAACCTTTAGCCAAGATAACCACCAAACAAGTCGCTCAGTTCTTTTGGGAAAGCATAATCTGTAGGTATGGTATCCCTCGGATCCTTGTGACGGATAATGGGACACAGTTCAACAATGAAGAGTTCAAGAAATATTGTGAGGAGAATGTTATTTAGCTTCGTTTTACTTCAGTGGCTCATCCTTAAGTTAACGGACAGGCAAAGGTAGGAAACAGAATTATCCTTGATGGACTGAAGAAAAGGGTCGAGCACTCAAGAAACACTTGGCTGGATGAATTGCTGCCTATACTCTGGGCATATCACGCCACCTACAAAGTAACAGCTGGAGCAACCCCATTCTTGCTTGCTTATAGAGCCGAGGCAGTCGTGCCCTTGGAGATTACACATGCATCACCACGAGTGGAAGCCTTTGAACCTGAGACTAATGAAGAAGGCATGAGACTCGCCCTTGATCTAATTGATGAGGTCAGGGATGAGGCGAATGCTAGAAATGCAGAGCATCAGAAAAGAGCATCCTTCCATTACAACCAAAGGGTTAAGGAGAGATTCTTTGGACAAGGTGATTCAGTTCTAAGGAAGATAGAGGCCTCTGGAGTTGGTCAGAAGGGAAAGATAGCCCCCAACTGGGAAGGGTCGTATCGAGTCAGAAAGACACTAGGACGAGGATCCTACAATCTTGAGACCTTGGATGGAAATGAGGTGCCTCGCACTTGGCACGCTTTGAACCTGAAGGTTTATTATGTTTAAGCTATTCTTGTAAAGACTTAGCTTTTTATCTATCTATTAGGAAAAGTAGAAATAAGGTTCAATGAAACCATCCCGGGGCTTATCACCCCGAGTAGGACAATAGCTATCTACGTAAGGGTTGAACCCATTCCGAATTATTAATGCAAGTTTGTTTTCCATTCTATGATTCTGTGATTTTAATTATGTACCAAGCACCTGTTGAGTGTAAGTCTAGAATGACCAAGTACTGTAAATAAAAGAGCATATGAATGAAGGAAAACAAGTGCATAAATAAAGTACCCCGGAGGGCTTAGGTTTAAAGTTAAGATTACAAACATAGTCGAATAAAGTTAAGTCCCGAAGGACCCTGAATGAAAACTAATAAAATAAAGCCACATACGGCTACTAAAGCGGTGCAAGGCTCTTGACAAGAGTCACATACTCTTCGGAGGATTCTTCTACCACCTCTTCTCCCGCTTCGTCAGAGTCATCATCATCCGAATCATCTTCATCGGAGCCGCTTCCCTCTTCGGTAGCTACCACCATCGGCTGCTCAACTGCCCTCTCCACTTCTTCTCCCTCCTCATCGGAGGTTTCGGTCATTTCGCTACGAGACTGCCTAATAGCCACTTCCTTTCTTTCCTTTGCCATGGGCCTCTTCCCACGAGAACCCAAGGAAGCCGAGTCAGAGCCAACAATACGAGTTGCCCTCTTAGAGCCGGAACTTGATGTCCGAGGAACAGTTTTAACCCTAGAGCCGGAGGCAAGATTGAAAGGATATCTTCGATATATTATTTATTTTGGTATTTGTACGATTTAAACATAAAATTTAATTACACTTAGTTATCCTCTCCACTTGGTCATTTAATTTAATTGATTCCGTCAAAAGTCAATTCTAGCAAATATCTATTTTTACTTATAAGAGATATTTCACTATTGCAAAAAATTAAAATTATATTTTTATGGAATATATCTCTACCAAAGCAATAAAGATCGAAAAAGAAATATCGAGGTTTGATATTTTTTAGATCTCTGTAGCAACATTGATAAAGGCGACAGGCTCGAACAAAGAATATTCGAGGATTAATATTCTTTAGAGAACTCGTGCTACATTAAAAAAACGATCAGTTTTTATTCAAAAATATTCCGCCTTCACACTCAAAATGTTTTTATCCTCAAGAATATTAATATTCAGTGGTAGAATATTAATAATCATTTTTATCTCATGCCAGAAATATTTAAAGTAATTTTTCTCCCACTTCTTAAATTTATTCTAATTTCGGAGAAAATTATTTTAAATACTCAAAAATATTTCCTACACTTTCAAAATATTTTATATATTAGGAAATATATTCTAAGTGTCTATTCTAGTCAAAACATTAGTCAAAAGATGTATATATTTCACGGAAAGACCAATCGTATTTTATTCGAAACCGAAACCTGATTTAATCGAATTAAATCTAAATAAAATACTTCCACTTGCTATAATGACTTGAAACTTGAGATGGGTCACTTAAATTCTATTTTCTATGGATGGTAAAAGTTTTGTAATTTTCTTAGAATTTTGGTTCGGGCACGAAAATCCAGATAGTGGGTCCACGTTTGACCACGTTTGACTAAGTCAACATTGACCATTTTTGACCAAAACTTCCAGAATTTCATTTTATAATATTCCTAAGTGCTCCATAATTTTAGAATTATTTATTGGGTATTTTCGTATTTTTCGGGTATTTTATTAACGATATATGTTACGTATTTATTCGTTAATTGATACGAGTACGATACATTAAATAAGAGCCCAAACACAGCTGGTATTACTTTACCAAACCCACTCCAAAGAAACACAAAACCACCCCCAACAAACACAATACCACTTTCCACCCCATCAATCCAAGTGCTTTCAATCTCAACCACTTCTTTTACTTTAAATCTCAACCACTCATTCCACCCAACTCCTCCTATAAATAAACCCCTTCCACCAACCACTTCAACCAAGTTAAAGAGCCAAATAATTGCTGAGATTTTTGAGGTGTGAGCTCTCTCAATATATCCAAACACTCTCTACACCCACTTCTTCTCAAAAATCTTCCCTTTCTTATATATACTTAAATATATACAAGGTTTTTGTTCCAAAAAGCTTAATTCCTTCAACCAAACTTTCTACCACCTAGAAAGCTCATCTACCACTACTATCTGGCCTCCCGAAGGGCTACCCAAGTTTGACCATAAGCCAAAATCCAGCCGAACCTCCGGCGAATTTTTCCGGCGATATCCAAAAGTAGTAATATTTTAGCTTCGTATCCGAGTCTTAACCGACCATATTTTTATACATATAAGAGCTTTCTATCTTCATCTTCTCTTCATCTTTAAGCTCTTATATCAGATCTCAAAACGAGACCATAAAATCCGTACAAGGATTAATATTCGAACAACGATTCGAAATATTACAAAACCTCAAAAAAAGGTTATATTTGACGACGGTCAAATTATTACATCGAGCTTGATTTGATTCCCTTCTATCACCTCTAGTGTTCCGGGGGAAAAGAATCTAAAAGCCTTAACCAAAACTTTAACGCAATTACTTTGGCCATTAATATTTTATTGTTGTGTGGTGTGTTTAATTACTCGTATGTGTGTGTTTATCTTTAACGCGTAATAACGTGGCGAAAGCCGTTTATATATTTTTCGCACTTTATCTTCTCATCCTCACACTTGTGTGTGATTTTAATTTCCGCACTAATCTTAACGCGTAATAGCGTGGCGAAAGCCTTTTATATATTTTCCGCACTTTTTATTCTCGTCCTCACACTTATGAGTGATTTTACTTTCCGCATTTTTTTCTTCTCGTCCTCACACTTGTGAGTGATTTTACTTTCCGCACTTTTTATTCTCGTCCTCACACTTGTGAATGAGTTTACTTTTTTCAATAATTTAACGCATAATAGCGGCCCTCGTTTTATCCTATTGATAAGCGAGTTACTTTTCTGTACGTGTGCGTTTATTTGTGTGTTGTGTTATATTGGCCAAATTATATTAAAGTGCAAATTGTTGAAGTAATATTGTAACACTCTTGTTTAAATATATACGAATAGTCTAAAACAAGACTATATCGAACAAGAAGTTGTTTATCAAAGATCCTTAAGCTATAAAGCTTTTACAAGGACTTGATTTATACATTACTTCGAAAATAGACGTATTTTCAATAAAGAAGTAATTGTAAGTATACTTCGACATTTACAAAAAGTCGAACCAAAGTATACGGTTATAAACCTTATAAGCCTACGAGCTTAAAGGACATAATCAATTTTTTTAAACTCCGAGATATATTTAAATCTCACTTAAATGGAGTATTGTATTAAAAGTATTCTTCGATCTACAAGTCATATCGAATACAAGAATACACATAAAGTCATAAGCAAATAAAGCTTATTGAACTTATTTTACTTAATATTCGTGTAAGAATATTATAATCACTCTCGGACATAATAGTCCAAACCTCTCTTTATATTACGGTTTGTTTCGTAGATATTGTTTTCTAAGTTTTACAGTGAGGTGATTCTCGTTCTAAGACCCAAGTCCTAGGCACTAGTGGGGAGTTAGTGGCCTTTGCACCGTGAAGAAGAAGAAAGACCCAAGATCTTTCATCTAAGATCCAAGACCGGTAAAAACGAGGAATTCAAAGACTACACCAAGGGTTCTACATCAACTTTGAAGAAGTAGCGGGGAGTTGCTGTCTAAGATAAGTTGTGTAGGTTTTTCACAACGACTTTGAGGGTGTAACGGGGAGTTATGGCCCAAGACGAGTCTTGTTGGTTTTTATATTTATTGTGAGGTAGTATCTTGGAGATACATACCAAGACCAATATTTATAGGGTTGTAAAGGCTTCTCCGCCTACTAAAGGAGCGAGATATTTTTAAGGGAAAATCTCGAGTCCGGAGAGGAGCTCGGGGATTGGAGTAGGGGTGAGCGAATCCATTAGGGGTTGCGCCATCGCGAACCAGGATAAAATCTCCTCTGTGGTATTTCTTTACTTGTCTTTTATTTCTGTACTTATAAACTGCATAACGACTCGGTAAAAGTTTTAAAAAGGGGAAATTATTTTAAAATGCCATAATAATTTTTAAATTGGATATTAAGCTATTCAACCCCCCCTTCTAGCTTAAACTAGCCCTCTTACGGGACCTAACAAATATCAACATGGCTTTTCCCGCTAGCAGCCCAGTTAGGGCAAGGGAAGTAGCTGGGGTCGACAACAGTTGGATATTTGTTGCTCACGGCCTTAATAGCTCTATCCCACCTGATAGACATGTTAACAGGGCGCACCTCATCATCATGGTCGTCTATGAAGTCCAAAAAGGAATCAGACTTTTGATAGGCCTCAACTACCTTGTTGAATTCAAGGTATAAGTGTCATACCTGATACAAAGCCTGAGCTCCAAGCCGTTCAGACTCTTCAATCTTGTCCCCAGCACACACCGTTGCTAGGTCAGTAGGAGTGATGGACATTGAGACCAATCTAGGGCCAGAGTAGGGCACCCCAAGACAGAGTCTTGCTCGTAGATGCCCCAATTTGGGGTAAAAGGAGATCTTATATCCCCGTCAGCATACTGGGACCTCTTCTGGGAGCATCTGGCCAAGAACTGAGGGATCTGCGGGTCCGTAGGGTTTGCTAAAGCCTGAGCCTTCTTCAACATCCTTTTGGTGGTGATCGGTTGATTTTCAGGACGGTTGTCCAACTCTTCAACAGCTGAAATTCAGAAACAAAAAAGATATCGGAATAGAATAAATGAAATTCATAAGGCACAACAAAGATAAATTACCCTTAAAGGAAAGAAAGCTGAGGCCAACCTCGACAAGCTTTCGCTCGTTCAAGAAAGTTTTATAGTGGGTGCGACCATCGTCCGCTAGTAGTCTATCTCGATTTAGGAGTTCTTCTTCATTAAGATTACACACGAAGTGTGAACTATCCTTCACATCACCAAATTTTGGCACGAAGAACTAACCCCAGTCACCTCCTTTCCACCTGAGTACTACTAACTCTCGTGGCCAGAAATGGTGGGAATCCGGGATGGAGAGGGTGTTCACTATGTAAGGAAGGTTGGTTCTATGTTTTATGCTGATCCACCCCTTCTTGGTATCAGCAGAGTTCTTCAATGTAAATATGCTCCGGAACATCGTGGTGCTTAAGGGAATGCCCAAGTCCTGACACCTTATTATAAAGATATTGACAAATCGCCAGGAATTCGGATACAGTTGGCAGGGGTGAACCTGGAGTTCTTCTAGTAACTTGATGATGAACGGGTCAACGGGAAACCTCAAACCCGCCTCAAGAGCACCTTTGGTAACGCACAGCCTCTCTGGGTGCCAGTTACAGGTTCTGTCGGCCAAACCCGGAGAGCAAACCTTGATCACATCCGGAAAACTGTATGTGTTGGCAATTTGCTCAACTTGAAGCTTACTCAATTTACATGGACAATGATATGAATCTAGCTCTGAGCTGTTAGGCAGTGCTTCCCCCATAGTACTTAACAAGTCTAAAAGAGAATGAAAGTGACGATCAATATATGGAGGAGGTCTCAGTCTAGCCATACCTCTGAGAGATCTAGCCTTGCTTCTCTTGGCCATCGCCTCGGCCATGGAAACTGGATGAGCAGGAGCGCGGTTGCTGTCTGACATTCTTGAAGCTTGAACTTCAACCTGAAACCTTGATAACTTAAAAACTTGAGAGCTTGAGAGCTTGGAAGGAAAAAATGAAAAGAAGAGAAGTGAAGTAAAATGAAGGCTCCACCCACTCTTTTATAGAAAAGGGATGACCTGCTATACCAGGTTGAAATACAGCCTGGTTCGCATTTGCAAGTCATCTACCGTTTGTAAACATAAAAAGAAGAAATTCATCTTTTATAGGTGTAAAGAATCGTAACAACTTATACGATTTTGGAAAAGAAAATAGTTATTTAAACGAATATTCAGTATCTGGTTATGCCAGAGCACCTAACTGAGTTTTAAGAGCTAATTACGCTTAAAGAAGCTAGATTACCAAAGCTTAGCAGTGCTAATCAAGAGATTAATTATGTTTGAATTAGAGAAGGGTTGATAGTCAACAACCAAATACTGAAGGCATGATTGAATGTTGATAAAGAAGATGCAAACATCGCGAAGAAGCTCCGAGAGGCACGACAAGGCACCGGAGAGAGGCCAGCCGACTTCTTGGCAGCCGAGTAGGCGCCAGATGAAGGCCCAACCAACCTCCTGGCAGCCAACCAGGCGCTAGAGGAAGGACTTGGCCGACCTCCTGGCAGCCGAGTAGGCGCTAGAGGATGGCCTTGGCCGGCCTCCTAGCAGCCGACCAGGCGCCAGAGGGAGGCCTAGCCGACCTCTTGGCAGCTGAGTAGGCACCTAGGGAAGGCCTGGCCGACCTCCTAGCAGCCGACCATCTGGCAGGAGAGGATTTGGATGACCTCTTGTCGGTTGGTTGGCCACTTGATAATCCTGACACCTCTGACGACATTCCAACATGTTCAATGACCTTCGAACATCTCCGACAACTTTCGAACATCAAGTCAGATGCTCAAAATACGTCTGGTTGACCGTTATTTTGAAAAAATGGCATCCAAATCCAAGCACCATTTAGTGCCATTTTATGTCGTTTAACGTCGTTTAAACGATGTTTAAGGCTGATTATCATCGTTTAGCATTGTTAAACACCGTTTAGTGCCGTTTAGCGCCGTTTAGCGCCGTTTAGCGCCGTTTTATGCCATTTAACGCCGTTTAGCATCATTTAAACGTCGTTTATGGCTAGTTAGCACCGTTCAGTGTCGTTTATTACCGTTTAACATCGTTTAAAAAATCGTCGTAAATGCGTCGGTCGCTCCACGCTTTACATCAAAAGACGATACTCGTGAAACACCAGTGTACAAACGATAAACCCTGACCCGAGTCTCGAGAAAGGCAGTTAAAACTTCAAGAAAAACTTGATCAATTTTCCTAGAAGTTAGGGGGCAAATGATATGGGCTAAAAGTAAGCCCTAAAGACACATTTAATGTGGCATTAATTAGACCCAGTATGCTCCGAACATGGGGCCCATTTACGAGGCCCAAAACCCTAAATAAATATTAATTTTGTAATTAATATTAAGGATGATAAATAGCTCATTAATAAGAGTTAAACAAGGAAACAATATCATTAGGTATAGCCTCCAAGGCACCCAATTTAACATGGAAATTGATTCCTACAAGGAAGGAGACTAGAACCTTCCTCAAAGGAGGTGGCTTGCCCACCAAGTCTTTGAATCCTACCATAATTCTAAGGTTTCCACAGCCTATATAAGGGCCTGACCCCTCATTCTCAGAACTACCTTTTTGGCTTGATTCTCAACTTTGAGATACGTAGGCACTCTGTGAGGACCGATCAGTGTCGAACGCAGACACAGCCATTAAAGCACGAAGCTCACGAAACCTAGCATTAAATACATACAAACCCTCGTTTTTATTCCACAACACGTTTGATGTTCACTTAAATTGAAAAATAACAAAAGTAATATATATTATACATGAATAAAAGAAATACATGTTAAATAAATTTATAAATATTTGTTAATTTTTATAATTTAAATTATTTTAAATATGATTTTTATATCTAATTATCTATACCTGCTTATCAAATTTCTGTTTGCATGTTGAATTATATGATTGTTTTTTGTATATACTTTTGTATTACATTTTATTTCAATAAATATTGTAAAAAAATTGAATTGAAGAGAAAGCAAATGTACCGATATCATGTCACGCAGTATGTCCTACTTTACGGTTTACATGGGGTTTTGAAATTTGTATCATGTTTTAAGTTTTGTAAATTTGAACAATAAGGAAAATTACATAAAGTTGTAGTCTTTTTTTTAAATCTAGTTGTAATTTGAATTTTTTTTAATTAAAATTTGTTAGCCACAGAGGCATGCATTTATACATCTAATAACAAGCCTAATTGTTTTTAATGCTTTGCATTACTTACATGACCCCTTAACCGGGGAAAACTCTAGTTGTAGAGTTTCTACTTGTGTTTAATACTTGTAATATGCATTAAATTTATAGCTGTGTAACTGTATAGATTAAGTCATGAAATAATGCTTGAAAGAAGATATAGAGATCATGCCTCAAGCTTGGAGAACAAGGCTGTAGAAATAAACACAGTTGGAATTTAAAGATTGAAAATTTGCCTAAGTGCTAATTCGAGAAGTAATTTGATCTATTTGAGAAGTCAAGGTTTCGAGAAGTCAAAGATTCGATATGTCAAAAGACACTATTCGATATCTCAAGAAGTCAACAAGTCAAAGTCACATTCGATATATCAAGGGCTCAGGAAACTATTTGACATCTCAAGGATCCCATAGGTAAAGAGGCTCTATTTGCTAAGTCAAGGATTCCTGAAGAAATGACTCATTCAAGAAGTGATTCGATATGTCAAGAAAAGCTTGTTCGAGAACTCAGATTTATCGAACAATTTAATTCGAGAAGTGAATCAAGTACTTAGTCATTTCTCGAATGGATTCTTGAAGACAAAATACTGAAGATGTACAAGTCAGAAAACCTACAACAATCCAAGGCACTTACAGGACCACATGACTGTAAAGTGTACATGGAAAGTCTACAAAGAAGCTTAGAGAGATGTTAAAGGGGACAAGCTGCTAAAGTAGTGAATCTGAGCAAGTTAAAGAGATGGTCAAATCACATGCTGCCCAGACGTGTACCAAATAGGGATATACAAGTTAGAAAGTGTATTTGTTTGTCACTACTTTTGTAGTAAGTAGGCTGTACACATGTTCTATAAGTGTACAACCTCACCTCTATAGCAAAAAGAAGTTTTCCATTAAGATTTTATAGATAATATCTCTTTGAGAAACGAAGATGAGAATACTTGATAAATGGATTATATCCACTTGGATCACTTCATTTTGGCTTGAATTGATCGCTTTGACCTCATGTATTTGTGTGTTTTAATGTGTTTTTGTGGAGATTGTGCAGGGCATTGTTTCTATGTAGGTGTGGAGTTTTCAGGGATTATATGGTGTTTTTAAGGTCAAAGAAACAAGTGTTGGAAGTTGCATTTGAATTCGGCAAAGAAATCAACAAGAACAAAAAGAAATTTCTGCTGAGTAAAGAGTCAGGCGCAGGCACGCCTGATTTGTATTGATTCTGAGCGCGGGCGCGCTTGGCAAGTGTTTCAGAAATCCTACGCGCGCGGGCGCACCTGAAATATATGTGTGGTGCGCGCGGCCGCGCCTGCCACCGCCAGAATCTGCCAGAAGCTGTTGGAAGCCCATTCTGACAAGGAAATTGCATTGTTTTCTAATTCTAATCATTGTGGAATCATATGAACGGCCAGAAACTTCCAGAATCAGATCTATTCATGGAATTTGCAATTCTATTTTCGTTCAAGAACGGAAATTGCCATAATTCTATTCCAACTCAAAGATGGCAATTGCTTGATGAAGAGGCAACTTGGGGCTATAAATACACATCTTGGGGGACAGAAAAAACAAACACATCATTACGTATCAATTACTTAGATTTATTTATATCTTTTCATACTTTGTTTTTATCATGGTTTCATCAGATCCCATGATGACGAAAGGTTCAATTATGAACTAATCGTTGTCATGGGGTACTAACGGATTTATTTATGGAATTTAGTAGTTGATTGCCTTATTGATATGTGTGTGATGAATTACTGATATCCGTGTATGGCCGTGCTTATTCTTCTTTGATGCGTCGCGAACATCTAAGTTGCCTTATTAATTTCTAGTGAATGCGAAAGTAGATCTAGAGATTTAGAACTTGCCATGCTAGCATAATTTTGTGGATTATATTCATGATTGTTGTGTGATTTAAACTATCTCATACTACCTTCTGTAATCTTAATAGATAAATTGTCCTTAAACCATTATGTTTTCAAATCTTATAGACATATAGGGTCTAAGCATAATTGGTGTCTACTTAGCTTCTATCTATCTTGTGGTTGATGTGTAGTTTGGTATGCGTATGTCGAAAGATAGCGTGTACTAATTTCGTGTTATCTGATTAGTTATCAACTCATCACATATATTGATTAAGGCATGATCTCTAAAGGAAGTATTTAATGAAGTTAGGATCCCATGTTTTATTCCCATATAAGTAAATCGAATTTAATTCTCGTTAGCTAGTTAATTATTAGTTAATAATCTGTTTTAGTAGATAATCAATACTCAAATTGTTATTTGTCTTAGCAGTGGATAAAAACCATACATCGGTGCATAGGTACATTAATTGAATTTAACGCCAAACTAGATCTCTGTGGGAACGAACTTGACTTACTTATATATTACTTGTGACAACGTGCGTTTGCGTGATTTTGTGTTAACAATACTAACATTTGTATTCCCAGATAACAGTTTTGGGGTTCTGCCACCGTTGAGGTCAATACCCTGGAAGATGCGTCACTCTCTTACACTATTTACTACAAAATTCAAGGCAAGGATGTGAATCACAACTAAGAATATGAACAATGCATTGGGCCTTCAACAAGAGTCATATGACCCTTTGGTCTCTGATGCTGATTTGGTGGAATTCTTTGAGTTTATCAGATACTCAGATGAAATCAAAATTGCACACTTAAACAGGAAACACTTTAGGAAGGAGTGGAGTTATGTGTTTGCTACTCTATTGCACGTCTTCACTGCCATAAAGTCAAGCTTCGACCAACTCAGTGCACCTGTGTAACAGATAGGTCATTCTCTGGCCTATGGCAAGAAAATCAATGTTGGGAAGCTGATAATGTAATAGCTGTATGGGAGAGTTGGTAAGAACATAGCCAAGAGAGGTAATGATATCTTTTCCCTCGTTTTATTCAATCTGCTCTTAATTATGTAGATAATTTTTTGATTGAATTGCCTGGGATAACTAAAAGTAGAATAGGCTATCCTAAGTCCATGTCCAAACTTATTTTTGGAAATTTAGACACAAGGAATGATGTGGATGTGAGACTTATGATAACTCCACATATAAAGGAGTTATTCGAGTCTTACCCTTACAACAAGCCAACATATAATTCAAAATCTGAGTTAGCACAGCCCAAGCTAGTGCAAACATCTAACCCAGGGCCTGTTAACCAACCCTCTAAACCAAACACTCAACCAAACACCTTGCCAACTGCATCATCCTCTCAAAAGAGTGATGTTAGTAAAAAGGAGAAGAAGAGGAAACAAGTTGTTTCGGAACTAATAAAGCTTTTATCTGAGGTCGCTTTAGCTGCAGAATTAGGTTTAGACAGTGAGGAACCTGTGTCACCACTTACCAGACCAAAGAAGAAATCTAAGTAAACCACCTCTTCAGTCACACAAATGGCTGAAGTTGTAACATCAGGGGCAAACAGTTCACTAGATGTACTCTCTCAACAGGGTGCATCTATAGAATCAAGCATCCTCCCCAATGCACAAATTTGTAAAGAGTCAGCACATGGGAGTGATAAGGCTGACACTGAAACACTGAGTGGAGAGCACATCATACTTGAAACTCCCTCTATTTCTCAGAGGAAGTTGTCAAAATCTACTCTATAACACACTTCTCTTCCAAAATCTACAGTTAATATTTCTTTACAACATGCAGCTCAAGAAATTGAGGATCAAGGCTTTGATAATTATTTTCTCTTGATGAGCAAATGAACTCAAGTGACTTGGTGCAGGACACCTTATTCACCACCCAGGAACCACATTCAATTGGTGAGGAAATGCATGTTGGGGGCATCTCCTGATGACACCAACAAAAACATAGAGGTTCCATTAGTTTTCACTAGAGACTCTGTGCCTGTGTCACCTAATGTTGTAATTCATCCCACTTCTATGGAGACAACATTAAGAGAGTCAATTCATCCGGTTACAGAAGTTGCATCTGTAACTGAGGGGTCTAGCTTGCCTAGCTCTAGCTCTGACTTTTTGTCACAATAGCTGAAGCCTGTGCAACATGACAGTGCTTCAAGATCAAGGTCTGTTCCACAAAAATTGACGATTGAAGCACTCCAAAGCTTAACTGTGGATCAGATTCCTGAGTTCACAAAAATTGCTGAACATCTCCTCACTTTTGATCTACCTAATCCTGATTATGAATCCATCCTACTATGCCACAGAGATAATATGGAGGAGCAAAGGGAGAAAATAATGGATGAGTCTGAAAGAGATAGGAATGTTAATGCATGGATGAATGCAGCTGGGAGTGTGTCATTAGAAAAAGCTCTTCAGTACTTAAGAGAGGAATATCTCACTTCACTAGGCTCAAATGCTAAGAATCTTTCCCTTACAGAAGTTTATAAAGCTGTGAATGATGCATATAAAGGGAGTTTGAAAGCTGCTCATTATCTTGGAAAGGGAGTCAAGTCTAAAATTGAGAATATTTGCAAGGACACCTCCAGGGAAGTGAGTGAGCTCAAGACTAGATTCAACATGGAGTTTTCACCTCTTGGTACCTTGATTAAGGATGTTAAACTCTCTCTCTCTGAAAACCAAAAGATGAAGATGGCAATGATAACCATGACAGACAGGTTCAACACACTCTCTCACCAGGTGGCTAATCAAGTCGAGAAATCAATTGATGCCAATGCTCTTATCAATGTAATCTATCAAAATTAGTATGGAGACAGAGTTGTTTCTAATATGCCACTCCATGATATGAAGAAGTATGAGGTGGAAAGGTTCAAGGAACAGTCACTCTCTTCCTTCAGGGCTGCACACCTATTCACTAAGGTGGACAGTTTGGAAAAATAGGTGGCTTCACTCAAATCTTCCAATTCTGTGCTCAAAGAGTCTGTGGCAACTCTAAATGCCAAGTTGGATAATCAAGCTGCTACAACTACAGATGTGCTTCTCAAACAACAACAGATTATTTCTGCTATGATGCAACATATTGGAGTACCTCTACCTTCAGACACACCTTGTTTTCCACAACTATCTTCTACTTCAAACCCAAAGGCCCTATCAAAGGCACATGTGTCTGAGAACAAGCCTAAAGGGGAGAAGGGCAAAGGAATAAAAATCTCTGACCACCCAAAATCCAAATCCACTCAAACCACCACTACCAGATCCAAGAAGCAAACCCCTCTCACCTCTACCACATCTACAACTCTGCCAACTGTCACTCTTCCACCTGTCCACATCATTACTCCAAGTGGTCTAAAGCAAGAAATTACATCTATAGTAGTGTCAGGCTTAGGGCTGCAAACGAACCAATCTGATCGTTAGACTCTACTCGACTCGACTCGTTTAACTCTACTCGACTCGATAAGAAAACGAGCTTGAGCTCGAACAAATAATTTTTATGTTAAGTTTATCTAGTCAAACCGAGTTTTTTGAGTGTTCGACTCGACTCGACTCGATATGGGCTCGTACTCGAACTCGACTCGATAATCTATATACATTAAAAAAATTACAAAAGTAAAAATGAATACATGATTCATGTTTTCATGTACATGCTCTACAAAACTAGTTAACTAGATAATAACAAATTCTGGCATTCTGCTGACTGCTTATAATAAGCAACTTACATACTTTATACAATATATCAAGATGATATCAATGTGTCATTGCTCCATTAAGAATTTAAACTAGTTAAAACTTATAAAGTTGAAACTAGACAAAAACACCAGTTGATAATAGTCTATTAGTACATTTATAAATTTTCATAAGTTAAAATATAGTGGCCACTACAAGTCTGCAACAGCTAGTCATCCCAGAAGAATCTTTAGTCTTCACTCTTCAGAATCCAAAAACAGAAAAACTACATAAATCAAAGTAGAAACAAAATATTAGTTGATAAAATATTCAGATTGTAAGCCAAGCTTAATTTTTAATTTACAAAAAAAATCCCATATAACAAGAGTTGATGAGCAACTTATAACAAAGTAGTAAAACTTTAAAATAGACAAACACAAATCTCGTTGATCTGCCTGCCCTGCACTTGGTATAATCAAAGCACTTCGTCAAAATCCAAATCAATCTCAACTTATTTTAGTATGACAGCATCCTGCATAAAGTAATTAAAATAATAAAACAGAAAATCTAAACTGCTAAAATTTGAATCAAGTAATATATGGATGCAAGAAGTAGACGTCGAAATGTAGAATATGTTACCTTGTTTGGTTTTTTAAGCCCGTATAATTCATGTACCCAATCAACACCACACAACAACATCTCCACAGTTTCAGGTTTCAAGCAAGAGCGATGCGGTTTAATAACTCTTCTACCGGTGCTGAAAGTTGATTCTGAAGCAATGGTTTCAGGTTTCAAGCAAGAGCGATGCGGTTTAATAACTCTTCTACCGGCGCTAAAAGTTGATTCTGAAGCAACTGTACTCATCGGAATAGCCAAGATATCGCGAGCCATATTTGACAAGATTGGATACTTGGCGCTATTTCCTTTCCACCAAGCTAATACATCAAAAGCTTTTAAACTATTAGGAGCAGGAATGACAATTTTTCAGCCAAATAGTCATCTAATTCAGATTTTATGGGTTCAAGAATTGCACCACTCTCACGAACGAAATTTTCATATTCATTAATTCCTTGAGGTGTCTCTTTTTTATCCATATTGATGTAGTTATCTGATGAGACTTGACTGGATTCAAAAAAAATCAGTGGATTTTGCTCTATCTTCAAGATATTATTCTTGATAGAGTTCATTCAGCACATTTATTAAACAAGCAAGGTGTCGATCTGCCTTACCTTCAAGCGGATAAAGAGTAGGAAAACAAAACATGGGAAGTTTCATTTTAAAATGCGGATCCATAACAGCGCCAATTAACATTGCCAGATTGCTCTCTCCCCAATATTTGTAAAATTTCATTTTCATCTCACCAACCATCTTTCTAACATACAAATTCTGATCAAAAGCTTTCTTGTCCAGTATTTGTTTAACCTTCCTAATTTCTACCAGAAACATGTTTGACGTAGGATAATGTGTACCAGAAACAATATTATTGACCACATTAAACGCTTCTAAAACTGAACAAATTCCTTCAACCTTTTCCCGATCATCCGGACTTGGAACATATTCCTTAAACCCTTGATCACACGAGGGATATCGCTGGAAAACTTGTTTAAATCTGATATCACAATTCAACATCTTAAAAGTTGAATTCCAACGAATAGGAACGTCTAAAATTAATTTTTTAGTCTTCAAATGTAAATATTTAGCAATTTTAGCAAATTTTATCCTATGGCTTTCTGAAGCAGCCACATATTTGACACCATCTCTTATCTTGTCTACAATTCCATCTATTGGATCTAATCCATCTTTCACACATAAATTTAGTATGTGTGCACAACATCACACCTAAAAAAGTTTTCCCTCAATTGGCAACGGTGTTTTCCTAATAATGTACATGTCATTTAAAGTTCGTAAAGCAACATCGTTTGCCCTTGTATTATCAACACTCACCGTTCCAATTTTATCTATGATATCCCATTCAGCTAAACACTTGGATATAGACTCTGCTATTACATATCCACTGTGAGGAGGAGGGACATTACAGAAACTTATAACTCTCATATTTAGCTTCCAATCACAATCTATCCAATGTGCAGTAATCACCATATACCCTATTTTCTGAGTTGATGAGTTCCACATATCTATGGTTATGTTGATTCTCTTAACAGACTTAAAAATTTCTTTTAACTTATTCTTCTCAATTCAGAAGTACTCATACAATAAGATTTTACGGTTGTCCTACTAAGTTTCTGCCAGTGGGGAGTAGCTTTCCGCATAAGCTCATTAAACATGAAACTCTCCACATGAGTAAAAGGTAACTCATTTACCATTACATAATGGGAAACAATTTTTCTCATATCTACCTGATCATAATTAAAATTAGCAATTGTTACCTCTGATGAGCTATCTCCAGGTTGGAATTGAAGTTGTGCCTGTTTTTTGAGTCCAATTCCATTTGCAGCCTTGCATTTCTCCACATGTCTGTTCAAAGATGTTGTTGAACTAGTTTGACCACGTTTTAATTCAGTCCGACAAAGTTTGCACCTTGCCCACTTCACACCATCTTGCTCGAATTCGTCCAGTTATTTCCAAGACTGAGACGTTTTTCTTCTTTTCTTTTTTGTGTAAGGAACCGGAACATCTTCAGTTTGCTTGGCCCCTTGTTCGCTTGTTATTCCACTCACTTTTTCTTTTAAAGATGCATTGGAACCTGTATTACTTCTCTTTCTTTTTCTATTAAAGATCTCATTTTGTTCACCTGTGTCCTCGGATGGAGTTTCGTCTCCAAAACTTCTAACATTTTCTTCAAATTCAGCATTCTCGGGGATAACTTCTATGTGCACTTTGGATTTTTTTGCTTTCATTTTAATTCTGAAATAATTGGAAGATTCCATAAATTAACACAACAAAGTATTAAAAATTGTACCACAATTTCATGCCTAAATAATCATTATCCAAATACAACCCAGCACATCACTACCAGTTTTCATAAAGCATCCAAAAATAGGTTCAGCAAGCAAGTCATCTTAACTATAACTTTCTTTTCTGGATTGATAATTCACTAAATGGGTTGCTCTTGCTTATCACTTTTACAAGATGATTTTGCCAAAAAAAATTAGAGCAAATTATGCAAAGCTCAAACAATAACAAATTATAATCATAATATAACTTACAGCAACCTTGCTGCTGCTGCTCATCTTACATAGGAAAACAAAGCTTACAAATTACAAATTACTGAGATTGTTATCTCGACAACCCAACAACACTACATAATTATGTACTCTGAAAATAAAACCCGAGTTCATAACTAAACAACTTCCTAACCTTAATTACTACACGTCTACACCCTTCTTAAGAAATTCATTCTTAAGATTATTTCAACACACACACAAACTGACACCCACACACACATACACATAACACACCCAAATCAACTATTATTAACAAATAACAAACGAAGCTTCTTCTTCTTAAACCAACTTTGATTCCATCCCTAATAACCCCATACCATTTAACTTAGTTACATACAAATATAATTTTATCCAAATATTCATAACTTACTTAAATTTAAATTAGGTTCATAACGAAGCATAGCATAACAATTGTAAATTGTATCAATAAGACAAAAAATTGAAAATTGAGAAGGAAAGGGGGGAGAGAGAGGGGGAGGGAGAGAGAGAGAGAGAGGGAGGGAGAAGAAAGAGTGAGGGAAGGATGGAGTGAGGGAGGGAGGGAGGGAGCGAGCGGGGGGGTCGGGGGACAGAGAGAGGAGAGAGCGGGAGAGAGAGATTAGACCTGAGAGCAGAGAGCGTAATTCGCAACTGAGAGGCGGAAGAACCCTAGTGTAGTAGTCGTGGTCTGTTATCTGTAGATTAGAATTAGACAATTAGTCAATTAGATCATTAGATGAATATTTGATTTATTTTATTTTTACTTTTTAGTTTTTAGTTTTTAAGTTTTATTCATTTTTGTTTAATTCATTTGGGCTGGACTTGCATTGCACAAGGACTTAAGTTTATTGATTTTATTTTTGTATGGGCCTTATTTGGTCTATTATAAAAACAAGCCGAAAGTATTAAAAAAACTGACCAACTCGAGTTCGAATCGAGTTCGACTCGACTCGAAATGCTTGTGAACAACTCGAACTCGACTCGGTTGTTAACGAACTTGAGTTCGAACAAAGAAATCTGATCGATAAGGTTATTAAGTTTAACTCGAACTCATTAGGTAAAACTCGAACTCGAACTCGTTAAGAAAAAACTTGGCTTGACTCGGTTCGTTTGCAGCCCTAGTCAGGCTCAATGCCAACTGATCAACCTCAACCATCCTCCACTATTGAAGATGCTCAGCCAGTTGAAGTCAGTGTTGTCAGAGAGGCCAAACTACAAGAAGTTTCAAAATTAGAGTTATATCATGATGCAACTTTCTTGAAGTTTCTGCAAGTCTCCAAGGCAAGTGTGAATGGTGATGTACAAAGATATCTGAGAATCTTGAAGGAGGAGATTGACTACTTCATTGTGGTACCAAGGGAAATAAATGAAGTATACATCAAAGAGATTATGATGGCGTCTAAATCCAAGATGTGGCATCTTTCTTGTGACACTTTGGTGTCTCTAAAGTACAGTGAAGTAGATTAGTTATCAATCTGATTGAGAAAACTAACAAGAACAACAAGAGTTTGTTTGATGATTTGAGGAATGACCAACCTTCAAGGCTGCCAGAAGTATGCGCAAACCCAAGAACAATCATATATCAATCTGGCACCAGACCTGAAGACATAAGTCAATTAGTCATTCCCAAGCATCTTACTACTCAAAACAAGAGATTGATTCATGCCATCATTGACCAAGCATATAAAGAATAATGATGGTGATGAAGATAAAGATAAAAGTGATAGAAGAGGAAGTCATCATAGGAGTGATAAGGGTGATGAAGAGAAGAAGAAGAAAAGTGACAAAGGGAAGAAAGGGGATGATGATAAAGATGGAGATCAAGTGTATGTCAGAAAGGGTGGAAGACAGCAAGCCATGAACATTACTAATGACACTCCTACCACAACACAAGGCTCAATGTCTAGGGTAGATGTCACTGGTAATGATTCATCAAAATCTATTTCCAAGGCTTCTGAAACTGTCTTGCCACTTCAACCAAAGAAAACTCAATTCATGAAACCATCTATATATCTCCAAAAGCAAACTATTAATGGTGTACTGCAATGATCAAAGGACAAAGGCGCCAAACTCCTACCATGTGACAAGATGCAAAAGCTGAAAATCAAGTTTATGGCCAGAAAGGCAAGGAAAGTGAAGACATCTACTTCCCAGGCTCTCAAAATTGTACCTAGACTAGATTTACCACCTCTTGATGAAGATTATAATAAAGATCAACTGGCATTTCTACAGGCTCAAAGAATTTATCATGTTGCTATTGTTGATGATTGCCTGGAATTCAAGTACACTGACGGAAGGGGGAAAAGATTTAAGCAAGGTATGTGCCAACACTGGGGTAAACTATATGATCTAGAAAGAGTGATGGTGCTACTGAACCTTGAGGATGAAAAGGAGAGAAGCTGGAAGGTGGAGATTACTCACTTTATCAAAATGAAGAGAGATCATAAAAAGGAGTTGAAGAAGAAGAATGAAGAAATGATGAGAAAAAGAGAGGAGGAGTTTGCTATTCTTGAAGCTAGGGCTAATGAATTGAGAGCTAAAGGATTGTGTAGAGTTAAGTACAATCCTTATATCATAGAATACAGGAAGAGAGGAGCAAATATATAAATCAAAATGGACTACATTGATTCTTACCCTGAAGCCAAATTGAGAGAAGTAATTAAAGATCTATCAGACTCACATCTAATTGAAGAACTCAATGCCATGCAAGACATCATACAGGCAATGGATGAAAGTGCAAAGAAAGCCAAGGAAAAAGAAAAGAAGGAATATGATGATTTACAAGCCAAAGCTTAAAGGATGAAATCAATGGAAAATGGCTAGTATTTCCTCATAGACTGTAAGAGTGTTTTCTTTGTACTTTATTCATACTTCAATCAATTCCATACCTGTACTTTTCAAGTTATGTCTTTATGTATGTTAGGCTTGTTATCATACATAAAATTATGACTAAGGGTCTTACTCACAATTCAGGGGAGATTGCTAGTCACAGAGGCATGCCTATATACATCTAATAACAAGCCTAATTGTTTGTAATGCTTTGGATTACTTACATGACCCCTTAACTGAGGAACCCTCTAGTAGTAGAGTTTCTACTTATGTTTAGTACTTGTAATAGGCACCAAATTTCTAGCTGTGTAACTGTATAGATTAAGTCATGAAATAATGCTTGAAAGAAGATCTAGAGATCATGCCTCAAGTTTGGAGAACAAGGCTGTAGAAATAAACACAGTTGGAATTTGAAGATTGAAAATTTGCCTAAGTGCTAATTCGAGAAGTAATTTGATCTATTCGAGAAGTCAAGGATTCGATATGTCAAAAGTCACTATTCGATATCTCAAGAAGTCAACAAGTCAAAGTCACATTCGATATCTCAAGGGCTCAGGAAGCTATTTGACATCTCAAGGATCCCATAGGTAAAAAGGCTCTATTCGATAAGTCAAAGATTCCTGAAGAAATGACTCATTCGAGAAGTGATTCGATATGTCAAGAAAATCTTGTTCGAGAACTCATAGTTATCGAACAATTTAATTCTAGTTCTCGAATCAAGCACTTAGTCATTTCTCGAATGAATTCTTGAAGACAAACTACTAAAGAGGTACAAGTTAGAAAACCTACAACACCAAGGCACTTACAGGACCACAAGACTGTAAAGTGTACATGGAAAGTCTACAAAGAAGCTTAGAGAGATGTTAAAGGGGATAAGCTGCTAAAGTAGTGGATCTAAGCATGTTAAAGAGATGGTCAAATCACATGCTGCCCAGACGTGTACCAAATAGGGATAGACAAGTTAGAAAGTGTATTTGTCTGTCATTACTTTTGTAGTAAGTAGGCTGTACACATGTTCTATAAGTGTACAACCTCACTTATTTAGCAAAAAGAAGTTTTTCCATTAAGATTTTATATAATATCTCTCTGAGAAACGAAGTTGAGAATACTAACATTTCTATTCCCAGATTGTAGCAAAATTTTTATCTAATACAATATTGGATTAAAGTGAGTACTTGTGTTCTTGTGTTTCATTTCCGCACATATAATCTATTAAGCACAAACACACACTTAGCTACACATTCACAAACAGATTCAAACAAACTGTTCTAAAAGAAAACTTCGAGAGAAGTTTGAAAATACATTCACCCCCTCTGTATTTTATTATATGTATTCCATATTTAACAAAATTAGGGACAATCATGGTACGGGTTAAACCACATAATTCGTTCTGAACAGAAACTAATGGTTCGCATTTCATGTTTGACTATTGTGGATTGGTTTCGGTTTAATCTTAACTTAACCCGCTTCAATCTGAACTGCATTAGTGTACATATATTTTAGCTTATATTTATGATTATATATTGTAAAATAATTTTTCTTCATAAATAACAAACTAAATTGCTGCTAAATCTTGTCAAATCGAATTATCAACTTATCATAAATATCAATCGATTATGTATTTCTCTTCTTTAAATTGCATCCAACAAATTTTTGTTACAATTAAATTGATCATCGGGTTATTAAACATTAGTTATTTGTAGTAAGAAGTGATTTACTTTGTTATGAATATATATATATATATATATATATATATATATATATATATATATATATTAAATTTATGCATATAAAGAAGGAAAATTTGAATGGGAAAACTATTTCATTTTCTGATATTATAAATCAAACTATGTCACGAACCGTCAAAATTCGTTAATCCAAATCGACTAAAACAAATCGAGTGGTTTGATTTTGTTGACTTACAAGTTATGAGGTGGCTTTAAATTTTTTAAGAATCGCCATTAAATTAGATCGTGATCACCCCTAATTAAAACAATTAACTTGAACGTCTTTATCACTTCATATATTAAAAACATGAAAAATATAATAGTTTATAGAATAAATTGGGACATCGTTGAGCCAAGAATGCATATATAGGATGTAATCAATTCGAGTCGAGTCGAACACTATCAGGTTTGAATTTGAGCTCGATTAAAAAGTCCGGGCTCGAGCTCGGGTTCGAGTTCGACTAAACCTTCCATTTCAAGTTCGATATGTTTGAGCTCGGCTCGAAAGCTCAACTTTCATCAAACATTATCAAAATCTTGAATTTGATCGATTCCAGTCGAGTTCGTCTCTAGTTCTACTCGTTAAAATATATGAATTATATATAAATATTAAATATTTATATAAAAACACATGTATAATATATAAAAATTAAAAATTATAAAATCTCGATTAGGCTCGCGAACCTTACGAGTCGAGTATTTTGAAGTTCGAGCTCGGTTTAGTAAAGTATTCAATATTTCGAGTTCGAGCTCCGCTCAATTATTACCAAACCGAATTTGAATATTTTACGAGCCGAGCTCGAGTAACTCAGGAACAATTTGAGACTTTGACTCGTTTACATCCCCTCGTATAAAGAATCAGAATAACAATGGTCCCGTTTGGCAATTAGATATTAACAATTAACGAATTGGGTTGGCTGTTTTGATTATCGGATTGGGTTGGCTGTTTTGATTAATGGCTATTTTGATTAACAAATTAAGTTAGATGTTTATACGAAATTGTTTGATAATTAGGTGTTTGAGTTAGTTGTTTGTATATGAACTAGAAATGTCACAGTCCTCTAATTGAAAAAACTTCTTTAAGTAGCTTTTTGAAAATTAGATTTCTAAGTCCAAAAAATTATTTCAATCCGTTAACTACCAAACATTAGAGATTTCAAATGGTCAAACCTCTAATTTGACTCAAACTTCTACTTTTTTCTTAAAACTCTAATTTTCAAACACCCAAACGTTACTCGAACCGAAAAATAAGAGGGGTGTATTCAATTGAGATTTTAAAGAATTTTTTTGGATTTCTAAAATTTGAGGGTATTCAATCTGGATTTTGAAAAATCCTTTAAAATCTAGTGGTATTCAATAAGGATTATAAAAAGTCTTTAAAAATATGGGTGTATTCAATTTGGATTTTAATAAATACATTAAAATCTGATGGTATTCAATTTAGATTCTAAAAAATCCATTAAAATCTGATGGTATTCAAAAGTACATGGATTTTTATGGATTTCAAAAAATTATGGATTTTGATGAATTTATTAGTGTATTTTATATCTTTTGAAATCTGATCAAAATCCAAGAGATTTTAAAGGATTTGCCAGAAACTTTATTTTAATTAATAAAATTTTATGAGATTTTACATAAACTCAGTCGACGGGTATAATGAAATTAACGATAATTTTTTAAAATTCATAGATTATTATCAATTCATTAAAATAATACACCTCCGTAAATATTATTACGAATATGCTTATTTGGACACTTTGTTGTTCAAGATTAGGTATGTATCATTAAGAATATATTAATATTTGTTTTTTGCATCACTACAAAAAATGCTTATATTTTCAGAAAGTACTGTTTTCTAGATTGTAGTTTTGCTAATGGATTGTACATATCCACAAATTACAATATAATATTCTAGTATTTTATTGGTACAACGACAAATGTAGAGGATGATGATAAAATATATAATGAGAACGAAGAACATATGGATGATTAGATAAATAACTATTTTGAATCATATATAGTATTATTTTAATTTATACATGGATATCCTAAAATAATATAAATAAAATAAAATCAATCCAATAGAATCTTTGGGATTGTTTTTAGTCCACAAAAATCTTGATAAATCAACCCATTAAAATTCAACAGAATCTGTGTAAAATTTAAAAAGTTTGTATAGAATCTATTATAAATTTTGAACAATCCGTAAATTTACAAAATTTAATAAAATTCATGAATTATTAATAATCCATTAAAATTTTAATTTAATACACCCCTCTAAAAAGGTACAAGTAAAAAAGTTAGGTATATAACATAAAAAATACTAAAATGAAAGATTATAAATAAATGAGCAAAAACTAATTATAGAGGAAAATATTGAAAAGAGAAAAGGAGGAAGGAGAATGATGGAGTGAACGAAGGGGTAGGTAGGCAAAGAAAAGGGCAGAAAAAGCAAAAGACTCTCCATCATCATTATTATCACTACCAGTCTATCATCATGTAGATCACATAAACACACACGTCACACAGTCACACATTGATGATATATAGTACAGTAGTATATAGATTTGTAACGGGTTGTTCATCTGATTCATTTGTAAGCCAATCATCTCTCTCCACGCACACCCTTTCTTTTACTAATTTCTGAGATAGAGACTACTGTATGTTTCGGTGGAAATTGTCCATTTGTTTACACTATATATGCATACATTTATCCTATATAAAATGGGTTTAACCTGCTGCATTATCTTTTGTTTACTAAGAAATTGACTTTCTTATTCTGTAGTGAAGGAAGGAGGGAGAAAGAGAGAGGGAGAGAGATGGGGATACTGAGCAACAGAGTGGAGAAAGAGGAGATAAAAGGTGGTGATCATATATATACTTACAGGGCTGTCTTTGCTTACTCTCATCATGGTATGCTCTCTCTCTCTCTCTCTCTCTCTCTCTCTCTCTCTCTCTCTCTCTCCCTCTCTCTCCCTCTCTCTCGCCCTCGCCCTCGCCCTCCCTCCCTCCCTCGCTCCCTCGCTCCCTCCCTCGCTCCCTCGCTCCCTCGCTCCCCCTCTCTCTCTCTCTCTCTCTCTCTCTCTCTCTCTCTCTCTCTCTCTCTCTCTCTCTCTTCTCCCCCTTCCATTTCTCAATGCACCCCTTTCTTGCTCATTGTTATGTAATATTAGTAATTATGAAATTCTTTACTTTCTACTTCTATTGTTTTGATGCACTTGTGTATTTTATAATTGTTGCTCTTTATAAATCTATTTCTGGTCAATTATTCATTTTTTTCCATCTAATACTTGTTTGTCATAATGTTTTCTTGACAAATGAATGCTTCCTAAAGTAAAGAATCTGAATGTTAGTCTGTATCTGCTTTGTCTATTGAAGAGGATGATGGGTTTGGCTAGGCTGCAGATTATTAGATCTTGGTTTGAGACTACTGTCAAGTTTCTTCAATTCTAGTCAATGGCTCCTAGGACTTCTTTTTTGATCTTCTTCTACAAGGATCAAGGCAATGATCTGGCACTAATAGTCTGATACCTTGTGACTTGGGTCATCATAGGATTTATTCCCCCATTCGGTTGGAATGAGTAGGAAAGGAATGAAGAAATGTGAAAAGAAAAACTAAAGTTGGAAGACATAATTGAAAGAAGAAAGGAATGAGCATTTATCATATTGGTTGGATGAAGCTCTACTTTAGATTTTTGTAAACGAAATGGGGTAAAGAAAGAATTTTATGCCCAAGTGCCCATGTGGTAGAACGAATTTCATTCAATTCCATTCTTGTCTCATTTCATTCCTCCAACCAAATGTTGTACTCAGTAACTAGAGTTGCGTCATTCACACCCTAATCGTATTCGATATGTGTTGATATGGCATGAGATGTTACACTTGTGTCCAGTTGGAAGCAGTGGCATGGTGGGAGAATGGGATGGAACTGGAGGCTGAAGTATATAACATGACTTCAAAATTTGTATGATAAGATTTCTTAATAAATGATATAAAGGAAAGAATGCCCATTATTTGTGAAATTAGAAGGAATTAACCATACTCTACACTTATAGAATAAAATTGGAGGGAATCAGTATTTGTGCAACCATGTATAAAAATTAGTTAAAATTTCCTTTTATTCACTCACCATTTCATTCCTTCCAAGTGGACACAAACTAGAGGACTTGACTTTTGTGATGGGTATAGGTCAATCAAACTAGATAGAAATTATGTCTTATGATCGGAATGTGTTCTTTAGAATTGGCTTCTGCTGTCCTTCCATGCATATGCTAGTACTTGTAGTCTTGATTTGCCAACTATATGTTTCAGTGGCAGAATGAGGATGTCGAAGGAAACTTTCGAGTAGTACACCTTGCTACTGTCAATTCCTCACTAATGAATATTTTATAAAAATGCAGGTATCTATGTTGGGGGAAACAAGGTTGTTCATTTTACCCCTAAAAAGGAAGAGAGTTCAAGCACTGAAGCCCCTCTTATAACCTTTGATGGTATGTCAGACACCGCCTTTTCCTGTCCGACTTATCCAGACTGCGGATTCAGACTGCCTAACAGTGGAGTCGTGCTCACCTGCCTAGACTGCTTTCTTCGGAACGGATCACTCTATTGCTTTGAATATGGAGTTAGCCCATCAATTTTCCTTACTAGAGTACGAGGTGGGACTTGTACCACTGCAGCATCTGATTCACCTCAGACAGTTATTCATCGAGCAATGTATCTTCTCCAGAATGGATTTGGAAACTATGATGTTTTCCAAAATAATTGTGAGGATTTCGCCCTTTACTGTAGAACAGGTCTTCTGACTGTCGATAGGCTTGGGGTTGGAAGAAGTGGTCAAGCTTCTACAGTTATTGGTGCTCCTTTGGCTGCCCTTCTCTCCTCTCCTCTGAAGTTGTTGATGCCTAGTCCTGTTGGTGTGGCAACTGTAACAGCAGGAATGTACTGCATGAGCAGATATGCTACTGATATTGGCGTTCGGACTGATGTGATCAAAGTAGCTGTGGAGGACCTGGCGGTAAATCTTGGCTGGCTTGATAATGATGAAGAGGTACTTGAGGAGAATAAGGCCTCTGACGAACAGATTGTGAAACTCTGAATTCTCATTAGTTTCCCGAGAAAGCTCAATACATGTACATACATTCCTGGCTGTCCTTATTAAACATAGATTCAAGTTAAATGTGTTGTAACTGTGGGTCATTCCGGTTTATAACTTTTTATTCCAAGATTTGTATTTTCTTGTGACAGTTTGTGCAATTATAAATTGATCTCCCCAGCCTTGATATGAACTTTCTTTTTTATGCCACTCGTGAGTCTGACTTGATAGTTCTGAAAATCTGGGGAAAAGAAAACGTTCTAGGAGTTTTAGCAGAAGAAATTTTTATGTAAATGCTTGCATTCTCGGAAGATAAGCTTGTACTATAAAATCCTTTGCTCTTGATAATAATGAAACATCTGATTTTGTTAATCTGTTACAGATGATGTTGGACACACGCACACACATTTAACAGGTTTTATTTAACTCCACATTTAAAATGTTTTAAGTTTTATTGCTGCAAGAATTATTAAATTAATTAAACTATTATAGTGACATTGCAACAAATTATGGTTTAATTTTGAAAATAACCATCAGTAATGACAATCTTAATCATTCCTTACAATTCTATTGTTGGTAAACTAAAAGGGTGCAATGGAAGCCATCACATGGTTTTTCTTCATTTAATCAAGAACAAATGCCCACTGGCCCAATATTTTCTATTCCATCCAATCTTTATCTTAAAATACAATAATGTTTCTAATATAAAAAAATACTAGTAAATAAAAAAAAAAAATTAAAAACAATTCTCCGTATCAATTTTCTTTTTGTAATTTATTTCTTTAACATCTTGGCAAGTCTGCTGGAGGATGAGGAAGGGTCTCTAGTGGACCTTTCCCATTCTTCACTATGAGTACAGTGGACAAACCCCAAGTCATATGTATCTCCAGGTGACAGTGCATAAACCATACCCCTGCAACATTTTATATATTTTGTAATCAGTCTATGTACAAAAATGAATGTGTACATGTTACTAGCTATGTGCCACTGAAGCATACATGTTAGTGATTGTGCATTATTATTACCTGGATTGTCAGCAACGAAACGGATTGCTGCCCATCCACCAACAGGAACTCCGATGGTGTTCATATAAGGTGGATCAACTAAGTTAAAATTTGACAATTGTGGATCATAGTTCCCACTGCCATATCCAACAACATAGAAGCTGTAGCCATGAAGATGAATTGGGTGATTTTCTGTTGTGACTGTACCTGTATCCTGCAAAATAAGTTGAACCCTTGTCCCAAATTCAAGAACCTTAGTCCTTGTTCCAATTAATGATTGAGTGTTGTTAGGAGCTGTATTTGGTGCCCCATTCACAAAATCATAGAATTTTAATGGCACCCCCGGAAAATCCTCTGTAAATAGTCCATGAATCTTGCTGTAGTAAGCTTGCAGAATTGAAACGTTAGGCCTAGTAAAACTAACGTTGTTAACTGATGCGGCCATAACACCTCCATTTTCACCTTGGCAGTTTCTCTCAGGATTGCTGGACTGACATTTTTCAACGTTCAATCCTATGGTAAAGAAAAGATCTGCATCAATTTCTTTTGGTACATCACCTGAATTGAGGCTTTTAAGCCCATCCATCACTGTTGTAGCAGCAAGATTGTCGTTAAAACGAGGTAGATTAGCTTCTACTGCTACACTATTTGGCAAGGCTCCTAAGTAGTTAAAGTAAGCTAGTGAAGATATATTTTGAAATGACACATTTTTGGCAGAAATGTATGGTCCCATGGCCATAGAATATCTTCCTATGTGTTGATTTGCAGTAATAAGAACATTGAGAGTCTGTCCAGGTCCTAGCATTACACGGTCCGTGGTGAATGGTTTAGTATACTCCCCATCAGCCTCAACAATTGTTATCTTATGATTAGCAATCGCGAAAAAACTCTCCGTGTTCAATGTTGCACTTATTAGCCTCAAGAGATATGTTTTGCCCGAAACAACATCAATCTTGTATACATCTGGAGATATAAAAAACAAATTGACATCCCACAGAAGGTTAATGAATTGAGAATATAATACCTTTATTTTCAGACACAGGAATTACCAGAAGGACTTGTGACATGATCAGTCTTGAATTGTGTATATGGCAATTATACAAACATAATATAAGTGAATTGTGGGAAGAAAAGATCTTTCATGGACCTGATATATGACATTATACGCTATCTATAAGTTGAACTTTCAGTATGACAAGTGAAATCAATCATACCCGCTTTGTTTTCAATGTTCACTATACTTCTCATCAACTGAGACTTGTATAGCTAACATTGAATTCTTGGGAGATTGACATTTAAAGCCTAAATACTACCATCTAATGAGGTCAATTTTTGGGCAAGCTTGTATGGAGAGATAATCAATTTGTTCGATACTAAACACCGGGATCCTATTCATTCAGCAAACATACACTATGGTCCGATTTGTATGAAATAAAACTACAAACTTCATAATCACAAAGCCTAAATAGAGCTGCTAAACAACACAAATTTCAAATGCATTTCTTGTTCAGTATTGATAAGTACCAGTGTTGGAGCAATTGTAGTTAGGACCCGGATGGCCATTTATTGTAAAAGCATCTGCTGGTGGAGGAACTCCACCACCAGTTATAACAGCCTGCTCAAGCTTTACAACATCCTTCGTCCAATATTCTCCTGATGCGAGATTGAAGTCATATACAGCAAAATTTAAAGTCTATTGTATGTAGAACATACATAAAGTAATGGAGATATGAGAATCTGTACCTAAAATTATGACATGCTCTTCATAAGGTAGTTTAAAAGGATATGAAACCCCGGGCTTAGGAAAAATAACAATGGCACCATAAACAGTTGCTCGGAGCCACGAGAAATGAGCGTGCCACATAAGCGTTCCCTTCTGTTTCACAAGACTGAACTCATAGGTGAATGTTTGACCGGGTTGAATGGGGCATTGTGTGATATAAGAAGGACCGTCGGACCAGCATGACAGTATTTGCCTCACACCATGCCTGTAAAGCGAGCAAAATCAGTAATGTATAAACTAAAGTGTGAAGCAGAACTAAGCTGCTAAATGTCGTTATAGTGCTTAATCATTCTAGACACAAGCACTAAACTGATTGTACGTAATTTAAGTAGGTTGGTAACTTATCTTAACTTAACCTGAAACTTAGCAGGTATAAACTAATGTATTACTTCAAATGATAAGATTGGGGGGATAATAATAGTGATTACCAGTGGACTGTGGCATTATGTGGAGTCTCATTGGTGACCTTTACAATAACTCGGTCATCTTCTTGAGCATACACAACTGGTCCAGGTAACATCTGGTTGATGGTCACGATTTTGTTGGTTTTACATAACTTTGTGATCTTCATGGTTTGCACCTGATTAAGTATCATATATGAACTCGATTAAAAAAACATTTCATCAAGTAATGAAAACAAGTAATCTGCATTACTTCGGGGAGTGCATCTAGATATTTTGATAGAGATTTAAGGATACCTTAAATTCATAATATCTAGTTGATCCTCCTCCTGGCCAGAACGCCATGACACACATAGTATGAACATAAAATAATAAGCTTAAGCTTATATACTTGAATGAAATGTCCAAATTCACCATTTCTTTGTGCGTGTGTGTGTGCGGGGGTGTGGGGAGTATAAAAATGAAGAAGACAGGGGACATGGGAGCCCTTTTAATGGTGGCACACAACTGAGTACATATATAAGGTATATTACTGGGGGCAGAAGAAGAGAGCATTAGAAGCAATGTACGTATTGTGTTTGTCAGCTATCATGATTTCTGTAGCATGGTTTCGTAGTAATAAGTTGTGGGAACATGTATGTTTAACATGGCCCTAAGTGGGGAATAGTTGGATTAAAGAATCAATACATCTACACTTTAACATACATGTTCTTTAAGATAAATTATGACGAAAGATTATGTAATTTTCACCAGCTCTGAAAACCAAACACCAACAAATCTGGCTATATAATATAAGCTAACCGTCAAAATACAAATACACATTAGAGATAATAGGTCAGACCCACAACAGACATATGTCACATCATAAGCATGGTATGGTAATAAATGGACCACCTGCATTCACGTACCAAAACAATTGTGCGAGATATGTTAATAAGTCGACCATTATGTATTCACGTACAAAAATGATTGTTCAACCAAACCAATCGTGCTTAATAAGCATGATACTATATGCTCCAATATACGTTTGCCAGCGACCCTGTAGATTAATAATTGCATGTATGTGGTGTCATCATATCTACATGCATAAAGCATTCTATGGCTTCATGTACTCATATCTTAAAAGTATATTATGGGTCAACTAGAAGAAGACAGCAATTGAGAAAATAGGTGGGAGGCTGCTACATACATAACTATATGTATGCTTTTTGTGTAGCTTTCGTTGGACAATAATAGTTTAGTGAATTATAGACATGTTGGAGCACGCCTTCATATTTATTAGTCCTAGCAACCTTGTGCGATTTTAATTCAAATTGGAACCAGCTTTAAAGCCCTTTGTCATTTATATAGAAATCACATTTCATCAGTAAGGGTGTTGTTCTTAATTAATAGAAACAATTATAGGTGTTGAATATCTGAGAATAAAAAAAGGGCAGTACCAATCATGAGGGAAGATTTTGATAGCTCGCTCAGGCTTGTTGTATATGTTACACTACAGGCCTGCTCTTGTGTGGTGATGGTGTCAACACCCCCAAGAGTCCAAGACCCTACTTCTAATATCTTTTTATGTACTTTTTATCTCTAATCACACCAATCCCAAACATGATTATCATTTCATTTTCTTTTCTTCTCTGTACATACAATTTATATTATTAGGAATACAAACTAGAAATTTGACCTTGACGTTATCTTTTAGTCTTCCACTCTTAGTTTTCACTTTTCAGAGATCATGGGTTCAAAATTACTTGTAACGATAAAATATTTTAGGGATGCACTTTGTATGCTTTTAGGTTGGTTTATTATATAGTCTGCAATTTTTGCTCTTGACCACCAACGACCCAATCATGTGCACAGCAGAGCTCGACTCGCCTACATTCATAATCACTTGTTAAGTTATTAGTTCTTCAAAAATCTCAAGATCTTAGGAATTGGGCTTATCAAAATCATATATTTATTTTAACATACCCTTACTCAACTAATGTCCATTATCTTAATCTTAAGTTCTTCATATTAAGTTGCCAATTTTCCTAAAATCTCATGATGTTAGGAATTGGATATATGAGAATCATATATTTATCTTAACAACTTGGCAACATGTAAAACTGAGTGTTGGAAAAACCAAATAACACCAGGAAGCATTAAGATAAGCTGAATAAAAATCGCACCAACAATTTGGTTGCGGTTTGGTTCCGAAAATATTACAACCGAACCGCAATAAAATTATATTATAATATATATAATTTTTATATGTATTTATAATGACCGGGTTTCAAAAGAGAAAAAGGGACCCAAATGTCACAATTTTAAATCAAATAATCCAAAATATCACAATTCAAAATTATGACCTCAAATGTCACACTAAAACACTATAAAAACTATATCGTGTAGCATTTGCAAATTGGATGGGAGATGCTACATCATATAGCGTTTATAGCGTTTATGGGCAAGGGGGATGCTACTTTTGAGGGAGGGGGGAACTAGCATTTGGGGGAGGGGGAGAGGTTTTTAAATTATTAAAACATTAAATTTTATTTTTTATTTTTTTCAATTAATATTTTATATTTTTATCGGTATTTTTTTTGGGATTAAACAGTTTCCATTTGGGACCTAACGGGTTCCATTTAGATTTTAAAAATATTCAATTTTTTAATTAAAAATTTTAAATTTTATTTGTATTCCTTTAAGGGTTCAATGTTTCCATTTTGAGTTTTAGAAATATTCAGAATGATAACTCAAAAGAAATTACCCTTGTTCGACGCAAATCGCCTCCTCATGTGCTCTCAAAATTTCTCGAAGAATAATGAGCCCTAGGGAGACATTTGCTGATATATGGAGGGAATAAATCGTATATATACTTAGGATAAATCCTAATTTATCCTAGTTTTTAAAAAATGGGGAATGGCTTCCAATTTTTTTAAAAATTAGGTTGCCGAACTCAGTAAGAAAACATTATTTAAATTGACTATTTGATTATAAGTTTTTTAATATTATTTGCAAATACATATTTACAAAAAAAATAAGGTAATACAATTTAAAGTAGTGTTTGAGTTCAAATCACCACTTTAAGTAGAGTTTTCAACCCAAAAGTCTACTTCAAGTAGCGTTTTGTAAAAAAAGGAGGTGACACCACTTAAAGTAGTGTTTTGGGTTCAAAACACCACTTTAAGTAGAGTTTTGAACCCAAAACTCTACTTCAAGTAGCGTTTTATGAAGAAAAAAAAACAAAACACTACACGATGTAACGTTTTCGTTAAAAAATGAAAACGCTACAATGGAATGTTTTAGCGTGATATTTGGGACCATCATTTGAGGTTGTGATATTTGGAATCATTTAGTTTAAAATTGTGATATATGGGACCAACACCCAAGAGAAAACTCTCTTAAAAAGAGAATGAGAGAACCACTTGCAAAAACTTATTTTAAAATTTGGAAAATATTATAAATATTGTTCTATATTTATAGTACTTTCAAAAAGTCAATTATGAACAACAATTTCTTTGTAAATATTAAAAAAATTAAGAAAAAATTTAAAAATCTATTTTTGAATCTCATAAATTTTAAGAATCTGTTTTTGAGTCTCATAAATTTCATGAATCTATTTTTAAATCTCAGTAAAAAAAAGTTTGAAAAATATGCATAAATCTTTTTCAATATTCAATTATTGATTCAAATTTTGATTTTAAAAATTATATAATGATAATTATAATGTAAATATGTGATTATTTCATAAAAATAAATTAAAAAATAATTAGAATCTCTTTTTGAATCTCCCTAACTATATAAAATTACTTAAACATACATCATATCTTGTAAAATTTTAAATAATAAATAAAGTGCTATGCTCCATTTCAAACAAAACGCTAGACACTAGACAGTAGACACTTGAACAGTGACAATATGATTCATTTCTAATTTGTCAAGCCTCAAGTCTCAGGTGTTTCCTGAAGGCGAAACTTATACACACCTCAGACTATATAATCTCTCTCAGCTACTAAATAGTAATTTGTGTGCAACAGGTTACTGATTAGGAATCATTTACGAGTACATGACTAACAAACATTTTGAGTTGGGAAATTAGACTTCAGATAGCAGTGGACGTAGCAAAAGGTTAGGAGTCAAAAATTTTATAGAACTTGCAGTTTTTGTAATCTGCCTGATTGTTTCTTGTTGATCCAGTTATGCAGCTTTTTTACTTTATCATGTAATACTCACGCAACCGCATCTTATTTGCTAGTATTGATCTTTGTAGCTAGGTACTCTAATTTGAGTACTGTCAAATCCCAAATCCAGTGTATTGCCTAGTTTTTCTATGTGAAGCACTTTCTATCATTTCTGTTAATCTGCTTTAAATAGTGTTGATTTCAGGACTACTTTGGTTATGCATTTTAGATGTCCAAGACCTGCATTAATCTACTGAATTTGATAGGTTTTTGCATTTCTAATTAAGTATTATGTTGCAATTTGGTTTTAAAACCAAAACCCCACCACTTCAAACCAAAATCGCAATTGAATAAAAACCGCACTAATAGCATTTGATTCGGTTTTGGTTACTGATTTTAGAAACAGCAATATATTGGCTGTGGTTTGGTTTTAGGTTAAAACCGCACCACGCTCTTCCCCATGTAGGAGTGAAGGCCTATGCAGACTTCTGAAAACATGATCGAGTATTGATGCATTTGTTTTCTGATTAATGATAATGCACAAAAAAATATCAAAAACATGATCGAGTATTGATGTGTATTTGTTTTCTGATTAATGATCACGCACAAAAAAAATATCAAATGCAGCAAAAAAACATGACTCGTCTCAAGTTAAAGGTTAAGCACTTAAAATCCTTCACAAAATAAGCATAAGATTATGAAGACCGGTGCAATTATACAGTGCAGGATAGTAGTAGTGCCACTCGGCTAGCAGTTACCTCCCTTTCAGGGAGTGGAAGAGAATAAGAGATGGGTTGTGACTATTTAGATATATAAAGGTTCTCTTTCACCAAAAAGCATGGTGAATCAATAGTTCGAATAAAGAGAAAACTGTGTCTGTTTGTGCACAAATAAGGGGAAAGGCCTGGCATACATATCAATAACTACTACTTCTACATAAGAAGTACATTACTAGCATCCTTTTAATCAAGATGTGATAGATTACTTCTGATTAAATAAACGAGCCATCAAGCAAGAGGAGGTAGTGATCGAGTACCTGGATGTCCAGGAAACTGCTTAGTCAATAAGATTATATAGTGCAAGTCAATGGGCTAAGTCGATCAGGTAGCATACTGACTGAATCCTGGCCTAAGGTTAGATGATACCTTCATAAACATAATTCCACCAAGTAATAGAAAAACACAGATATGCCTCTCCACATAACGTTCGAAAAATGAAAGAGTTAAAGAAAAAAAGTAAAACATCTAGCTGTTAATAGAATCCAAAGAAGCCTACTAATAGCTCTAACAACCAAAACGGCTTCAGTTAGTTCAGCTACTAGAGTTCATAAACACAAATCTGGTGCCAGACACTGCCCATTCAGTTCTCTCATTATCTTTCTAACATGTAAGAAAATGGACACTTATTTGTACTCATTATCTTCACATCATAATGTTACTCCATGAGGCAAGAGTCACTACCTAGAGCTAGAAAGACCATATTTAAGTAATCTGAAGTAAGGATAAGTGGATAACTACAAAATGACCACACCTGTCAATTCTTTTTTTTTTTTTTTTTAGCGTTTCAAAGTCATAATACATTACATATTATCATCGAAACTTCACAAACAATGGGATGCTCTTTAAAGACCCCAAAGAACACATCTGAGTATCCGACATCCATCTGGAGGAGGATCAGGCATAGGCAGACAAAGCTAAAACAAAAAAGAATAACATCCATAGGGTTTAAATTTGGACTATATGCACTAATTGTAAACAATGAAAGTAAAGTCTAACATCAAACACAACTTTCCATTCAATTCTAGCAGATCTAATAAAGTGCAGAAAAGAGCTATTCTGAGTAGGAAGGGGAACCATAGGATTGGAATTGGCACTATCAGTTGGATGTTTTGGGATTGGTATCTAGGACCCTTTTATCGCCCCTTGGCACAGTCAGATGTTTTGGGATTGGTATCGTCGTTTTTGTGGACCCTTTTACATCCCCCCCCCCCCCCAACATATTCAAACATTTATAAAGCACAAAATATTTTGAACTTATGATAATCCCTCAAAGATTATTACAACAAGGACACAATAGATAGATCTAGCATATTTTACATATCTAAATCAATCAAGCAAAAATATAGATACATATAACATAACATAACAAAATATTTAAAGCAAATAGAACTTATGAATTCCACATTAACATACCAAAAAGAAATCAGCATCTTTGATGTTTTATATGTTTGAACCAAATTGACAAATACAATTACAGCCACCAAAATTTATCCCATAACATGTTATATGGCAAGAATAAGTGAAATTACAAGACTTACACTGAATCATAAATTCGATAAACTACTCAGGCTCAATAAGGTGTGGTTGAGGCACCAAGAATCCCAGCAAGTGACCCCAAAACCGCAAATGCCAAAAGTGGACTAACATCCAGAGTATTGAAAAGCGGAGGAATAATATTTCTAAAAAGATTCAAATAAGGATCACACAAGTCTCGAATTGCTGACAATGGCTGACGATCCCATGGAATATTAGGAAACCAACTAAGTAACACCCTAACCATTAGCACAGCACTATAAATCTCAAGCCATTTCGACATCCCGGCAGCTACAACAGTCAATGGTGTGTTCAAAGACCTAGGCCCATTACTAATTGCTGCAAAAAACAAAGGACCCATTGTGCAAATCAATGTATCTTGAACACCCTGAATAGCTAATAGCTCATCTGGATTAGGCATTGTAAAAACACCCTTTAATTTCAGGGTAAAAACTCTAACTTTTTCATACAAGATTCTTGAAATTGACAATGTTAAGGCTAAGAGAGTTGTAAAGTTTGAATCTTTTAATGAATTGGATGGTGGGTCAGGGGGGAAACTTGAAGAAGAAGAAGAAGAAGAAGAAGAAGAAGAAGAAGAAGAAGATGATGATGAGGCAAAAATCTTGGATTTTCTTGAAATTTTGGAATTGAGGTTTGAGTTGGGGAGAGAGATGAGATGATGTGTAGATACATTAGATGTATGTATATATTGAGTGGAATTGAGTTTTGAGATGGGAACAAGTATAGATACACAAGATGTATGTATATATTTTGGATGTGAAGAATGAATAGATACAGAGGTGTAAGGAGAAACAAAGGAAGGGTTCAGGAGGTTTAGGGTTTCGGAAGCCATGGAAATGGATGAAACTCAAAGATATTCCAACAAAAAGAGTTCTGATTTTTATTTATTGGTACAGACTATAAACTAGTGCAGCCCTGTTCAAGTTGTTAGAGTAAGTGCTATTGTTGGCATCAACTATTAAAAATTTCTCGAAAACGTATGTTATAGTTGGATGCATTCTTGGTGCTATTGCTATATTATGTATTCTTGGTGTTAAATTTAAAATCAAAGATGCATTTATGCATCCATGCCACATCATCATATAACTCGAATGAGATGAGTTTGTTGAAAATATTAAGTTAAAAGAGTTTGATAAATTTGAAACTAGTTATAGAACTAGCTTTGAAGGATGAATTTTATTTTAGTACCAAAATTTACTTTTTGATTCTATATTATAGCAATAGTAACAAAAATTTATTATCTAGCATTGAACTCTCAATGTAGGCTGGCCTAAAGTTAAGTTGTTTATGTGGACTTTGATCAACCCGTCAATTTTGTACTTTCACACAAAATTCACGCAAATGGTTATACATGAAATTAACAAAAAAATTACTATCTTTTTTTAAATTTTTTGTGTTCTTATTATTTTCTAAAAATATTGTAAAATTTGATTCACAATTAAATTTAACTGATATTAACTATTTATATTTAGTTGTATTTTAATTAAACAAAATATTAGAATTCCTAAATCATTTACAACGAAATTTAACTGATATTAACTATATATATATATATATATATTTATATTTAAAATTATAAATCCATGCGTTTCACGAATTAAAAGTCGACAATTCATTCGAAATCAATTTTGAAAATTAATTTTTTTTTTTGCATAAATGAAACGATTTCATTTAAAAGATAAAATTTACACAATCCGAAAGGGAATGAGACATTCTTTCATCCACAAAAGCTTATCATCTGAAAGGTATGTTTAACCAATTCATGGGTAGTAACATGAATTACGACTAACATGAAAAAGAGATTCCTCCGGGAGATTAGACAATAAAACCTCTATATCAGAAAAGAAGATTCCATATATAGTAGATCTCGTTAAAAATCCCACAAGAGCAAAATTTAATGGGAAAAAACTCAATGAGGAAAAAAGAGCGCCCCACTCTATACAACCGTACATCGATTTACAAAAAACTATAAGCAAATTGCCCGGGACTTCTTGTTGTTTCCGCTAAATAAAAAATTAATAAAAAGATAAATATATAAATATATAAATATATATATAATATAAATATAATTAAAATATTATAATTAAAATAAAATAAATTTTAAAATCCAACCAAAGAGACCCCCTTTGGTTGGACACATTAAGTTTAGCCAGAAGTAATAAACAAAATAAAATTTAAATTTTGAAAATTAATTTGAATTTCCTATCATTACATTTTACGTAATTAATTTTGCTAACGTGCATATATATCTGCAAAGTTATATTTTCGAAAAGGATTTTCAAATATTGTATTTTTAACCATGGTGCTTAATTGTATGTGTTTTTGTGACATCTGGAATTTTTTTTGATATCTTTATATAAAAAAAAAAATACAAAAGGAGCTTTCAAAAAACAAAAAGAGACTATAATTTCAACTGATGACCTTGATGGGAGGCGACCAATCCTGCCATGAAATTTCATAAACAAATCCTAAAAGTTAATATTTTGACTTTCCACATTGTATATGTTGTCAAGGTTGGATCGATAATGATAACTTGGAAGTATGAATGCCCCAATCATTCTGCAAGTGATCATACGGGGAAGAAATTGAAGGGCTTGAAACAATTTCAACAAATGTAATCTTAAACGATACTTGCATGTCAACTGATAATAACTAATTAAAGGAAACATAGAAAGAAATAACTCAATCTAAAGGAACTAGTAGTTAATTTATGGGCTAAAATGGAAACAATCTCGAGAAAGAAATGACAACCTAATTACTCAATCTTATCATGCGCAGAGAAAATAAATAGTTTTATGTACATTGATGCAACAAACTCAAGGGAAAAAAAGTTGAGCAGAAATTAAGAAGTAAATGCAGTAGATCTGGTGCGGGGAAGGAGAGGCCGTCTGTAAGTGCTTGATAAATCAGCATGTCCATATCCATATATGTAGTCGTCGTCCTCTTCGTCTATATCGTCATGAACCGTGCTTAGGTTAATGCAGTAGCAACGTTCTAATGAAGCAAAAAATACGGTAACTACGCTGTTCCCTACCCAGTTTGCCATTCTATCTAGCTTCTCGCAAGCTATGGACCTTCCGCAATTGTTGTCCACCCTTGTCTTGAGAGTCGGCGATGATATTTCTTTTGAGCACATTGTTTGCCCTCTCCCTATCAGTTTGATTAAGATTTGAGTTGTTTAGTTGTCTTGATTGAGTTGTTTTGTTTTCTTGAGACGTGGGGAACGAGTGGTGATTATAGATTCATGCAAGTTTTACTAGTTCTATTGAATTTACCGTGCTTGTAGGAGGAGTCTTTTACCAAGTATTTCCATAAAAGAATGGAGATGAGTCCTCCCATGTAGATGTAATATGTCATTTCTCTTTCTTATATTTTTAGTTATGTTTTCTGCAAAAAATTATCTATTCTAATCAGATAAAAATGTATGCCAAACCAGTCATTAATGTAGTGTTTGGTTGGTGTTATAGCCAAAATTCGGTTCGGATATTTTTAAGATAGATTCGGGTCAAATACGGGTTCAATTTGGGATTTTAGAGAACAAATTAGGGTTTCAAGAGGTCAGGGCGCGCCCTGGGTGTGTTAGGCCGCGCCCTCGGTTATGTTGGAATTCTAAGATGATAATAATGACGATTGACCTGTTTGATTATTGAAGAATTCCCTCCTGTCGTATCTCAGGAGGGGGATGTCCGTCGTAGAAGGCCTCCAGGGGTTTGCCTGGATATAAGGACCCTTCTTAAACACTAAGGGCGCGCCCTAAGGTGGAAAGATGGGGACTTTCTGGTGTGTGCTTTGGGAGCTCTGTTCCTGTAGCCAATGGGCGCGTTCTCATTGGGGAACTTTGGAGTAATCCTGCACTTTGCACCCAAAAGCTCTGGATCACCTGTCCTGCTATCTGGTGGGTGCTTCTCATTCGGGGGACAGGGATGCGTTCTGCACTTGGGGTAAACCACGGCTATACCTGCATCCTTGAAATCAAGAAATAGCTGGTAACGGATGGGACTAGTCCTCGACGGGGGAAGTTTCCTTATCCGTGAAGTCTTGAGATCTTGGATGAGCCTTGGGCCTTTGTGGTTAGGCCTCATAGTAGAACATTCCGGAAGCTGGTCCGTTATCCAAGCCCATTTGGGTTTCTTGTTCTCCAAGAACTACGTCTGGCTTGATCCCCTATAAATAGAGGGGTACGTAGGCCGATTGAGGGGTTGGAAGTCAAGAGCTCTGAATAGCCGCCACTAACCCTATCAATCTCAGCCACCAATTACGCTCAACAACCACACACCACCGTTTTCTCCGGCAAAGAACCACCGCATCAGATCTTGTTTCCGGCGACACACCTCGAAATTTGTTGTTCCCAAATTCCTCCGTCAACAAATTGGCGCTAGAAGGAGGGGAGCCAATCAAGATCTACATCTTAGGAGGAAAAGATGTCTCACAATCATGGCAGAGGTTCTCAAGAAGAAGATGGTTACGATTCTGAAGATAGCTTGGGAGATAACCAAGCGCGTCATGAGCTTATGTCCCGGAAAATATTGCTGCTCCTCCGCGACATCAAGGAACTCCGGCCGCCATCGGCGGACAGCCGCCCGTTCTCATCAGTAATTCGGCATTAATGGAACAGCTGTATGTTATGCAAGATGCCATAAATAGTTTCGGGGCGAGATTGGGTTCTGTGGAGGAAGAGCAAGAATCAAGGAGAAAATCTCGGAGTATCCCACGAAATCATCGCCGATCAGGAAAATCCCCTCACGTCGAGGAAGATTCTCGAAGGAGGGAGGAAAGTCACGAAAGAATATTTGAGCTGGTCACTCCTCGAAGGTTAGATTATTCTGATCCCATTATTGAATATCCTAGTGAAAATAATTCTGAGCGCAGGTTGGTGAAACCTCAAGAGAGGGCGCGCCCTCATCCTCACCGTTCAGGGCGCACTCCTCATGAGATTCAAAGGGATGAAGAGCAAATCGCTAAAGAAAGGAGAGATTTTTTCAGCTTGAAAGAACGCCTTGGAATAAGGCTTGATGACGATGATTTGAGGATGGTGCTCCTCGAGCTTCAGAAGAAAGACAAATATATGGAATCGAGGCCCCATGATTCACAGCGCGTGCCCCCTGATAACAGGTCGAGGCCCCTTGGACATGAGCGAGCCCTTCCTCAGAGTCATGATCCACAGCGCGTGCCCCCTGACAACAGGTTGCGGCCCCTTGGACATGAGAGAACTCTTGCTCGAAATGATAAACCACAGCGCGTGCCCCCTGTTCAAAACAGGTCGCGGCCCCTTGGATTCCACCAAACTCCTCATCGCGATAATACCGAAAGAAGAAACCGTGATAACGGTGACAGAAGAATGGACTGGCACCAGGGAAATAGGCGCCCCCGTAATCAGGGCGCGCCCTCAGGCGGGAGATCCCCCCCATATCCATCAAATTCCCTCAAGCACTTCCAGTGAGTCCAGGTCGAGGACGCACTCTCGCTCGGGAGAACAGTATCAGAGAGGTTCTCAAGGGAATCCACAACCTCATGGAAATCCCGAGGGTCATCAAATTCAAACTCAAGAGGTTGTGACTCAACCACAAGTTGAAGTTCAAGGAGGCATTCAGACGGCGGCTCCACCGCCACCTCCACCCCGGGGGGTACTCAGACTGTGGAACAACCAAATATCCAGAATATTCCTGGAGTGGGAACATTTAATGTGGATGACTTAAAGAAACTCCTTGCTCACCTAGATGGAGGAAGAATATCTGCAACTGCTCCAACATCTTCTCCCTTCTCAACTGAGGTTAGAGAGGCACAGCTCCCTGCTGGGTATAGATCAATGACTAATGATTTGCGATTTCATGGAAATGCGGACCCTGTGGAATTCCTTGGACGTTTCGATATTGAGATGGATGTCTATCAGTTACGGAACTGGCTAGGTGTCGATTGTTGGCAGCAACTTTCAGGGAGAGTGCTCAGCAATGGTTTCAGAAGCTTGGTCCGGGGATAATTACGTCGTGGCAGGTGATGAGGAACTTGTTCTTGACTAAGTTCCAGGCTGCGGTAAAATATGCTCCTCCGGTCACGACCTTGGCCAACATCAAGCAAAGGGAAGGAGAGAGTTTGCAATCCTATTTCAAGAGATTCAACTCGGAATCCACTATGGTGAGAGGAGCGACAGATGAAACACTCAAGAGTTTCCTAATTGCTGGATTGTCAGTGGGAACTGATTTCTGGAAACATCTTCAAGGACGTGATCCACCTACGTTGGCTGATGTGTTTGCACAAGCCGAGTCTTTCAAGATTGTGGAACAATCCTTGGCGGATAACCGAAAAACTGACAGTCAGAACGGTTCTAAGGGAAAGACTGGTAAAAGGAAGGATAGGTCTCCTAGTCCTACTCGTCGTATAGCGACTGGTGCGAACCGGGTAAATTTAGCTGAAACTGGAAGGAATTGGGGTCGACCCGATACATACACTTACGATCAAAGGCCGGGTAATTATACTCCTTTAGCAGCTTCTATTGAACATATCTTTGAGGTGAATAAGAACAAAGGGTTCTTCAGAAAGCCGGAACCATTGACCTCCTGGCAGAGTAAGGATAAGAAAAAGTATTGTGAATTCCATGAATCCTCAGGGCATAACACTCATGAATGTCGTCAACTCAGGGAAGAGATTGAGGATTTGATTAAAGAAGGATACCTGACGGAATGGATTGTTAGGGAGGTGAAGAAGCATAGGGAGAATCCCGACAGGAGAGATGGAGGGCGCGCCCTCCACGGAGATGGTAAGCCGAAAGAGAAGAAATTCGTCAAAGAAGGGAGTATTCACACCATCTTTGGAGGACACCATTTAGGGGGAGATAGCAATCACGCTATGGAGAGATATTCCAGGGAAGCGAGGTATCGACCTCTCACAAATGTGAATAGTTTGGAATTGAGGCCACCTAAGTTGTTCAAGGGAGAATGTGCTGACATTACTTTCACCGAAGAAGAAGCTAGATGGGTACATCATCCTCATAATGACGCTCTGGTAGTAGCAATTCAGATTGGTTCGAAGAATGTCCATCGGGTTTTCGTGGACAATGGAAGCTCGGTGAACATACTCTACTACAGTACTTATAAGAAGCTGGGACTCTTAGACAAAGACATGATTCAAGACAACGGATGGATCTATGGTTTTTCAGGAGAATCGGTAAAAGTTATGGGAGCTATCAAATTACCGGTAACTCTTGGGGAAGGAAACCTTTCTGTGACGCAAATGATGGATTTCATGATTTTGAATGTGGATTCCTCACATAATGCTCTAGTAGGACGACCTCTGTTGAAGGAAATGAAAGTTGTGACCTCCATCTATCATCTCGCGATGAAATTTCCTACGCCAAATGGTGTGGGAACTGTACGGGGCTCTCAGCATGACTCGAGAGATTGCTACCATAAGGCAATTAAAGGGTTTAGGAGACAGCAGGATGGAGGGCGCGCCCTACGTGAGAATAGTTCAGGGGTCATGAGTGTTGTCCCAGAGGAGGTAAAAGCCCATTATCTTGTCCAGGAACCTGAAGAGGAAGAACTGCTATACAGGGCGCGCCCTGAGGATGATACCTCGGTTCTTGATGAGCTTCAAGAAGGAATTTTGGAGGAAGTAGAGGAAGATGCAGAGGGAGTAATCTCATTTGATCTCAAGGGTGAGCAGGTTGAAGGGAGACGAATGTTACTTGAAGGTTTGGTGCATACCCTTGTCGAGGAAGACTTCCCTCTTAAAGAGGACGTGCCCTCCAAGGGTGCATCACCGGTTGAAGATCCTCGAAGTTTTGATTTTGATCTTGACCCAAGGACACCGCAACCGGTGGAGAAAACTGGTCCTGCAGAGGATACAATTTCTATTTTGGTAGATGAAAGGGATCCAACTAAGGTTCTGAAGATTGGGTCGCAGTTGAACTCCAAGTTAAGAGACATGCTCACCAATTTCCTTTTAAACAATCTGGATGTTTTTGCTTGGAGTCATGCTGATATGGTTGGGATTGATCCGAAGGTTATGTGTCACCGTCTGAATATAGATCCTACCAAGAAGGGAATTCGCCAGAAACGCCGGCCAGTAAGTGGAGAGAGAGCCATAGCGTTGAAAGAAGAGGTGGATAGACTTCTAGATGTTGGGCTGATCAAGGAGTCATATTATCCAGATTGGTTGGCTAATCCAGTCCTTGTGAAAAAACCAAATGGGAAATGGAGGACTTGTGTGGATTTCACTGATCTGAGCAAGGCATGCCCGAAGGATAGTTTTCCACTTCCGAGGATTGATCAGTTGGTGGACGCTACGGCAGGACACGCTCTTTTGAGTTTCATGGATGCTTACTCTGGTTATAACCAGATCCCTATGTATGAGCCGGATCAGGAGCACACTTCCTTTATTACAGATCGAGGATTGTATTGCTATATTGGCATGCCTTTCGGGTTAATCAATGCTGGCGCAACCTATCAGAGGTTGGTAAATATGATGTTTAAGGATTTGATAGGGAAAACCATGGAGGTATACGTGGATGATATGCTTGTTAAATCCTTAAAAGCGGAGGACCATGTAAAGCATTTGGAACAGATGTTTGAGATTTTGAGGAAGTTTAGGATGAAGTTGAATCCTCAAAAATGTGTCTTCGGGGTAGAATCCGGGAAGTTTCTAGGATTTATTGTTAATCATCGTGGAATCGAGGCAAATCCAGCAAAAATAAAAGCTCTTCTTGACATGAAATCTCCGTTTAGTGTGAAGCAAGTTCAGAGTCTCACGGGAAGGATAGCTGCCCTTAATCGTTTCGTATCAAAATCATCGGATAAATGCAGAGAATTCTTCAAAGCAATAAAGGGGGCAGCCAAAGATTTTGTATGGACATCTGAATGTGAGGAAGCTTTTCAGAAAATAAAGGAGCATTTGGGAAATCCTCCTCTCTTAGCTAAGCCTGTGGAAGGAGAGACGTTAATTTTATACTTGGCCGTTTCGGAACATTCCATCAGTGCGGTATTGGTGAAAGAAGAAGTTGACCATCAGTCTCCGGTTTACTATGTGAGTAAGCGTTTGCTCGATGCGGAAACCAGATACACTAGCATGGAAAAGTTGGTTTACGCCTTAGTTCTGGCATCCAGGAAGCTTCGGCCTTATTTTCAAGCTCACAAGATTGAAGTTCGTACGACATATCCATTGAGAGGAATTCTCCACAAGCCGGAAACCTCTGGTAGAATGTTAAAATGGGCGATTGAGTTGGGACAGTTTGATTTGGAATATACTCCAAGGACAGCTATTAAGGGTCAAGCTCTTGCTGATTTCATTCTTGAATTCGAGTCGGAAAGTGAAGAAAAATCAATGGTATTGGTTGAGCCTGAAATTCCGCTAAAGAGGGCAAGCCCATTTGAAGAAGTTCCTCAACCTTGGTGGAAGTTACAAGTAGATGGAGCTGTCAACAATGGAGGTGCTGGAGCAGGTGTAATCTTGTTTACCCCCTGAAGGGAATCAACTCATGAGTGCTATTCGTTTCAAATTTCAAGCAACCAATAATGATGCGGAGTATGAAGCCTTGATTAATGGGTTGAAGATGGATTTGGAGATGAAGGTAGTAAATCTCATTGTGTTAAGTGATTCAGAACTAGTGGTTGGACAAGTGAAAGGTGGATTTCAGTGCAGAGGTCCAAGGACAGAGCTTTACATGAGGTGCGCTCAGCGGTTGATTAAAAAGTTTCGAGAAGTGCGGGTAGAATGTATTCCACGAGATGAGAACTGTAGTGCAGATGTGTTAGCCAAGTTAGGGTCACAGAAAGATGCTATGCTGTTGGGGACAGTACCTTTGCAAGTACAGGAAGTACCTAGCATTCCAGAGGTTGAAGTCGTGGAAGTGGAATCTATTCCCAATGTTACTTGGATGACTCCCATTCAAAAATATATCCGAGAAGGTATACTTCCAAGTGAGAAGCTGGAGGCCAGGCGGCTTCAGTATTAAGCAGCTAGATTCGTGGAGTATGATGGGATATTATATAAGAGGGGTTTCAATCAACCACTTCTCAAGTGTATAGATGGAGATGAATGCAATTACATCCTTAGGGAGATTCATGAGGGGATTTGCGGCAATCACTCGGGGGGTGGTTCGTTGGCAATGAAGGTATTAAGGCAAGGATATTATTGGCCTACCTTGAAGAAGGATGCTTACGAGTTTGTTAAGGCATGTGACAAGTGTCAAAGGTTCGCCAATTACTCTACCAGCCCTGCTACTACTTTGACTTCTTTAATGAGTCCGTGGCCATTTGCTATGTGGGGAATAGATCTTATTGGAGAGCTCCCTAAAGCCAAAGGAGGAGTGAAATATGCTGTTGTCGCTGTGGATTACTTTACCAAGTGGGCGGAAGCAATGCCCCTGGCCACAATTACAGCAAGAAAGATTCGAGATTTTGTTTTCAACTCTATTGTGTGCAGGTTTGGAGTTCCGTATAAACTTGTGTCGGACAATGGAAAGCAGTTTGACAGCAAGGAATTGAGAAAATTGTGTGATGATTTGGGGATAAAAAAGGAATTTGCAGCTGTGTATCATCCTCAAAGTAATGGGCAAACAGAGGCTGTCAATAAAATAATCAAGCATACCTTGAAAACGAAGTTGGAAGAAAGCAAAGGGAATTGGCCTGAAGAACTTCCCATGGTCTTATGGTCGTATAACACGACTCCAAGAACCACAACTGGAGAATCTCCTTTCATATTGTCTTATGGATGTGATGCAATGGTGCCAGTGGAGATTGGAGCAAGATCATTTCGAAGAGATTTTTATGATGAAGAATCAAATATGGTTAATCAAAGGTTAAATCTTGATCTCCTAGAAGAAATGAGGGCAAATTCGTAGTTGAGGTTGGCAACTTATCAGCAGAGGGCTGCACGGTATTATAACAAGAAGGTGAAGACTCAACCTTTTAAGGTGGGTGATCTAGTTTTGCGGAAAGTTATGCAAAATACAAGGGTAGCAGCACATGGAGTCTTTGGTCCCAACTGGGAAGGACCTTACAAGATCAAGTCTATCATCTGGGAAGGGACTTATCATCTAGAAGACTTGGATGGCAACACAATCCCAAGGGCATGGAATGCAGAGCATCTGAGGAAATACTATCAGTAGGGTGCGGCTTTGACCCCCTATTGTATGAAGGCTTATATTTAAGTTATAGACTAGCATAAATAAATCTTCTCCTAGTCTAGGGGGGTAGTACACATACGCCTTCTTTAGTTCTAGTCGAGACTTGCTATTTTTATTCCACGCTTTTTCGAAGTTTATTCTCCTTAGCTCGGGGGGTAGTTCATGTATACCTTCCCCTGTTCTGTTGAGATTTGAGTTTATTTGAAGACTAATAAAGTTTATCAAGACATTTTTTCAAGTTTTTGAAGATTCTTTTTATTACAAGAGGTCGTGCTCTATGCCTTAGGGCGCGCCCTGTGAAATTCTGTGTAATTACAAGCAATAATTGACAAGTTAAAGGAATATCGAAAAGGGTAATGCCTTAGGGCGCGCCCTCAACATGAATGAAGATTTTTAATTCTATGTGTTTCAATGTTTTCAAGAGTTGGAAGAATATTGGCTGATAAAACACAAGAGGCCACGCTCAAACTAGGGCGCGCCCTGTATTTACACTAAAGAAATTTTAACTAACAACTTTTCACATCATATGATGTGAAAAATAGAAGAATTATCTGAAAATTTTTGAAGATGTGTTTTTAACAGTGATAAAGAAAATTTTACAAAGGTCGCCCCATATATGTTAGGGCACGCCGTATAGCTGTTTTGTGGTAAAAGTAATTTGGCAGTTGAACAAAATTTTGCAGAAACACAATATTTAGTCATAAAAAACACGGACAATATTCACGACATTCAAAATACAATTTGCAGGGTTTTACAAAGGGCCCGCACCTTAAATGTTAAAACCTAGCAAAAGTTCAAAGATGATAAAAGTTTTTAGGGCGCGTCCTTAGCAGGGGACGCGTCCTGGTCGTTTGTAGACTGGATGATGGAGAGAGGAGTTGTATCTTCAGGAAGGGAGGCTTGATCTGTAACAGGAGGAAATGTTTGAGCATCTTGATTTTGAGCTTCAGGAATATCTGTGGGAGAGGGCGCGCCCTGAGGATCCTTGTCCAAACCTAGCTCGATCCTCTTTGCTTTAATTGCACTTGCGTGCACCCTCTTGAAGTCCTCGATATCTTCGTCACTTTCACGACCAAACTTTTCCTCCCAGTTGTAGTCGGGATCATTAGCCAGAAAACCAAGGAGATAGAAGTCAAAGCCCCTTTGAAAGTTTTCATCTTCAACACGTTGTTTCTCATCTTTCCAACAGTCAGCCTTCTCGATCTCAAGACTGTCACGCTGTATCTTCAACTCTTCTATCTCCTTCTCCAACTTGACATTCTTGGAATTCAGAAGATCACGATGTTCACAAGATTCATCAAGGTCGTGTTTCAGATCAGCAATTGTAGCATCCTTGGCGTCTAGATCTTTTTTCCATTTATTATCATTCTCAATGATCATCTTTGAATACTTCCTATTTTCAGCTTCGAGTTTGTTAAGGTGAAGCTTTTCCTTGTGGACTCTTTGGGCGCGCCCTAGAGATTGAATTAGGAGTTGGGAGGAGGCATGGATCATGGAATGGATTTCCTCTTCAGCATCCATGTTTTGCCATTTATCCACTTCGGATTCCTTGACAAACGAGGACGCAGAAGGCCCAATGAGAGTTTCAACATAGGAGGGCGCGGCCTCGATCCTTTGTTTTTTTCTTTTTTCAACAGGTTCATGAAGAACCTCAACATCCCTCTTCAGGGAATCGCTTGAAGGAATGCTTTTGCTAGAATCTTTTGCTGGGCGCGCCCTAGAGGTACCAGCTTTGTCATCGCTTTTCTCCTTGTCATTTTTCTTTGTGCCTCCGAAACCCCGAGGAATCTTAGGAGCCATACCTGCACGAGATAAAAAAGGAAGAATTAGGCCGCGCCCTGGATAAAGGTATTAGATAGGCTATAAAAAAATAAATAAGAAGAAACTTTTGGCAAGAAGAAAGATAAGGACGCGCCCTATGCTATAATTTTTATTCCTTCATCGGAGTCGTAATTTTCATCGCTATCAGTAGAGGGTGAGGGAACGGCAATGCCATTTCTAAATTTCTTAAATTTACAAAAGGAACCAACCCTCTCAGAGAGAATCCCAACTCTTTTTAGGTTTTCTTCTGTGATAAGGGTTTGAAGATTGAATTTTTCTTCGGCAATTTTGAGGACAGCCTGAACCCTAAGAGAGGCCGCGCCTTGGAGAGTTTTCTGAACTCTTCTATCTGTGTTAATTCAAAGTTAATGAAAGTTCAAGTGGAAAGTTATTAAGGAAAAAAGGATTTAAGGCGCGCCCTGACTTACAGGGATCGGTGTTGAACTGCACACGAACTCGAGGGACATCCCAAACGAAGAAGTATGGTTCCTTCCAATGTTTGGTGTGGCTGACTCTACCCTCAGAAAATCCTTTATTATTGTGAGGCTTATTTATTACTAAATAGTAATAGCCTATACTGGATTGACGAATGCTGTAGAAGAAACTGACTTCGTGCATGGAGGGAGCTCCAAATTCAAGATCGTGATATAGAATGAATAAACCAAGTAAAAGTTTGTAGCTATTGGGACTAAGTTGAATGGGTGCAAGATTGTACCATTCGAGTACTTGCCTTAGATATGGGTGTAAGGGCGCGCCCACACCAAGAGCAACTAGTTTTGGAGTTAAGACCATCCTCGGAATTTTGAAATTTTTACCATAATTGAAGATGTGTGGGCGATGGTGAGCATATGGAATGGCCCAGATTCCTTCTTGGCCATAATATTGCATAGCCCATCCTACTTCGTCGCTTGTGGCTGTCGAAGACATATTCACACAAGCCAATTTGCCTCGTTTCTTTCTAAGAATATTTTTGTCCTTTTCAGACATGGTATCATATTTACCAAAATCAATATCGATTTCTTCATCAAGGACTTCCCAATGTCTAAACGGGACTGGAGAAGGTAATGGAGATGTAGGTTCGGAGTTGGCTGTGGGTGAAATAGAGGAAGCTGAGGGCGCGCCCTCAGAGGAGTAAGTATCAGAAGAGTGTGTGTCGTTGGAGGAATTGAAATTTGGAGTATAATCACTATCTGAGGGATCTGTATGCAAAGGGTTTTGAGTTTTTTCGGGTATTGGTTTTGAAGTTTCTATGTTGTTCTTCATACGGTTGCTAAGGGGGACATTATCTAGGGAGTCTTCACTGGAAAAACTCATCTTGTCTTCGTTAAAATCTTGAATAAGGCGCGCCCTATCTTCTGAGGATACAAATGAGAAGAGAGGTCTAGGCGGATTAGGAGGTAGAGGTGCTGGCAAAGGAGAGTAAGTCCCAATGCGTTTGTTAAGTTCCTTAAAGGGGTGAAATGGAGACGGCGCGCCCTCCAGCTGCAAAATTAAAAAAAATAAAGAAACTGAGGGCGCGCCCATAAGAGGAATATAACGAGAATTTTTTTCTACAAGTCAAAACTAATAGGTTGGTCAATAGAGAAGGTACTGATACACAACTAAGGACAGCCTTGTGTATTAGCAAAAGTGAAGCTAAGGACGCGCCCTATGTGTAAGGCGCGCCCGACAGATTAACTAGTATACAGCAACAAGTTTTGTAGAAGTTACAACAGCAAGAGAAGATCAAATGCATATACATACAAATATACATACAAACAATATTGAAGAACACGAAGATAACCAATGGTCAAGGTACTAAATCGGACAAAAAACATGGTGAAAACTTGAAATAAAGACATGAAAACGTACCTTGTAAGTTCTAGAGTTCGATTTAGTGAAGAAATGACCAGAAAAATGATGAGAACGGCCGGATTAGTGCTCGGAAAATTTAAAATCGCCGGTGTCGGTTTTTGTAGAAAAAGGAAGTGAAAAGAGTAAAGTGAAAGATAAGGGGGGTATTTATAGTGGTTTGAAAAGATAGTGGATGACAGTTGTAGAATCGGTTGAAATTCCAAGGACGCGCCCTGTCTTAAGGCGCGCCTTGTTTAGAAGGTTGTAAGAATTTTGAGCTTTTGTTCGTGAAAATTCCATATATTATCTTTGATTTCATATGGAATTGGGGGGTAGTTGTTATAGCCAAAATTCGATTCGGATATTTTTGAGATAGATTCGGGTCAAATACGGGTTCAATTTGGGATTTTAGAGAACAAATTAGGGTTTCAAGAGGTTAGGGCGCGCCCTGGGTGTGTTAGGCCACGCCCTCGGTTATGTTGGAATTCTAAGATGATAATAATGACGATTGACCTGTTTGATTATTGAAGAATTCCCTCCTGTCGTATCTCAGAAGGGGGATGTCCGTCGCAGAAGGCCTCCAGGGGTTTGCCTGGATATAAGGACCCTTCTTAAACACTAAGGGCGCGCCCTAAGGTGGAAAGATGGGGACTTTCTGGTGTGTGCTTTGGGAGCTCTGTTCCTGTAGCCAATGGGCGCGTTCTCATTGGGGAACTTTGGAGTAATCCTGCACTTTGCACCCAAAAGCTCTGGATCACCTGTCCTGCTATCTGGTGGGTGCTTCTCATTCGGGGGACAGGGATGCGTTCTGCACTTGGGGTAAACCACGGCTATACCTGCATCCTTGAAATCAAGAAATAGCTGGTAACGGATGGGACTAGTCCTCGACGGGGAAAGTTTCCTTATCCGTGAAGTCTTGAGATCTTGGATGAGCCTTGGGCCTTTGTGGTTAGGCCTCATAGTAGAACATTCCGGAAGCTGGTCCGTTATCCAAGCCCATTTGGGTTTCTTGTTCTCCAAGAACTACGTCTGGCTTGATCCCCTATAAATAGAGGGGTACGTAGGCCGATTGAGGGGTTGGAAGTCGAGAGCTCTGAATAGCCGCCACTAACCCTATCAATCTCAGCCACCAATTACGCTCAACAACCACACACCACCGTTTTCTCCGGCAAAGAACCATCGCATCAGATCTTGTTTCCGGCGACACACCTCGAAATTTGTTGTTCCCAAATTCCTCCGTCAACAGTTGGGATGAATGGAATGGAATGGAATGAGATTTGAAGTATAAAATGAATGAATATTGAACTCTCATTCCATTCCATTCCATTCCATTCCATTCACCCCAACCAAACACAACATTATATTGTTTGAAACATGCATCTTATCTTGCTCTATGCTGTTCTCGCTTTGGAATTTTAGCTGCCCTGCATCATATTTTGCTTGGCTTCGGTCATTTTTTTATATTAAGCAATGATTAATTTCATTTAATTATGTTGCAAGTCAGTAGTGCATTAGAGGTCCATAATGAATGTTCAGTTTTTCTATATTATTCGAAGGAGGCCAACGAAGAAGGGGTGGAGGTTAAGATTGAAGACCAGATCGTGCCGCAGACGGATAAATTCAAGTATTTGGGTTCGATCATCCAGAAGGAAGGTGAGATTGAAGCCGATGTAACACATCGTATCAAGGCTGGGTGGCTTAGGTGGAGGGCAGCGTCAGGGGTAATGTGCGATAAGAAAGTCCCTTTAAAGTTGAAAGGGAAATTCTATAGAGCGGCTATCCGTCCGGCATTGTTGTATGGTTCCGAGTGCTGGGCGGAGAAGAAGGCTCTCGTTAGCAAGTTGGAAGGGGCAGAAATGAGGATGTTGCGGTGGTCTTGTGGGCGCACGTTGTTGGACAGAATTCCGAACTCGGTGTTTAGGAGCGAGCTTGAAGTGGCGCCTTTATCTGCAAAAATTAGGGAAGGAAGGTTGAGATGGTTCGGCCACGTTCGTAGGAGGCTGGCAGAGGCCCCAGTTAGGAGGGTCGAGAGTCTGGCGGTTGCTGGGGCGAGGAGGAGAGGCAGGCCGAGGAGGTCGTGGGAAGAGCAACTTCGGATGGATTCGAAGGCCTTAGACCTAAATGAGACCATGCTCGCGGATAGGTGTTCTTGGAGGCGGCGTATCAGAGTGGTGGATTCCCTTCTAGGAAGTGGCTCTGTTGTCGAGAGCCTCAGAGTTGCCTTGTCTCGATTAGCGATTTTCTAGAAGTTCGGCGTTAGCGTTCTCACTGCTCGTTTGAGTGTCTTTTATTTCCTGGTTTTGCAGTTGCAGGGACTTCCCGTGGGGTTGGAGCGCATCAAGCTAGGAGTTTCATAAAGCCTCGCAGACAGGTAGGTCCCATGTGGAGAACGCCATGGGCCGCAGGTATGGCATTGACCATCCCCGTATCTTTTTCCGCTGTATTTATCACACGTTATGTATGTTGTGCACTCAGCCGAGGGTCTTCACGGAAACAGCCTCCCCACTTAAAAAGTGGGGGTATGGTCTGCGTACAACCTACCCTCCCCAGACCCTGCTCTGAGCGGGATATACTGGGTATGTTTGGTTTGGTTTGGTTTTTTATTCGAAGGAGGCAACAATTACACACACAAGCAATGCAAGTGCAACCCCAACATATATCGGGAACTCTTCTCACGCTCACTGTCCAAGCAATGAATTGAATAATCCTTTATTAACAATTTCAAAACCGATACTGGTAACTGAAATAAAGAACGATTGAACAAACCATGCACCAAACAGCAGCTAGCTTTCTGAAGATGAACCACACAACAAACATTCAATAAGCACCAGAAAGAACAAATTTTTTTAAAAAAAAAAAAAAAAAGGAACCAGCCACTTCTTTTCATGCAAATATATCCCGACATATGACCATCAAGAGGCTGCAGAATTTAGACTCTAAAGTAGGCGTGGGGATGCCCATTGCAACTCAAGGAAATAAAATTAGCAAAAAAAAAAAGGGGAAATATTCTAACTGCTTTGCTGGTCTCAAAAGAACAACCAACAAGAAATGCAATGACAATGGAATAGTGGAAATAATACATCCCCTGGAGACTTTTCTTTAAGTATCATTGTTCCAGCAGATGCTAATGCAAAAATTGAAAAGTTAATGTAAATTCATAAGCTTCCACTTATTCAACATTCTACAATCGGGTTGTAAGAGGACTTGCGAACACATGACTACATCATATCCATTGCACAACATTTTCTTCAGTATAAATGAATTAAACTAGACATAAACTCTATTTTGGATGGCCGTTAAAAATTGTTGTGCTATTAGAAAAAGTGTGGGTGAAAAAGGTGTTGTAAAAAATTGACAATTGTTTGATGATATGGGTATGTTTTGATGTAAATTTTTTTTAAAAAGTTGAAAAACAGCTTTTTTTCAAAAGCATGGGGATCTACTTTCTTTAAAAACTGCTTTTTGGCCAAAAGCACTTTTCAAATTTTACCAAAAACTATTTCAACTGTTTTTCGGAAAAAAGCTGCAACAGCAATGCCAAACACATCCATAATTACTTAAGTAAGAGAATCTGGATTACATCAATTATTTAAAATTTAAAACGAGTTAGAAGACACTACAAAGAATCTGAATTATAAATAAAAACTAACCATGAACCAATTCAAAGTCTTTTCGGGTTACATCTAAAATCTAATTGGATCAATATACAGCCACACTCGATATCAGACACCTTGTTCTCCAGGTGCGAAAGGCTTCAGAACAGCTCAACTTCACATTAGAGCAATCCCTCTCCTGTCAAAAACATACAAAAGTATTGGCAACATTGAGTTTACAAACTACAGGAATGAAAATACTGCATTTTATGGTCCCAAAAAGCCAGTGCACTAATTGAAGAGCTTACGCAGTTCATCCAGAGAAATATTACTGACACTTTCGCCTGATTTTATTAGGCGAATCCTACCTGCAAAGGGAAAAAAAATGCACTGTGATTATGTTCACGAAAAAATAAACTTGCCTCGTCAGAATTCTACATGATTTCCACATAACTTCCCTAAACCAGAAACCTAAAATTTTATCTGTTTCTAGTCAGGAAATTCTCTATTATACATAACAGCAAGTCAACATGCAATTATACATGTACTATTCTACCATTATGAAAGTTGAATAGTTAAATTGATTAGTTGAACAATGTGCAGGGCTTGAGGTATGAGAATTCAGTCAGGAGCCTTAGGATAATCATGACGCATTTGGTGCATAAGTAGCTTAACTATAAAATCGGATTGTTCATTAGACAGTAGTTACAGTATATTATAAATAGTCATTCGCATTGTAAGCTTCTGTTATTCATAACTACATGTAAATGAAATTAATACTGCCATCTACATCTCCTTCTATAATTTTGCTATCTACATCTCCTTTCTATCTGATTTCATATTTATACTTATACTTCATCATTTCCAGTTTCCTGATAAATTATCATGCGAATGAGTACAAACACACAAAAAGGAATTGGAGAGAATGAATAAAAAGGTTAGAAAACAACTGCGAAAAATAATGGTAGGTTAAGTTATAGAAGAAACATAAGTTTCTAGCGATATCAACATGTATACATGACATTTGTAAGCTCGCAACCATTTATCTATGCACTATTTCAAATCAACAGCTTAAGTGCTGTATTATCACTATGTAATATGTATAGATCTCTTAGATAACTAAGCAACTACCACTATATAACTTTCCAGCAAAACTGGCTTATACATTGGAACAAAGGAACAATATCGTCCTCATATAAGTTCATAAAAGATAATTGACATCACCTGGAATGCTAAGACAAGATAGTGGGTCACTGGGTATTTTGTAACTGAGCCAAGACAAGAGTTTACATCAAACACATATACTCGAGCAATAAGAAAGACTTTGATACCAAGAATCATAGCATTGACTAATTAAATCAAAGAAACTTGCAAAAATAACTATAGAAACTTTAAGATGTTAGCTAAATAAAGTCTACATACCATCGCGGCGCACACAAATTTCCGGTATGTTTTTAACAGTACCATTAATACTATCGTTGTAGACTCTCGTTTCAATATCACCCTCCACATAAACTGAAGAGCTGAAGGAACACTCCCACATTAGTAGGCAAAAGGATATAAGAATAAGCTGAATATCAAGAAACTAATGTTACATACTTTTTGACAAGTTTTTGGATTGCATAAGCACCAAGATCTTCATTGTGCACAGCAATTCTATGCCACTGAGCTGGTTTAGGCAAGTCTTTAGTTCCTACCAATCTTTGATCAAACATACCCCCTGTCCCAACAGTAAAGATGGTTACAGCTCGACCATTTCTCAAAATCTTCTGAACCGGAACATTTCCAATTTTTCCACATATAATTGCCTGCACAAGTGATATGCAATAAATGAGATTACAAACAACATGTCTTCCACAAGAACTGAGAGAAAGCTGATAATGACAAAAGTCACATTACAATCACATAGGGATGGCAAAAAAATCCGATCCGACGGATACCCGATCCGATACCCGAAATTTTGGATAACCCGAACCCGATTTTTTGGATTTGGATTTGGATTTGGATTTGATTTTCAAACCCGAAAATTTTTGGATTTGGATTTGGATATTATGAAACCCGATCCGAAACCCGAAAACCGATCCAAACCCGATCCGAACCCGAAACCCGAAAAAAAACCCGAATATATATATATATATAGGATCCTACTCTACTACAAACTACAAACTAAACACTAATTCAATATTTCATGCTAATCTAATGATCAAACTAGGGGTACCCCAATACAAAAAGTGTTTAAAATAATTGGCTCCATTCAGCAAAAAAAAAAAAAATCACTGTTCACGTGATGACGTGACAGTGGATTTCACTGGTTAACGGTGCTTCGCATCTTCTTGTACGGCGCTTCGCGCCTTTATCATTCTAAAGTTGTAAGGAATGGCAATAAATGGTAAAGGCAATAGACGATTGACGGGTGTGTCGAGGGCCTGCGGCCCTCATGACTACATAACTCATTCGTTTACTGTCTTAAATGCTTCGCATTTCCACGACAAGTTTTTTTTTTTTTTTGGTGGATAGAGCCAATTATTTTAAGCATTTTTTGTGAAGGTACCCTTGACGGAAACCTTAGAATAAATGAAATATAATTAATCTAGTGTTAGTTTGTAGTTTGTATTTAAGGATTGGTTTGTATTTGAGCAAAAGCCTATATATATATATATATATGTATGTATGTGTGTGTATGTATATATGTATATAATTTATACTATAATATATTTCATAATGTAATACATTTTATATAAAAGTCATTGGTGCATCGTATAACAAATAACCTTGTATTATTAAAACCGAAATATTAAAACATTTTTAGACTCTAAGTGTTTAAGATGTATTTCATATCAAATCTATTTGGTTATTTTAATGATTTAAATTCATTTAAAAATTGATTATATGTAAAATTTTATAACAAAATTAAATATTAAAATATTAAAATTAATGCACAGAATATAATTTATTTATATAATATTAATAATACTTTTTATAAAATTTTCGGGTTTCGGGTATTATCCAAATCCAAAAATTTTCGGATTTCAGGTATACCCAAAATCCACCCGAAATCCATTGGATCGGGTTCGGGTTTCAGTTTTCTGGTATTTTTCGGGTTCGGGTCGGGTTCGGGTTTTATCCAAAAAAATCGGGTTTGGATTTGGATTTTGCTAAACCCGACCCGATCCGACCCGATTGACATCACTACAATCACAATCCTCTAATAAAATTGTTTGGTAATTAGCTGTTTGAGTTAGCTTTTTGTATATTAACTAGATACATCACAATCCTCTAATTGAAAAAGCTCCTCAAGTAGCTTTTTCAAAATTAGGTTTTTGAGTCCAAAAAGCTATTTCAATCCACTAACTACCAAACACCAATGTTAGAGGTTTTATTTGGTCAAACCTCTAATTTGACTCAAACCTCTAACTTCCAAACAACCCCCCTAATATTTCTACTAGCCACACTTGAGTCCAACATGTCCCGATCACATCCCCAGATGCCATCAACTTACGAGTGCATGACCTAAAGTGATGAATGTTTTAACTTGCATAAATTTATTCCACAAAATATCAAATTACATGCGCCCAAATAATTACACTAACACGCTCATTCATGCTTATTGTTATCAAATAAGGGTACAATTCAAGTCGTCGTACTTGCAAATAACTTTGAACATTTTTATCCAGGTTGAGTCAAGCTCCACAAAGATACACTTAGCATAACTAGGTCAAGTATAACAAACTAATTTAAAGTAGAGAATACACATTTTATGTTAGTTTGAAAAAAGACGATACAAAAACAAAAATGAATGTAAACGCTTGTGTTACCTTATGCACACCGCGAAAATACCAGCCTCTTTGAGGATCAACGCCGTGTAAATGTAACTCTTGTTTTGGTGGAATAAAGTCATCGGCATCGTTGTCATTATCACTACCAGAAGAGGCACTTGAATACAGTGCATTGCTACCACAACCCGCCACTACAAATTATGGAAACTACTATCTGTCATATAATGTCTACTACAGATATCTGTTTGATAAAAGTCCTCAAAGAAACATATGTAATTAACAACTTACAGATGTACTAGAATATAAAAAGAATAAATAAATGTGGAGTACCAGGAAATGGAGAGTGGGTCCGTGTGAAAACAGGGAAATTGAGATGCTTTGCGATTCTTAGGGCAACTGAACTCATTATTACAACCACACTTGTGTATGTTTAGATGTTTACTGGAATGATTCTTGTTACAAATTCAACGAGAGGGACGGGCGGACGGGGTGGGTTAATAAAGGGTTTTAGGAGTTTTCGGGTCCACCCGGTTAGACTTGACCCGGAAAACATACTTTAATTGCCTTTTTAACTACAACTATTCTTGCTGGTTCAACTCTTTAATTATAGCTGCAAAATTCATTTATGTTCATGATGCTAGTATATTCAAATTTTTATTTGTCAAAAATACATCACAAATCAGTATTTATCAGATTTTAATAAATTAAAATTTTAATTCTTTGTAAAAAAATTTAAAAATGAATATCCAACAAATTATTTATACAAGTTTTTAAACCACAAAAAGAAAGATAGACTAAATTTGAGTTCCAAAATGCTCTTTAAAAACCTATAAATATCTTCTTCTTTCTCAATTTAAACATGACTCTTAATTTATTTTTATTAATAAAATATTCATTCTCTATAATTCTTTCATATCAACATGTCAAATTGACCAATATTTGATTGAAATTTATATGTATTATATAATAAAAAAATAAAAAAAAGTTATATCATTAAAAATTACATCTAATCTATTGGGGTGTTTGGGGGAACTTTTTTCCAGAATAAGTCAATGATATGGGTTAAAAGTAAGCCCTAAAGATACATTTAATGTGGCATTAATTAGACCCGGAATGGTCCAAACGTGGGGCCCACCAGATGGGCCCAAACCCTATTTATAATATTAATTTCGTAATTAATATTAAGGGTAATAAACAGCTCAGCAAATAAGAGTCAAATAAGGATATTACTCTTGCCTGACTTAGCCTCCAAGATACATATTTCAACATGGAAACCGATTCAGATAAGGAAGAGATCTAGAACCTTCCTCAAGTAAGACTTGTCCACCAAGTCTCTAACTCCTACCATAATTCTAGGGCTTCTCAGCCTATATAAAGGGTCTAACCCCTCATCTCAGAACTACGTTTTGGACACAGCTCCATACGTTACCCACCACATTTTGGCTTAATCCTCGAATAAGGACATGCAAGCCACTGCGTCCTAGGTGAGCTCTCGCCTCTATAGCCTTGAGGGCACCATCACCTAGAACTACGTCCTGGCTTGATTCTCAATAACGAGATACGTAGGCACTCTGTGAAGACCGATCAGTCTCGTAACACGGAAACAGCCATTAAAGCTCGAAGCTCAATCCCCCCTAGCATTAATTACAAATCGTAACCTAGTTTTTATTCCACAACATTTGGCGTTGTCTGTGGGAAGAAAACATCAACCATGGTTAGCACACGAAGAACTGCACCAAGCTCTACCGAAGCTTTACCAATCAGCTTCGCTCCGCCTCTTACCTCTGGGACAACCACGTTTGAACAAGGGACGGTCCCCCAAACTCAAGTTTCTCAGCCTCGAGGGACGAATCCCCCTGCTGGGAGTACGCTGCCTATGGTTGTCCATCCAGATCAGGGAACCAACTCCCTTCGGATGGTGATCTCTCCCCTGGTTGATCCTAATCACCCTCCATCTGGGGTACAGATCCATACTACGGATCTCCCCGTGAATACCAACCCAATGTATGGGCTGCCCAACTACCCCCCTGTTCGAGAACCTGGACCGAGTGGTCATGCTTTGCAGATCCGAGATCGCAAGTATCTGGACTACTCCGACCCCTATACTACTGATTCGACATCTGAGAATGACGATGATGACCGTGACGAAGCCCCAAGGAGGCGACGTGCTAGTAGAGAGCCCCGAAGGAGGGCCCGAAGAATCCATGATGGACCTCCACAACAGTCAACTTATTTTAAGATAAAGTTAGAGATTCCTAACTTTTTGTGGAATAAAAAGTGGGGTGTAATTAATTCGTGTATTGAAAGCTAGGGATTGAGAGCTTCGAGCTTTAATGGTGGCTGCTCTTGTTGTCGGGACTAGTCGATCCTCGCAAGATGCCTACGTACCTTGATGAATATCAAGAATCAAGCCGAAACATAGTTCTAGAGTTGCCTACGTGGCTTGATGTGCCCTCGCGGCGTAGTGACGTGGTGGCTTGTATGTCCTTATTCGAGGATTAAGCCTAGAATGTGGTGGGTGACGTATGGAGCTGTGCCCAAAAAACCTTGTATTGATTGTGAAGGATCAGGTCCTTATATAGGCCTCGGGGGCCTTGGAATTAGGGTTGGGTTGGTGTCTTGGTGGACAAGTTACCCACTTTAGATAGAATTCTGGATCCTTCCATGAGGAATGCTGATTCCTATTGGACTCGTATGTCTTGGAGGCTACTCCTTGAATGGATTGGTTCCCTTTTGGACTCAATAACGGAGTCTTTTTATAGGCTGATTTATCAACTACGAATTTATTATTTGATTTAGGGTCTTGGGTCTCATTACTGGGCTTTGACCTTGGACCAATCTAGGTTTATTTAATGCAACATTATACGTATTCTTAGGACCTACTTTCAGCCCATATCATTTGTCCCCCAACTTCTAGGAAAACTGATCAGGTTTTTGTTGAAGTTATAATTTGTCCTTATTAAGACTTGGGGGTCTATCTCTTAACTGAGATTCATTATTACCTACCCTAGCTACGGGATTTTTGTTACACTAGTGTTTCACATATATCGTCTTGAACGTAAAGTGTGGAGCGACCTATACATTTACGACGATTTGCCTTATTCGAGGCTAAACAAATGGTTTTGTGTCTTATGAAAAATTACTTGTAATTTTCTTGCACTTTTGAATTTTTCTTGTACTCACACGTATTTTCCTTAATTATTCCATTTATTTTAGGAATTTTCTGGTACCCACAAGTATTTTCCTTATTTACTCCTAATATTTTAGGAATTTTTTGGTACCCACAGGTATTTTTTTAATTATTCTTAATATTTTAGGAATTTTCTGGTACCCACAGGTATTTTCCTTAGTTATTCCTAATATTTTAGGAATTTTCTTGCACCCACAGGTATTTTTCGTAATTATTCCTGAAAGTTTATGAATTGTTTGGTACCCACAGGTATTTTTTTAATTATTCCTAATATTTAGGAATTTTCTAGTACCCACAGGTATTTTTCTTAGTTATTCCTAATATTTTAGGAATTTTCTTGTACCCACAGGTATTTTTCTTAATTATTCCTAATATTTAAGATCGTATTTTTGGCCTTGCTGGCTCCCAAATTTACGAAATTCGTCCGGAATTGAGGCCATTCATGACTCTAGGCTCATACAAATTTTCATTAAATATATACCCTATTTTTTGTGCAACATGCATAGAAATAATTTTATAAATTATTCTTACTTTTCAAAATATATTTATTTCAAAAATGCTTCCTGACCCTTTAGACCAAGAATCCTGATCCCGTAGACCAAGATTCTGATCGAGTTATGGGTGTTTTGTGCATCCTAATCAATGGATTCTCGATCGGGGATCCTTACCCCTTAGACCAGGATTCCTGACCTCTCATATCAGGATTCTGATCGAATTATTGGCTTCAAATGCGGTTTGGTCGATGGCTTTCCGACCATGATCCTGGTCGAATTTTGATCAGGATCCTGGTCGAATTAAGGGCCGTTTTTACACTCTGGTCTTATGAATTTCGACCAGGATTCCTGGTTGATTTCGATCAGGATCCTGGTCGAATTATGGGCGATTTTAACCTTCTGGTCTTGTGAATTTCGACCAAGATTCCTGACCCATTAGACTAGAAATTCTAACTTGGGATCCTGACCCTTTAGATCAGGATTTCTGACCCCTTAGATTAGGGATGCTAACCCCTTAGTTCAGGATTTTGGACTTGGGATCCTAACCCCGTAAATCAGGGATCCTGACCCCTAGATCAGGGATCCTAACCCCTTAGTTCAGGATTTTGGACTTGGGATCCTGACCCCGTAAATCAGGGATCCTAACCCCTTAGTTCAGGATTTTGGACTTGAGATCTTGACCCAATAAATCAGGGATCCTGACCCCTTAGTTCGGAACGTGAAAATATTCATAACTTTTTACTCGTTGCTTCGATTTGATTTTGTAATATATCGAATTGAATCTCATTTCGAGGTCTATCTTTTTGCGATAGCTTGCTGCTTATTGCTCGTATTTTTCGAGCCTTCAATTGAATGGAATGCGGACTATTCGAGCCTTCAATTGCATGGAACGTGGCTTATTCGAGCCTTCATTTGAATGGAACGTGGCCTATTCGTGCCTTCATTTGATTGGAACGTGGCCTATTCGTGCCTTCATTAATTTCTACTTAGTTTGATCAGGTGGTGTGTCCTAACGTCTGGTTTGGGGTATGCCAAGTCTGGGCACCACATTTCTTCCAAACATTTTCTGCTTGTAAGAGCCTCATTCTTGAATTGTTATCCATTTCTAGCATCAGGATTGGTGGAAGTCCATATCTATGTATCACACTTTCCTACAGGAATTGTGTCATTTAGTTGGTGGTTATCTTGGCTTGGGATCTAGTCTTAGTCTACTTCACGAAGGAATTCATTTCAACTATCAGGAACTTCCTCTAGGCACTTGCCACTAGGAATGAACCAAGAACACTTATCCTCCACCTTGCCACTGGGAATGGGGGAAATGGTATTTCAGGAGATTGATCATCAGTTGCGAGGTTTTGGATATCGATTTCGCATAATTCTTGGCATCAACCATTTTTTTTTTTGCCTGTAGAATCCCAATCGGGTCATCTTGTGGGCAAGGGCTTTGCCCCCCGAGTGCTGCCCCCAGATTTCCACATGAGTTTCTTTCAAGGTTGAATTCATAACTTGACACCTTTGTGTTCTTATTGACAACTTCCGTGCCTCCAAGGCATTGTCGGGTAACCAACCGGTTTCCTGGTGAGCCTTTGTAGGATCTATCCAACGACTTTTCATACCTTCAAGTGTTATCAGCTTTTCTATCAATGCTTCGGGTCTCCAAGACTCAAAAGTAAAAAACTTCCAACATAATTCTCTATCTTTGAGGAGGCCAACATATATAGGACGTCAGCCTTTATGTTGTCCTCCCTTGTAACTCGCATTGAACTGAGTCAAGTATCAAGTATTGTGTCACGGTTCCAGGCTGAGCCTCAAACCCACCATTCACTTTTGGTTCTACCAATCTTGAGTCTCCACTGACTTTAAGGTTTTGACCCTTGGGGCTCCGGCCAAACCAAATATGGCTATCAAAGCTTTGCATTCAGCCTAATTGTTTGTCATTTTGTCATTGGGAAATCCAAATTTCGGGCATACTCAATCATGAACCCATCGGGATGTGCCCTCACTTAATTTTGTTTTTGATTCTCCATCAAAATTGAGTATCCAATACTCCTTGAGTACCGCTTCTGGATTCTCCTTATCTATTTCCTTACCGCTTCTGGATTCTCCTTATTTATTTCCTTGCCCTCCTGGGTACTACCTCCTGCCCCCGACTTCTTGGTTGTCAATGGTGTATTCAACCACGAAGTCAGTGAGTGCTTGGGGATTTCTTGTGGTTACTCTATCATCCCAATTCGGGACCTTCAAGGCTTCTTTGGTGATTCGGTTCAAGTAGTTCCTCAAGGATTCATTCATTCCCTGCTCCATGTTCATTGGGGATGCAAAACTTTTCTCATAAAGTTTCCATCAATGAATGGGGCGATAGGTGCCCTACTTAGTCCTTTAAAGGAACCGAATGGATTCGGGGGTAACCGACAATACTATCATTGTGTCATGCCCCCCAGGGTTTGAGGGAACGCCCTACACTTGATTGTGTTAGTCACGGGTTGCAATTTGTTGTGCATTGGAGGATGTTCACACATGATTAGTGGGATCTCCTACCCCATCACACACCTCGATGGTGGGCATCTTGAATTTCCTTGAGATATGAGCATTCACTATCTCGTTGGTGAAGGACAAGATTCGATCATCATGATCTCCTAGAGGCATCGAGTTATAGGGATCAGCCCTTCGTGTATCAACCATTCTCCTCCTAGGAGGATCACTCACATTAAAAACATTGGGGATCCTAGCCCTTGGGGGCTGCCTATCTTGTTGTATTTCCATATCTTACTTCAATTCTCAAGTATGCGCTTCATGAGCCTCCCTCCTACAGTCTTAGGAGCCAGTCCTTTGGATCCTCGAGGCTTAGAAGGCCCTGACCCTCCTTCGAGCTTCTTTCCTGGTCATCTCCTTCTGAGATAGTTATCTTTATTAGTGGATGATGAATTGCCAACAGTATAGGTACTAAAAAATCATGACTCGTTCATGGGCGTCCTAGGCCTTGAATGCGTTGGGGCACGTATGCCTCGCTTTGCTGGCCACTTCTACCTTGATGAATGACATCCCATTGGTGGGAATCTAAGTTCATTGTGTAATGACAAAGATGTGGATTCGTCCTGAATTCATTGAATTCAAAGTCGGCTGCTGCGGATTAGTAATTTGAGCCCCCAGATCCTTTCGTCTATGGCCTGAAGAGCCATTCCTTGAATCCCTCGGGGTTGAGAATGTCCCGCTCCTTTGGTGGGTTCCTTGCCATGATGTCTTTTGCTAGAACAGACATCCTCTTCCTTATCTTCTTCAGACGAGGAGTCATCTTTGGCATATGACTCGGAGAAACTTTGGTGTCCTCCAGCAAGGGGACCAAGCCTTCAATGTATTGAGGCACATACTTCTCATGTGTAGATCGATGGTTCCATCAGCAGTTGGGAACGGTGACAACCCACAAATAGGATTTCGATTTATTGGAATTAGCATGACGGTGGTGGCAATCTATGCTCCTTGTTCTCCATTGGCCATATGTAAGACCACCATCTGTAACTGGGGTTTCGCTCCTTGAGTTAGTGGATTTTGGGTCACCCTTGGGGATCACCCATTGGAGATGCGTCTTTGGGGGAGTCGTTCCCCGAATAAAAGTCAAGGGAAGTGGATTATCAATCTGATTGCTATTTATCGAGACTTCTTCCTCCTACTACATGCGGAGGTTTCAGGCCTTAAATACGGGACGAATCATCCTCTCGTTGGGGTGGAAGCCCATAATTTGGGTTCTAAGCTGTTAGTGGTGGAAGCTCCATGGTAGAGATTTGTAATCATGCTTGCCTCTTATGGGCATAATCATGCCTAGGATTGGGGATCCGCCCCTAGAGAGTTTAAACTCGTTCACTAGGGCAGTGAAGTAGACATCCTCCGAGGGGAGAGACAACCATCTGAAGGGGATTCGTCCCTTGGTTGAAGGGGTTTGTCACTAGGGGTAACGACCTCTGAGTTTGAGTTTCAGACCTTGGGGGATCCGTCCCTTGAGGCTGAGTAATCTGAGGTTGGGATCCTGCTCCTGGTGGTACCTGTTCCGTCACTGAAGGTGCGGAAGTGCCGATGGGCGTTTCAGTAGTTTTTGCGATTGATGTTCTTCGTGTGGTAACCATGGTTGATGTCTTTGTCCCACAGACGACGCCAAATGTTGTGGAATAAAAAGTAGGGTGTAATTAATTCATGTATTAAATGCTAGGGATTGAGAGCTTCGAGCTTTAATGGTGGCTGCTCTTGCTGTCGGGACTAGTCGATCCTCGCAAGATGCCTACGTACCTTGATGAATATCAAGAATCAAGCCGAAACGTAGTTCTAGAGTTGCCTACGTGGCTTGATGCGCCCTCGCGGCGTAGTGACATGGTGGCTTGTATGTCCTTATTCGAGAATTAAGCCTAGAACGTGGTGGGTGACGTATGGAGCTGTGCCCAAAAAACCTTATGTTGATTGTGAAGGATCAGGTCCTTATATAGGCCTCGGGGGCCTTGGAATTATGGTTGGGTTGGTGTCTTGGTGGACAAGTTACCCACTTTAGATAGAATTCTGGATCCTTCCATGAGGAATGCTGATTCCTGTTGGACTCGTATGTCTTGGGGGCTACTCTTTGAATGGATTGGTTCCCTTTTGGACTCAATAACGGAGTCTTTTTATAGGCTGATTTATCAACTACGAATTTATTATTTGATTTAGGGTCTTGGGTCTCATTACTGGGCTTTGACCTTGGACCAATCTATGTTTATTTAATGCAACATTAAACGTATTTTTCGGACTTACTTTCAGCCCATATCATAACTTTTTTCTGAAAAAGGTTAACTTTTTTTGCAACTTATAGAATCTCAAACATACATTAAATATTTGTATAAAAAAATATCAAAATATGAAATATTTACCCGAAAATAAGTCCATAAGTCATTATTTTAAGTTTTGCCAAACAGGGCATATGTTATAATGCAACTTTCAGTTTTTAAAAATAATAATTACATAATTTTCAATATTTAGTTAAAAATTGCACAATTTAACTATTAGAAAATTAAGAAGGACATGTAAAATTGGATAGAGTGATATATTATTCAAAATCAGAACCTTTAAAATTTGATAATTCGTTGGTTGGTCGCTCATTAAAGTATTTCTTTTGATACCCAACTTTATTATTTAATTTTTATTACTTGATCTTAAAATAAAATAAAATGCATTTTTAAAATTTTTTTATTTTAAATTTTTACGGCTTTTTTATTTAATATCTAATTACAAACATGTTCTAATTACAATATAATATTTATTCAAAACCATCTTTAATATCTAATTACATAAATTATTTTTAAAATTTTTAATTATCTTAAAAATCTAATATGAAAAAATAACAAATATTAAAAATAATTTATACGCATAAGTCATAAATTTGTATTAATAAAAAATAGAAAAAGAGTCAAATAAAGTATATTATTAGAACACACATCACTACTTATAAGAATGAGTTATGAATCTCTTGGAAATGTTCTTAACTCAATTTTTATATAATTTGTCTCCAATAGTCTTATTCATATTTGTTATTAATTTAATATTTTATTATGAAAAATGTATTTTATTTAAAAAAAATGTAAATATATAAACGATAGAGAAAGATAGTGATATTTATACTACATATATTATAAAATATGGAATTGATAAGATAAACCCTATTTTTACTTAATTTTAACTTTAATTTTTAGATTTTTTAATTACAAAATCATCCATAATGGAGTTCATCGATTTTATTTTAATATGGGTAGTTATTGGAGGTTAAATAATAATACATGAAACTTATTTATCAATATCTATAACATTTTAGTTCCAAAATCTTTAAAAGGAATAAAATGTTACCGAGAAAAACATGGAATGAATATTGCTGTTATTTAGAGGAAGTAATTTATATATCTATCTATCTATCTATAATATACTATTATAAGCAAAATAACCTCTATTTGGTTGGCTGATAGTTTGGTCACTTATTTCGTCACTTATTTGGTATATTCAATATCAACCATTGAATTTTATGATAGATTAATGAGAATCGTTAGATATAATAAAAAAAAACTTTTTAACTACCAAATTGATACACTAGTTAGACTCATGCTTCAATCTATACTATACTATTATAAGCAAAACAACCTCTATTTGGTTGGTTGGTAGTTTTGTCACTTATTTGGTAATGAGAACCGATGGATATAATTAAAAAAAAAAAAGCTTTTTAACTACCAAATTGATACACGTCATTAGTTAGACTCATGCTTCAATATGCAAGCAAGTTGTTCATATCAAAGGACACTTCTCTCGAAAACCGGGCTCCTCTACAACTATATTAGGACATTAGGGTTCGACCATTTTCATTTTATTTTATTTTTAATAAAATATTATTATACATTTATATAATTTTATAAGCTACTCCCAAAAATTCCCGTCAATAACATATTATAATTAAAAATTAAAACATTATCGTTTAAAATACTATAAAAAATGTATTATAATATTTTATTAACGTCAATTTCATTTTATTATTTTTAATGAAGTATTATTATACATTTATATAATCTTATAAGCTACTCCCAAAAATTCCCGTCAATAACATATTATAGTTAAAAATTAAAACATTATCGTTTAAAATACTATAAAAAATGTATTATGATATTTTATTAACGTAAATAATTTTTTTTCTACTAATTAAAATATATATGTATATATGTATGTATGTATATATGAAAATATGAGTAATAAGATAAAAATTATTAAAAAAAACATACGTGCAACACACGATTTATAAATTATATAATTAAAAATTACATAAAATCTGGAAAACACTTATAATATAAAATATTTTGTATAAAATTGAAAAAAGGTCTACATGATTAGATAAATTTCACTCTTTCTACTAAATAAAAGTTAAAAAGAAAACTACTTTTATGTAATATTTTTATATATACATATATATTTGAAAGTAATAATTAAAATACATAATTAGAATAATATTTATATTCATGAAATTTATAAAATTCAAAAATTATTTCAATAATAAAAACATATATACAGCAAAACAATCTCTTGGTTGGTAGTTTGGTAACTTATTTGGTACACTCAATATCAATAATTGGATTCTAAGATAGATTAATGAAAACCGTTGGATATAATAATAAAAAAAACTTTTTAACTACAAAATTGATACACGTCATTAGTTAGACTCATGCTTCAATATGCAAGCAAGTTGTTCATATCACACGAAAGTCGAAACTTCCCTCGGAAATCGGGCTCCTCTACATGGGACATTAGGGTTCGACTAATTTCATTTTATTATTTTTGTTAATAAAGTATTATTATACATTTATATAATCTTATAAGTTACTCCCAAAAATTCCTGTTAATAACATATTATAGCTAAAAATTAAAATATTATCATTTAAAATACTATAAAAAATGTAATATGATATTTTATTAACGTAAATAATTTTTTTTCCTAATAATTAATATATATATATATATATATATATATATATATATATATATATGAAAATATGAGTAATAAGATAAAAATTATTGAAAAAAACATTCGTGCATCACACGAGTTATAAATTATATAGTTAAAAATTACATAAAATCTGGAAAACATTTATAATATAAAAAATTTTGTATAAAAATCGTAAAAAGGTCTACATGATTAGATAAATTTCATACCAAATAAAAGTTAAAAAAAAAAACTAATTTTATGTAATATTTTTATATATACATATGTATTTGAAAGTAGTAATTAAAATACATAATTAGAATAATATTTATATTCATGAAATTTATAAAATTCAAAAAATATTTTGATAATAAAAACATATATACAACTTAAAATTTTAACGAAATATAATTAAACAGTTTACAAGCAACCGTGCATCGCACGGGTTATAGGCTAGTACTATATTGATATGGGCTAAAAGTAAGCCCTAAAAACATATTTAATGTGACATTAATTAGACCGGGTATGGTCCAAACGTGGGGCCCACCAACAAGGTCCAAACCCTATTTTTAATATTAATTTCGTAATTAATATTAGGGGTAATAAACAGCTCAGTAATAAGAGTCAAATAAGGATATTACTCCTACCTGACTTAGCCTCCAAGGCACCTACTCCAACTTGGAAACTGACTCCTACGAGGAAGGAGTCTAGAACCTTCCTCAAGGGGGTGGCTTGCCCACCTAGTATCCAAATCCTACCATAATTCTAAGGCTTTTCAGCCTATATAAAGGGATACGTAGGCACTCTGTGAGGACCGATCAGTCTCGAACACGGAAACAGCCATTAAAGCTTGAAGCTCACCAACCCCTTAGCATTAAATACACACAAACCCTAGCCGCAATTCGATAACCCGATTTTTATTCCACAACATATATTATAATAGTTAAAACATTAAAAATTTTGGTACATGTTTTTTGGTACTACCCGTTTTTACTTAATTACTCTTACTAATACATTAGTATATTTTAACCTAAATACCTTTATTTATATCTATTTGTACTATTATATTACAACCAAAATTTTGAAAGATATGAAAAAAATATGTAATTGTAAATAACTAATCAATTTACTTTTTTTATGTAGAGCATGTTACCTTTTATATTTTTTAATAAATAATCAAATTTTTTTCATGTAAAACTTACATGTTCTATTTAATGAAATATTATTATTAATAACTTATTGATTACCTTTTTCAAACAAAATGTATTATTCTTTCTATATTTTCTAATTAAAATCCCACTTTTTCTGAAAATATCACAGACATCATATATATAATTATTATAATTAAATTATATCATTTAAAAATTTTGAACCTACCAAATCGTATCTTAAAATTATCAATAAAAATAAATAAAAAATTATATAACATTAAAAAAAATCCGTGCATTGCACGGATTCTAAGGATGTATGTTATGAATAATAGAGGATGAAGATGTGGATAAGATTAATGGATGATGGGAGATAAAATGAAGCAAATATGGATGGGTATGGTCAGATTTCACGCATTTAAATGGTTCGATAGCATTAAATCTCCTATTTTATTTAGGAGGAATTCTCAGTAGAGTGTGACTTTGTCTTTATATATAAATTGTTATAAACTAAAATGATTAATTACGACGTTAATAGTGTTAGGTTCAATATGTTTGTAGAAGGGGGGGTTGAATACAAACAGTACTGTTTTATCGAAATTTGTCCGGATAATTTAATTTATATTTAAACAAATTTGAGCGGAATTAAATGAAACAAAATTCAAGTTGAATATAAAATTATATTAACTTGAGGGGTTTGTTACAAATACAGTATAGAATTTATATCTAGTTAATAAAAACAAATTAGAAAATTCGACATGAATTTTTCTAGATTTGTTAATAAAAATCAAGATATAGATTAGGAGTAAAAACTCGCTAATAGTACAAGAGTATCAAGTAAATCAGTTCTATCGGATCAGATATTGAAAATAAGATGAACTTGATTTTCTATATATTTTTCTGCTTCTTGTGCTGTGTTCTTGATGAGAGAGAAGAGAGAAATCTGTTCTTGAATGTAATGTTTTTGTCTTACTGATTGCTTCTGTCGATATGTCTTGATATATATCAATTACTGCCTCTTTGTCTTCAAATATAACTGTCAAGACAATCGGCAATACAATTTATTCTTCCAAGACAACCAATTTTGTACTGCCAAGACAATAGGCAATACAATCGTCAAGACAATCAGGTTCTTCCAAGACAATCGGCAAGACAATCAGGTTCTAAGATCTTTGTCTTGCTTTATCAAAATTTATCATTCTGTCTGAAGCTTTTTCTTTTTGATCATTATCAAGACAATCTAATTTGAACTGTCAAGACAATCGTCAAGACAATCAAATCAGATTTTTATTCTACTTTTCAAAAGCTTTTCAGACATTATCATTATCAAGACAATCGGCAAGACAATCAGAGATTGTCTTGCTTCACTGATTTCTTCTTCAATACAATCGGCAAGACAATCTCCTATTGTCTTGCTATTCTGATTTAAACCTTCAAGACAATCGGCAAGACAATCAGGGATTGTCTTGCTAGTTCATTTTTCAGAATTAAATTAAAATTGATTAATAAATAATCATTTTAATTTATTCTTACTTAAATAATTAATCAGATTTAATTAATCTAATAATTAATTTAATTAAAGAATTAATTCAAGATGAATTAATTAATTAATTAAATTGACTACTTGATTTAAATTAATTAAATAAGAATAATTATATATCCTTGAATTGTCTTAATTCTTTTCTGAATCACTGAAAGTAATAAAGGAATACCACTGAATATTTTGTTGACGTTCCATGCACGGTCTGGTTCATGAACGACTAACTTCAATGAGTGTCCTTTAATTTTCACATTAATAATGTGATTCACTTTTCCTCTCATTTCTATCTCCTTCTTGTACTTCACTGTAAACTGTCTGAACCTGTCACTCTAGAAATCTCTGTCTTAGAAATAAATCCACTTCTTTGATGCTATACTGAGGCTTGATCAGCAATCTGAACTTCTTCCAGTGTAAAACATCAAAACTATAGATTGACTTTAAGGTTTTTCTTCTGACAGATAGTACCTCCTGAGATTCCTGTGACAGTTAATGTTATTTACTTATTACAAACTAAGCTTAAGTTGAGTTGAGTCCTCGAACTACAAATAGGCTGTGTCATATGCCTTTCAATCTCCCCCTATTTGTTTGTTAGAAGATAACAAGTAAATACCTAGAGGATTACTCAACTAATAACTTAGTAAAAGATAAAACTTTAAACACAAAGTAAATAAAAGAAAAGTTCTGGTTTATATTTAACATTGCCTAGATTCAAACATAAAAGATAAATACAAGATAGATGATCCTCTAGACTGATCATATAATACAATTTTCTATCTTGACCTATCTAAGCTCTAAAGATATCACATGTAGAGCTGATCTTCACTTTGAAGTTTCTTCATCCCTTATCTCTCCAGGTTCAACTTCATCTTCTTGCTCTAGGAATCTTCTGATATTCTCTGTGTCAAATCGTTCTTGATCATCCAAGGTTTTGATCAAATCCTTGTCAAGTACACGTTCGTAATCTGACACAAGACCTTTAGGTTTCTTAGGCAAGATTCCAAGGTTACCCCATAGCCGATCTTGAAGAATGTAATATTTCTTTTCAAAGCCAGTTAAAGCATATGATCGAATAATGTCAGCAACAAAGATACTTTCTTTATCTTCGAATCCTGTAGTCCTCAGCATATGTTCTAACCAGACCAGATGAGATGCAGTGTATAATTTCATCGACTTAGAATCAAGGAAACAAGAGTGTAGTGTATTACCCTTGAGAAACTTAACATGATGTGGAGTTTGAATAACTTGTGGACTATTCCTTTGTGCAAACTCCAAAAGTCTTTCATGAAGTAAAATATTCAGTTCAGAAAACCTTTTTACCTTTATGGACATAATCCACAGTTCAATCAAGCTTCTCTGTTGAAAGATTTGAAGTGACACATAGAGAGAACCCATTGTACGAGAATCTGAATTATCAGTTGATCTGCACATCTGTCAAACCCAGCTACTATCCTCGAGATTTCCAGCATCAGTGCATCCATATATTGCAAGTAATCTGGATTGGTCTCTTGAAACTGTTGAAGTAGTTGGAGAAAACGTTCATCATCATTAGCAGTGTTCTGAATAGAATCAAAAATTTCTCTTGCTCTATCCCACTTTGGACCAATCTTCAACTGAATATCTCTTTTCCTTTCCTGTACACTTATTGCATGTAGCTTTTGTTTCTCTGCATCTTCAGCTTGCTTCAGCTTCAATCTTTCATTCACTACCTGTCTGGTCTTCTCAAGCTTAGCTTGTCTCATCTGACGATCAGCTTTCTCCTCTTGAAGTTCCTTCTCAAACTCAGGATCATCTTGCCAGTTTAAAAGATCTTCTTCGATATCAATTGTTGTACTTCAAACTTACTATTCTTGAGATCGAAATCAAACTCGAATACATCCTGATCATGAGCAGCTTTTTCTTTTCCCTTGGTAGACTTCTCCTTATGCCTCCCTTGACCTCCTGACTTACTTCCTCCTGCTTCTCCAGACTTACCTGCTCCTCCATCTCCAGACTTCTCCCCCTTAGTTGAGGAATCCTCTACAGACTTCCGTTGACTGTCAAGCTCCCTATTTGCATCATTATCCCCTTCATTATCATCATCATAGTCTTCAAAATATGCTCTTTATTCTGGTGTGATATTATGAGTAGGTTTAACAATGTTGTATAGATGATCAAGTCCTTCAAACATGTAATCATACTTTTCTTCAAGCTTTGCAAAGGTTGTTGAATAAGATTGAGCAGATTCATGCATTTCCACTTGAAGTTCATCCACCCTATTAGAGAGTCTGTCAATAGCATTTAGAATATCTGTTCTTTCTGTAGATGCCTGACAGTTGGATTGTATCAATGTATTGATCGCTGGAGTGAGTGTAGTCTTTATGTTGTGGACATCGTCATGAATAATCATGAGCTGATTGTTGACAGAGGTGGAAGAAGAAGACCGTTCATCCACTTGTGCTTTTAAAACTTGTTTTTCAGCCTCAGTTTCCATCAATTTCTTTTGCAGATCTTTGATTTGAGCCATGAGAGACAAAGTGTTTGTGTCAGTGTGTGTGCTCACCTGATGTTCACTCAAGGATATGTCACTCTCCTTTCGTGCATGTGTTTCACTCATATTTATGGTGGTCCTCACATCACTCAACACTAGCTCCTTTCCTTGAGCTGTACCTGCATAAGAAATCACCCTAGCCTCTTCTGGAGAGGTCAGTGGTGGTGCAATGGGAGTTCGCAATTCCCAATCCTCAGTCATCTCTATCAATTCATTTGGATTTGATAACTGAATTTCTTCAGTGATAGGATGACCAAGTTGCCTTTCACTTTCTCCAGATAAATCTGCGAGTGAAGAATCCCTTGAGGGAGCCAGGAATGTTCCTCCTGGGAGGGGAGATGATGACTCTATTATAACTGGCAGAGAGTCAAGATTTCCCTCTGAAGCCTGTGAAGGCTCTTCTACCGTAACAATGGTAGGCACAGTAACAATCCTATCGTGCACTTCTTGCTCAGTGTCCTTAACAACATCAGATTCTACGGTAATGTTTTCCCCCATTGTGAGTAATAGAGGTGTGCTTGACTCTGTACAAGGTGCCACGGCCCTTTGGCGAATTTCAATAATTTCATCCTGTTGAGAGGATGAAGTTAGTAACAGTTCATCGGCCATTTCAATGTCCAAGTCCTGTTGGGAGGAAATGGATGGGCTAACAGATGCCTCAAGTAGTAGGTTTCTTCTCTTCTTTGGTGGAGGCAGAGCTGTGGGATCACTCACATTATCACTTCTTCTATCAGCTCTTTTTGTCAACAACTTGCTTCTGGCTTTAGGTTTATAGATTTGGTTAGACATAGTGTTTGGCTCTAAGACCTGGGATAGAGGCTGTGGTTCTACAACCTCTTGGTTTGACCTATCAGCCACTTGGGCTCCATAAACAGTTTGAGAGATAGAAGGCAATACCTACTCCATTGATGCAGTAGCTGTACCTGAAGGAATAGATTGTTCCATTTGATGTTGATGTTCAGGGACAGGTACATTTTGAGGTTTAGGTTCAGGTGCATTCAAAAGTCGAGGAATGACAGGTAGATTTAAGAAGTTAGACAAATATGGTGTAATATACACTGGCACATTTATCAATTTTCTATGTGTATCAAGGCTAGTGAATATTTTCTTGGTTTGCCTGCCTGATACCATAGGGTTGTCATTCCTGAAAACTGTTTGTTGACCAACAGGAACAAGATGATTAAATAACAAATTTAAAAATCTAGGATAATAACATAGAACTTTCTTACCCTCATCAAAATCCCTTCTGGCCTTAACAATCCTGTTAATAATAGTATTCCAAAGTAGGTTACCAATATTGATTCTACGGTTGTTAGCAACAGCATACCAATAGTTTGTAACATAGAGGTGAGTAAGTGAAAGTTACCTCTGGCTGAATTAGCAAATACCTTGGAGATCGTGTCGAAGAATGCATCCCATTGTTGAACGAGATTCCTTTTGCTCAGATTGTTCATATCAATTACTCCATGATAGTTAATATCAATGAAGAATTGATAGAGTTGTTCACTGGTTGGAAATGGATCAAAATTATCCGCAGGAAGGCCTAATACAGTAGTAAGGGTTGATTCTGTCACGACGTGGTGTGTACCATCAAAATCAAAAGAAAATGAGGTCAAGTCTTCAGACACCACAGCTTCTGTGCAAATCAATCTCAGTGGTCCTATCTTAATTGGGGCTTCAATCGAAATGGCAGTTCGGATAATTGAATCGTCATTCAAAAATCGTATCCAAGGCCTAAATCGATCGTAGGGACAATCGTTCGGATTAAAATAGCCAACCAAATTATGTTTCATTATCTCAAAATTATCAGCTATTTTTAAATACAAAAACACACTTTAATTTAAGGAAATTAAAACACTTCGAAATTTTTTTAGAATTAATAATTAATTAAAATTAATTAAAAATTCGAATTATTCCAAAGTTGTCAGAAAAATCCCAAAAATTTATATGATGTTCTCCTGATCACTGGGAGTTTCAATCTATTTTTAGAATTCAAAGAAAAAATCTAGAACTCTTAAAACACCTAAAACCCGATTCAACTTTTGAAAAAGTTTATTTTCAAAAAACTTAACCAAACTCGAAGATAATCGGTTCAAAAGAAAGGTAATTGAACGATCTATTCAAGTATGATCTTAGATTTCAGTTTGGTTGAGTAAAAAATCGAGCAGCAATTCAGTAGTGATGTGTGTGTATATCGTGTATGTATCTGTGTTCTCTGTGTAACAACACGAGAGAGAAAATTGTATTGGCTGTTGTGTTTGTGATTTCTGTTTTTTTTAAGTACAAAACTATACTACAAGACAATCGGTTTGATTGTCTTGCCGATTGTCTTGGTAGTATAAACACTATCAAGACAATCGATTACAATTCTAATAAATAAAAGAAAACGAAAACAATTTTTTTTTTTAATTTCATAAAAATACAAACTAACATTACAAGACAATCAGTTATTGTCTTGCCGATTGTCTTGGTAGTTCAAAACTATCAAGACAATCGTTTGTTTTGAGTAAAACAAAATAAAAACAGAACACAAATCTGAAAAATATTTTATTACTTAGCAAAATAATCTGCTAATATAATGCTAATAAAATACAAATTAATGTGCATAATTAATCTAATTAAAATACACTCTAATATATTATTAAAAATACTATAAAGAAATATTTTACAAAAACATGGATTAATCTTTTTACGAGAACAACTATACATAACAAAAGGACAAACACTACAAAACATTTAATAAAATAATTATTAAAATAGAAATAAATATCTACAAATATTCTAAAAATACAGAAATATGAAGTATTAAATAATATGAATAAGCAGAGTGAAAGATAACTAAACAAGCAAGAAAATCAGTTGGTAAAATAATTATACAAGTGATTTCAAACAACAAATATTCACATAATAATCACTTGCAAAATTATTAAAGATCAAATTTCAGATATTAACAGTATTAATTACTAGGACTGTTTAACATACCCAATTCACTAACAATTCTAGTGAATGAGGATTCATTAAGCGACTTAGTAAAAATATCTGCAGTTTGATCTCCAAAGCCTACAAATAGTAGTTCCACTGTACCATTCATTACATGCTCTCTTATAAAATGATATCTTATGTCAATGTGCTTTGTCCTTGAGTGCTGCACAGGATTGCTGGCGATTGCTATGGCACTTGTATTATCACATAAAATAGGGATATTTTCCAATACAATGCCATAGTCCATTAATTGATTCCTAATCCATAAGATCTGAGCACAACAGCTTCCAGCAGCTATATATTCAGCTTCGGCTGTAGAGTTGGAAACTGTTTGCTGTTTCTTACTGAACCAGGATACCAATCTTCCACCTAGGTATTGACAACTCCCAGATGTACTTTTCCTGTCTACAACACTTCCTGCATAGTCAGAATCTGTATATCCAATTAAAGTAAAACCAGATTCATTAGGGTACCAGATGCTTAAATTAGGCGTACCCTTTAGATATCTTAAGATTCTTTTGACAGCAGTGAGATGGATTTCTTTAGGGTTCGCTTGGAACCTTGCACACAAGCATGTGGCAAACATTATATCTGGTCTACTAGCAGTTAGGTAAAGCAATGAGCCAATCATACCTCTATAGCCTGTGATATCTACCTTGGCAGAACTTTCACATAAACCAATTTTGACAGCTATAGTTGATGGTGTCTTTGCTGATGAGCACTCCTCCATGTGATATTTCTTGAGGAGCTCCTTAATGTACTTGGATTGACAAATAAATATTTCCTCTTGTCTCTGACTTATTTGTAATCCAAGAAAGAATTTCAGTTCTCCCATCATGCTCATTTCAAACCTACCCTGCATTAACTTAGAAAACTTCTTGCATAGAAGCTCATTAGTAGACCCAAATATAATATCGTCCACATAGACTTGGACCAGTATTATATCATTCTTATGTCTTTTAGTGAAGAGCGTTTTGTCTATGACACCTCTTATAAAACCATTTTCTAATAGAAATTCAGAGAGAGTGTCATACCATTTTCTTGGGGCTTGCTTAAGACCATAGATAGCTTTGTAAAGAAAGTAGACATAGTCTAAATGATCTTGATCTTCAAAACCAGGGGGCTGTTCTACATACACTTCTTCATCTAGCTTACCATTCAGAAAGGCACTCTTGACATCCATTTGATAAACTTTGAATCTTGAATAGGATGGAAATGCCAAGAATATTCTGATGGCCTCAAGTCTTGCCACTGGAGCATAGGTCTCGTCATAATCAATGCCTTCAGCTTGAGAATAACCTTTAGCTACCAGTCTTGCTTTGTTTCTTATCACAGTTCCATCTTCATCTAGTTTGTTTCTGAATACCCATCTTGTGTCCACCACTTTTCTATCTTTAGGTCTGGGTACCAGCTTCCATACTTCTAGTTGCTTAAATTGATTGAGTTCATCTTGCATAGCAATCACCCAATCAGGATCAGATAGAGCTTCTTCTACTTTCTTAGGCTCCATGACAGACAGGAACCCAGAATAGTTACATTGATTCTGATAAGCTCTTCTTGTTTTCACACCAACATCTGGATCACCAAGAATCAGCTCAAAAGGATGAGCTCTATTCCAAACAGATTGTCTGGGAAGAATTGATCTTGATGATTCGCCTTGATCTTCAGTATGATGTTGAATATGACTTGTTGACCCTTCATTATCTCCCCCTGAGTTGTTGCCAGTTTGACTTATTGATGGTTCAAGAGTATCAGTGGTGTCTTGAAAATTATCATTGTTTTCACCAGCATCACCTTGATAATTACCACCAACATTTGGATTATTATTATCAGCAACAACGTCAAGTTGATTGTCATCATCTGAATCTGAGTCTGACATGTCATCAAACTTAAGCTTTTCAGATGGATCTTCATTTTGGATACTTGGGAGTTTTGTGTCATCAAATGTAACATTGACACTTTCCATAGTTTTCTGTTGATAAATAAGATACACCTTGTAGGCTCTTCTAGTATAACCAATAAATATTGCTTCATGTGTTTTTTCTTCAAATTTACCACCTTGATCATCTCCTTCTTTCAGCACAAAGCATTTTGTCCCAAATACATGGAAGTACTTAAGAGTTGGTTTCTTGTCATGTAGAGCTTCATATGGTGTCTTTAATAAGTCTTTATTGATAAGTGTTCGATTCTGGGTATAGCATGCAGTGTTGACAGCTTCAGCCAAAAAGCTCAATGGAAGCCTTGATTCACTTAGCATAGTACGTGCAGCTTCAATCAAGGTTCTATTCTTTCTTTCAACTACGCCATTTTGTTGAGGAGTTCTGGGAGCTGAGTACTGTCTAGTTATACCCTTTTCAGTGCAAAATTCATTAAGAACTGCATTTTTGAATTCAGTTCCGTTGTCTGACCTTATAGCTCTTACTGGACGATTAGAGTCCAGCTCAATTAACTTAATGTGATCAACTACCAGTTGTGGAGTTTCATCTCTTGAGTTCAGAAATAGTACCCATGTGAATTTTGAGAAATCATCAACAATCACTAGAGCATATCTTTTTCTTGACATGGACATCACACTAACTGGACCAAACAAATCCATATGGAGAAGTTGTAATGGTTCAGTTATTGATGATGTGTTAATGCTCCTGTGAGTTGCCCTTTTTAACTTTCCTTTTTGACAAGCATCACATAGACCTTCCTGAGTAAATTCAATCGAAGGTAAACCTCTCACCAATTCTCTTTTAACTAGAGAATTCATAGTTTTGAAGTTTAGGTGAGAAATTTTCTTGTGCCATAACCAACTTTCATCAGTGGATGCCTTTGAATAAAAACATCTAATTTCTTCTGTGCTTCCAGAGTTCATATTGGCTATGTACAAGTTTCCTTTTCTTACTCCAGTCAACTGCGGCCTTTCATTTCTCTTGTGTGATATTAGGCAATTCTTCTTGTTGAAATGAACTTCATAACCTTTGTCACAGAATTGACTAATACTGAGCAAATTGTGCTCAAGGCCGTTCACAAAAGAGACATCTTCAACGATAACATTTCCAGCTTCTAATCTGCCATATCCATCAGTTTTACCTTTGCTGTTATCTCCAAAGGTAACGACTGGGCCGGCCTTCTCCACCACATTTGTCAGCAAGGCTCTATCTCCGGTCATATGCCTTGAACATCCACTGTCCAGAATCCACATGACTCGTTCAACCTGTGTTAAACCCTGCAATGACAAATTGGTTAGACTTTCTTCGGAACCCAAATTTGATTGGGTCCGGAGTACTTAAAGAATTGGCCTTTATTAGGCAAAGCAACACTTTTTATTTTAACAACATTTTCTTCAGGTACTGGACATTTAACCCTGTAAACAGCTTTAACTTGTTTTAGTTTCAGCTTGGGTAACCATGCTTCACCATATCCTGAGAAGGACTTGGAGTCCTAATCTTAGAATTAGGTGGTGTTACAGTCCTGGATCTAACATGTTTATTTCTGCTCATATGCTGTCTAGGAACATTCTTATCAACACATGCATGATTACCGTTAAAGTAAGCAGACATTATATTAAAAGCACAAGACATGCAATTAACAGCATTGCATTTCTTATGAGCAGTATCAATAACAGGAATAGCATTCATGGTAGATATGTTGTTGCATTTATTCATGTTGTTACTTTTACTACTAGTTTTCAAGGAACTAGTAGACTCACCAACTCTTTCTGTTTTCTTAAACACAGACTTTCTATCTTCATCTTTTTTAACAACTTGATTACTTTCTAAGACTACGCCATTAGCTAAATCCTCAATGCGCATCTCTTCCTTAATGATTAAAGATGTTGTATCCAAAGGTTCTGCTATAGATGTCTTAAAGAGTGGATTACTAACACCCTTAAGCACTATTGGTATACCCATTTCTACAGCACTGACACGATTAGGGGTAATAATGCTTTTTCGTCCAATAGCTTCATTATAATCAAACCCAATTCCAACGGTTTGATTAATAGCTTGTTGGTTAAACAACTCTTTAGCCACTTTACATGAATTAGAAGTAGCACTGACTCTTATTTCTAACTCAGCTATTGTTTCACGTTGTTTAAGCACTATCAACGCTAAAGACCTCTCAAGTTCTTTTAGAATTCTTATTTCTGACTTTTGTTTATCATGGCAATTTTGTACATCGTGTAATTCTGATAATTGATTACTAAGATCTGTATTTAACAAATTGATCCTTTCAATCTCTCTATTAGCACAACCTAGTGAATCACTAAGTTGATAGATATATTGACTTTCAGTACATGATACCTCAGATGAAGTACCACTGGAGTTATCAGATTTTGCCATCAGGGCAAGATTGCCATACTCTTCATCTTCAGAGTCTGTATCATCCCAACTCTTTCCGGCAGCCACATAGGCTTTACCTGTCTTTTTCTTCTCAGATCCAAAGTCTTTTCTTTGGTTTTGTTTTGGCTTCTGACATTCAGTAGCGAAATGTCCAAGTTCATTACAGTTGTAGCATCTAATTTTACTTCTTTCAAATGTTCCAGTTTTGTAACCTCCTCTGTTACTTGAGGATGAAGAACCTCCTCTTTGGAACCTATTATAGTTAGATTTGTACCTGAACTTGGGATTCTTCCTGAATCTGAAGTTACTGAATTTCCTTACCAACAAAGCCATGGACTCATCTTCCAACTGATCTAGCTCTTCTAACGAATAGAAGTCTCCTTCATCTGGACTAGAATTCGTTTGACCAACTTCAACTTCAAGCTTGCCACTGTCAACACTACAAGATTGAATAAACTTATCTTCCACTTCCTGTTTGTTCTCAACAATAAGAGCTGTAGAAGTATTAGCAACTCTTCCTTTTCCATAAATCTCCTTTTATTGAGATTGTTCCAGTTCATAGGTTTTTAAAACACCAAAGAGTCTTTCTACAGTAATTTCACTTAGATTCCTCGACTCTCTGATAGCTGTAATCCTATGTTCTAGATGAACAGGCATTGACAGTAGAAATTTTCTGTTGATCTCTTTCTGAGTGTAGTACTTGCCATGCATCTGTAAATTGTTGACAAGTTTGTTATATCTTTCAAACACATCTTGAATACTTTCATTGGATGCTGATCGAAAGTGTTCATACTCAGATGTCAGAATTTCTAGTCGATTCTCCCTAACTTCCTCTGTTCCTTCATTCACAGTTTCAATGGTTTCCCACATTTGCTTTGCAGTCTTGCAGTTAATCACATGACTGTACATTACAGAGTCTAGAGAATCTATTAAGATCAATATTAAATTAATGTCAAGTCCAGCTTCCTCTCTTTCAACAAGAGTGAATTCAGAAGAATCTTTGTGTACAAACCTTGCAGGGGCAACAACTTTTCCATCAGTGACAACTTCAGGAATTAATCCAAAAGGTATTATTGGTCCTTCTAATAAGACTTTCATGTATTTAGGATTTGCAACCTCGAGCAACATTAACTTTTTGTTCTTCCACATATCATAACTATTTTTGTCATATATGGGAATTTTCACAGTTCCAACTTTAGAAGACATGATGAATTTTTTAAGAGAGTTAAAAAATTCGGGGATGATTTTTAATCGAGTAAAATGGGATCTTTGATTTGTATATCAATCAACCGGCTCTGATACCAATTGTTAGGTCCAATATGTTTGTAGAAGGGGGGGTTGAATACAAACAGTACTATTTTATCGAAATTTGTTCGGATAATTTAATTTATATTTAGACAAATTTGACCGGAATTAAATGAAACAAAATTTAAGTTGAATATAAAATTATATTAACTTGAGGGGTTTGTTACAAATACAGTACAGAATTTATATCTAGTTAATAAAAACAAATTAGAAAATTCGACATGAATTTTTCTAGATTTGTTAATAAAAATCAAGATATAGATTAGGAGTAAAAACTCGCTAATAGTACAAGAGTATCAAGTAAATCAGTTCTATCGGATCAGATATTGAAAATAAGATGAACTTGATTTTCTATATATTTTTCTGCTTCTTGTGCTGTGTTCTTGATGAGAGAGAAGAGAGAAATCTGTTCTTGAATGTAATGTTTTTGTCTTACTGATTGCTTCTGTCGATATGTCTTGATATATATCAATTACTGCCTCTTTGTCTTCAAATATAACTTTCAAGACAATCGGCAATACAATTTATTCTTCCAAGACAACCAATTTTGTACTGCCAAGACAATAGGCAATACAATCGTCAAGACAATCAGGTTCTTCCAAGACAATCGGCAAGACAATCAGGTTCTGAGATCTTTGTCTTGCTTTATCAAAAATTATCATTCTGTCTGAAGCTTTTTCTTTTTGATCATTATCAAGACAATCTAATTTGAACTGTCAAGACAATCGTCAAGACAATCAAATCAGATTTTTATTCTACTTTTCAAAAGCTTTTCAGACATTATCATTATCAAGACAATCGGCAAGACAATCAGAGATTGTCTTGCTTCACTGATTTCTTCTTCAATACAATCGGCAAGACAATCTCCTATTGTCTTGCTATTCTGATTTAAACCTTCAAGACAATCGGCAAGACAAGCAGGAATTGTCTTGCTAGTTCATTTTTCAGAATTAAATTAAAATTGATTAATAAATAATCATTTTAATTTATTCTTACTTAAATAATTAATCAGATTTAATTAATCTAATAATTAATTTAATTAAAGAATTAATTCAAGATGAATTAATTAATTAATTAAATTGACTACTTGATTTAAATTAATTAAATAAGAATAATTATATATCCTTGAATTGTCTTAATTCTTTTCTGAATCACTGAAAGTAATAAAGGAATACCACTGAATATTTTGTTGACGTTCCATGCACGGTCTGGTTCATGAACGACTAACTTCAATGAGTGTCCTTTAATTTTCACATTAATAATGTGATTCACTTTTCCTCTCATTTCTATCTCCTTCTTGTACTTCACTGTAAACTGTCTGAACCTGTCACTCTAGAAATCTCTGTCTTAGAAATAAATCCACTTCTTTGATGCTATACTGAGGCTTGATCAGCAATCTGAACTTCTTCCAGTGTAAAACATCAAAACTATAGATTGACTTTAAGGTTTTTCTTCTGACAGATAGTACCTCCTGAGATTCCTGTGACAGTTAATGTTATTTACTTATTACAAACTAAGCTTAAGTTGAGTTGAGTCCTCGAACTACAAATAGGCTGTGTCATATGCCTTTGAAATAGCAGGTCTACTTCCGTGATAAAAGAGCTCTGTTTCCGAATAGATTTGTCCATCAGTAATGGGGATCACATTAGTGGGAATATGGGCCGATAAGTCTCCAGCTTGTGTTTCAATGACCGGTAAGGTGGTCAAGATACCTGCGCCTGTTTGGTCCGATCATTTAACGGCTCTTTCTAAGAGGCAGGAATGTAAATAAAAAACATTTTCTGGGAAAGTCTCACGAGCTGGTGGTCAGCGCAATAATAATGACATTTGTTGATATGCTACTGCTTGTTTAATAAGATCATCATAGATTATTGATGTGAGCATTCCGTTATCACGGAAATACCCCCCCCACAGCACACCACGAATATGGGGGCTGAAATTACAGAGGAGCAGGTTCTAAAGCGGTGGCTGGTATACGAATTTTTAAATTTTATTTGTAAAGTCAACTAAACATATAAAGTGAAGATGAAAAAAAATCTTCAAATGAAGCAAAATAGGTAAACTTATGGTAAGTAAAAATGAATAATTTATCAATTTAATTTTGAGAGTAGGGAGCCTGAGATATATCTCAGGTAAGTTCCCTGAGATGCTTAATTTTTATATATAAAAATGGGGTGGGCATTTTAGTAAATTTAGAGATTTTTAATTAGCCCTGCGGGCCCAGCAAAATTTAAAGGTTATTTTGTATGTATCTTAGGAAAAGTTCCCTGAGATATATCTCAGTGTAATACCCCGTTTAATAAGGCATTCATATAATTATCACAAAGTGCATAGTAGGGGACCTTTAAAATTGTGGAAGTTTATTTTATTTATTTATTTATTTGATAATCATATTATTTAATTGTTTGTATATTAGTAAATAAAATATTTGATAGTAACTAGGTAATTACCACAGTTAAATGAGCAAAGGGGTAGATATATCTACAATTATGGGGAAAAAGAGACAGGTGGCAAAATATGAGGATAGATAAACTGATGACTAACCTTGTTTAGTTGCTTTATTATTTTAATAATAGTAATTATACGGTAATAGAAGAGACCAGAGTTGGGGACCTTCTAAAAAATACTCACACAAAAAAAAGGGAATGTTAGAGAGTAGTAGAGTGTTTCTGGTAAGAAGATAAAATCACAAGTATAACGGATATCAATACAGCTCGAGAAGGAACTGAGTCAAGTAGTAATTTTCTGATTGAAGAACGAAATATCAAATAGGGTTTATCTAATTGGGGAAGTGAAGAAACCGAGGAATAGAGGCAGAGAAGGCTTCAGGAAGAGTATTATAGGGCTGGTTTAATCACGAAATAGAAGAATTTCAAAAGGTATGAATTCTGAATTCTAAGAATTTGGTATGGTGGTTGTGTTGACAAGAACAAATATATTTGGCTATTATCTAGGGTATCAAATGAAATGGGAGCTTTTCTTTCAAGCACGTAATGATTAGGAAATAATAATAAAAAAAGGGGTATACAGATTATATGTTGGTGTAAGTGTAGAGTTTAGTCCGGAGTGTTATGCCAGGTTGAGTAAATAAGCCTTCTATCGAGTTTTTAACAACTTATCTTTATGTTGATCAACTGTAATGTTTCTGGGTTTATTAGGGATGTAAACTTTACGTCGTTATCTCCTTAGGACCTATGTTAAATATCCTGGTTGAGTTGGTAAATAAACCAAATCTAATTATATTAGATAATGGATAGATGAGATGATGAGGTTATTTTGTTAAACTTTATGACTTAATTTTGTGCCTGTCAAATCTCTACTCGTCGTTAATGAAATGCTAAGTGGGGTGGACTTTTATGTACGCGGAGCCATTACATATTTTACTCGTAATTTGCTAAGTAATAAGTAGTGGTAAATTTCATAATCAATAGGTTCTTATCTCAAATCTGGCTTAAAGTCTCAGATTAATAAAGTAGATTGGAAACAAACCATTAGCATGAGCAGGGGACACATAGGTCAACTAAGAAATCCATGGAGAATGTAAACAATTGCTTAGTTAATTTGTCAGGGTTATAGATTTATTAAATCACATGTTAAGGATGATTTTAGTTGTATTATGCCAATGCAATTACTGCTGGCTATAGCTAAATATTACTTTTATTTTGAATATGTAAGGGGGGAGGTATAAGTACGGGAACTTGAAAATAGAGATTTGATTGGAGTTCATAGCCCACATTAACTGGAAGAACAAGGCAAGTTTATTCTTACTCATCTTTATAAACTGGTTGGATATAGATTCTTTCAAATCTAGTATTGTTCTGAGTTGATTATTGTTCTTTTGAATAATTGAGTGAATGATTCCTTTTTTCCCTGTATTTTCTTTGATTAATTATCTCTTTAAAATCGGTTTTCTTATCTCAGCCTTCTTATCTCGTTGGTGATCCGACTGAGTAGAATAGGGGTGATTAAGCCACAATTGATGTGGTTTTTATGAAAATGCCTATAAGGCTATTAAGGTCGAGGGACCTACTATTTTTACATTGCATGCGATGAGGGGTTGTTACAGGCTGATCACCTGTAATTAATGGTGGAAAAAATTCTACTCAGTTGTACCTGTTGAACATGCTGCCCTATTTACTTCTAATTAAATCCTTTGGCTGAATTGTTCGGATAAAGATAGGTACATTCACACAGTTATATGTACAGTGGGTTTTGATGTTATTTAGTCAATCTTGGATATTAATTTGTGCATAGCTGAATCTTGCCAGTGAGTTCTTCATTCATAAATTCTTGGTCATCTAAGATGTCTGTTCTTCAACATAAAATATATGATACACTTGCTGAGCACTATTTTCGCTCATAGCTTGCAATATTTTTGCCAAAGCAGTTAAGCGCGAAGGAGGAGAAGCATCCAATGTTGAAAAAGAAAAAGGAAAGTTGAAAGTCGAGTAGGAGGTTTCCATGGGGACGTGCTTAATCACGAGATCTTTTGCTTAGAGTTAGAAGTACTTACTATATAATCACCTTGTCTGAAGGTTGTAAACTAGATTATAATTATCACCTTATTTTGTAAATGCACTGAAACAACTTTTGTTGTAGTATTATGGATTGAGTTGTCTTGTATATTATTGCTAGTAAAGCTATGGTGACTATGACTGGTTTTATTTTGAGGTTATTCTTTATTAGACTCTTGTAGAGATAACAGAAATTCAGTTTTTTTAAAAAAAATTAGCTGGGTTGTTACAAAGATGGTATCAGAGCATGTAGCGTATAATTCTAGGACTTTTAGGCCTAGTTATATACGTACGAGAGTTAGAGTGAGATTGTTTCTAGAGGCATCAGAAGTTGTATGGAATCCTTGACCATAATTCTTGAACCTAACTTTCCTTTGCAAATCTTCTTATGCTAAGCTCTTCTCGAAATTGATTTCCTGTCTTCCTTGTTATGTTGTTGAAATTGATCGCAAACTACTCTTTTATACTCGGTATCCTTTTATAGTATTATGGTCATATTCGAGACAAATAGTGGATCACTATTTACTTTAAGATGGATCCACCAGTTTCAGTTTCTCTAACACCGCAAATTCCAGTACCTTTGTTGCTTTCTGATTCAGCTTCTCTTTTGTATCCTAAACATTCACATAGGAGAGGAATGTTATTTCAGTAGACAGATCAGTTCTGTATTATCTGGTTATCGACGGATGGTTTGATGGCTCAGAATGGAAATTTGATCCTGGTGAAGAGGACAATTTCCAAGAGAGCGCAATCAATCTGAAAAAAAAAGAGTGCGCCTGAGGTTAGATCTAAACGTTAATGCTACACCTGATAGTTACTAGAAAGCGTACCTGAACATGAATAATACTCTCAATAGAACCAGAAATTGAAGGAAAAAACATAAAAGAAAAAGAACGTGCAAGAGCAAATCTTCGATTTAAACGAATCAGAAGAATGTTTAAACTCTCTTACGAACACCTTCGCAAAAAGGTTACAGTGAACCCTGTTACGCTACCAGAAGGAATAAAGGGAAGAATTTCAGGAAATGATCGATGACAACCTTGGCAGAGTCGAGTAACAATCGGAGTTTGTTGCTGAGCATTAACCAAATAGTTACAGCACCTTTCTATTTCTAAAATCAGGCCTCGAACTATTGTTATGTGATTGTATAGGCATGTTACTACTATTTTTTTATTAAATAGATATGACTAGTAGCGATAATGTAATGAATTACCTACTGGTGTAATATAGTTTTCGGTAACGTGCTTTAGTACAAAGCACGTTTTTGTAAGCATCTGACTTGCGATGTTTTTGAGAGGTAACTTCTTAGCTGGGGAAAAGATGTACATAACAGATGCAATTTTGGTATATGTATTGTTGTGCAACTTCGATATGTACTTGTATGTTCTTGTGCTTATAAAAATTTTGTTAACAGGAGATGGCACAAGAAAAACAACCAAGTACAGAGATTTCGAATCAGGAGACGCCACAGGAAGAAGGACAAACCACCATTCTTGAACTCTTAAACCAAGAAAATCCACCTGATCCCATGAAGCAATTTATAGATTTTTTAAAAGGTGTGTTACAGAACTCAACAAGTACTCAACAACAGAATGAGGCATCTCAAGGGACATTCAAAACATTTAAAAACATGCAACCACCAGAATTCAAGGGAACAACAGATCCTATTGAAGCACAATCATGGATTAAAGAAATTGAAAAGGCATTCAGAGTTGTGAGAGTAGCAGAAGATCAAAAAACATCTTTTGCTACATATATGCTGAAAGAGGAAGCTAATTTTTGGTGGGAGTCTATAGAGGTACGGGAAAAATCTGATGTATCATGGGCAAGATTTAAGGAGCTATTCTTCCAGAAATATTATCCACGAAGCATGGAAACCAATATGGAGATAAAGTTTCTCGAACTTAAGCAGGGAGACATGACGGTTGCGGAATATGAGGCGAATTTACGGAGTTGGCTAGGTTTGCACCACACCAGGTTGATATTGAAAGAAGGAAGGCTAGAAGATTTGAACAAGGGTTAAAGCCATGGATATATAATGTTAAATATAATTGATGTGAATAAAGTCAGTGTTTAAGTGTTACAGTGATTCATCAGAGTTTAACTGGAAGCTAGAAGCGGTTAGAGTTTAATTAAACTCTGACAGTTGGAAGCTCGATAGAGTTTGGTAAACTCTGTTAGGAGGAAGCGTCTACTGGTCATTATCAGACTTTGAAGATTAATTGAAGATAATTATGGAAGAAATATCTTTGAAGATTGGATAGCTGTCGAAGACATTGTATTGACTAAGAAGACGTGTAACAATCATAATTGATAACATTTGTATAGCTGATTTATAGGAGTATCAATTATCGATTGTACTATAGCTGTATATCTTTATAAATACAGTTAGGTTAACCCTAGAAGGGTATCGTGAAACGAATTATCATTCCATTGTAACCTAAGCAGCTCTCTATGATATTTTACATCACTGAGAGGGGAGTTATTAATTCCATATAGTTTTTAATTTAAACGTGTGTTAATTGTTATTCTCTCATACGTATTTGATTATATTTGTGTATTCGGCCTAAAAATTGGTATCAGAGCAGATCTGTTACTTTATACAGTTTAAGATCCACACACAACTATAATCAATGGCAGAGATACCTACTCCATCAGGTTCTAGTGCAAGTACTGAGAAGGCTCAACCTACTACTGTGGGTCGTTATGAGACAATTAGGGTTCCTATTCTCAGGCTGGCAGAATATTCAATCTGGAAGGTGAATATGACCATGTTTCTGGAAGCTACATATCTAGAATATCTTGACAGAATTTATGAAGGTCCTCATAAGCCTACAAAGTTATCTGTTGTTACTAGGGCTGGAAAACGGATAATACGGATACGGATACATCTATATCCGAATCCGGATCCGTTTTTTACGACCGTATCCGTATCCGTATTCGAATCCGGGAATATCCGAAAAAACTTTATCCGGATCCGAATTCGGCAAATATTATCCGGATACGGATAATATCCAGATCCGAATCCGTTTTGCAAAAAAAAAAAAAATTTTTTTTGTGAAATTTGCATTATTATAAAAAATAGGCATATTTTGCAAAAAAAACAAAAACAAAAAAATTGGCATATTAAAGAGATACTCGGTTCTAATTTACAAATTACAAAAATCGTATACATTATCCAAATTTGCATATGCAAATTTATATCAAAATAACTTCATTACACATCATTGTCTCTAAATAACTTGCAAATTCATCAAAATTCATTACAATGGAAACTTGATAAATACTATCACTTTCTCTAAATAACTCTTACTTTCATTTTATATTAAATTCATCATATTTTATTTTTAAGAATAAGTGATAAAAATTAAAAATATATTATATATAATTACTTTCGGATACGGATATTTTCGGATACGGATGTACCTATATCCATATTCGTATCCTAAACTCTCGGATACAGATACGGATAATATCCGGTTAACTTCGGATACGGATAATATCCGTTTTTTTCCGAATACGAATACAGATATTTCGGACGAATATCGGATTTTTCGGATTTTTTTCCAGCTCTAGTTGTTACTGCTGGTTAAGAAGCTAAATCAGTTCCAAAGGAGAAGAAAGATCTGACTCCTAAGGATATTTCATCTATTGCTAAGGATGCAAAGGTTAGACATCTACTTCATAGTGCATTAGACAATGTTATGTCTAACAAAGTGATTAACTGCACAACTGCCAAAGAAATCTGGGATGCCCTTGAAGTTAGATGTCAAGGAATAGCTGCTATCAAGAAGAACAGAAGGAACATACTCACACAGGAGTATGAACATTTTGAGGCTAAATCTGAAGAAACCATGATAGAAACATTTGACAGATTCTGTAAGCTGCTCAATGATTTGTCACTGGTCAATAAAGAGTATGATTTAGAAGATTCAAATCTCAAATTTCTTCTTGCTCTACCTGAAAAGTGGGATGTAAAGACAACCACTATAAGAGATAATTATGATCTTGCTGAAACTGAGATTGATGAAATTTATGGGTTGCTCAAAACTCATGAACTGGAACTGGAACAGAGAAACAGGAGATCAAGCAAGAAGACAAAGTCTGTTGCTCTTAAGGTTGAAGAAAAACCCTTAAAGAAGGAAGCATCAAGGAAGAAAGCTAAGGGAAAAGCTTTGGTCATACATTCAGAAAGTGAGTCATCTAATTCTGATGTTGACTCAAACACTGATGAATCATCTAACTCTGAGGATGATGAAGAAGAAATGATGCAAATGGCTTCTTTGATGGTGAAGACCTTCAAGAAAATGGGTTTCAAGAACTTTAAGAAGGGAAAAAAATTTTCTAAGAAAGATTCAAATTCTGACAGAAAGAGTTTCAGAAAGTCTGAGAGAAAAGATACCAAATCTGGGAAGAAAGACAAGTCTGAGATTCAATGCTACAAATGTAAGGAGATGGGTCACTATGCTCCTGAGTGCAAGAAGGATAAAACTGAAAAAGCACTCTTCACAAAAGGCAGAGACTGGGCAGACACTTCAGACACAGATGAGGATGTTAACTATGCTCTCATGGCTACTAATGAGAATGAATCTGAAGATTCTGAAAACAAGGTACCTCTAACTACCTATGCTTATAATACTGATAATATATCTGAATTGAGAATTTATCTTAAGTCATTACATATCAGTTATAGGGATCAGACTTTAGAGAATGAGAGAATCAAATCTGAGAGTTCTGAACTTAAAGAAAGAAATAAATTTGTTGAAGAGAAACTTGTCAACATGCAACAAGTTTAGAAAGAAAGAGATGATGCTGTTTATCTAGAACAGGAGTTGCTTGGGAGATATAGGCAACTAGAATCTGAATTGGAGAAAGCAAATCACATAATTAAAACTTGGACTGATTCTGGAAAAGACTCTCATGAGGTTTTTCAGTCAGACACAGTTGGTTTAGGTTACTGTGAGGAAGATGAACTTAGGTTTCAAAAAGAAGTCAAAATTAGAACACATCTTCCATCTAAAAAATTTGTTACTGGCACAAGTGAACCTAAGTCTGAAGTTGAAAAGGAAGCTGTTAAGACTTGTGTTAAACAGAATAATATTGGTTCAATGACAGGTAAACAACTCAAACATAAGCTTAAGGAGTTAAAATCTGTTAAGAAACAGAAAGTGTCCAGGAATAGGCATTACTAAAGGCTATAATCAAATGCTTGCTACTTATGCTCCAAGGAAAACATGTCATAACTGTGGCAGTACTAAACATCTTGCTAGTTTCTGCAGGAAAAATAAAGACATTAATTCTTTACCCTCCAAGTCTGGATTAAAGAATGATTATGTTAAAACTAAACCACAGACTTTATGCAAACATTGTGGAAGTACTTGGCATTCCATGTATACTTGTAGGGATTATCATGCTATCTATCATAATTATTATGAACTGAAGCCCAATTTGAAATGGGTTAAGGTTAATTCTTCAAGTGTAAACTCTGAAAATGTTAGCTTAAACTCTGATAATAAGAATTCCGCTGCTAAAGCTAACAAAGTTAAGAAAGCCAATGGATCCAAGCAAGTCTGGATCCTTAAATCTGATCTTCAGTGATTATATCTGATTGCAGGGCATCAGGGAGAGTACCCTAGTCGTGGACAGTGGATGTTCAGGACACATGACTGGAAATAAAGCCTTGCTATCAGAGTATGAGGAGAAGGCTGGCCCAAAAGTTTCTATAGAGATGGCAACGTAGGACGTACTCTGGGATATGGCAATATCAATCTTGGAAATGTCATCATCACAAATGTAGCTCTGGTTCCAGGACTCAAGCATGATCTGCTATCTGTGAGTCAAATCTGTGACAGAGGTTATCATGTAGATTTTCAACCTGAATACTGTGAAGTTATCAGTAAATCTACAGGAAAAGTTGTTCTAGTTGGACACAGGCGCAATAATATCTATGAAGCAAATTTGTTGACAAACTCTGTTGGAAAAGCTGTGTGCTTGTCAACAAGAATGTCTAGTGAAGAGAGTTGGAAGTGGCATAAGAAACTCTCTTATTTAAATCTGAACAACATCAATGAGTTGATAAGAAAGGATCTTGTAAGAGGACTCCCAAAGTCTTTATTAAATGTTGATGGTCTGTGTGATTCCTGTCAAAAGGCCAAACAAAGGAAGTCATCTTTCAAAAGCAAGTCTGAATCTTCAATTGTTGATCCTGTTGATCCTTATCATCTACTACATGTTGATCTGTTTGGACCAGTGAATGTCTTGTCTATTGGAAGAAAGAAATATGCTTTAGTCATTGTTGATGAACACACCAGATACACATGGGTGTATTTTCTAGCAAAGAAAAATGAAACTGCATTAACTCTGATGGAGCCTGTAAAGCTGCTAGACAAAGGGTCAAATTATAAAGTCAAAATAATCAGGAGTGATAATGGAACAGAATTTAGGAATGCAACAATGGAAGAATTCTGCAAGAACAGAGGAGTGAAGCAAGAGTTTTCTGCACCTGGTACACCACAGCAAAATGGTGTAGTTGAGAGGAAAAACAGAACCTTGATAGAAGCTGCCAGAACTATGCTTGATGAAGCAAAATTGCCAACCTATTTCTGGGCAGAAGCAGTTCAAACTGCTTGTTTTACTCAAAATGCTACTTTGATCAAAAAGCATGGAAAAACATCATATGAGATGGTGAGGGAAAAGAAGCCTGACCTGAAATATTTTCATATTTTTGGGTGCAAATGCTTTGTGTTAAAAACTCATTCTGAACAGTTGACCAAATTTGAGTTAAAAGCTGATGAAGGAATTTTTGTTGGCTATCCGCTGTCAACTAAGGCATTCAGAGTTTATAATCTGAGAACCAAGGAAATTATGGAGTCGATTCATGTGTCATTTGATGACAAGAAAATAACTGGACTTGAAGATGTAGATGAACATGATCAACTGCGCTTTGAAAATGAAGAATTAATCTCTGATGAAGTGAACTCTGATGAAGCTGAGTCGACAAACTCTGTTGAAGCATACTCTGACCCTCTACTGGTAAACACTGAAGAAACTTCTCAGCCAGAACAAAGGGCAGAACCAGTTGAGGGGGAGCATGAAGGATCACTTCAAAATGATGACTCAAATACTGAAAGTGAGTCAGCTGAAAAATCTGGATCAATCTCTGATAACTCAAACTCTGAAAGTGCAAAATATGACAGTTCAAACTCTGAGCAGTCAATTTCAGGGGGAGCCTCAGAGACTGATGAAAGGCAACAAGAAAATCAGGAGAACATGGATCAACGGGGAGGATCAAATACTGATAGAAGTCATTTACCTTCAGCTAGGAAATGGACAAAATCTTATACACCTGATCTAATTATTGGAGATCCAGATGCGAAAGTAAGGACAAGGAGTGATACAACAAATGAATGTCTGTTTCATGCTTTCCTGTCGAAATCTGAACCAAAGAAGGTAGAAGAAGCTCTTCAAGATGCTGACTGGATAACAGCAATGCAGGAGGAGTTAAATGAATTTGAAAGAAATGAAGTATGGACCCTTGTACCTAGACCAAAGAATAGATCTGTTGTTGGTACTAGATGGGTTTTTAGAAATAAAACTGACAGTGAGGGAGTTGTTACAAGGAACAAGGCTAGACTTGTGGCAAAAGGCTATTCACAACAGGAAGGAATAGACTATGATGAAACTTTTACTCCAGTAGCAAGATTGGAGGCAATAAGGATTTTTCTAGCATATGCCTCTCATAAGAAATTCAAGGTTTTTCAGATGGATGTAAAAAGTGCTTTTCTGAATGGGAAGCTTGAAGAAGAAGTGTTTGTTGAACAACCACCAGGATTTGTGGACCCCAAATATCCAGACTATGTCTATAGGCTGGATAAGGCTCTCTATGGACTTAAGCAGACACCAAGAGCATGGTATGAAACTCTGGCTCAATTTCTTTTAGAAAGTGGGTTCAACAGAGGTACAATTGATAAAACCCTGTTCTATTTTAAATCTGGTAGTGACTTGCTTTTAGTTCAGATATATGTTGATGACATAATTTTTGGGTCTACTATTGATAAACTCTGTAAGAAGTTTGCCAAGCTCATGCAGTCCAGGTATCAAATTAGCATGATGGGAGAGCTTAGTTATTTTCTAGGCCTACAAGAGAAGCAAACAGATGATGGGATTTTTATAAATCAAGCAAAATATACCAGAAATCTTCTCAATAAATTTGGTATGCTTCACTGTTCATCTGTAACAACTCCCATGGCAATAGTAATAAAGTTGGACAAAGACACAGGAGCTCCAGTAGATATGACAAGCTACAGAGGCATGATAGGGTCTCTTCTTTATCTAACAGCAAGCAGACCTGACATCATGTATGCAACTTGTCTCTGTGCAAGGTTTCAGGCAGACCCTAGAGAACCACATCTAACAGCTGTGAAGAGAATTTTTAAGTATCTCAAGGGCACCATAACCTTAGGATATGGTATCCCAGAGAATCAGATTTCAAGCTACTTGGTTACTCTGATGCAGACTTTGCAGGCTGTAAGATAGACAGAAAAAGCACCAGTGGAAGTTGTCAATTTCTGGGTGACAGACTTGTTTCTTGGTACAGCAAGAAACAGGAATCAATTTCTACATCTACAACAGAAGCAGAGTATATTGCGGCTGGTAGCTGTTGTGCACAGATTCTATGGATGAAGAATCAATTGCTGGATTATGGATTAAGGTATAGTAAAATACCTATTTTCTGTGATAATCAAAGTGCTATTGCTATGACAGGTAATCCAGTACAGCATTCAATGACCAAGCACATCAGCATAAGGTACCATTTTATCAGAGAACATGTAGAGGAAGGAAATATTGAGTTTCATTTTGTGTCTACAGAACAACAGCTTGCAGACATCTTCACCAAGCCATTGAGTGAAGCTACATTTACAACGCTGGTAAATGAACTAGGAATGATCTCTGGTTTCGACTAGAGATACTGGTTAGACTCAAACCTTACTGTGTTGCTCATGTTTCTATGATTAGTATACCTTGATGTGGTAATACAACTGTTAGAATACTCTGTAGGTCTCACACTGTTGAAATGTTGGATAAACTCTGATAAAATCTAATAATGTTATTGTCTGAACATAAATACCGACGAAGAAATCTGTATGAAGCATGATTCTCAGTAATTAATCATGAATCCCTCTAAGTTATTTGTGATCTGATCTTAGACTGTGCAGAAAATTAACCCAGCATGATACTGTTTCTATATTTATAGCATCTCTTAGTTCATCTATCATAAACTCTGAGTCTGTAAATACTGTGTGCATTGCCTCTCATGACCAACTACTGATGTTGATGACTTCTAAACTCTGTTTGATTAAACTCTGTTAAGTTAGATTCTGTTATTAGTTTACCCCCAAAGCAAATGTACATAGACTGTTAGAACTCCTTTGAGATTATGTTGTGTCTAGGACGACCCAGGAACTTTCTAGTAAATAGTAAGGGCTAAAATTCTCTAATTTTTGGTGACTAGTCAAAGACTAGGAAGACCCAGGAACTTATCAAAAAGATAAGGGCAAAAATTATAGATTTTTGGTGACTGGTTCCAACCTCTGATTACTGGAGAAAAAAAAATTAATTAGAAGGGGGTATAAGTTAGTTCAGAGTTACTGTATATCAATTATTTACTACAGAGTTTAGCATTCATCAGACATTAAGTGTTTCCTATGAGAGTTTGTGCAAACAGTGTTTACTGATTTATTTTATGGATTTTATGAAAAATTAGATGCTCTAAATATTGAATTAGTAAACTCTGCTATACACACACATAAATTCACAACTGTGCAGTTTTTGAAAGGGTTATGGTAATAAAGTTGGAGAATTGACAAACACTGACGAATTTTGTCTAGTACTCTAAGGTAATTTTTTATTTCAGACAATTTACAAACTTGGGGTAAAAGGACTTTTTGAAAAATGAAATAAATTATTGCCAACTGTTAATGAGTATTAGAGTGTTAAAGTGTATTAAAAAAATGGGGGTGAGAAAGTAGCAGTAATTATTGCCACAATTACTGAACGTGCAAAGTACTTTCATTGCATGTGTGCCACGTGTCCCACTTACACATTAAACAAGGAACTGGTTGAGTGTATTAATGTTTGAAACGATTGGGTTTTACTTTTTTAATTACAACTCTAATCATTTTTACATACACGGTTATTTTCTCTACACACAACCCACTTACAGTTACTTGTTATTTCACTTGCACATTTTCACAAACACCTTTCCTACATATCTTTTTCTCTGATATTTACTTCTAATCTCATGGCCACCAAAGCTTTTACCACTCGAGGGTTAGTGTTTGTACCTAACAACTATGCAGCTCCGTTGAATAATGAGAATGTTCCTGAGGCGTTTCATTTAATTCAAAACTTCTTGCGGGATTCAGAAATTGGAACAGCCTTAATCGAACCAACAAAGCTCTCTGCTGCACAGATTGCTATTTTCTGGCAATCAGCTACCTATGACGATGGAGATGAGAATGGGACACCTTCAATTATTTTCACACATGAGGAAACAGAGTATGTTATTACTCCAACGACGGTTCGAGAAACTTTTGGTTTTGAGACACACTCTACATACAGTGTTGTTGGTGAAAGATATCTCAAAGAGATGTTGCAGCAAATTGGGTATTCAGGTCCATTAGAGAAACTTGGTCAAGTGAAAAGGCCATTTCTGAGGAAGGAGTGGAGTTTTTTTTTCGATTGCATCGTAAGGGCATTTGGAAAGAAAGTCACTAATTGGGATGCTATTCCAACTGACAGTCTTCAAATCGGGTATTCTCTTCTTTACGGAAGTAATTTTGATTTTGGTAGACTTATCTTGATGAATTTGGGTGAAAGATTGTCAGAGTCTAGTACAACTGTTTATTTTTCTAGATTTTGTCAATTACTATTCTCTGCTTGTGTGCCTAATGTTGAAATTTCTGAGGAAGATGTTATTGAGGCCTTTAAGGTTCATAAGAGAGTATTCTCTGATTTGACCAACAAGGATGCAAACAAGGAGCAAGTACCTGAGTTCATTTTGCCTCTTGCTCTTCAAAATTTCTTAAATCAACCTCAAGAACCACAACAGCCTGAGTATGCCCCACCAGTAAACACTGAACCTCTACAACCTACAAATACTGAACCACAATCTCAACCCTCTCAACCTGAACATGATGAGTCAAACACTGAAAAAATTCAACCAACTCAAACTCAACCTCAACCTCAAATCAATGAGCCAAAAATTGTACAAAATCTACCACCTACACAGGCTAAACCAAAGCGTGGAGGTAAAACAAAGCACAAAGCTGTCAGGGCTAAAAAGGAAATAGCAAAAAGGCCTACCTTCTCAAACTCTGCTGAAGAGGAAGTGGCAGCTGAGGTGCCTAAATCAAAGAGGAGAATGTTGTTAATTGATGAGTCAGATGAAGAGACAAATGTTGAAGCTCCAGAGGTGAATTCTAAGGAGATACCTACTGTTGAGATGAATGCTGAAGATGCACAAGTGGATGTTGAAAACAGAGATGGTTTTGCTCATATGGATGTTTTTTCTGAGTCATTCATTCCATTCTCTGATGACATTGAAATTCCTATCTCATCACCAGTTGTTGCTCATTCTGAAGAAACTGGTGTAGCTGATCAACCTACTGTAGTACTTGATGAAACAGTAGGAACACATACTGCATTATTCTCTGATGCTCACCAAGTTACTGAACAAGGTGAAGAAATTGATCAACCAACCAAGGCTGTAATTTATGAGCCTGTGGATGAAGTCTTTGCAAAGTTTGTTGAAGCTGGAGATCAAACTGCAGAGAATATTGAGGAGATTTTTGCTGAGCATATTGAAGTTGCAGAGACTCCTGCTGAAAAAGTTGAACCTGCAGTAAATATTGCTGAGTCTGAGCCAATTGAAAATGCAAATGCTGAAATTGATGTTGAAGATGAAGAAAGTACTGAGTCTAACTCTTCTCAAAGACAACCAGTACAAACTGATGGGAAGATAACTGATTTTTCTGGACCTTCACAACGTGAAATTGAAAACGAACATTTTGTCAAATTCTCAGAGAATTGGTATAAAGAGGATTGTATTTTTCCTGTTGGAAGAGCAGCTGCTTTTGTACAAAACAATGCTACAAAGATTTCCAATCCAGAGATTCTTTCATGTCTAAAAGCCACTGTAGTTCAAGTCAAGACTCTTAATACCAGGTTTGATGATTCTCAACAAGCAATAACTGATCTGCGAGCTGAAGTTGTTCATAGAGACATGCTTCTGCAGAGAGATAATAAGCTGAAGTTTCAGACTTTTTCTAAGGATCAAAGAAACTCTATTTCAAAGGATAAGTAAAGTGGAAGAGAATCAAACTGCCTTGTCTGATAAGATTGACTCTATTGCTGCTTCATTGGAATTGATCACATCTATACTGATTCCTGATGATGTCAAAAAGGGGGAGAGAGTTTCTAAGATCAAATGCAAGCAATCTCAAACTCTGTCTAAGAAGGATGATGCTGAAGATGGAGGAGCAAATGACCAAAAGAGATCAAAAGCTGGTAAAGGTACAAGTCTGAGATCTGGCAAGTCATCTACAAAGTCTGATGGAATAAATACTGATGCTCAGGGTACTTCAAAGACTAAAAGCTTGTTATTCACTGACAATCCACAGACAGATGAAGAATTGGCTGCAAGATTGTTTCTGGAAGAGAATGAAGAAGGAGTTATAATTGAAGACATTGAAGCTGAAGAGAAGAATTTTCAAGAAGAACATCAAAAAGCTTTGAAGTCTGGAAAGTTAAAGATGATTGAGAAAGCTCCTAGGCCTGTTCTAAAAGGCATTATTATTAAAGAGAATGTTGGTGTTGATCAAAATTTATCATTGTCTAGGAAACCAACAGAAGATGCTAAACTGAAGTTGAAAGGAAAGATTATTGAAGAAGAAAAGGTTTCAAAGAAAGTGAATACAACCTCTGTTGCTACACAACTTATACAGAAACCATTGTCTACTGAAATGCAAATGTTCTTTGCAAAGCCAACTATTCCTGATCAAACTCTGAAGGCTGGAGGTACTGATTTTCTACAAGGTAGAGCTTTTATGTCAAAGCAAAGTCGAGATACATCTGTCTTGGGCTCACATAAAGAAATTATAGTGAATACTAGTCCTCTAGATCCTTCATCACTGGCTGTTCCAGGATAAAGTGTTCCACAGGAGAGTTTGGACAGACTGAAGTCAGTACAGTTGATTCATCAAAGGAGTTTGAATAAAGATTTTCTGCTGTATTTCATGGCTGATGGAACTGTGTATAAAGTTGGTGAGAATGATATTGATTTGAAGCTATGGGAAGAATTGGAATATGTTCTATATCTCTTCAAAGTGAAAAATCAAAGGACTCAACAAGCTGCTAATGTGCTAAGAAATAAGATGGTGAAAGCTAAGGCAATTAGTGGTACAAGATACACAAGTGAGTATGTTCCGAAGTACAGAGATTATCATGGAAAGATTGTTGAGATGAAGAAAAATAGTGCTCGATTGAAGACAGATCTGGGTATAACTGTGTTAGATTTTAATCCAGAGTCAGACTGGTGAAGATGATCCTGAACTTAGAGAGATTAAGAAGATCATGCAGATAGAACTCGAGAATGCAGAGAGAAGATTACTTATAGACTATCTTAGATCAACACCAGATGTTGAGAAGTAAATAAAGCTCTGTAAGTATTTCTTGTTTTCTGTAAATTTTGTTTAAGTAGAAGTTTAAACTCTGATTATTTATTAAACACTGTACTTGTTTAATTAGTTTTGACATCATCAATTATTATTAACTTGTGCATTTTTGCTAATGAACAAGTTGGGGGAGATTGTTAAATATAATTGATGTGAATAAAGTCAGTGTTTAAGTGTTACAGTGATTCATCAGAGTTTAACTGGAAGCTAGAAGCGGTCGGAGTTTAATTAAACTCTGACAGTTGGAAGCTCGACAGAGTTTGGTTAACTCTGTCAGGAGGAAACGTCTACTGCTCATTATCAGACTTTGAAGATTAATTGAAGATAATTATGGAAGAAATATCTTTGAAAATTGGATAGTTGTCGAAGACATTGTATTGACTAAGAAGACGTGTAACAATCATAATTGATAACATTTGTATAGCTGATTTATAGGAGTTACAATTATCGATTGTACTGTAGCTGTATATCTTTATAAATACAGTTAGGTTAACCCTAGAAGGGTATCGTGAAACGAATTATCATTCCATTGTAACCTAAGCAGCTCTCTGTGATATTTTACATCACTGAGAGAGGAGTTATTAATTTAAACGTGTGTTAATTGTTATTCTCTCATACGTACTTAATTATATTTGTGTATTCGGCCTAACATATAATAAAGTGGTTGTCCTAGAGATCGACAATTATGCAGAATTAGTGCATAAAGTAGTTATAGCTGAGAGCGGGAATGAAGCTTTTAAAAAATATAAAGAGGAGAAGAAAAGAAAGTCGAGTAGGTATGAAGGGTTTAATCGCAACAAACGTTCAAGGAATTTGGGTGTCACTAGTGGGGGCTATAATAGAAACCAGCTTGATAGTACTCAAAGTAGACTGAACAAAATTCCGGATAGAAGATAAAGTACACCATGCAAAAATTGTGGGAGACAGCATGGAGGGAAAGAATGTTTAAAGGAAAAGATTTCTTGCTATAATTGTGGTCAATTTGGTCATATTTCGTCTGAATGTTCCAATCCAAAAGGAAAGAATTGTTATAAATGTGGTAAAACGGGACATCCTTTTCGAGATTGCCCTCAAAGGAAAGCTGAGGGAGCAGTTTCCTCTAAAGAAAACAAGTCTTTGCAAATCGGAGCTCCACCGGTGCAGAATAGAGCTACAGCCAGAGCTTTTAATATGACAGTAAAGGAGGCAGTGGCATCTGATCATGTAGTAGCAGGTACTATCCCTATAAATTCTGTCAATGCATATGTTTTATTTGATTCAGGAGCTACAAAATTGTTTGTTTCGAAAGATTTTACAAATCAATTACAATTATCTTATGAAATCTTAGACGAGCCTTTAAATATTGAGGTTGCGAATAGAGAGGTGATTGTGGTTCACCAAGTATACAAAAATTATCAACTAGAAATACAAGGTCGGAATCTATTGGCTGATCTCATTTCTATTTGTCTTGGCGAATTTGAAGCAATCTTGGGAATGGATTGGGTAAACTCTCATCATGCTTCAATTGATTGTAGAAGAAAGAGTGTGATGCTTCGAACACCAAATCAACTTGAGATTGTATTCTACGAAAAATCGGATCCTAAAGCTAATCAATTCATAAACCTGATACAAGCTAAAAGATTCTTAGGACAGGGATGTGATGGATTTTTGGCGCATGTGGTTGATAGAAGACAACAAGGTCCAAGCCCGGAAGAAATTCCAGTTGTGTGTCACTACCAAGACGTATTTCCAGAAGAACTTCCTGGACTTCCGCCAGATAGAGAAATCGAGTTCTGCATCGATCTTGTTCCAGGCACAACTCCCATGTCAAAAGCACCGCATCGAATGGCACCTGTAGAATTAAAAGAATTGTTACATCAACTACAAGAATTATTGGAGAAGGGGATAATTAGACCAAGTGTGTTACCTTGGGGAGCGCCAGTTTTGTTCGTTAAAAAGAAGGACGGATCGATGCGATTATGCATCGATTATCGGGAATTAAACAAAGCAACCATCAAAAATAAGTATCCGCTTCCGAGGATCGATGATTTGTTTGACCAGTTAAAGGGAGCAACGTATTTTTCGAAGGTGGATTTAAGATCCGGTTATCATCAATTGAAGATTCGACAGGAAGATGTTTCGAAGACGGCTTTTCGAACTCGTTATGGCCACTATGAATTTCTGGTACTTTTGTTCGGATTAACAAACGTGCCTGCAGCATTTATGGACCTTATGAATCATGTGTTTAAGAAGTTTTTGGATAAATTTGTAATAGTGTTCATAGATGACATTTTAATTTATTCAAAAACGAGGGAAAGAACATGCTGAACATTTAAGGATGGTATTGGAGACCCTGAGGAGAGAAAAGCTGTATGCGAAGTTATCAATATGCGAGTTCTGGTTAGAAAAAGTATATTTTTTGGGCCATGTTGTTAGTAAAGACGGAATATCTGTTGATCCATCAAAGGTAGAAGCCGTTTTAAATTGCGAACAGCCGAAAATGCCAACTGAAGTAAGGAGTTTTTTGGGGTTAGCAGGCTATTATCGGAGATTTATCAAGGACTTCTCAAAGATAGCAGCTCCTTTAACTCATCTGACAAGAAAAAGTGAAAAGTTTATATGGACTCCGCAGTGTGAAGAAAGTTTTCGTGAATTAAAGAACAAATTAGTGTATGCGCCTGTATTAGCGCTACCTGATGAAACAGGAGGATTTGTGGTATATAGCGATGCCTCACATCGGGGTTTGGGTTGTGTATTGATGCAACATGGGAGAGTTATCGCGTATGCATCACGTCAGCTGAAAGAATATGAAAAACGATATCCTACTCATGATTTGGAGCTAGCAGCAGTATTATTCGCTTTAAAAATTTGAAGGCATTATTTTATGGTGAAAGGTGTGAAATCTTTACTAACCATAAAAGTCTAAAATATTTTTTTTCTCAGAAGGAATTAAATATGAGGCAGCGGAGGTGGTTAGAACTGTTAAAGTATTATGATTGTTCAATCAATTATCATCCGGGCAAGGCTAACTTAGTGGCTGACGCATTGAGTCGCAAGGAGAAGCTGAATATGCTGGTTTCTGTTGAAGAGTTGCGAAAGGAATTTGAATCTTTAGAATTAGAAGTTATATTGTTAGGCCGAATATACACTAATAATCAATATTAGATGAGAGAATAACAATTAAGATGATTATGCACTTTAAATCTTCTGGTATTAAAAACCCTCTTCGTGATGTAAACTATCACAAAGAGCTGCTAGGTTACAATAAAGATAGTTCGATGCACGATACCCTTCTAGGGTTAACCTAACTGTATTTATAAAACATACAGCTGCTATACAATCGCTAATTGATACTCCTATAATTAAGCTATACAATTGATATCAATTACGATTGCTACACATCTCCTAAGTCAACTCAATCTCTATGATAGCTATCCAATCTATAAAGAGATTGCTTCCATAAATAACTTCTTTAATTCTTCAAACACTGTTGACTGGAGACGCGCTTCCTCTAGACAGAGTTTAACTAAACTCTGTCGAGCTTCCAAAGTCAGTGTTTAACTAAACTCTGACTGCTTCCAGCTAAACTCTGATTTGTCGCTGTAGCTCCTAAACACTGTTTTCATCAATCATTTCTAACAATCTCCCCCAACTTGTTCATTAGCAAGAATGTACAAGTTTACAGTAAATGATGATGTCAAAACAAATACAAAATTACAGTGATTAATATACAAACAGAGTTTAAGCTTCTACTTAACAAAAATCTACAGAAATAAGAAAACTCTTACAGACTTTAACCTCTAATCTCTTCAAGATCTTGTGTAGCTCTGAGATAGTCTATAAGCAATTTTTTTTCAGCATTTTCAAGTTCTGTTAGATCCAAAATAGTTTGTAGAAGGGGGGTTGAATATAAACTATACCGTTTTATCGAATTTGCTCTTTTCTTAAAAATATTAAAATATTAAATCAAGAACAAATTGATGCGGAATAAAACGAATACCGATATTTCAAGTTGAATATAAAATTTATATTAACTTGATGGGGTGTGTCTAAATACACGGGTACAAATTACAAGGTTTGATGACCAAACTAATTATTACAAATTCTATAGAAAATTCGACATGAATTTTTCTATATTTGTAAATAAAAAGATCGAAATTAATTATTACAAATTCTACAGAAAATTCGACATGAACTTTTCTATATTTGTAATAAAAAGATCGAGAGATTCTAGGAAACTTAATTCGCTAGATAGTTCCACAAGTGCAAGTAAACAATTTCTGTCGGTTTAGATTTAATGATACAAGCCAGAAATAATTTGTTAAATATAATTGATGTGTTTTAATCAGTGTTTAAGTGTTACAGTGAATTATCAGAGTTTAGCTGGAAGCAGTCAGAGTTTGGTGTAAACTCTGACAGATGGAAGCTCGACAGAGTTTGTCAAACTCTGTCTGGAGGAAGCGTCTACTGGTCAACAGTGATTGAAGATTTATTATGGAAGCGATATCTTTGAAGATTGGATAGCTATCAAAGAGATCGAGTTGACATAGGAGACGTGTGACAATCTGTAATTGATATCATTGTATAGCTGATTATTAGGAATATCAATTAGAGATTGTAATGTAGCTGTATGTTATATAAATACAGTTAGGTTAACCCTAGAAGGGTATCGATAACGAATTATCTTTATTGTAACCTAGCAGCTCTTTGTGATATTTTATATCACGAAGAGGGTTCGTAATACAAGAAGTTTTTAAGTGCATAAACGTTTTCACTTGTTAAACTCTCATACAAAGTTGATTATTAATTGTGTATTCGGCCTAACAAGTGGTATCAAAGCCAATCTGTTACTTTATTACTGGTTAAGATCCAAACACAAAAATAATCATGGCAGCAATCCCTCCACCAACACCTACTGTTTCTGAAAAGGCTCCTACTACTGTGAGTCGTTATGAACCAATCAGGGTTCCTATTCTGAGGCCATTAGAGTATGCTATGTGGAAGGTCAAGATGACTATGTTTCTGGAGGCTACAGATCCAGAATATCTTGACAGGATTTATGAAGGCCCTCACAATCCTACAAAGCTATCTGTTGCAGTTGCTGGTGAAGAAGCAAAAATGGTTCCAAAGGAAAAGAAGGACATGACTCCTGAAGATCTATCATCAATTGCTAAGGATGCAAAAGTTAGGCATTTACTGCATAGTGCTTTAGACAATGTTATGTCTAACAAAGTCATTAACTGCACCACTGCAAAAGAGATATGGGATGCTCTTGAAGTCACGTGTCAAGGAACTGCGGCTATTAAGAAGAATAGGAGAAACATACTCACACAAGAGTATGAGCATTTTGAGGCTAAACCTGAAGAGACCATGACAGAAACATTTGATAGATTCTGTAAACTGATTAATGATCTGTCATTGGTCAACAAAGAGTATGATCTAGAAGACTCGAATCTCAAGTTTCTTCTTTCTCTACCTGAAAAGTGGGATGTGAAAACAACCACTATTAGAGACAACTATGATCTTGCTGAAACAGAGATTGATGAAATCTATGGACTGCTCAAAACTCATGAATTGGAAATGGAACAGATAAACAGGAGATCAAGTAGGAAAGGAAAGTCTGTTGCTCTTAATGTTGAAGAGAAGCCTTAGAAGAAAGAGGCAACAAGAAGGAAAATGAAGGGAAAAGCTTTGGTCATACATTCAGAAAGTGAATCACCAAACTCTGATTATGATTCAAACTCTTCTGAATCATCTGACTCTGAGGATGATGAAGAAGAAATGAGGAAAATGGCTGTGTTGATGGTGAAGACTTTCAAGAAAATGGGCTTCAAGAATTTCAAGAAAGGAAAAAGGTTTTCTAGGGATTCAAATGAAGACAGGAAAAACTACAGGAAGTCTGATAAGAGAGATTCTAAAGGGAAGAAGGATAAGTCAGAAATTCAATGCTACAAGTGTAAGGAGATGGGTCACTATGCTCCTGAGTGCAAGAAGGGTAAAACTGGAAAGGTACTCTACACTAAAGGCAGAGATTGGGCAGATACTTCAGATTCTGATGAAGAAGTGAACTATGCTCTCATGGCTACTACTGAATCAGAATCCTCTGAAAATCAGGTACCTCGAACTACCTATGCTTATAATATTGATGACATTGCTCAATTAAGAATTTATCTTAAGTCATTGCATATAAGTTATAGGGATCAGACTTTAGAAAATGAGAGGATAAAAGCTGAAAATTCTAAACTTAAGGTAAGAAATAAACTTGTTAAAGAAAAACTTGAAAACATGCAACAAGTTCAGAAAGAGAGAGATGATGCTGTTTGCAAAGAACAGAATTTGCTTCAGAAGTATAAACAACTAGAGTCAGAGTTGGAGGAAGCAAATAATAAAATTAGGACTTGGACTAATTCTGGAAAGGACACTCAACAGATTTTTCAAACAGACACTGTTGGTCTAGGTTATAATGAGGGAGATGAACTTAGATTTCAAAATCAAGTTAAAGTCAGAACTCATTTTGTTCATGGAACCAGTAAATTTTTGTCTGAAAATGAAAAGGAAGCTGTCAAAAGTAAACCAGTAAAAACAAGTGTTAAACAAGTTAATATTGGTTCAATGACAGATAAACAACTCAAACATAAACTGAAGGAGTTAAAATCTGTTGAGAAACAGAAAGTGTCAAACAAGAACAGAAATGGAAAAGTAGGCATCACTTCAGGAAATAAACCAATGCTTGCTAGTTATGCTCCAAGAAAGACATGTCATAACTGTGGTAGTACTAAGCATCTTGCAAATTTCTGCAAGAAAAATAAAAATATAAATTCTTTACCTACAAAGTCTGAGGTAAAGAAGGATTTTGCTAGAACTAAGCCACAGACTTTATGCACACACTGTGGAAGCACCTGGCATTCCATTTATACTTGCAGAGAATATCATGCTATCTATCATAATTACTATGAACTGAAACCCAATCTGAAATGGGTTAAAGTTGACACTGCAAGTGTAAACACTGATACTGTTAGCTCAAACTCTGATAATGTTAATTCCGCTGCAAAAGCTAACAAAGTTAAGAATGCCAAAGGATCCAAGCAAGTCTGGATCCTTAAAACTAATCCTCAGTAATTGTTTGTGATTGCAGGGTAACAGGGAGGCAACCCTAGTCGTGGACAGTGGATGTTCAGGACACATGACTGGAAATAAAGCCCTGCTATCAGAATATGAGGAGAAGGCTGGCCCAAAAGTTTCCTATGGTGATGGCAATGTAGGAAGAACATTGGGATATGGCAATATTAATCTTGGAAATGTCATCATCAACAATGTTGCTCATGTCCCAGGACTCAAGCATGACTTGTTATCTGTGAGTCAAATCTGTGACAAGGGATATCATGTAGATTTTCAACCTGAATATTGTGAAGTTATCAGCAAATCTACAGGAAAGGTTGTTCTAGTTGGTCACAGGCAAAACAACATTTATGAAATCAAGCTTTTGATAGACTCTGTTGGAAAAGCTGTTTGCCTGTCAACAAGAATGTCTAGTGAAGAGAGTTGGAAGTGGCACAAGAAACTCTCACATTTGAACTTGAACAACATCAATGAATTGATCAGAAAGGATCTTGTAAGAGGACTCCAAAAGGCTCTGTTAAATGTTGATGGCCTGTGTGACTCATGTCAGAAGGCTAAACAAAGGAAGTCATCTTTCAAGAGCAAGACAGAATTTTCTATCACTGATCCCTATCATCTTCTGCATGTTGATCTCTTTGGTCCAGTAAATGTAATGTCTATTGCAAGGAAGAAATATGCTTTAGTCATTGTTGATGAATACACTAGATTCACTTGGGTGTATTTTCTAGCAAAGAAGGATGAAACTGCATTAACTCTGATGGAGCATGTGAAGCTTCTGGACAAAGGATCAAGCAACAAAGTCAGAATCATCAGAAGTGATAATGGAACTGTGTTCAGAAATGCAACAATGGAAGAATTCTTCAAGGACAATGGAGTGAAACAAGAATTTCCAGCACCTGGTACACCACAACAAAATGGTGTAGTTGAAAGGAAAAATAGAACCTTAGTTGAAGCTGCCAGAACTATGCTAGATGAAGCAAAATTGCCAACTTATTTCTGGGCAGAAGCTGTTCAAACTGCTTGTTTTACTCAAAATGCAACACTGATCAATAAGAATGGAAAGACACCATATGAGATGGTGAAGAAAAAGAAGCCTAACCTGAAATACTTTCATATTTTCGGGTGCAAATGTTTTGTTTTGAAGACTCATCCAGAACAGTTGACCAAGTTTGAGCTAAAGGCAGATGAAGGAATTTTTGTTGGTTATCCACTGTCAACAAAGGCATTCAGAGTTTACAATCTGAGAACTAAAGTGATCATGGAATCTATACATGTTTCTTTTGATGATAAGAAGATAACTGGACTTGAAGACAAAGATGAATATGATCAACTGAACCTTGAAAATGAAGATTTAAACTCTGATGAAGGAAACTCTGATGAAACAATTCTGACAGACTCTGTTGAAACAAACTCTGAACCTCTACTGGTAAACACTGGAGAAACTTCTCAGTCATAACAAAGGGGAGAACCAGTTGAGGGGGAGCATGATCAAGATGAAGACTCAAACACTAATACTGAGTCAACTGAAAAATCTGGATCAAACTCTGATGCTTCAAACTCTGAAAATTCAGATTCTGACTCTGGGCAGTCAAGTTCAGGGGGAGTCTCAGAAAACGAAGATAGATCACAACAAAATCAGGAGAGCATGGATCAAGGGGGAGGATCACATGCTGATAGAAGTCATTTGCCTTCTGCTAGGAAATGGACTAAATCACATACACCTGATTTGATAATTGGTGATCCAGATGCAAAAGTAAAGACAAGAAGTGCTACTGCAAGTGAATGTCTGTTTCATGCATTCTTGTCTAAAAATGAACCAAAGAAAGTGGAAGAAGCTCTTCAAGATGCAGACTGGATAACAACAATGCAGGAAGAGTTGAATGAATTTGAAAGGAATGAAGTTTGGACCCTTGTACCAAGGCCAAAGAACAGATCTATTGTTGGTACTAAATGGGTTTTCAGAAACAAGACTGACAGTGAAGGTGTTATCACAAGGAACAAGGCTAGACTGGTAGCAAAAGGCTATTCACAGCAGGAAGGAATAGACTATGATGAAACATTTGCTCCAGTTGCAAGATTGGAGGCAATCAGAATTTTTCTAGCATATGCCTCTCACAAGAAATTTAAAGTGTTCCAGATGGATGTGAAAAGTGCTTTTCTGAATGGAAAGCTTGAAGAAGAAGTATTTGTTGAACAACCACCAGGATTTGTGGACCCCAAATATCCAGATCATGTCTACAGGCTAGATAAGGCACTATATGGACTTAAGCAGGCACCAAGAGCATGGTATGAGACACTTGCTCAGTTTCTTCTAGAAAGTGGATTCAACAGAGGAACAATTGACAAAACTCTGTTTTATTTCAATCAAGGAAGTGACCTCCTTTTAGTTCAAATTTATGTTGATGACATCATCTTTGGGTCTACTAATGATAAACTCTGTAAGAAGTTTGCCAAGCTCATGCAATCCAGATATCAAATGAGCATGATGGGAGAGATTAGTTACTTTCTAGGCCTACAGGTGAAACAAACAGATGATGGAATTTTCATTAATCAAGAAAAATATACCAGAAATCTTCTCAAGAAATTTGGTATGCTTGACTGTTCATCTGCATCAACTCCCATGGCAACAGCAACTAAATTGGACAAAGGCACAGGAGTTTCAGTGGATATGACAAACTACAGAGGCATGATAGGATCTCTTCTATACTTGACAGCTAGTAGGCCTGACATCATGTATGCAACCTGTCTTTGTGCAAGGTTTCATGCAGATCCTAGAGAGCCACATCTGACAGCTGTGAAAAGAATCTTCAAGTATCTCAAGGGCACCATATCATTAGGTCTGTGGTACCCCAGAGAATCAGATTTCAAGCTACTTGGGTATTCTGATGCAGACTTTGCAGGCTGCAAGGTAGACAGAAAGAGCACTAGTGGAAGTTGTCAATTTCTTGGTGACAGACTTGTTTCCTGGTACAGCAAGAAACAGAAATCAATCTCCACATCTACAGCAGAAGCAGAGTATATTGCAGCTGGTAGCTGTTGTGCACAGATCCTATGGATGAAGAATCAATTGCTGGATTATGGATTGAGGTACAGTAATATCCCTATTTACTGTGATAATCAAAGTGCTATTGCTATGACAGGTAATCCAGTACAGCATTCAATGACCAAGCACATCAGCATAAGGTACCACTTCATCAGAGAACATGTAGAAGAAGGAAATATTGAACTACATTTTGTGTCTACAGAACAACAGCTTGCAGATATCTTCACTAAACCGTTGAGTGAAGCTACATTTACAAGACTGGTCAATGAACTAGGAATGGTCTCTGGTTCTGACTAGGAATGTTGGTTAGATTCAAATCTTACTTATGTAGTGTATTACTCATATTTCCTGATTGGTTAAATGCTAAGTGAACTCTGTTGATTAAACTCTGTTATGCATACTCTGTTAAACTCTGTCAAACAACTTGCCACAATCAACTGCTAATTACCAACTAGGATCCAATGTAGCATCCGTTGATTGTAGGTTGCATCAGTTGATGACTAACTGGACTGTATCCGTTGATGTTATACGGTCTTATCCGTTGATGGTTGTGTTATACAGTCTCTAAACTCTGTCAGCATGTCTGTATATCATACACTGTTAATAAGTTTGATAAACTCTGTGAACTTTGAATTGATTTTTGTCTGAGTGAAAAACACCAATGAAGAAATATGTATGAAGCATGATTCTCAGCAATTAATCATGAAACTTTCTGAGTTATTGTGATCTAATCTTAGATTGTGCAGAAAGTTAACACAGCATGATACTGGCTCATATTTATAGCATCTCTTAGTTTATTTTGTCCTAAACTCTGAGTCTATAAATACTGTGTGCATTACCTTACATGAAAAACTACTGATGTTGATGAACTCTAAACTCTGTTAGTTATACTCTGATAGAATAAAAAGCTTACTGCAATACCCCAGAGAAAATGTAAATAGGTTGTAATACTCCTTTGAGATTATGTTGGATACTGGGATGACCCAGGAACCTATTGGTATATAATATGTGCTAAAATTCTCTGATTTTTGGTGACTAGTTAAATATTAGGATGACCCAGGAACTTATCAAAATGATAAGGGCTAAAATTTTTTGAACTGATTACTGGAATGAAAAAAAAATGTATATAAAGGGGGTATAAAATAAAAATTCTGTATATAGTTATGAGTACTTCAGAGTTTAGCTTTCATCATACTGTCAGTGTTTACTATGACAGTTTGTGCATCCAGTGTTTATTGATTTACTTTATGGATTTTATAAAAGATTAGATGCTCTAAAAATTGATTTAGTAAACTCTGCTTCACACACACATATTCACAACTGTGCAATTTATGAAAGGGTTTCGGTGATAAAGTTGGAGAATTGACAAACGCTGTTGATTCGTGATTTGTACTCTAAGGTAAATTTTCACTTGGACAATTTGAAAATCTTGGAGTAAATAGGGTTTTTGACAACTGTTAATCAATGGATTGTTGATGAATGTGTTCTTTATATGATTACTTTAATTAGTTTTCATATTCTCTTCTTGATTTATTTTCTTGAAGAACAGTTCATAAAACATAAATAAAAGTTGCAGAACACAATGAATAAGATTAGAGAAACATAATTTTTCATTGATAATAAGAAAGAGATTACAAGCAAACATTACATCTTTTTGTTCTCTCTATCTGCTAATCTATTCAACAGGAAAATAAAAGGATATTCATTAACAATGGTTGGTGGTGTTGGAGGGCAGCATCGATGTCGATCACCCTTGCAGGTTTCTCTCTCTCGATCTCGTCCAGACCGGCATCCATTTGCAGCCACAGCGTCTCAAGCTGCCTTTCCCACTCAAACGCTTCAAATTCTTCACGCGTATAGCTGAAGATGTCCCTATTCTCGACAAGATGAAGGTTCTTTTCTTTGATGGTAAGGTTGGCCATTGTTTTTCAGAATATTTGGTTTGAAGGGTTTGTGATTTTACAAAGGAGACTGAAAGGTTAAAGGTTTAATGAACTAATCTGAGCAAGTCTCTAGGTCTTAAATAGAGATGGGTAAGAACGAAGTTCTTAAACGCTTCAAATTCTGGTTTTACTTGGGTCCAGATATTTTAAGAGAGTATTATTTGATTTTTGTTTAAATCAAATATTTTAATGTTTTAATTTGCAAAATACTCTTCTTAAAAATAATCGCACGTGACCCACTCGCCCTTTAATGTGTCCCACTCACCCATTATCGTGTCCCACTACACATTAATCTAGGAACTGATTGAGTGTTTGTTACATAAGAGATTGGGTTTTTAATTACTTTAATCACTTTTGTGTCCAAACGGTTGTGTTTTATTCTTACATCTCACAGTTCTCTTATTTTACACTTGGGCATTCTCGCAAACACCTTTTCTACATACATTTCTCTTGGAAATTCTTGCAAATTTCTTAACTCAATGGCTTCTAAAGCATTCACTGCTCTTGGTTTACGGTTTGTTCCTAACAACTATGAAGCTCCACTCTATCATCAACGCGTTCCAGAATCGTTTCATCTAATGCAGAACTTCTTGAGGGATTCCGAGATTGGACAAGCTCTGGTTGGACCTGCTACTCTCTCTGCGTCTCAAATTGCTACATTTTGGCAGAATTCAGTTTATGTGGATGGAGGAGAAAATGGGACTCCTAACATTATCTTCACTTATGAAGACCAAGATTATGTGATTACTCCACAGACTGTACGAGATACAATGGGGTTTGACACACATACTTCTTATACTCTGGTTATTGAAACTTATTTGAGAGAGATGCTACAAGAGATAGGTTACATGGAATCTCTTGACAAGCTTGGCGGTATAAAGAGACCAAATCTCAGAAAGGAATGGAATTTTTTCTTTGATTGCATCACAAGGATGTTCCAGAAGAAAGTCACTAACTGGGATGCCATTCCAATAGACAGTCTCCAAATCGGGTATTCTCTACTCTATGGTACCAATTTTGATTTTGGTCGATATGTTCTGATGAACTTAGGTGATAAACTGTCAGAATCTACTACTGTTTAGTATGCTCGTTTTTGTCAAATGATGTTCAATGCTTGTGTACCTGGTCTCGAAATTGATGATGCTGATGAAATTGATCCTTTTAGAGTCAATAAGAGAATATTCTCTGATATGACTAACAAGGATGTTGGTAAAGCAAATCTCCCTGCTTTTGTCATGCCACTTGCTCTGCAAAATTTTCTCAATCAACCACAAGAACCACAACAACCTGAACCACAACAAGATCAACAAGAACCACAACAACCTGAACCACAACAAGATCAACAAGAACCACAACAACCTGAACCACAACAACAACCACAACAACAACCTGAACCACACCCTGCACCTGAGCCTGAACCGTTAAACATTGATCGTACTCAAAAACCAAACACTGAATCACCTGCTCACTCAGCACCTACAAAACAACCTTCACCCACTCTACAAACAAACTCTGAATCGTCATAATCTCCACCAGAATCACAGTCAGCACAAAGAGTTAAGAAGGCAGTTACTGAACAACATGCAAGTGTTAAGCAGTTGAAAGAGACACAAAGAAAATCAAAGCAGACATCTCCTGAAGCAGTTTATACTAGAAGGGTGAAAAGAATAAAACAACGGGCAAAAATGCCTAAGTCACCATCTAGTGAAGAGGATTCAGATAATGTACCTCTAGCAAAACGAAGAAAACTGATATTCTCTAATTCTGTGGATGAAGATATTGATGCTCCAGAGGTCGTTTCACAGCAAACACCTCTTGTTGAGGTTGAGAAAGATGCAATACCTGCAGAGGCTGAAATACCTGCAGAGGATGAAATGCATGCAGAGGACAAAATGCCTGCAGAAAAGGATGCTAGAGATGGTCTTTCTCCGATAAATAATATTCTTGATTCATTTATGCCATTCTCTGATCCTATCTCTGATATTGGTGTAGCTGATCAACCTACGGTTGTTCTTTCTGAAGCTGTGGCATCCCATACTGAGTTAATATCTGATGCTCACCAAACTGTTGAAGGAGGAGAAGAAATTGATCAGGCAACCAAGGTCACTTCTCAGTCTATGCCTGTTGCTGAGCCTGAGAAACATGGAGAAAATCTTGACAAGCCTACAGAAGAAATTGCTAAAATTATGGCTGAAGATGAACCTGTTAAAGCTACAAGTGTTGAACCTGAAGGTGAAAGTAGTGCAAACTCTGATGCTTCTCTGAGTGCACCAGTACAAACAGACAATAAACATACACCTTTCTCTCAACCTTGTACTTCTCATGAAGTTGAGAGAGCACAATTTGCAAAGAATGCTGCTGAATGGTACAAAGAGGATTGTATTTTTCCACGAGGAAGAGCAGCTGATTTTGTTAAGAAAAATGCTGATACTATCTCCAATCCAGAGATTCTTTCTTGCTTGAAAGCAACTGTAGTTCAAGTCAAAACTCTGGATAGAAGATTTGATGATACTACATTGGCAATCACTGCTTTGCGAAATGAGGTTGTAGCTAGAGAGATGAAAATGGAAAGAGATTCAAAACTAGTGACTACAAAATTCTCTAAAGCTCAAGACAATCTCTTTGCCAGGCTAAGTAAAGTTGAAGAGAATCAGTCTGACTTATCTGCTAAAATTGATTCTATTGCTACTTCCCTGGAGTTAATTACATCTATTCTTATGCCTGATGATGTCAAAAAGGGGGAGAGAGTTGTCAGAAGGGATAATGCTGGAGATGGAGGGGCAAGTAGTAAAGGAAAGAACAAGGCTGAAGAGGCTCAAACTCTGAGAACTAGCAAGTCATCTAAATCACAGTCTGTTGGGAGAAATACTGATACTCAAGGTACTTCAAAGACCAAGAGTTTGCTGTTACCTTCTAATCCACAAACTGATGAAGAATTGGCTGCTAAGCTGTTTATTGAAGAGAATGAGGAAGGAGTTACGATTGAGGACATTGAAGCTGAAGAAAAAAGTTTACAAGAAGAACATCTCAAAGCTTTAAAGTCTAGTAAGGTACAAAGAGGAAAAGCTCCTAGACCTGTTGTTAAAGGTGTTGTGATCAAAGAAAGGGCTGATGTTAGTCAAAGATCTCGGTTTTCAAAGGAAGCAATGGCAGCAGAAGCTAAACTCAAGCTAAAAGGCATTGAAGGAGAAAGTTCACAAAAGAAAGTTACAACTTCTGTTGCATCACAAACAATGATCACACCTTTACACTCTTCTCAGTTGAAATCGGTTTTTGGAAAAGGAACAATTCATGATCCAAATGTATTATCTGGAGTTTCTATGAATGTTTCTGATGGAAAAGCTTTATCTGGCAAAGTTGGTAATAATAAGGGTGGACTAGGTTCACACAGAGACAAAAGGCAATATACTGGTCCTAGAGATCCTTCTTCACTGGTTGTTCCAGGTCGTGGTGTTCCTCAAGAGAGTTTGGACAGACTGGAATCAGTATAGTTAGTTCATCAGAAGAGTTTAAACAATTATTTTCTTTTGTACTTCATGGCTGATGGGACAGTATTTAAAGTTGGTGAGGATGATATTGGCTTGAAATGTTGGGAAGAACTAGAGTATGTTCTATATCTTCTCAAGGTGAATAGTCAAAGGACTCAATCAGTTGCTAATGTGCTCAGACAGAAAATGCTTCAGAATCTGGCAATCAGAGGAGTGAAATGTAATAGCAGATATGTTCCTAAGTACAGGGATTACAAAGGCAATCTCATTGAAATGAAGAAAGGTACTGCAAAGTTAAAGACTGATTTGGGAATCACAGTACTTGATTTCAATTCACAGTCAGAAAAAGTCAGATTTATCAGACTGGGAAATGAGATGAGAAGGAACAAAATCTATGATCTTAGGGCTGCTATCTACCAGACAGATGAAAGTGATCCTCAGCTCAGAGAAATTAAAGAAGCTATGAAGATTGAGCTTGAAAATGCAGAAAGAAGATTGCTGATAGATTATCTCAGAGCTATGCCAGATCTTGAAATGATAAGAGATTAAGGACTGTAAGGATTTTCTTATTCTCTGTAGTTTTTATTAAGTAGAAGCTTAAACTCTGAATTTGTATAAACACTGTATTTGTCTATTTGTTTTGACATCATCAATTATTGTCATTAACTTGTGCATTTTTGCTAATGAACAAGTTGGGGGAGATTGTTAAATATAATTGATGTGTTTTAATCAGTGTTTAAGTGTTACAGTGAATTATCAGAGTTTAGCTGGAAGCAGTCAGAGTTTGGTGTAAACTCTGACAGATGGAAGCTCGACAGAGTTTGTCAAACTCTGTCTGGAGGAAGCGTCTACTGGTCAACAGTGATTGAAGATTTATTATGGAAGTGATATCTTTGAAGATTGGATAGCTATCAAAGAGATCGAGTTGACATAGGAGACGTGTGACAATCTGTAATTGATATCATTGTATAGCTGATTATTAGGAATATCAATTAGAGATTGTATCGTAGCTGTATGTTATATAAATACAGTTAGGTTAACCCTAGAAGGGTATCGATAACGAATTATCTTTATTGTAACCTAGCAGCTCTTTGTGATATTTTATATCACGAAGAGGGTTCGTAATACAAGAGTTTTTAAGTGCATAAACGTTTTCACTTGTTAAACTCTCATACAAAGTTGATTATTAATTGTGTATTCGGCCTAACATAATTTACAAGATTTAATTTAAGCTCAAGGAACCATTTTCTCTTGGTCTCTCTCTCTCTCTCTCTCTCTCTCTCTCTTTGTGTTTCCAGGAGAGTCTGTGAAGAAGAAGATATGTCCGTGTATGTCTCTCTCTTTTATAAACAACTTAAACAAAGTTGCTGTCTGTTTGATATTTTGCTACCACCATGACATAAACTGCTCCATGACATAATCCCATAATCTCGGTATGACATAATCTGTGTCATGACATAATTCCTTAAGCTCGGTATGACATAATCTGTGTCATGACATAAATCTATAAGCTCGGTATGACCTAATCTGTGTCATGACATAAATCTATAAGCTCGGTATGACATAATCTGGACCATGACATAATTTCACCTGGTCGGTATGACATAAACTCGGATATGACTTAATTCTGGATATGACATAATATTGATCAAGACATAATTAGTTTCTGTCGGAATGACATAAACGTTGCCTTCTTTTCAATATGACATAATTCAGCTGTTCTCATTCAATATGACATAACTCAGCTGTTCTCTTTCAATATGACATACTTCAGCTGTTCTCTTTCAATATGACATAACTCAGCTGTTCTCTTTCAATATGACATAACTCAGCTGTTCTCTTTCAATATGACATAATTCAGCTGTTCTCTTTGTTACATCATTCTTTTAAGTCATATAAACCATATAAACTATCTAGTGATTAATTAATTAATTCAGACTTAATTGATACAATAAGTAATTTAATAAATAAATTAATTCTTTTAGAATTAATTTATTAATTAAATAAACTATAATGATTTATATCAATTAAAGGTGAATTAACTAACATCAATAAATAATCAATTTACCTCAATGAACCACTGTAAATGGTGAATAACTTCCACTGGACAATTGTTGACGTTCGATGTACTGTCTGGTTCATGAACGATTAACTCCAATCTCTGTTCTTCACTTTGACTCTCAGTTGTGATCCACTTGATAGTAAAATCCTTGTGGTTAATTAATTTAGCACTTCTGCTGCTTGCACAATGATTTTCCCTCATACCAGTCTTGATAGCTTGAATCACTGAAGTTAGTGACTAACAACCACTGTTTAATGTTGACACTCGATGCACGGTCTGGTTCATGAGTGACTAACCGCAATGACTGTTCTTCATGTATTGACTTTAAAGTTGTGGTTCCTGTCTTCCTTTTCTTCACTCTTTTTCAAACCTTTCTAATCTGTATTCTGCCACTGTAGGAACCTCTTGTCACTATAAATAGAAACCACTGTCTTGATTACTCCACTGATTCTTGATCAACTGAATGAACTTCTTCAAGTGTAGTATATCTCAAAACGGTAGATTGACTTTGTCTTCTTTCTCTTGACACTTATACATTTGAGATCCCTGTGACAGTACATATACTATTTACTATTACATTCTTGTTTAAGTTGAGTTGAATCCTCGAAATACAAATAGGCTATGTCATATGCCTTTCAATCTCCCCTATTTTTTTGTTAAACAGTAACATACAAATTCCTAGAGGATAACTCAACTACAAACAAGAAGAAGATAAAGCTTTAAAGAGCTATAGTAAATAATACATAAAAAAAAATTCTGGTTTAGATATTACAATTCCAGAATCCTTGATAGATGAACTGATAGATGATTGCTCCTCTAGCACTGAACAAATCTTCATTAAGTAACTCATCTTCATTTCATGACATATCTGCCTGATAACCCTTTATATCTTAAATTGAACATTATCAGCAGATACTGGGAATTCTACAGTGGTAAAGAATATTACTTGTCAACCACATACTGAAGAATTCTTCTTTGTCGTTTCATACTTTTCTCCTTCCTTATGTCTCACTGCCTAAGGTGATATGACTTCTCCTTATAACGGTGAATACTTTTCATCTCCCCTGACAAGGCGAATATTTCTATCTCCCACTGACAAGGTGAATACTCCCCCTTTCTAAGGTATGTCCTTTTTCATATCTCTCCCCCTTAGATAGAAAATCTCCCCCTCACTAAGGTAAGCTTATACTCTCCCCCTTAGTTGAGTATCTCTTACTAAGGCAATCTTTGAGTATATCTTCTTCAGTATATCTCTCCCCCTTAGTTGAGTAATCCTCCAAGCATTCAATTATAGCAAACATCCAAATGTAAATTAGATGATACCATATTTTCAATTATAACTCACCTCTTACCTTTAGTACAACAGATTCTTCAAACATATAACATTGTCTGCTGCAATAAAGAAAAGAAGCTTTTCTTATGTTGAAGGATTTTCATGAAGACTTCCAGAATAGAAGTATGTAGACTGATCAACTTTTCCCTTTAGATATTATAGAATAGCCTCACTATTGATCATCCTGACAACCAAATCTTTCGACAATTTCCTTGTATCTCCCAACTCTTGTAAGTAAACTTTGTTTGGGAATAGGGAATGAGATTTGGTGTTTATCTTTCTTCCTCACTGTGAGTGTGTGATTCTATTTCGTGTACCTCACAAGTGTTTAGCTCATCTCTCCACTCATATCACTTAAAATGAGTGAAATCATCTCTCAACTCTCAAGTGTTTACACTCATGCTCACTAGTGTATCACTCTTATCTCTCATAGCTCCAACATCCAAGTGTACCTGCAAGGAAAATTCACCATAGCCCCTTCTAGAGAGGTCACTGGTGGTGCAATGGGGTTTCGCAAATCCCGATCCTCGTTAGACTCGTCAGACGAATCTGAGTCATAATCTACAAGTTGATAAAAAATTTCCCTTTTTATGGGTTTCAGATTTGAATTCTGAGAAGGTAAACAATGAAATCAAAACTTAGAATTAAAATCATGTTTCCATCTAATGTCTATGAAGACATCACCTTGTTAAACTCATCAGGTAAATCTGAATCATAGTTAACAAGTTGTCGATCCGCACCTATGTCGGATCCGATACCCGCAGGATCCAGAGATGTTCCCTCTGGAGAGTTAGATAATGATCTTGTTGAATTTTGCATTGAGATCAATACCTTCTCTCGAGGTCTGTGAAGACTCTTGGTTCTTTTAGGAACCTTCAACTTATAATCCTAACCGTAAAATGGTCGAAGTATTAGTTGTTTCCATCAATTCATCCTTAGTGTGTGCTATCTCACTTTGTGCATAGGAAGTATTTTAGTATTGTGTATGAGGTAGTGACTTACCAACAGATGCCCTGGCTGACAGGCGAATTTCAATAGACTCATTATTTTAAGATAATGAATCCAGAGACTGTTTTAGTGCCATTTTCAGCTCTGCATCCTTTTGGGAGAATGCAGGCGAGCTTACAGATACCTCAAGTTATATACATCTATTCTCCTTTAGAGGTAGAGTTGTGGGTTTACTATCCCTCACATCCTTATTTTCTGCATCAAGTGCAGTTACTCTCTTAATGATCTCTAGTCAAATAAGTTACTTCCACTTCAGGGGTAAGTTAGGATGTGTTTAGATTTGGAATTATAGTCCGGGATAGAAGTTGTTGGGTTTACAACCTCATGACTTACAATGTGAGAAAACTTCCACTAGGAGCTGAACCTGCATCACATAACAGTAGAGCAATATAGAGATAGAATGCATTTACATCATACCATAACATTGTGTGAAAACATATGCATTATATCATGTGAGAGAAATGATGTACAGTTGTGACTTCAAAAAGTTTTACAATATAAGCAATCACAACTGCAGAAAAATTGAGTTTTCTTTTAAAAATTGTAAATGTGCAAGAGTTTGTATTTATGCATAAAACAATGTATTATCATGTCTTTTAATGAAAACTAGGTCGTTTTAATTTTGAAAGGCACAAACACTTGACTTCGCAGTAATTTAGAAAGAAAGATTTTCTTTAAGTGCTCATTATGTATAGAGAACTTTAACACAAAGTTAGTGAAAAGACTCATACAAGCACTTGATGTCGTTTAGGTGACAAAGATTACCAATTACATAAGTATAGATAACCAATGTTTCTCCTTTGGCACTTCATTACTTAGCACAACATAAACTAAGTAATTTACTGATGGATGTAAAATATTCTAAGAACTATCATGTATATAAAGTGGTGTATAACCAGAATTAGAGAATTCAATTTTGAAAATTTTCACCACTTCAAAATATGATAGGAGACCGAATGTAATTTTAAGTCTCACTTACTTAGAAAGTTGAACACCTTAATTTATACTAACACTAATGATTTATAGATAAGACACATTTACTCAGAATAAATCCTAAGTAATATCATCAGAGATAATATATACATCAAGTACGAGGAACTAGTTGACAAGAAATACACAAGCTCTTAAGATATAACATTTCAAACTTATGACTTCAAGGCAACTCCTCGATAATAACAATTGTTAACTCCTAACAACTGTTTACTGGTAGACAACCTTGGTTCTATAAATAAGACTCGATTACCAAAGCTGTCTTGTCTGCAATCTTAGAAATGATATTCTAAGTCCTATACACCTTGATCCATAGTATATAACATTTATTATCAAAGTGATTAGAAGCTTACAAATAAGCATAAAAATTATTCCAAGTAACTGAACAATGGTCACTTTAGATATTTCAATATCCACAGTTCTACTTAGATTATTTTCATACCATGTATAATAATATGAGTGAATTGTAAAAGATATAACAATGATTACTTAGAGGAGTTCTAAGTAATTTCACACATACCAATACATCTCACAATTAGTTAGTAAATAGAATTCTAACTAAATATCATTAACTGATATAAGTCAAAACTTCAATACAACCAATTGTTAGAACCATGATATTAATTATAGTGAATTTCTGAAAATGGGACATTGATAAATTCACTAGAATTAACATCTCACAACTAATTGAAGACCAAGAAAGATAGGTCCAATTTAGTTATGATTCAGATTTATTTTGATAAATGAGGTATAGAGCAAATAGTAATTTGAATTGCTTTAGGTTCTATAACTCATATTAATCAAAATAAATAATTAAATAAATAAATACTAAATCTCTATGAGTTAGATTTTAGCATTTAAGTATTCAAATTATCCTTAAATAACCACCATTGAAATATCTTACAATTATACACATGGCAATCATTCAACAGATAATTTTCAGTGTGAGGTCTGGATGTAAATAAGTTCACAAGTCTTTTGATACAGATAATTGAATACTTGTGAACTTATTTAAGAATTACTTAACAGATGGGATTTACAAATCATATAGCATTAATAAAATCCCAAGTTTACAAACCAATCTTGAAAAATTAATTTCATCAAGTGATTTAGCAAACATATCTGCAAGTTAATCTTAAATAAAGACATGCTCTCGAAATAATTGATAACTTATGCAAGTTGCTTAGTCCTTGAGTGTTCCACAGAGTTGTTGGAGATGAATTTGATTCCTTGTATTCTCTTGCTTTCGTACAACTCATTTGATCTGTCTCTATGCAGCAAAACATGTCAGAACTGATGTCTCTAGGGTACCATCTCCGGAGATGGGTCCAACTTAAGACATCTGAAAATCAAGTGTAATAACTACAAGAATAGATTCTCTAGGATCCTGTTAGGTCCGATAAGATTGTAGAAGGGGGGGTTGAATACAATCTATACAATTTATCGAAATTTGTTCTTCAAATAATATTTTATTTTAAACAAATTTGAGCGGAATAAATTGAAACAAATTTCAAGTTGAATATAACAATATATTAACTTGATGGGTGTTACAATTTCAGTACAGATGAATTATCAAGTTGATAAAAACTAATTAGAAAATTCCACATGAACTTTTCTAATTTAGTTAATAAAAATCAAGATAAGAACTAGGAAACTTAATTCGCTAGTAGTACAAGAATCACAAATAATCAAGTTCCACCGGATAAAATATTACAAAGGAGATGAACTTGATTTTCTAGGAATTAATTTGTTCTTGCTTGAGAGAGAGAGAGAAATGGAGGCTGCTGAGTTTGTTTGATGTTATGTCCCGTGTATGTCTTGTTTTTCTGGCTGCTGTCTTCTGCTTGTTTTATACAATTTGCTGACTTGAACTGATATAACTATCGGTATGACTATCCAATCAGCTTAATATGACTGTCATTTGTACTAATATAACAATCCATTAATTCAATATGACAGTCGGTATGACTATCATTTGAATTAATATGACTGTCCCATTTTTCTTTTGACTTAATATAACAATCGGTATAACAATCAAGGCTGATATGACAATCCTTTAACCAATATAACAATCGGTATAACTTAGAATTGTGTTTGTTAAATAACCTGGATTAGCTGGCCTTGACAACGAACAATTGCAGAGACAGGAGGTGAAGTACACGCAGGCTTTTTGTTGTTTTCTACCGGGTGCGTGCATGACACGCGCTGTATGGCGCGTGTTCATTCTGCCGACAAAAAGCTCCAGGTTGCATGTGTTGGTGTTGACTCATGTATTGTTACTTCATTTCTTTCCAGCATGCATGGTTTTAATTCCTGTCGACATTACAACTTACAAGTAATACAACTACTCCCGTGTCCAGTCCTTTTTCCTAAAACAAAACAAACTGTCTTCTTTTTCTTTTTTTTTCTTTTTCTTTCACAGATTTCGTTTGTTTTGTTTTGTTGTTTTTTTTTCTTTTTGTTTCTTTCGAATTTAATTTAATTAAATACTTAATCAATTAATCATTAAAATAAATAATGATTATTTAATTAATTAATTAAATCAATTCAGATTAATACATTAATTCAAAATTAATTAACATGATAATTAATTTAATGAATAAATTAATTCAGAATGAATTAATTTATTAAATTAAATCAATTACATAATTATATTAATTAAAAGAGAATTAATATAAATCTTTTGATATCTCAAATCTTTTTCTTGAACCACTGAAAGTAATAAAGAATTACCACCGAATTTTCGTTGACGCTCGATGCACGGTCTGGTTCATGAGCGACTAACTCCAACGACTTTTCTTTATTTTTGACTCTAAGCTGTGGTTTATTTCTTCTCTCAACATACCAGTCTTGACAGCTTGAACCACTGAAGTTAATGATAAACAACCACTGTTTAATGTTGACACTCGATGTACTGTCTGGTTCATGAGTGACTAACCGCAATGACTGTTCTTCATATATTGACTTTAAAATCTGGTTCCTTTTCTTTCCTTTTTCTTCTCTCTCCATTAATTCTTCTGTACTGTCTCTGTCACTGTTGAAATCTCTGTCACTTTAAATGAATCCACTTCTTTAACGAATACTTCACTGAGGCTTGATCAGATGTCTGAACTTCTTTCAATGTTGTAATTCTTCAAGTCTGTAGATTGACCTTGATCTTTTTCTTCTGACAGATAATACAATCTGAGATTCCTTGTGACAGTCTATATACTATTTACTATTACAATCTTGTTTAAGTTGAGTTGTATCCTCGAAATACAAATAGGCTACATCATATTCCTTTCAATCTCCCCCTATTTGTTTGTTAGACAATAACAAGCAAATACCTAGAGGATAACTCAACTACCTCACTTAAACAAGAAAAAGATAAAACTTTTAAGAATTAAGTAAATAATACAAAAAAAATTTCTCTGGTTTAGATTTAACAATTCCAGAATCTTCAGTTGATGAAATGATAGATGATTGTTCCTCTAGCACTGAACTGATCTTCAATAGATAACTCATCTTCATTTCTGATTCTTCATATCTCTGCCTGATAATCCTTCACATCTTACATTGGTGATTATCAACAGTTCTTGATTTACAATCACTTCCCATTTCTGACACAGCTTTTCTCACTAAAGAAAAACAGCTGTTCCTACTATATAGACGATGGTGAATCAATACCATTTCTTTAACTTCTAGTGAATTTACTACTCTTCCACTTATCCTTTATACATAGTACATTGAAAGACTAATAGAATAGTATTGTGATGTAATTCTCCTTATATCTCCACTTTCATAACGAATTAAAGTTCTTTCGCTTCTTCATCTAAGGCTCCCCCTTAGTAAATAGACTTGCTAGACTTGCTTCTCATTCTAAGCACAGTCTCTAATGCTCCCCCTTTCTAACTCACTCTTCTTTTACTTGTACCCCAATACTTCTCCCCCTTAGTTGAGTATATCCTACTAAGGTAAGCTTATCTTTTTCAATATATCTCTCCCCCTTAGTTGAGGAATCCTCCATTCAACTAATTAACAAAGTAGTTGATACCAAATTGTTACCAATTCATACCAATCGTTAGAGTACATTGAAATCAATTGATAAAGCTTTGTTAGAAAGGAAGTTTCATTTTCTTCCTCACTGTGAGTGTGTGATAGTGTTTAGTGTACCTCACAAGTGTTTCACTCTTCTCTCCACTCATTTGTGTTGAGTGTCTCACTTCTCTCTGTGTTTACACTCTTGCTCACTGGTGTTTCACTCATATCACTCATAGCTCCAACATCCGTTAGTGTACCTGCAAGGAAAAATCACCATAGCCCCTTCTAGAGAGGTCACTGGTGGTGCAATGGGAGTTCGCAAATCCCAAATCCTCGTTGGACTCGTCAGACAAATCTGAGTCATAATCTACAAGTTGCTAATTTCCCTTTTTAGGGTTTTCAGATTTGAATTCTGAGAAAGTAAACAATGATCTATAAATTTAGCATTGAGATCAAGGTTCCCTTCTAATGTCTGTGAAGACATCACCTTGTTAAACTCATCAGGTAAAATCTGAATCATAGTTCACAAGTTGCCGATCCGCACTTATGTCGGATCCGTTACCCGCAGGATCCAGAGATGTTCCCTCTGGGGAGTTAGATAATGATCTTGTTGAATTTTGGATTTGAGATCAATACCTTCTCTCGAGGTCTGTGAAGACTCTTGATTCATTAAAGAACCTTTAACTTATAATCCTAACCGTAAAATGGTTGGATTACAGGTTTCCGTCAATTCATCCTTGGTGTGTGCAATCTCACTTTGTGCATATGAAATATTTTGGATAGTGTATAAGGTAGTGACTCTCCAACTGAATATCCCACACATCCTTGTTTTCTGCATCAAGTGCAGTTACTCCCTGGTGACCTCTAGTCTGATAGGTTACTTCTATTTAGGGTGTAAGATAGAATGTGTTTGAGTTTGACTATAGTCTGGGATAAAAGTTGTTGGGTTTACAACCTTATGACTAAACATGCGAGAATACAAAATTTCATGTAGATGAACCTGCATAACAGAATATGAGCAACATAGAGATAGAATGCATTTTTAACATTTATCTTAAGTGAAATGATGTACAGTTGTGATTTCAAAAGGTTTAAAATGTAAGCAATCACAGCTGTAGAAAGAGATTTTGAATTTAGGAAGATATAGATCTTGATCCGGTTTTACAAAACAAGAACATAGGCAAAAATCCAATTAATAAATATTAATCGAATCAATGTATGTTAATGTTTAAACCAATACAAACAAAACTATTTTATCATGTTTTAGGTCCTGCATGATAGATACCAGCTATTAGAAATTGTTAGCACATGATAGGTCTTGTCTTCCAATTGTTAGATCCTGAAAATCAAACATTAGTTCCTAACCAATTGTATAGACACATACCAATTTGATACCAACATTGGTCAATTGTTAAGTCCTTAACACTAAGATCTGTTAATATCAATCACAAAACAAAGATTTATACTTAACCTGCAGGTTTTGTGTGTGTTAAAAAGAAGAACAACAAAAGAACCAAGTACAGGGACCTGTTTGTTAGTTTTGAAAGTATAGTGACTAAACTGTAAAAACTATACAAACTATTTATATACACATGAAAAATAATATTCAAAAATAAGAAATAATATACATAATAATAATATTAAATAAAAACTATAAGAAAAGAAAAATTCGAATAAAAAATAAAATAAATAAAGAAATAAAACTATACATAAGTAATAATTTACATAGCTTAACCTATAAACAGACATAAGACTAAAATAAGAAGACAAACACTACAAAACATGTTAAATAAGATTAACATTCAAAAATTACAATACATGTACAAAAACATTAAGTATATACAAGAGTATTTATAATAGGTTAGCAAATCCATATATTTTCTGACAAAACAACTTTCTACTAGAAAATTATTTAGAGAGAAAATATGATTTAATAAACTATCATAAATATGTCAGCTATTTTAAAATAATGAAATTTCCAACAAAAATAGCTTCCTCAAAAATTCTAACTAGAGAATTAGAGAAAAATATTTTTAGAGAAAATTATTATTCTAAAATAAAGAAACATGGATTAACACATTAGAATGATTATGACAATTCTTTTTAGAAAGATGACAAATTCGAAAAGAATGTCATACCAGTTACTTAGTGCTCAAACCTTGGCACCAACTTCCACGTTTCTTGTTGTTCCAGATTCGCAAGTGCTTTCTCAGATTCCTTAGATTCTATACCTTGATTCTGAGAAGCCCTTTTAGTTCTTACTACAACATCTGGATCACCAATGATCAGCTCTATTCCAAACACACTGTCTGAGAAAGTTGGATCTTGATGAATCACCTTGTTCTTCATTGTGATGTTGTGTTTGACTAGTGAATCCTTTGTTTACTTCCCTCGAGTTATTGCGAGAATGACTTGATGATTATTTTCCAGTGACATTGGTATTGCCAATAACAAAATTGTTTCCACCACTATCACTTGGATAATTATCATCATTAACATTTTAATATTATGACTTCAAGGCAACTCCTCGATAACAACAATTGTTAACTCCTAACAACTGTTTGTTTGTAGACAATCTTGGTTCTAAAAATAAAACTTGATTACCAAGACTGACTTGTTTGCAATCTTAGAAATAATATTCTAAGTCCAATACACCTTGATCCATAGTATAAAACATTTATTATCAAAGTGATTTGAAGCTTGCAAATAAGCATAAAAATTATTCAAAGTAATTGAACTATGGTAACTTTAGATATTTCAATATCCATAGTTCTACTTAGAGAATTTTTATACCATGTATAATAATATGAGTGAATTGTAAAAGATATAACAATGATTACTTAGAGGAGTTCTAAGTAATTTCACACATACAAATACATCTCACAATTAGTTAGTAAATAGAATTCTAACTAAATATCATTAACTGATATAAGTCAAAATTTCAACACAACCAATTGTTAGAACCATAATATTAATTATAGTGAATTTCTGAAAATGGAGCATTGATAAAATTCACTAGAATTAACATCTCACAACTAATTGAAGACCAATACAGATTAGGTCCAAATTAGTTATGTTGTTTATTTATTTTAATAAATATAAGGTACAGAGCAAATACTAAATTGAATTGCTTCAAGTCCGTAACCCATATAAATCAAAATAAATAATTAAATAATTAAATACTAAATCTCTATGAGTTAGATTTTAGCATTTAAGTATTTAAATTATCCTTAAATAATCACCACTAAAATATATTGCAATTATACACATGGCAATCATTCAACAGATAATTTTCAGTGTGAGGTCTGGATTTAAATAAGTTCACAAGTCCTTTCAATACAGACAATTGAAAACTTGTGAGCTTACTTAAGAATTACTTAACAGATGGGATTTACAATCATATAGCATTAATAAAATCCCAAGTTTACAAACCAATCTTGAAAAATTAATTTTATCAAGTGATTTAGTAAACATGTCTGCAAGTTATTCTTAACTAAAGACATGCTCTCGAAATAATTGATACCTTATGCAAGTTGCTTAGTCCTTGAGTGTTCCACAGAGTTGTTGGAGATGAAATTGATTCCTTGTGTTCTCCTGCTTTCGTACAACTCATTTGATCTGTCTCTATGTAGCAAAACATGTCAGAACTGATGTCTCAGGGTACTATCTCCGTAGATTTGGGTCCAACTTAAGACATCTGAAAATCATGTGTAATAACTACAAGAATAGATTCTCAAGAATCCACTTGGGACCATGCACATTTGCATAATTGAGAATAAAATATGTGTGTAAGTGATCTATTAGCAATTGAATAAGATAATGAGCTGATGATTCCTCTATAGCCTGATTAGGTCCTAATTAGTAGATCCTGAACTTGTTGGGTCAAATATCTCTAGAGTACCATTTCCTAAGATCTGGATCCATCTTAAAGATTTTTGATTGCCAACTTGTTAGGTCCAAGCTAATAGGTCAAAAGCCAGCTATAGTGATTTGTTGGTATGTAGTCTTGACAGGTCTAGAATCTTCTGAATAGAATCAAAAGATCCTTGAATTATTTTTATTGTCATCATTCTTTTGGCTTACTGAAGTAAATCAAAAGAACTGCAACTTTACCAACATCAAAACAGCAAATATCTTAATATCAATTTATAGCTAGTAGACCAACATATAATATAATCAAGATATCATTGCACATATATATATCATTTATGGTTGTGCCTAAATATGTAGAGAGTTCTATGAATATGACACTAATTATTAAAAGATACCAACTGTTAAAGATTGATACCAAATATTAAATTATAGTTAGGGTGTCATACCATGTCTTCCATGTTTGCTTGAGTGATGATACCAGTTTATACTAACCTGTAGAGATCTTCAATTATCTCACCAACCAGGAGTGCACTTGTTCACATTCCTCTAGCATCCAGATTCATTAGGTCTAGATGTCCATTATAATCTTGAATGTGCAGCAGGTGCCTGATATCCTCAAGTCTTGTCACTGGTGCTTCTTGTCAGATATACTGTCTTATCAGTTTGTAACCTAGCATCCAGTTTGGCCTTGTCCCTCATAACAATGCCTTGACATCATCCAGTTAGACTTCCGGTTATCCTTGTACCAAATACAGCCTTGTTGTTTGGTCTGGATACCAGCTTCCCTTCAATCTGCCTTTTATACTGATTGAGATCATCTTGCATTGCAATCACTCAATCTGAATCTTTCAGAGCTTTTAAAGCTCTCTCAGTTTCTTCTAAAAGAAAACTAAAGAAATAATCATTAGTATTTGAAGCTCTGCTAGTCTTTTACTTCCACCATTAGAAACACTAAGAACTATGACAAAGAATTAATTGAGCCAACATTCTTTGTCTTGGCAGACATGTTCTCATAGTGTCCTTTGACTTTCAGTGTGGTGTTGAGTTGACTAGTTGATCCTTCAGTTGCTCCCCCTAAGCTGTTGCTGGGTTTACATGAAGATTCTCAATGTTGACATTGCTTGGATCTGAATCATCATTACCATTGACAGCTGGGAGCTAGAAGTCGATGAACATCACTAAGACTTTCAATCACCTTCTGTTGATTAATAACAATCACCCTGTAGGCTGTTGACTCCACCAAGTAACCAAAGAAATTAACCTCTTGAGCATTAGTTGATTGCTAGGATGCTCACTTTCGATTTATCATTTCAAAACAATTTCCTTCATGTTGGTGTATACTGAAAATATTTATTTGAAGTATTTACATTTATTTCTGGCCGGTTTAATTGAGAATCATTTAAATGTTTACATGTTGTCTAAATATTATATATTGTGAATAATCTAGTATCAAATGGGATACAGAATATTAGATTATTAAATACGGTTTATATAATATAATAAGGTTCACAGCACAGGTGGAGTTAGACAATCCACTGGAATGGCTGTAGTATTATTTAGATTAGTTTATATTGACTAATAAATAATACTAGTATACTTTGTGTATATTGAACAGGATCAAATTTAGAATTGTTCCCTTATACTGATTAAGAAGGTGAACTAAGATTCTATGTTATTATTAATGCTTAGGTTCTTAATCCGGAAATAATAATTGACACGTATATATTATTTACATGCTTTGATTTATATATGAAATAATTCTTTTGATTTATTTCATTATATTTTGGGTGATGAAATAATATATATGGTGGGATATTATTTATTGAAGGAATCCATGTCCTGATAATATTCGGGTTAATGATGTCCCCTTGAAAGCTCAAAAAGATTTAATTATGTGAAACCCTGCAGGTGGATTTATTCCGGCATAATTAAATAAAGGTTGAGTGGATAATCAAGGATAAAAGATATTAATTAAATGAATTATCAGTAATTTATTTAATTAATGGACATGCGATATTTTAAACATGGGGAATTTAATAAGCAAATAATATTGGAACCAAATTAATTAATTAAATTACGGTATTAGGAAAGGTGCAAGAACCCAGATTTTTTATAGAATTAAAACTTTTTAGTATGTAATAATATGGGAATGAATAGTGGTTATGACTGCGATGTAACGAATGTCTATTAAATGAATGGAATGGATTTGAATTCAATTATTTACATGTCATGCAGAATACTTTTGGTTGACGGCATAGGAAAGAATGATCTATCTCCTAAGGATATAAGTATATTACTTCAAGTAAGATTATTCTTGTGTCATCCAAATCAATATCTATTATAAGTCCAGCGGTTCCGTAAAAAGGTTAAGAAGCACTCGAGAGTGAACCAGGTTCATTTTCCTAATTATAGGAATTAAATAAAAATAAGTGATGAATAGTGATTTTGGTGGAATTTGGAATATTATTATAATAATGATATACCCGGTATTCGGAACGGATTTCTGAGTTCGTATTAGTGATCCAGGAAGAAAATAAGTGTATGTAAAAGCCGTCGGATTCAGAAAAAGAGCACTTTTATTTTCTCCGAGATTTCCCTGGACACTACAAGACTTAAGGAGTTATAAAAGGGAATTAAGGAATTTAAATTCGAGAAGTATTAAGTAAGATGAAGAATAGTATTAGAAATATTAAGAAGGTTTTCGGTAAAACCCTAACTAGAAACGAATGAGTTATTCCCTCGAACGATCAACGAACAAGCAAGGAAATTGAGTAATACCCGGACAAAGGAACGAATAAATAACCAAGAGACAAACAAGTGCAATTGGTGGGAAAAGGAGAAACCCAAGTAACATCCTTATAAGTCAACTACAAGATGAGTGGTGTAATTGCATTCTTGCAAAAATGGAGTTGTTTGTTGTAGTGCCAACACTTGGCCCAATGAGGAAGCAACAAGTGGCACCATTGGATTGCCAACAACACATTAAAAGAGATGCATCCATTATATATGCAAGGGTTATACATGTATTAGCCATAAATCACCAAAACAAAACAAACCACCACCATTTTTCTCCATTTCTTCATAAAAATCTGCCCATTCTTAGCTAATTGGAAGTCCAACTTCCAACCATCACTTGTTCTTCAAATTTTTATGGTAAGTACTACATATCATGGTAATGATCTCCTAGAAATTTCAGCTTCAAATTCATCTTTTATCATTTTCAAATAAATCATCAAAGATGATGATGAATAGTGTTCTTCATAAACTAACTTTTATTTCTTGATTTCTTTTGATTATTCAAGATATACTAAGGCTAGATAAGGGCTAAACAAGGCTTGATAAGTTCATACATACACCAAGGAAGGTATACCACTCTTGAAAACCAAGCTCTTAGTTTAAGTTTTGGTATTTTAGATGAGTTATATGGATTTAATGCATGTTTAGGACCTTAAGATTATGATTGGGATTTATTAAGTGTGAAATTAGTTTAGATGAACGGAAAGACATTGCTTGGTCTTAGTTCATGGTTGAATAACATGTAAATGTTGTTTGGAGTGGAAACTATGATTATTGGATGGTTTGAAATTTGGAAATCATGTAAACATAGCCGTCGTAATGCCCGATTGTCGTTAGCCTTAAGAAACCGTGATTAGCAGTAGCATGAACACACTGTCCAGTCTCGGATTTTGCCATGAAAGGCTAGATTATGTTATAAGCTTCGTTTTGATATAAAGATCACGTGAAACGGACTTACGGTTTAGGATTTATGACTAAATTACTAAAAGTAGTTCGAATCCGTAAACAAAAGTTCGTAACTGAAATTGAACCCTCGTAAGCTATGTAACGTCATGGCGAATCTTGGTAAATAAATACTAGGGGTAAGAAGGAAGGTGTGAAAGAAAACCGTATGTCAAAAAGAGCATTTTTCGATTTATTAAAAATGTTCGAGTCAAGGTTAAACGAGAACGAACCCCTAAAAGACGACTCTTTTATAACTTTGGTAAAACGCTTAGAAAACGGGCGATAAAACTCGGAGTAAAATATTGGTTCGTAACGATCAACCTTAGAACTCATATGACTTAAGTATGTCCCAAGTATAAGTGCAGTGACATGTCGTATTAACGAACGAATGTCGGGTCGGATCAGTGTTAATAAGTAATCCACTAAAAGGGGTATAACGAGATGACTCGAGAACGTGTTTCGATTTAAGTATAACTTAACGTTTAATATGTTAAGTGATTAATTCCGAATGCCTTGGCTATTTATAGATCACCAGGCTGAACCGGGACCCGCTACCACTACCCCTTACCGTACTCGACTACCAGGCAAGTTTCAATTCCCTTCTTTTAGGCTGTTGTTGTGATTGAATAAATATATATATATATGATTGTTGATATACATATGCCATTGCATGCATGCCTACTTTCAAGTTGAATTGATATACTTGTTCCCTGAACGTTATTGTTGGCTTATAAGCTAGATAGTTATATATCAGTTATAAGCCGGTTATTATAAGACCCTCATAGAAGGGCGTATACATCTTTATTCATCAAATATAGACCGGGAGTCAATATTTCTTGATATATCGAGATTACCTCGGGAGAAAATATTTAAGTAAATATTTTCTATTATTTGGGCGACGAATATTATTTGAATATTCGTTCGAGACTGATTATTTTAACGATCCTTACTTCAAATAATTATTTGAATTTAACTATTCAACGAATAATACTTCTCAATATTCATTCAGAGTCGAATTGATTATCGACTATTATTTCGAATATTCTTCTAAAGATGAGACTGTTAGATGAATATTATTTGGATATTCTTTTAGATTATTATTTTATTAAATAAATATTACTTTCGAATATTCATTTAAGATATTAAATACTTGATGAATATTATTTTAATATTCATCTGAAGCTTGATTTAATTATCGAATATTATCTCGAATATTCCTTAAGGCTTGGATTACTAAATGAATATTACTTGATATTCATTTAGGATATTATTCATTCAATGAATATTACTTTTGAATATTCATTTAAATTTCCTAATTAATTATGATTATTACCTTAAATATTCTTTTCAGGTCTTATTAATTAACGAATATTGTTTTGAATATTCATTTAAATATTTATTTATTCAATAAATATTCCCCTGATATCTCTTCAGGGATGATTTTGAGAAATACTCTGATTAAAGATATTCTTTCATATTCCCAAATATTCTGTAAAATATTTTAATTCAATAAATATTCTCTGAATATTTATTCCATACTTAGAATAACCTCGATAAGGTTTATCCTCTTCGATTATTACCGAAAATATTTCGAAGTCATATTATTATTAATCTTATATCAAGAAAGGTTCCCAGACATCATTCATCTTTGAGTCTATCTTCTTAATAATAAGGGAACCTTACTTGGAAAAATGTTATTTATCTTGTCGACTTCCCGGTCATAAAGTATTCCCTTCACCCGCAACTCGGGTGCTGTTGACTTATTAAAGTCATTGTTTACCCTCTCATCTTTCGAGGGGTAAGATTACTGGAACAAGTTGATATCCGTTACCAAGTAATAGCTTGGGAGATATTGGTAAATTTTCCTTTCCAACTAGATACGACTACTTTGTGGAGTCTTATCAACAAGTCTTATACTTGGGGAAAGGGGGACGAACGTTACATTCAGAATCATGAATTCTATTTGAACTAGGAGTCGTGTAAGAGGCCGAGTAGCGCCGGTCCATCCCCTTGGCCCAACCGTTGGCCGGGGAGAGCTAGCAAGGCGGTACACAAGTAAAGCCGTCAGTTCTTCCTTCTACCGGTAGTAAATCTAAATTGAGCTGTACGATCTCGACTGATCATCAAGATTGGAACAGCGGGCGCGGTGAATACTCCATCATTGGTTCATCATCCAAATTCATTTATTTCCTGCAACATGATTACTGTTGGCAGAGTTGGAAAAGAGTCATAACTGGAATTGCAACCCTTTCTTGCAAGTTCCTCTTCTTAATAACGATAATAATATCTCGCTTACTTTGATGTAGCAGATATTTCTTCAAACAAATACTTTAAGTTACCTTGTAACTTCATCGTTCATATTATACTGGCATCATTTCCGTAAATGCATGGCGTATGGTTTAAAAGATAGCTTTGAACTGTTTTAAATTATCGTTCAGTTATATATTTGTTGGTGGGCTTTCGCTCACCCTTGCTTTGTTTATATTATGTCACAACAACAGCTAGGACAGATGGCTCGCGTCAGGCGCACTCGGCGCAAGCAGGTTACCCGACCCACCGGACTACCCGCTGAGATGCTAGCCGCCATTGCTGAGGTAGCATAGTTAGACAGCTTTTGTTTCCTGTTTAACTATATGTATAATTAATGTAATCAACGGCAAAACTTTTAAACCTATGATGTTATCCTTTTGGGATTGTAATAACTTTTATTCGTAAACCCTTAATGTAAGACTTATTTCAATTTCATCTCTGGGACTATAACTGTTGTGTGTGTGAGTGGTAATTATTGTGGGGTCACAGCATGTGATTTATTTATTATGGACTCAAGTCAAGTATTATGAATGGATGTAAGACCGTAACCACCAGATTCCTGACCCCGGATCTGGGGGTGTTACAAAAGGTAGTGCAAATATTAATTCTTTAGTGGATTGAATTAATATTTAATTACATTGGGCTAGGCTCAAGATGTAATTAGAAGGCCCAACCTAATTATCCATGATCCCTATTGTAGCCTATATATATTCCTATTCTCTTCTTGCTGGGGGCTGGTCGAAAAAATTTGGTAGCCACCCAGGAGCAAGAAGAGAGGATAACTTGAGAAGACGAAGGCCACACTTCGCTCAAGGGAATTTGGGAATGCAATAGAAGAGCGTGGAATCAACCGTTAACAAGGTGATTTTTCTATTCCTACTCGTTAATTTATTGTATCAAAATTCGCAGTGCCAAGATCTGATTGTCCCAACAATTGGTATCAAGAGCCTGGTTCATTGGTTCTGCGAATTTTGATACGATGTCCATGTCGTAATTATATATGCATGTGTATAGTGGTGTGCTTGGATAATAATCTTTTGCAGGTTGTTTAGTATCCACTATTATGGCCATGTAATTTTAATTATGTGTTTGGATCTCACGTGGTTTAATCGTGGTTATTTTGTTTGGTTTCCACGTGGTTTATCGTGGTTGTAAAACACGAGGGTTGATCGTGTTAGAATAGATTTTGCAAAATTAGTTTTGTATTAGATCTATTTTTTTGTAATTGTTTGTTGGATTTTATTAAGATCCGGGTAATTTGTAACAATTATGTGCGATCGGAAATCAAATCGGAGAAACAAAATTGTCCGCTGCGTAATTGATTTTGGCTGCTGGTTTTACAAGTTTTTCGATCAAGTTTGAAGAATTGAGATTCAGAACAGGCAACAGAGGAGAGGCGGCGCGCGGCAGAATTCCTGGTCTGAAGTCTGTAACGCATGTGCAGGCTGCGTTACAGGTCTGTAACAGCCTGTAACGCATGACGCACATGCGTGACAGCTCTGTAACAGGCTGTAACGCATGACGCACATGCGTGACAGCGGTTCCAGGGCTGTAACGCAGGAACGAACTGCGCAACAGCATTTTTTTGGCAGAAAATTGTTTTTTTTCAGCAGAATAAAGCGCTGGAAATTTTTTTCAAGGGGCCATAATAGTGGAAAATTTTATTTTAATTTTTTCCACTGATTTTTGATTATTGATTTAATTAATTATGTTATGTGTGTTGTTAATTATGTGTGTAATTATTTTTTTAATTGCATGTTTAACATAATTGGGACGACATGGACATAGTATTTATTTATTATGCTTTAATCATGAATAGCATGCTGTTATGTTATGTGTTTTGTGTATTTTGATACATGTGGACTGCGATTAAATAACATAAGGCGATGCATGCTAGATAAAATTCCTCAATTTTAAATAAAAATTCTAAGTGGGTGAGGGAATTAATTAGGAATTAAATCCCACGGTCTCCATTATTGTTTGTATGTAATTTAACACTAAGACGAATATAAATTGTATATAGTCCACCCTAACGTGGCATATGATTTATGGTGTCAGATAGTGTTATGGATATTACTATAACAAACTTCCTAAATTAATTACGAATATTGAAAGGTATACATGCCACCCATCGTGGCGTACCAAGTTTCATAGAATTAAATTAATTAGAATGGTACCACTGATTGAATATAGATTTCAATATAGAGAGAAAGGATGATTCTGTCTAGAAAGGGGTCTTAAGTGATGCCTCTTGACAATGCTCCCCCCGATCTGGGAATTATCCTATTATCGATTATTGATTTGAAATATTTAATGGTGGTATCCAGTCTTTTTATTAATTTAAGATTTAATAATGGTATACACTTAGCTATGAAAAATAATATATAGTCCACCCTAACGTGGCGTATTATTTAGTAATAGGACCGAAGTAATATTTAAACGAATTTAAGTGGTATATATGTCATCCATCGTGGCGTACCAGATACTTATGGTGTTTAAATATTAGTGCATTAATTTTAATTAATTGTTAGAGGAAACCAATAGGATTTAAGATTTATGCAACTATCTGATTATGTGTTACATGTATGATTCTCAGGATTAGATCACTATGGGCTTTAATCCACTATTCACCATACTTAAGGATAACAAACTTACTGGACCGAACTATATTGAATGGAAACGTAATTTGGACATAGTGTTGACTGCTGAGGAGTACAAATTTTGTACTTATGAACCCAAGCCAGACCAGCCTGCTGAAGATGCTCCTGAAAGTGAGAAGGAGTATTATAAGCGGTGGATTAAGGCTGATGAGATGTCGCGATGTTACATTCTGGCAGCAATGTCGGGTGTTTTGCAGCATCAGCATCAGGCTATGCCCACTGCTTCAGATATGCTCTTTAATCTCAAGGAACTTTTTGGAGAACAGAATAGGGCTGCTAGGCAAGTAGCAATGAAGGCTTTAATGAACACTCAGATGGTTGAAGGAACACCTGTAAGGGATCATGTTCTCAGAATGATGTCTCATCTGAATGAGATGGAGATCCTTGGTGCTGATATTGATGGGGAAACCCAGATCGATATCATCCTTATGAGCTTGCCCAAAAGTTTTGAGCAGTTCCGCTTGAATTACACCATGAACAAAAGGATGTATAGTCTCGCGGAACTTCTGACAGAACTTTAAGCAGCTGAAGGACTCTTTAAGCAGAATGTTCAAGTGAATGTGGCCGAGAAAGCTTCTTCATCTAAACCGAAAGGTAAGAAGAAGAAAAAGACTCAGACACAGAAAGCTGGAAAGTTTGCTAATGCAGTGGGAGTTCAAGGTGGTGTGAAAAAGCCTAAGGGCAAGTGCTTCAGGTGCAAGCAGTCAGGTCACTGGAAACAGGATTGTCCTCTTCCTAAGAAGACAAACAATACTGGTATGTCTCTTTCTCTAGTTACAGAAACATATATAGCGGCTATATCTACGAGCACTTGGTGCGTAGATACAGGAGCCACTGACCATGTTTGTAACTCTATGTAGGGGTTCCAGCAATCCAGAATGCTTAGAGATGGCGAGATATATGTGTTCATGGGAGATGCTACGAAAGTAGCAGTAGTTGCAGTTGGAATAATTACATTGTCTTTTGGCGATGATAGGATTTTGGTTTTGAACAATTGTCTTTATGTACCTTCGTTTAGAAGGAATTTAATTTCGGTTTCTAAACTTGCCATGGATGGTTATAATGTTTGTTTGGATCGTAATGTTTCTATTATGATGAATAAACGAGTTATATGTTCTGGTACATTGCAAGACAATTTATATATTATTAATCCTATCCAACCAATGCTGCAACATAAGGAAACTAATAACATTCTTTCTAGCTCAAATAAAAGAAAGAAACCTTCTGAATTGAACCAAACATATCTTTGGCACTTAAGATTAGGTCATATTAACTTGAGGAGGATTCAAAGACTGGTAGTAGATGGGCCATTAGGCTCGTTGGCAGTGGAGCCATTTCCAGTTTGTGAATCCTGCTTGGAAGGTAAGATGACTAATAGGCCTTTTAAAGCAAAGGGGAATAGAGCTAAAGAAGTGTTAGAATTGGTTCATACTGATTTATGTGGACCTATGAGTATCCAAGCAAGAGGAGGTTATGAGTATTTTGTCACTTTCATTGACGATTATTCTAGATATGGGTACATTTATTTGTTGCGCCGTAAGTCTGAGTGCTTTGAAAAATTCAAAGAGTACAAAGCAAGTGCGGAGAAGCGACATCTTGGAAAATGTATCAAGTCACTACGATCAGATCGTGGTGGCGAATACTTGCTTGGAGAATTTAGGGAATATTTATCAGAAAATGGGATTGCATCCCAGTTGTCTGCACCTGGCACACCTCAGCAGAATGGTGTAGCAGAGAGAAGGAATCGGACTCTTTTAGAGAGTGTTAGATCGATGATGAGTTATTCAGATTTACCCAAGTCGTTCTGGGGATATGCTATAGAAACAGCGGCTTACCTTCTAAACTTGGTACCTTCTAAGTCGGTTCCCAAGACTCCAATAGAATTGTGGACTGGTAGCAAACCAAGTCTAAGACATATTCGGATTTGGGGTTGTCCAGCACATGTGCTGAACAAGAACGCGACCAAGTTAGAATCTCGTACAGAAGTAAGGTTGTTTGTAGGCTATCCCTTGGGAACGAAAGGTTATTCATTTTATAGTCCTAGGGATCGAGATATCATTGTTAGCACCAATGCTAGATTCTTAGAAGAAGACTATATAATGAAACACAAACCCATGAGTAGTATCGTTTTAGAGGAACTAGTGGGAGGGACAGATAATCCCCAAGTGCCAATAGTACAAGTAGATCAACCACAAGAAAATGCACAACCTGTCACTAATACCACACCGGTGCTTCGTCGTAGTGGGAGGGTTGTTCAACAACCTGATAGATTCATGTTTTTGGGAGAGTCCTCGGACTTGGTCTCTGGTGAACATGATGAGGATCCCAGGACATACGAACAAGCAATTCTAGATAAAGATGCAGATCTTTGGCAAAAGGCAATGGAATCTGAGATGGAATCTATGTATTCTAATCAAGTTTGGGAGCTCGTGGAACCACCCAAAGGTGTAAAACCCATTGGATGTATGTGGATCTACAAGAAGAAAAGAGGATCTGACAAAAAGGTGAAAGCCTGGAAAGCACGACTTGTTGCGAAAGGGTATACTCAGAAAGAAGGGATCGATTATGAGGAAACTTTTTCGCCAGTTGTTATGCTTAAGTCGATCCGGATTCTTTTATCTATAGCAGCTCATCTCGATTATGAGATTTGGCAAATGGATGTCAAGACAGCTTTCCTTAATGGAAGTCTTGAGGAAACCATCTATATGCAACAACCAAAAGGATTCATTAAGGAAGGCCAAGAGCATCTTGTTTGTAAGCTTAAGAGGTCTATTTATGGACTAAAACAAGCTTCTAGGGACTGGAATATTCGTTTTAATCAGGCAGTCCAGTCATATGGATTTGATCAAAGTCCAAGCGAATCATGTGTGTATAAGAGAAGTGAGGGTAATGTAGTGGTTTTTCTAGTACTGTATGTAGATGACATTTTACTCATTGGAAACAATGTTAAGATGTTGTCATCAATAAAGGCATGGTTGTTCAAACAATTTGAAATGAAGGACTTAGGTGAAGCGGCATACATCCTTGGGATCAAAGTAATAAGGGATCGCAAGAAAAGGATGTTGGCTTTATCTCAAGAGCCCTACATTGATGAAGTATTAGCTCGTTTTAATATGCAGAACTCTAAGAAAGGTTTTCTACCTTTTAAGCATGGAGTGGCTCTATCCAAGGAGCAGTGTCCTTCGACACCTAAGGATATAGAGAGCATGAAAGCAGTTCCTTATGCTTCGGCATGTGGAAGCTTAATGTATGCTATGTTATGTACAAGGCCTGACATCTGCTTTGCTGTAGGCATGGTTAGTAGATATCAGTCGAACCCAGGTCAGGAACATTGGAGTGCAGTAAAAACTATACTCAAGTACCTGAGAAGGACTAAGGAGTATATGTTAATTTACAAGGCCTCAGATCTATTTCCTTTGGGATATACTGATTCAGATTTCCAATCAGATAGGGATAAGAGGAAATCGACCTCGGGATATGTTTTTACTTTGGGAGGTGGAGCTTTTATATGGAGGAGTGTAAAGCAGAAATGCATTGCAGACTCTACCATGGAAGCCGAGTACGTGGCGGCCTCTGAGGCTGCAAAGGAGGCTGTATGGTTCAGGAACTTCCTTTTGGACTTGGATGTGGTACCTAATTTGCCTAGGAGCTTCACAGTGTATTGTGATAACACTGGTGCTGTGGCAAATTCGAAGGAACCGCGAGATCACAAGGCAGCTAAACATATTGAACGTAAGTATCATCTCATACGAGGAATCGTAAAGCGAGGAGATATAGTTGTGGCTCATATATCATCAGAAGACAACCGGGCAGATCCTTTCACAAAGAGTTTGCCAGCCAAGGTTTTTGACAGGCATGTGGAAGCGATAGGAGTCAGATGGATGGACACATAGTTTTCTGTGTAATAGTGGATTAAATAAACACTGATATACTCATAGAATATTTTGAGTATAAGTGGGAGATTGTTGGTGTATACTGAAAATATTTATTTGAAGTATTTACATTTATTTCTGGCCGGTTTAATTGAGAATCATTTAAATGTTTACATGTTGTCTAAATATTATATATTGTGAATAATCTAGTATCAAATGGGATACAGAATATTAGATTATTAAATACGGTTTATATAATATAATAAGGTTCACAGCACAGGTGGAGTTAGACAATCCACTGGAATGGCTGTAGTATTATTTAGATTAGTTTATATTGACTAATAAATAATACTAGTATACTTTGTGTATATTGAACAGGATCAAATTTAGAATTGTTCCCTTATACTGATTAAGAAGGTGAACTAAGATTCTATGTTATTATTAATGCTTAGGTTCTTAATCCGGAAATAATAATTGACACGTATATATTATTTACATGCTTTGATTTATATATGAAATAATTCTTTTGATTTATTTCATTATATTTTGGGTGATGAAATAATATATATGGTGGGATATTATTTATTGAAGGAATCCATGTCCTGATAATATTCGGGTTAATGATGTCCCCTTGAAAGCTCAAAAAGATTTAATTATGTGAAACCCTACAGGTGGATTTATTCCGGCATAATTAAATAAAGGTTGAGTGGATAGTCAAGGATAAAAGATATTAATTAAATGAATTATCAGTAATTTATTTAATTAATGGACATGCGATATTTTAAACATGGGGAATTTAATAAGCAAATAATATTGGAACCAAATTAATTAATTAAATTACGGTATTAGGAAAGGTAGTGCAAATATTAATTCTTTAGTGGATTGAATTAATATTTAATTACATTGGGCTAGGCTCAAGATGTAATTAGAAGGCCCAACCTAATTATCCATGATCCCTATTGTAGCCTATATATATTCCCATTCTCTTCTTGCTGGGGGCTGGTCGAAAAAATTTGGTAGCCACCCAGGAGCAAGAAGAGAGGATAACTTGAGAAGACGAAGGCCACACTTCGCTCAAGGGAATTTGGGAATACAATAGAAGAGCGTGGAATCAACCGTTAACAAGGTGATTTTTCTATTCCTACTCGTTAATTTATTGTATCGAAATTCGCAGTGCCAAGATCTGATTGTCCCAACACTTCATACTTATGGGGTCTTCCTAAAATTCTTACGGATCAGGGTTTAAGATGTGATCAATCACCATCAGTGGTGTCTTGTCTTCAGATTGTCTGAACAACAACTTGTTTGTGGAGAGAAGTCATCAGTCATCACCACTTAAGTATATTTTTCTTTGATGTAGAACTTCTGTGTGATTCGTTTTGACTTCCCTTTATGACATGCCTCGTAATTTCATTTTACTTTAATTCCAGATGAGGCAGTCTTCTTTACTGATTCGATTTCCAGGAAAGAATCTCTTGATATGACATTCAGGTGAGAGAGCTCCTTATGTCATAGCTGAACTCCTGTCTGATGAAGCTTTATATTTGACCTTGTTGACTTTACCTTTGACTGAGATTCCATGTCAGCTACAGATAAGTTCTCTTTCCTTAATCCTCGAACAGTAGGCTCTTCATCTAGTAAAAGATGCTTTATTACTGACAACATTCCTTAGCTATTGAATAGCCTTGACCCTAGGTCATACCCTTGCTGTTGTCTCCAAGGGATAAACCACTTGGCCAGATACCGTCACCACTCTTGATAGCAGGGCTCTATCTTCGGTCATATGCCTTGAACATCCACTGTCCAGAATCCACATAACACGATGTACCTGTTACACACCCTGCAATACCAAAATAGTTAAGCCTTTTTTGGGACCCAAATTTGATTGGGTCCGGAATACTTGAAGTATTGGCCTTTGTCAGGCAAAACAACATTCTTAATCTTCATAGCAACATTTTTCAAGGGGACTGGACATTTAACCCTATAAACAGCTTTGACAATCTTTGATTTCATCTTGGGTATCCATGTTTGTTTAGTAACAATATCATTGACTGGACATTTGACTTTGTAAACAGCCTTAGTAAAACTTTGTTTAGGCTTTGGTACAAATGTCTCTCTCCTAACATGAGGAGGACTAGCAGTCTTTGATCTAACATTTTTATTTCTATTCATATGTTGTCTAGGAGTAGTCTTATCAGCACATGCATGATTACCGTTGAAGTAAGCAGTCATAACATTAAAAGCACAAGACATACAATTGACAACACCACATGCTTTATGATTAGCATCAATTATAGGCATGGTATTCATGTTAGACATGTTATTGTTCAGCTTCAACTTGTTACCACCTAATCCAGTCTTAGAAGAACTCGTTGTTTCAACAACCTTGACTGGAACTTTAGGTACATCTTTCTTGGACGAAACATTTTCTGGATTAATGTCCTCAACAGATTTAGCCTTAACAAAGACTGTGACATCTTTCTTGGATGAAACATTCTTTGAATTAGCGTTCTTAACAGATTTATTCTTAACACATTTATCCTTAACAAAGACTGTGCCATTTGCACTGTCCTCATTTCTCATTTCTTCTTGTATAATCATAGAAAGAATATCTGGTGGGCCAGCATCAGATTTTGTAAACATTGGTTTTTCAACATTCTTGAGAATATGTGGTATACCTCTTTCTTTAGCTGAGATAGAATTAGGAGAATGATTACTCAAGGAACCAACAGCTTGATTGTAATCAAATCCTATTCCTACAGTTCGTTCTACCTCTTGTTTGTTGAAGAAATCTTTAGAAACTTTAACAGTATTATAACAAGCTCTAACCTGTGTTTCAAGTTCTCTAATCTTGGTTTCTTGTTCAGCAATCTTATCAACTTGTTTTACCATGTATTCTCCTAGACCCTTTTCTCTGTAGTTAAGTCGAGCTATTTCTTCTATATTCTTATCTTGATTAACCTGCACCTTTTTTAAATCTAACATTTCATTTTCAAGGTTAGTGTTAACAAGACTTATTCTCTCGTACCCTCTTTGTGCCTTATTCAAGGAACTACGTAAACTATCAATTAACTCAGCATCAGTAAGAATTACCGGTGTGGTGTAATAAGTTGATGATTCAGCATTTGCCACCAGTGCAAAGTTTCCAACTTCTTCATCTTCACTGTCTGTGTCATCCCAGCTTTTGCCTTGTACCACATAGGCCGTGTCTGTGTTCTTCTTACCAGATGCATACTGTCTCCTTGCATCTTGTTCAGGTCGATGACACTCAATATGTCCCATTTCATTACAGTTGAAGCACCTGATCTTGCTTCTGTCTACCATTCCAGTCTTGTAGCCAGCCCTTGTGCCACTTGAGGATGAACCTCCTTGCTGGAATCTGTTCTCAGTAGACCTGAGTCTGAAATTAGGATTTCTTCTAAATCTGAAATGATTAAACTGTCTTACAACCAGTGCCATTGATTGATCCTCCAACTGCTCCAGCTCCTCTGATGAATAGAATTCTCTACAACCTTGACTTGTAGCTGTCTTCCCATACTCTGCTACAATCACTTCCTCTTCAGAGCTGTAAGGTTGAACAATCTTAGCTTCCAATCTATTTTCCCTGACTTTCTTAGTTCTCTCATTTATTGTTATAATGGTGTCCCAGATATGCTTGGCATCTTTACAGTTAACAACATGGTTGCACATGATCGCATCTAGGGATTCCACCAAAATTAATTGTACATTAAGATCAAGGGCAATATCCACTTTGTCATCATTTGTATAAACACTAATGTCCTTTGGATATGTCCTTGCAGGAACTACAACAACTCCTTCCACGATTATTTCCTCTTCAGTAATCATAGGAAATATTGGCCCGGTTTTCAATATTCCTAAATATTTAGGATTGGCCACTTGTAGAAAAAGGATCATTTTCTTTTTCCATAGTTCATAATTCTCCTTGTCAAATATGGGTATCTTAACAGTTCCAATTTTTGAAGACATGATGAATTTTTAAGAGAGTTAAAAATTCGAAATGGATTTTTGACTGAATAAAAATAGGATCTTGATTTGTGTATCAATCAATAGGCTCTGATACCAATTGTTAGGTCCGATAAGATTGTAGAAGGGGGGGTTGAATACAATCTATACCAATTTATCGAAATTTGTTCTTCAAATAATATTTTATTTTAAACAAATTTGAGCGGAATAAATTGAAACAAATTTCAAGTTGAATATAACAATATATTAACTTGATGGGTGTTACAATTTCAGTACAGATTAATTATCAAGCTAATAAAAACTAATTAGAAAATTCGACATGAACTTTTCTAATTTAGTTAATAAAAATCAAGATAAGAACTAGGAAACTTAATTCGCTAGTAGTACAAGAATCACAAATAATCAAGTTCCACCGGATAAAATATTACAAAGGAGATGAACTTGATTTTCTAGGAATTAATTTGTTCTTGCTTGAGAGAGAGAGAAATGGAGGCTGCTGAGTTTGTTTGATGTTATGTCCCGTGTATGTCTTGTTTTTCTGGCTGCTGTCTTCTGCTTGTTTTATACAATTTGCTGACTTGAACTGATATAACTATCGGTATGACTATCCAATCAGCTTAATATGACTGTCATTTGTACTATTATAACAATCCATTAATTCAATATGACAGTCGGTATGACTATCATTTGAATTAATATGACTGTCCCATTTTTCTTTTGACTTAATATAACAATCGGTATAACAATCAAGGCTGATATGACAATCCTTTAACCAATATAACAATCGGTATAACTTAGAATTTTGTTTGTTGAATAACCTGGATTAGCTGGCCTTGACAACGAACAATTGCAGAGACAGGAGGTGAAGTACACGCAGTCTTTTTGCTGTTTTCTACCGGGCGCGTGCATGACACGCGCTGTATGGCGCGTGTTCATTCTGCCGACAAAAAGCTCCAGGTTACATGTGTTGGTGTTGACTCATGTATTGTTACTTCATTTCTTTCCAGCATGCATGGTTTTAATTCCTGTCGACATTACAACTTACAAGTAATACAACTACTCCTGTGTCCAGTCCTTTTTCCTAAAACAAAACAAACTGTCTTCTCTTTTTTTTTCTTTTTCTTTCACAGATTTCGTTTGTTTTGTTTTGTTGTTTTTTTTTCTTTTTGTTTCTTTCGAATTTAATTTAATTAAATACTTAATCAATTAATCATTAAAATAAATAATGATTAATTAATTAATTAATTAAATCAATTCAGATTAATACATTAATTCAAAATTAATTAACATGATAATTAATTTAATAAATAAATTAATTCAGAATGAATTAATTTATTAAATTAAATCAATTACATAATTATATTAATTAAAAGAGAATTAATATAAATCTTTTGATATCTCAAATCTTTTTCTTGAACCACTGAAAGTAATAAAGAATTACCACCGAATTTTCGTTGACGCTCGATGCACGGTCTGGTTCATGAGCGACTAACTCCAACGACTTTTCTTTATTTTTGACTCTAAGCTGTGGTTTATTTCTTCTCTCAACATACCAGTCTTGACAGCTTGAACCACTGAAGTTAATGATAAACAACCACTGTTTAATGTTGACACTCGATGTACTGTCTGGTTCATGAGTGACTAACCGCAATGACTGTTCTTCATATATTGACTTTAAAATCTGGTTCCTTTTCTTTCCTTTTTCTTCTCTCTCCATTAATTCTTCTGTACTGTCTCTGTCACTGTTGAAATCTCTGTCACTTTAAATGAATCCACTTCTTTAACGAATACTTCACTGAGGCTTGATCAGATGTCTGAACTTCTTTCAATGTTGTAATTCTTCAAGTCTGTAGATTGACCTTGATCTTTTTCTTCTGACAGATAATACAATCTGAGATTCCTTGTGACAGTCTATATATACTATTTACTATTACAATCTTGTTTAAGTTGAGTTGTATCCTCGAAATACAAATAGGCTACATCATATTCCTTTCAGATCCACTTGGGGCCTTGCAAATTTGCATATTGAGAATAAAATATGTGTGTAAGTGATCTATTATCAATTGAATAAGAAAATGAGCTGATGATTCCTCTATAGCCTGATTAGGTCCTAATTAGTAGATCCTGAACTTGTTGGGTCAAATATCTCTAGGGTACCATTTCCGCAGATCTGGGTCCATCTTAAGATTTTTGATTACCAACTTGTTAGGTCCAAGCTAATAGGTCAAAAGCCAGCTATATTGGTGTGTTGGCATATAGTCTTGACAGGTCTAGAATCTTCTGAATAGAAACAAAAGATCCTTGACTTACTTTTATTGTCATCATTCTTTTGGCTTACTTGTGCTCCAAATAGAATTATTCTTTTGGCTTGCCTGAGCTCCTAAAAGGATTCTTCTATTGGCTTGCATGAAGTAGTTCAAAAGAATTGCAACTTTACCAACATCAAAACAACAAATATCTTGATCCCAATTTATAGTTAATAAACCAACATAAAATATAGTCAAGATATCATTGCACATATTTATCATTTATGTTTGTGCCTAAAGATGTAGAGAGTTCTATAAATATGACAACAAATCGTTAAATGATACCAACTATTAAAGATTGATACCAAATGTTAAATTATTGTTAGGGTGTCATACCATGTCTTTCATGCTTGCTTGAGTGATAATACCAGTTCATACTAACCTGTAGAGATCTTTCATAATCTCACCAACCAGGAGTGCACTTGTTCACATTCCTCTAGCATCCAGATTCAGTAGGTCCAGATGTCCATTATGATCATGAATGTATAACAGGTGCCTGATATCCTCAAGTCTTGTCACTGGTGCTTCTTGTTAGATATACTATCTTATCAGCTTGTAACCTTGCACCCAGTTTGGCTTTGTCCCTCATAACAATGCCTTGACATCCAGTTAAACTTCTGGTTATCCTTATACCAAATACAGCCTTGTTGTTTGGTTTGGATACCAGCTTCCCTTCAATCTGCCTTTTGTAGTGATTGAGATCATCTTGCATTGCAATCACTCAATCTGAATCTTTCAGAGCTTTTGTAGCTTTCTGAGTTTCTTCTAAAAGAAAACTAAAGAAATAATCATTAGTACTGAAGCTCTGCTAGTCTTTTACTTCCACCATTAGAAACACTAAGAACTAGGACAAAGAATTAATTGAGCCAACATTCTTTGTATTGGCATACATGTTCTCATAGTGTCCTTTGACTTTCAGTGTGGTGTTGAGTTGACTAGATGATCCTTCTGTTGCTCCCCCTAAGCTGCTGCTGGGTTTACATGAAGATTCTCCATGTTTGACATTGCTTGGATCTGAATCACCATCACCATTGACAGCTGGGAGCTAGAAGTTGTTGAACATCACTAAGACTTTCAATCACCTTCTGTTGATTAATAACAATCACCCTGTAGGCTGTTGACTCCATGGAGTAACAAAGGAAATTATCCCCAAGAGCATTAGCTGATTGCTAGGATGCTCACTTTCGATTTAATATTGCAAAACAATTTCCTTCATACTTATGGGGTCTTCCTAAAATTCTTACGGATTAGGGTTTAAGATGTGTTCAATCACCATCAGTGGTGTCTTGTCTTCAGATTGTCTGAACAACAACTTGTTTGTTGAGAGAAGTCATCAGTCATCACTAATAAAATATATTTTACTTTGATGTAGAACTTCTGTGTGATGCTTCTTTGACTTCCCTTTATGACATGCCTCGTAATTTCATTTTACTTTAATTTCAGATGAGGCAGTCTCCTTTGCTGATTCGATTTTCAGGAAAGAATCTCTTGATTTGACATTCAGGTAAGAGAGCTCCTTATGTCATAGCTGAACTCTTGTCTGATGAAGCTTTAGATTTGACCTTGTTGACTTCACTTTTGACTGAGATTCTATGTCAGCTACAGATAAGTTCTCTTTCCTTAATCCTCGAACAGTAGGCTCTTCATCTTATAAAAGATGCTTTATTACTGACAACATTCCTTAGCTATTGAATAGCCTTGACCCTAGGTCATACCCTTGCTGTTGTCTCCAAGGGATAAACCACTTGGCCTGTCTTCACATTCACATTTGATAGTAGGGTTCTTTCTTCGATGATATGCTTTGAATAAATCAATAATAATGCATAATCGATTAACCTGTTAAGCCCTACATTCACAAATGGATAAAAAGTTCTTGGTACCCAAATTGTTTAATTGGGTCCAGATGGATTAGAGATTTCTCTTTTATTAGAGTTAACAACAGTTTTAACCTTAACATGCTCATTCTTATCTTTGACTGACCATTTCTCCTTTTTAATGTCATTGACAAAATATTCACTGAGCAAGGAGAATAATGGTTCCTTCCTAACATAAGGAGGACTAGCAGTCTGTACCTTATTGTTATTCTTAAACATGCTTTTTCTATGATCAATGCAAATACTAGGAAATGCATTTATGACATTTGAAATAAGCAGGCATGATAATAAGAATACATTGCATACATTCAGCATTAAAACATTGCAGATAAGAATTATGCAAATTAGGCATGTTATGCATTTTAGAAAATTCAGTACTATCTACTTTAACCTATGTACACTTGTGTAACAGGTAGCAAGTAGATTTACAGATATTCAATAATTTTCTAAACATGCATGGAATAGAAGAATTAACAATTAATCACTAATTCTATCCAATCCATTCCTATTGTTATATTATATTATATAATCTCTATTACCTAAGTCAGTTTTACAAATGACTTGATGTTCTACTGACACCCTAGGTAATTATTCCATCTTTTAAACTTTTTAAACCTTAACAAACAATTCAGAATGAATAAGCAAATCTTGTTCTACTGGGGATCCTGAAACTAGCTTAAGCAGAGGTCATATATGCTTGACATATATCATTTATGAATTGAGAGATATTGTCTAAGGAACACTTCTAACTCACTATTGCAATTAATTAAATTCAACAAATATTCATACACATAATAAGATCTTCTAACCAAAGATATAATAATTAAAAACTAAGATCTTAACATGCTTTGAATTTCTGAGAATTACATATTACACTAGTTCGAAGAATTGATACCTGAGACATGTGAGGTGAATCATCTTCAGAGATTGCTATGAAGGCAAGATATTAATTATGCTCTTCTTATCATCATCTGATCCATCCCAACTCTTTTCTTCAGCAAGATAAGTTCTGCACTGATGCTTCTGTTTCATCTCATTTAATGAATCCATATTCATCCTTGTCTGTCAGAATTCTGTACCATGTTGCACATCTTGATAGTTACTTATCACATAAAACTTTTCATAACTGCAACTATCATGTTTTGTTCTTTCCACCAACTCAGTCTTGTAGCCACCTCTTGAACTGTATCCAGAAGAGTTTCTGCTTCGGAATAGATAGGCCTAATTCCTGGATTAAACATTTGTACTCTTTCTAAATTAGTAACTTTTCATGTATGTTCTGAGGTTCCATCATTAATTCCTGACTGAGATGTCTAACTGTCTAGTTCATTCTCAAACCTCCTTGATTCCACTTTTCTAAAATCTCTGTTGATTCCTTGAAAGATATTTCTTGGTACAATCCACTAAGTGTAGTAGATGTTACATTGGAGCAATCCACTTAGTGTTTGTATATCATAGAATCAATAGACTTAATTCAAATTTTCGAGAAAAATTCTATCCACTAAAACGTCTTCCATTCCTGCTTCTGAAAAACCAGTGAATTCTATGGATATAATTTTGAGGAGCTTCCACAAATTTTTTCTTCAGTAGGTAGAAATTAATTTCATTGAAAAATGCATTTTCTTCAAAAGATTCAAATCATCTTTGACAATTCGTAGGAATCTTCAACTAACAACCTTCTTAGAACTATTAGCTTAGAATAAATTCAAAATATTTAAAATTCAAAATCTTCAAGGACTCGAAATTTTTTTGAGAAATAAAAAATCTGAAAGTAAGTTCAAATTAATTAAAATTCGAAATTAGTCAAATTAATTAAGAATCAAAAAAATCTCAAGAAATGAAATTTTTTAGAGTTAAAGAATCCGAAAATAAATTCAAGTTAATTAAAATTCGAAATTATCAAGAATTAAAAATTTTGAAAATTAAACAATTTGAAAATAAACTCAAGTTGTTTAAAAATCAAAATTTCCAAGAATTAATCATTTCAAGAATTAAAAAATTCTAATATAAGTTAAGATTACTTAACAATCAAAAATATCATAAAATGAAAATTTTTGAAGATTAAACAATTTGAGAATAAATTCAATTTAATTAACAATTGAAAATAAACTCATATTGTTTAAAAATCAAAAATATCAAAAATTGAGAATTTTTAAAGGTTAAAGAATCCGAAAATAAATTTAGATTATTTAAAATAAATTCGAAAGATTTTACAAATCAGTTACAATTATCTTATGAAATCTTAGATGAACCTTTAAATATTGAGGTTGCGAATAGAGAGGTGATTGTGGTTCACCAAGTATACAAAAATTGTCAACTAGAAATACAAGGTCAGAATCTATTGGCTGATCTCATTCCTATTTGTCTTGGCGAATTTGAAGCAATCTTGGGAATGGATTGGGTAAACTCTCATCATGCTTCAATTGATTGTAGAAGAAAGAGTGTGATGCTTCGAACACCAAATCAACTTGAGATTGTATTCTACGGAAAATCGGATCCTAAAGCTAATCAATTCATAAACCTGATACAAGCTAAAAGACTCTTAAGACAGGGATGTGATGGATTTTTGGCGCATGTGGTTGATAGAAGACAACAAGGTCCAAGCCCGGAAGAAATTCCAGTTGTGTGTCACTACCAAGACGTATTTCCAGAAGAACTTCCTGGACTTCCGCCAGATAGAGAAATCGAGTTCTGCATCGATCTTGTTCCAGGCACAACTCCCATGTCAAAAGCACCGCATCGAATGGCACCTGTAGAATTAAAAGAATTGTTACATCAACTACAAGAATTGTTGGAGAAGGGGATAATTAGACCAAGTGTGTTACCTTGGGGAGCGCCAGTTTTGTTCGTTAAAAAGAAGGACGGATCGATGCGATTATGCATCGATTATCGGGAATTAAACAAAGCAACCATCAAAAATAAGTATCCGCTTCCGAGGATCGACGATTTGTTTGACCAGTTAAAGGGAGCAACGTATTTTTCGAAGGTGGATTTAAGATTCGGTTATCATCAATTGAAGATTCGACAGGAAGATGTTTCGAAGATGGCTTTTCGAACTCGTTATGGCCACTATGAATTTCTGGTACTTTTGTTCGGATTAACAAACGTGCCTGCAGCATTTATGGACCTTATGAATCCTGTGTTTAAGAAGTTTTTGGATAAATTTGTAATAGTTTTCATAGATGACATTTTAATTTATTCAAAAACGAGGGAAGAGCATGCTGAACATTTAAGGATGGTATTGGAGACCCTGAGGAGAGAAAAGCTGTATGCGAAGTTATCAATATGCGAGTTCTGGTTAGAAAAAGTATATTTTTTGGGCCATGTTGTTAGTAAAGACGGAATATCTGTTGATCCATCAAAGGTAGAAGCCGTTTTAAATTGCGAACAGCCGAAAATGCCAACTGAAGTAAGGAGTTTTTTGGGGTTAGCAGGCTATTATCGGAGATTTATCAAGGACTTCTCAAAGATAGCAGCTCCTTTAACTCATCTGACAAGAAAAAGTGAAAAGTTTATATGGACTCCGCAGTGTGAAGAAAGTTTTCGTGAATTAAAGAACAAATTAGTGTCTGCGCCTGTATTAGCGCTACCTGATGAAACAGGAGGATTTGTGGTATATAGCGATGCCTCACATCGGGGTTTGGGTTGTGTATTGATGCAACATGGGAGAGTTATCGCGTATGCATCACGTCAGCTGAAAGAATATGAAAAACGATATCCTACTCATGATTTGGAGCTAGCAGCAGTATTATTCGCTTTAAAAATATGAAGGCATTATTTTATGGTGAAAGGTGTGAAATCTTTACTAACCATAAAAGTCTAAAATATTTTTTTTCTCAGAAGGAATTAAATATGAGGCAGCGGAGGTGGTTAGAACTGTTAAAGTATTATGATTGTTCAATCAATTATCATCCGGGCAAGGCTAACTTAGTGGCTGACGCATTGAGTCGCAAGGAGAAGCTGAATATGCTGGTTTCTGTTGAAGAGTTGCGAAAGGAATTTGAATCTTTAGAATTAGAAGTTATATTGTTAGGCCGAATACACACTAATAATCAATATTAGATGAGAGAATAACAATTAAGATGATTATGCACTTTAAATCTTCTGGTATTAAAAACCCTCTTCGTGATGTAAACTATCACAAAGAGCTGCTAGGTTACAATAAAGATAGTTCGATGCACGATACCCTTCTAGGGTTAACCTAACTGTATTTATAAAACATACAGCAGCTATACAATCGCTAATTGATACTCCTATAATTAAGCTATACAATTGATATCAATTACGATTGCTATACATCTCCTAAGTCAACTCAATCTCTATGATAGCTATCCAATCTATAAAGAGATTGCTTCCATAAATAACTTCTTTAATTCTTCAAACACTGTTGATTGGAGACGCGCTTCCTCTAGACAGAGTTTAACTAAACTCTGTCGAGCTTCCAAAGTCAGTGTTTAACTAAACTCTGACTGCTTCCAGCTAAACTGATTTGTCGCTGTAGCTCCTAAACACTGTTTTCATCGATCATTTCTAACAATCTCCCCCAACTTGTTCATTAGCAAGAATGTACAAGTTTACAGTAAATGATGATGTCAAAACAAATACAAAATTACAGTGATTAATATACAAACAGAGTTTAAGCTTCTACTTAACAAAAATCTACAGAAATAAGAAAACTCTTACAGACTTTAACCTCTAATCTCTTCAAGATCTGGTGTAGCTATGAGATAGTCTATAAGCAATCTTTTTTCAGCATTTTCAAGTTCTGTTAGATCCAAAATAGTTTGTAGAAGGGGGGTTGAATACAAACTATACCGTTTTATCGAATTTGCTCTTTTCTTAAAAATATTAAAATATTAAATCAAGAACAAATTGATGCGGAATAAAACGAATACCGATATTTCAAGTTGAATGTAAAATTTATATTAACTTGATGGGGTGTGTCTAAATACACGGGTACAAATTACAAGGTTTGATGACCAAACTAATTATTACAAATTCTATAGAAAATTCGACATGAATTTTTCTATATTTGTAAATAAAAAGATCGAAATTAATTATTACAAATTCTACAGAAAATTCGACATGAACTTTTCTATATTTGTAATAAAAAGATCGAGAGATTCTAGGAAACTTAATTCGCTAGATAGTTCCACAAGTGCAAGTAAACAATTTCCGTCGGTTTAGATTTAATGATACAAGCCAGAAATAATTTACAAGATTTAATTTAAGCTCAAGGAACCATTTTCTCTTGGTCTCTCTCTCTCTCTCTCTTTGTGTTTCCAGGAGAGTCTGTGAAGAAGAAGATATGTCCGTGTATGTCTCTCTCTTTTATAAACAACTTAAACAAAGTTGCTGTCTGTTTGATATTTTGCTACCACCATGACATAAACTGCTCCATGACATAATCCCATAATCTCGGTATGACATAATCTGTGTCATGACATAATTCCTTAAGCTCGGTATGACATAATCTGTGTCATGACATAAATCTATAAGCTCGGTATGACATAATCTGTGTCATGACATAAATCTATAAGCTCGGTATGACATAATCTGGACCATGACATAATTTCACCTGGTCGGTATGACATAAACTCGGATATGACTTAATTCTGGATATGACATAATATTGATCAAGACATAATTGGTTTTTGTCGGAATGACATAAACGTTGCTTTCTGTTCAATATGACATAATTCAGCTGTTCTCATTCAATATGACATAACTCAGCTGTTCTCTTTCAATATGACATAATTCAGCTATTCTCTTTCAATATGACATAATTCAGCTGTTCTCTTTCAATATGACATAACTCAGCTGTTCTATTTCAATATGACATAATTCAGCTGTTCTCTTTCAATATGACATAATTCAGCTGTTCTCTTTGTTACATCATTCTTTTAAGTCATATAAACCATATAAACTATCTAGTGATTAATTAATTAATTCAGACTTAATTGATACAATAAGTAATTTAATAAATAAATTAATTCTTTTAGAATTAATTTATTAATTAAATAAACTATAATGATTTATATCAATTAAAGGTGAATTAACTAACATCAATAAATAATCAATTTACCTCAATGAACCACTGTAAATGGTGAATAACTTCCACTGGACAATTGTTGACGTTCGATGTACTGTCTGGTTCATGAACGACTAACTCCAATCTCTGTTCTTCACTTTGACTCTCAGTTGTGATCCACTTGATAGTAAAATCCTTGTGGTTAATTAATTTAGCACTTCTGCTGCTTGCACAATGATTTTCCCTCATACCAGTCTTGATAGCTTGAACCACTGAAGTTAATGACTAACAACCACTGTTTAATGTTGACACTCGATGCACGATCTGGTTCATGAGTGACTAACCGCAATGACTGTTCTTCATGTATTGACTTTAAAGCTGTGGTTCCTGTCTTCCTTTTCTTTACTCTTTTTCAAACCTTTCTAATCTGTATTCTGCCACTGTAGGAACCTCTTGTCACTATAAATAGAAACCACTGTCTTGATTATTCCACTGATGATTGATCAACTGAATGAACTTCTTCAAGTGTAGTATATCTCAAAACGGTAGATTGACTTTGTCTTCTTTCTCTTGACACTTATACATTTGAGATCCCTGTGACAGTACATATACTATTTACTATTACATTCTTGTTTAAGTTGAGTTGAATCCTCGAAATACAAATAGGCTATGTCATATGCCTTTCAAGTTCATTCTTCATAGCTTCCTTGATCTCTCTCAAATGAGGATCATTCTCATCAGTTTGATAGATAGCAGCTCTGAGATCGTAGATTTTGTTTCTTCTCATTTCATTTCCCAATCTGATATACTTCACCACTTCAGACTTCACATTAAAATCAAGAACAGTGATTCCAAGATCAATCTTTAGCTTTGTAGTTCCCTTTTCCATCTCTATCAGCTTTCCATTCCAGTCTCTGTACTTAGGAACATATTTCCTGTTATACTTCATACCTCCTCTTGCCAGATTCTGAAGCATCTTCTGTCTAAGCACATTGGCAACAGATTGAGTCCTTTGATTTGTTACCTTGAAAAGATACATAACATGTTCTAGTTCTTCCCAATATTTCAAACCAAGATCATTCTCCCCAATTTTAAAAACTGTTCCATCTGCCATGAAGTATAATAGAAAATCTTTCTTTAGGCTCTTCTGATAGACCAACTGTACTGATTCCAGTCTGTCTAAACTCTCTTGAGTGACTACACCTTGACCTGGAACAGTCAGTGAAGATGGATCTCTAGGACTAACATTCTGCCTTTTATCCCTATGTGATCCTATACCACCCTTGTTGTTTCCAATTTTCCCAGAAAATGCTCTTCCATCAGTGAAATCCATAGAACCTTTAAGTGCTTGATTTGGATCATGAAGAGTTCCCTTTCCAAAAGTTGATTTCAACTGAGAAGATTGTAAAGGTGTGGTCATAACTTGTGTAGCAACAGAGGTTGTATTTTCTCCAGCATTGCCTTTCAGCTTTTGCTTAAAGTCTGCATCTGTTGGTTTTCTGGATACTTGCATCCTTTGTTCAGTACCAACTTTTTCTTTGATTTGAATGCCTTTAAGAACAGGCTTTGCAGCTTTCACATTCTTCTTAGAATTGCCAGATTTCACAGCTTTCTTATATTCTGCTAGAAATATCTTCTCTTGAGCTTGAACATCTGCAATTGTAACTCCCTCTTCATTTTCTTCTAAGAATAACTTAGCAGCATCAGTCTGAGGATCAAAGGATAGTACCAAACTCTTAGTCTTTGAAGAACCTCGAGTATCAGTGTTTAACCCAGCAGACTGTGATTTAAGAGACTTGCTGCTAGTTTTCAGAGTTTGAGTTTCTACAGCCTTGCCCTTGCCTTTATTATTTGCTCCTCCATCTCCAGCATCATCCTTCTGAGTCAGAGTTTGAAATTGCTTGCATTTTGACTTTGCAACTCTCTCCCCCTTTTTGACATCATCAGGCATGAGTATAGATGTAATCAACTCCAAAAAGGTAGCAATAGAATCAATTTTAACAGACAAGGCAGACTGATTCTCTTCAACTTTACCCAGCCCGGCAAAGAGATTGTCTTGAGCTTTAGAAAATTTTGTAGTCATGATTTTAGACTCTCTTTCCATGTTCAGTTCTCTAGTTTGGATCTCAGTCCTCAAGTCAGTGATTGCCTTCTTAGTTTCATCAAATCTACCATCCAGAGTCTTGACTTGAACTACAGTTGCTTTTAAGCAAGAAAGAATCTCTGGATTGAAGATAGTGTTGGCAGTTTGCTTAACAAAATTAGATGCTCTCCCTCATGGAAAAATGCAATCCTCTTTGTACCAGTCAGCAGCAAATTTTGCAAGTTGTGCTTTTTCAATTGCATGAGACTTACAAGGTTGATCGAAAGAGGTATGTTTATTGTCTGTTTGTACTGGTGCACTCAGAAAAGAATCAGAGTTTGCACTGCTTTCACCTTCAAGTTCAACACTTGCAGCTTTAGCATGTTCTACATCATCTTCAAGTGAAACACTGTGCTGAGCATTGTCAGCCATAGTTTCTGCAATTTCTTCTGCAGCCTTGTCAAGATTTTCTTCATGTTGCTCAGGCTCAGCAACAGAGTTTGCATTTATGTCATCAACAGGCATAAGCTGAGAAGTAGCCTTGGTTGCTTGATCAACCTCACCACCTCCTTCAACAGTCTGGTGAGCATCTGAGATTAACTCTGTATGTGATGCTACAGTTTCAGTAATGACAACTGTAGGTTGATCAGCTGCACCAGTTGCTTCAGATTGAGCAAAAATAGGTGAGATAGGATCAGAGAATGGCATGAATGAATCAAGAGTATCATCCATTGGAGAAAAGCCATCTCTATTATCCTCTTCTGCAGGCATTTTATCCTCTGCAGGCATTGCAACCTCTGCAGGCATATCAACCTCTGCAGGTATATCTTTTTCAGCCTCAACAGTAGGTGTTTGCTGTGAAACCACCTCTGGAGCTTCAACATTTTCACCAGCAGAATCAGAGATTACTAGTTTTCTCCTCTTAGCTAGAGGCACTTCATCTGAATCCTCTGTACTAGATTCTGCCACCACAGAGGGTGAAGAAGGTCTTTTTGCTCTTTGAATCTTTCTTCTAGCATAAACAGCTCCAGGAGATGTCTGTTTTGCTTTGGTGTGTTTCTCTATTGTCTTCTTAGCTCTTGCATGTCTTTCAGTAGTTGCCGCTGATTGCTTTACTCTGCCTCTTTTTGCTTTAGGCTGTGGTTGTGGTTGAGATTGTGATGGTTCAGTGTTTAGTTGTTGAGTGTGTGAAGATTGTTTTGTGATTGGAGATTGAGGATTTTTGGTTGGAGCAGTGTTTGTGATTGGTGATGGAGTGTTGTGAGTGGATGCAGGTTGTGGTTCAGGGATAGAGGTTTGGTTTCAGGTTGCAGGTTGTTGAGTAGGTACAGTGTGGGTAGGTGATGTAGATGGTTCAGTGTTTAAGGTTTGAGTATGATCAGTGTTTAGTGGTTCAGGATGTGGTTCTGGTTGTGGTGGGTCTTGAGGTTAGTTGAAAAAATTCTGCAAAGCAAGTGGCAGAACAAAGATAGGTAGGTTTTCTTTACCAGCATCCTTATTAGTCATATCAGAGAATATTCTCTTGTTGACTCTAAAAGGCTGAATCACATCAGCTTCAACAATCTCTAAACCAGATACACAAGCAGTGAATAGCATTTGACAAAATCGAGCAAAATAAACTGTAGTAGACTCTGACAGTTTATCACCTAGATTCATTAGAACATATCTACCAAAATCAAAATTACTACCATGAAGTAGAGAATACCCGATTTGTAGACTGTCCATTGGAATAGCATCCCAGTTAGTGACCTTCTTTTGGAATGTTCTTGTGATGCAGACGAAGAAAAAATTCCATTCCTTCCTGAGATTAGGCCTCTTTACACTGCCAAGCCTTTCAAGAGAATCCATGTAGCCTATCTCCTGCAGCATTTGTCTCAATTAAGGTTCACCAACATAAGCATAAGAGGTGTGTGTATCAAAACCCATCGTTTCTCTGACAGTTTGTGGAGTAATCACAAACTCTTGTTCATCATGAGTGAAGATGATGATTGGAGTCCCATTCTCTCCTCCATCCACATAGATTGAGTTTTGCCAAAAAGTGGCAATTTGAGATGCAGAGAGAGTACTAGGTTCAACCAGAGCTTGTCCAATCTCTGAGTCTCTTAAGAAATTCTGCATAAGATGAAACGCTTCTGGAACACGTTCATTATTGAGTGGGGCTGCATAATTGTTAGGGACAAAACGTAGACCAAAAACAGTGAATGATTTAGAAGCCATTAAATCAAGAAACGGGCAAGAAATCACAATGAAAAGTGTATGTAGGAAAAGTGTTTGTGAAAATGCGCAAGTGAAAGCTGAGAGAACTGTGAGATGTAAAAGTGATTGGGTGAAAGTAAAAATGAAACGTTGTACACAAAAGTAATTAGAGTTGTAATTAAAAATTAAAACTCAATCGTTTGTGTATTCAAACACTCAACAGTTCCTAGATTAATGTGTGAGTGGGACACAATAATGAGTGAGTGGGACACGTGTCATACATGCAGTGGATCAATTAATCACGCGCAGTAAAAATAGCAATTATCACCGTTGTATTCTCTTTCCTATTTCCAAGACACTTTAACACAATACACTTATTAACAGTTGTCAAAAGCACTATTTACTCCAAAATTTTCAAATTATCCAAATAAAAATTTACCTTAGAGTACTAACCACAAATCAACAGCGTTTGTCAATTCTCCAACTTTATCACCGAAACCCTTTCAAAAATTGCACAGTTGTGAAAATATGTGTGTGTGTGTAGCAGAGTTTACCAAATCAATTTTTAGAGCATCTAATTTTTCATAAAATCCATAAAGTAAATCAATAAACACTGGATGCACAAACTCTCATAGTAAACACTGACTGTATGATGAAAGCTAAACTCTGTAGTAATCAATCTATATACAGTAACATTTAATTTAATTTATTTTATACCCCCTCTATTGCTAATATATATATATATATATATATATAGGCTAGCGTTCAAATAGAAACCAACCTTAGAATAGAAACTAGAAACCTACACTAAATAAATTATATTTCATTTATTTTAATGGCCCCGCTAGGGGCACCTTCACAAAAAACGTTTAAAATTCTTGGCTCTATTCAACAAAAATATAAAAAAAAATTAAAAAAAAAGTTACTGTTCACGTGCCACGTCATCACGTGAACATTAACTTTTTTTAATTTTTTTTATTTTTTTATATTTTTGTTGAATAGAGACAATAATTTTAAACGTTTTTTGTATTGGAGTACCCCTAATTTGGTCATTAGATTAGCTTGAAATATTTAATTTAGGTTTAGTTTCTAGTTTCTAGTTTCTATTCTAAGTTAGTTTCTATTAGAACAAGACCCTATATATATATATATATATATATATATATATATATATATATATATATATATATATTATTTATTCTATTCATTCCAGTAATTAGAGGTTGGAGCCAGTCACCAAAAATTCAAAAATTTTAGCCCTTATCATTTTGATAAGTTCCTGGGTCATCCTAGTCTTTGACTAGTCACCAAAAATCAGAGAATTTTAGCCCATATTTATACCAATAGGTTCCTGGGTCATCCTAGTCACCAACATAATCTCAAAGGAGTATAGCAACCTATATACATTTTCTTTGGGGGTATTGCAGTAAGCATTTTAATCTACCAGAGTATAACTAACAAAGTTTAGAGTTCATCAACATCAGTAGTTATTCATGAGAGGCAATGCACACAGTATTTATAGACTCAGAGTTTAGGACAAAATAAACTAAGAGATGCTATAAATATGAACCAGTATCATGCTGTGTTAACTTTCTGCACAATCTAAGATTAGATCACAATAACTCAGAAAGATTCATGATTAATTACTGAGAATCATGCTTCATATATATTTCTTCATTGGTGTTTCCATTCAGACAATAATCAACTCAGAATTCACAAAGTTTATCAAACTTATTAACAGTGTATGACATACAGGCATGCTGACAGAATTTAAGAGAGTTTGACAGTGTTTAAAGAAAAACATGTTAACAGAGTATGCATAACAGAGTTTAATCAACAGAGTTCACTTAGCACTTAAAAAATCAAGGAAATATGAGCAACACATTACATAAGTAAAATTTTAATCTAACCATCATTCCTAGTCAAAACCAGAGACCATTCCTAGTTCATTGACCAGTCTTGTAAATGTAGCTTCACTCAATGGTTTGGTGAAGATATCTGCAAGCTGTTGTTCTGTAGACACAAAGTGTAGTTCAATATTCCCTTCTTCACATGTTCTCTGATGAAATGGTACCTTATGCTGATGTGCTTGGTCATTGAATGCTGTACTGGATTACCTGTCATAGCAATAGCACTTTGATTATCACAGTAAATAGGAATCTTACTGTACCTCAATCCATAATTCAGCAATTGATTCTTCATCCACAAGATCTGTGCACAACAGCTACCAGCTGCAATATACTCTGCTTCAGCTGTAGATGTAGAAATTGATTTCTGTTTCTTGCTGTACCAAGAGACAAGTCTGTCACCAAGAAATTGACAACTTCCACTAGTGCTCTTTCTGTCTATCTTCCAGCCTGCAAAGTCTGCATCAGAATACCCAAGTAGCTTGAAATCTGATTCTCTGGGATACCACAGACCTAATGATATGGTGCCCTTGAGATACTTGAAGATTCTTTTCACAACTGTCAGATGTGGCTCTCTAAGATCTGCCTGAAACCTTGCACAAAGACAGGTTGCATACATGATGTCAGGCCTACTAGCTGTCAAGTAAAGAAGAGATCCTATCATGCCCCTGTAGTTTGTCATATCCACTGAAACTCCTGTGTCTTTGTCCAATTTAGTTGTTGTTGCCATGGGAGTTGATGCAGATGAACAGTCAAGCATACCAAATTTCTTGAGAAGATTTCTGGTATATTTTGCTTGATTAATGAAGATACCATCATTTGTTTGTCTCACTTGTAGGCCTAGAAAATAACTAAGCTCTCCCATCATGCTCATTTGATATCTGGACTGCATGAGCTTGGTAAACTTCTTACAGAGTTTATCATTAGTAGACCCAAAGATAATGTCATCAACATATATCTGAACTAAAAGCAAGTCACTCCCAGATTTGAAATAAAATAGAGTTTTGTCAATAGTACCTCTGTTGAATCCATTTTCTAAGAGAAATTGAGCCAGAGTTTTATACCATGCCCTTGGTGCTTGCTTAAGTCCATAGAGTGCTTTATCCAGCCTGTAGACATGGTCTGGATATTTTGGGTCCACAAATCCTGGTGGTTGTTCAACAAACACTTCTTCTTCAAGCTTCCCATTCAGAAAAGCACTTTTCACATCCATCTGGAACACTTTGAATTTCTTGTGAGAGGCATGCTAGAAAAATTATGATTGCCTCCAATCTTGCAACTGGAGCAAATGTTTCATCATAGTCTATTCCTTCCTGCTGTGAATAGCCTTTTTGTAAGAACCCCAAATTTTGGATGTAATTAAAACTTTTTATTAAGTAATGATAAAATGAGGAACAATGATTCCGACAACAAGGTCACCAGCTCTAATGAGTGGTGGTTTCAAAGAACAATGATTGTAATGAATGGATATTGCTTTGGACAATGACCCTGATGCATTGGTATATTGTCAGAATAGAGTAATTCGATGGTTGAGGACCTAGATAAGAATAATCTACCATCCAGGAAGGAGCTAATGGATCCTTGTAGGGAAATGAGTACGTGCATAGTGTTTCCCATACGTGCATAGTATTTCCCGTACGTGCATAGTATTTCCCGTACGTGCATAGTGTTTCCTGTACGTGCATAGTAATTTGGTGGATGAATAGTGATTTTGTAAGTTGGAAAACTTTTCACTCCACCCTATGTACGGGACGTGATATGGATGTTTCGAAGTCATATTAGTAATACGCGGAGGAAATAAGTGAATGCAGAGACGATCGGAATTCAGAAATTCCAAATTCTTTTCGGTATAATATTTGACCGGACAGTGGATTAAATATTATTATAATCCAAGAATTGAGATATTAACTTTGAGGATTTGATATTTTGGGATGTTATTATATTTGATTTAAGAATGAAGGTAGGAAACCACTGAGGAGTGGTTATGGCTACAATGTAATAATTGATATTTGGAAAGAATGAATGGAATTCGACTTTATTATTTCTATGTCTTGAAGAATGCTAAAGGGTAACAACATAGGTAAGAATAATCTATCTTCTAAGGGAATAAGATATGGCAATTTCAAGCAGGAGAATATTCTCATGTCATCCAGATCGGTAACGATTAATCCAGTAGTTCCGTAAAAAGGTTAAGGAACGATCGAAAGAGAATACGGACAATTATACAACCCTAAGAGAACAAGTAAAGAATACAGAATGAATAGTGTTGTGGTGGGAGTATATAATAATATGAGACGACACTATATAGAAGTATTCGGAACGGATTTCCGAGTTCGTATTAGTGATCCAGGGGGAAAATAAGTGTATGTAAAAGCTGTCGGATTCTGAAAAACCGCACTTTTATTTTCTCCGAGAGTTCCCTGGACACTGATAGCCTTAAGTATTTAACGAATGGATTTAAGGAATATAAATTGGAAAGTTAGAATGAAAGATGGAGAATGAAAGTATTAATATTAAAGAGGATTCCCGGTAAACCCTAATTAGAAATCCGTGAAATATTCTCACGAACGATCAATCGAAACGGGCAATAACCGGACACGGAAACAAGCAGAGGAAGCAAGAGTCTTGTGCAAGCTACTAGAATAAATATCTAGTAACTACTTAGTTACATAAGTAACTAGCATGTTTGGAGATTAAATAGCACTTAGCAAAAATCAAACCACTAGTTACATGAGAACCATCAAAATCCCAACACTTGTCCATCCATTTTCATCATCCTATACATCATCACTTTATTAAAGTGGCTTTTAGATGAGATATTAACTAAACCTCATCCACTTGATGCATTATTATCACATTAACCAAGCAAAGAACACAAAAATATCAAACCTCTCTCTCCATTACATCCATTCGACCTATGCTCTAAATTCAAAACCAAAATCCAACTTCCAACCATCATTTGATCTTGTAATTTTTAAGGTGAGTCCTATAATTCAAGAAACTAATCTCCTAGAAATTTCAAACCCAAATTCCTTTGTTTCCATTTTCAAAAAAATCACTAAAGATGATGATAAATAGTGTTCTTCATGTATTAACCTTGTTTTCTTTGAATCTTTTGATTGTTCTAGCAAGCTTAAGCACTCCTAAGGACCATACAAGGCTTAGTAAGGCTATATCACTATCTAAGGAAGGTATAAAGCTCTTGAAACCCTAACCCTTGTTTGAGATTTAAGCATGTTTATGCTAGTTATAACTTAGTTATGGTTATATTAAGATTATAAGCATGATTATGTATGGATTTTGGATTAATGATGTAAATAGCTAGATGAACGGAAAGGCATTGCTTGGCCTCAGTTCATGTATATAAGTCATGTATATGTTGTTTGGGTTGGATACTATGTTTATGGGAAGATTCGAAATTAGTAGATATTCGATTTACAGCCGTTATAATGCCCGATTTTGCAATACCATGTTTTGTATGCCATTTTCCATGTCGAACCCCTACTTTCCAGAGACCTTATCTGCCATGATAGGATAGGTAATGTTCTAAGCTTCGTTTTGATATAAAGATCACGTGAAACTGACTTACGGTTTAGGATTTATGACCAAATTACTAAAAGTAGTTCGAATCCGTAAACGAAAGTTCGTAACTGAAATTGAACCCTCGTAAACTATGTAACGTCATGGAGAATCTTGGTAAATAAATACTAGAGGTAAAAAGGAAGGCGTGAAAGAAAACCGTATGTCAAAAGGATCATTTTTCGATTTATTAAAAATGTTCGAGTCGAGGTTAAACGCGAACGAACCCCTAGAAGACGACTCTTTTATAACTTCGGTAAAACACTTAGAAAACGGGCGATAAAACTCGGAGTATAATATTGGTTCGTAACGATCAACCTTAGAACTCATATGACTTAAGTATGTCCCAAGTATAAGTGCAGTGACATGTCGTATTAACGAACGAATGTCGGGTCGGATCAGTGAGAATAAGTAATCCACTAAAAGGGGTATAACGAGATAACTTGAGAACGTGTTTCGATTTAAGAATAACTTAACTTTTAATATGTTAAGTGATTAATCCCGAATGCCTTGGCTATTTATAGATCACCAAGCTGAACCGGGACCCGCTACCACTACCCCTTACCGTACTCGACTACCAGGCAAGTTTCAATTCCCTTCTTTTAGGCTGTTGTTGTGATTGAATAAATATATATATATGATTGCTGATATACATATGCCACTGCATGCATGCCTACTTTCAAGTTGAATTGATATACTTGTTCCCTGAATGTTATTGTTGGCTTATAAGCTAGATAGTTATATATCAGTTATAAGCCGGTTATTGTAAGACCCTCATAGAAGGGCGTATACATCTTATTAATCAAAAATAGACCGGGAGTCAATATTCCTTGATATATCGAGATTACCTCGGAGGAAAATATTTAAGTAAATATTTTCTATTATTTGGGCGACGAATATTATTTGAATATTCGTTCGAGACTAATTATTTTAACGATCCTTACTTCAAATAATTATTTGAACGTAACTATTCAACGAATAATATTTCTCAATATTCATTCAGAGTCGAATTGATTATCGACTATTATTTCGAATATTCTTCTAAAGATGAGACTATTAAATGAATATTATTTGGATATTCTTTTAGAATATTATTTTATTAAATAAATATTACTTTTGAATATCCATTTAAGATATTAAATACTTGATGAATATTATTTTGATATTCATCTGAAGCTTGATTTAATTATCGAATATTATCTCGAATATTCCTTAAGGCTTGGATTACTAAATGAATATTACTTGATATTCATTTAGGATATTATTCATTAAATGAATATTACTTTTGAATATTCATTTAAATTCCTAATTAATTATGAATATTACCTTAAATATTCTTTTCAGGTCTTATTAATTAATGAATATTGTTTTGAATATTCATTTAAATATTTATTTATTCAATAAATATTCTCCTGATATTTCTTCAGGGATTATTTTGAGAAATACTCTGATTAAAGATATTCTTTCATATTCCCAAATATTCTTTAAACATTTTAACTCATTAAATATTCTCTGAATATTTATTCCATACTTAGAATAATCTCGATAAGGTTTATCTTCTTCGATTATTACAGAAAATATCTCGGAGTCATATTATTATTAATCTTATATCAAGAAAGGTTCTCAGACATCATTCTTCTTTGAGTCTATCTCCTTAATAATAAGGGAACCTTACTTGGAAAATGTTATCTTGTCGACTTCCCGGTCATAAAGTATTCCCTCCACCCGCAACTCGGGTGCTGTTGACTTATTAAGTCATTGCTTACCTTCTCATCTTTCGAAGGGTAAGATTACTGGAACAAGTTGATATCCGTTACCAAGTAATAGCTTGGGAGTTATTGGTAAATTTTCCTTTCCAACTAGATACGACTACTTTGTGGAGTCTTATCAACAAGTATTATACTTGGGGAAAGGGGGACGAACGTTACATTCAGAATCATGAATTCTATTTGAACTAGGAGTCGTGTAAGAGGCCGAGTAGCGCCGGTCCATCCCCTTTGGCCCAACCGTTGGCCGGGGAGAGCTAGTAAGGCGGTATACAAGTAAAGCCATCAGTTCTTCCTTCTACCGGTAGTAAATCTAAATTGAGCTGTACGATCTCGACTGATCATCAAGATTGGAACAGCGGGCGCGGTGAATACTCCATCCTTGGTTCATCATCCAAATTTATTTATTTCCTGCAACATGATTACTGTTGGCAGAGTTGGAAAAGGGTCACAACTGGAATTGCAACCTTTTCTTGCAAGTTCCTCTTCTTAATAACAATAAGAATATCTCGCTTACTTTGATGTAGCAGATATTTCTACAAACAAATACTTTAAGTTACTTTGTAACTTCATCGTTCATATTATACTGGCATCATTTCCGTAAATGCATGGCATATGGTTTGAAAGATACTTTGGAACTGTTCTACATTATCGTTCAGTTATATATTATTGTTGGTGGGCTATTGCTCACCCTTGCTTTATTATTATATCACAACAACAGCTAGACCAGATGACTCGCACAAGGCGCACTCGACGCGGGCGAGGACGATGAGACTACCAGAGCTGAAGAAGAAGCTATTGGTAGGGTATATTTATTCTTTCAGTACCAAGAATATGGTCTAGTATGACTTATGTAAATGGATGGCAAAGAGTATGTATTTATATTGAAATTCTTTTGGATTGTAAGAACTCATAATGTGATTAATAAAAATTTGATTGTTACTCTGATTTCATCTCTGGGACTATAACGGGTGTGTTTTATATTGTTGTGTTGGGTTATAGAGACGTAATTTATTTTATGTTAAGGAAAGTTCAATTGTTGTGGACAGAATTGGAAACCGTAACCACCGGATCCCGGACCCCGGATCTGGGGGTGTTACAGAAGTGGTATCAGAGCGTACGTTATAAACCCCAGAGATGAGGTGACGTTAAAACAATAAATTCAATAAGATAATAAGAACTCTTGCCAAGTTCATAGTCGGACTACTTAATGTAGTGATGACATATAAAACCCTTATGGGAACTCGTAAGTATAATGATAGTAACTTAGCTCGATATCGTATCGACGAGTAAGGCGACTGACCTTGAGGCATACGAGCAACAGCACGATGATGTTTTATATGCTGAAGATCAGCGGGTAATTCGATGGAGTACCCTACTGGAGACCCGGAAGAGGTTCCAGCAGATAAGGAAAATCCTGTTAGGATAAGGAGCTTACCCATGGGTAATGAGGGTCGCAGCCAGAATGACTGTGATGATTAAGATATGGTGCTCAGAAAAGTGAGTATAAAGAACCGAGATATTATTAAGAGATCTGAAGATGCATGTTGAATTCATAGCCGGACTACCAGATGTAGTACCAGCAAGAATGAAGGATTGGAAGAATTACTTGAGATCTTATACGGAAATAGATGAGAATCCTTAGAGATTTTCATCTTAACAAAGAAAGAGCTAGAGGGATGTATGATTATCAAAGATATCGATTTAGGGCGAGGAGCAGAGTCCCTAGGAATAGTTGAGAAGGAGGCAGTAAGTGCCATATCATTCGATAAATGAATTAGTATGAATATGGTCAGTAATAATTCGCCATGAGAAGGCAGGTGTCGTAGGTTGTAAATTATGGAACCAAATTGAGGTTAATAAGGTGGTTTTATTAAGGAAAATGTTCATTTTATGAATGAATCATTTAGAAAGTAAAGACATTGGGAAGTGATAGCATGATTGGGTAAAGTTATATAAGGAAGTAGTAAGCAAGACAATGATCTCAGAACCTACCGGAAGATAAGACCAGTGAGTCAAGATGAACTCGTAATGAGACTACTGCCAGAGACTGAGTATAGAGTTAATTCAACTCAGTTAAATGATGAACCAGAAAAGTTAGATGCATGTGATTCAGAGGAATATTAAATTCCTTCTTCTCTTTGAATGGATTATAGTAGTTACCTTAAGTTTACTCCGACACGGAATTATAATAGATCAAGTAATACGATCAGCAGTTAAAGAGAAAAATGTGAGAAAATCTTCCTGGAGCTAAAAGGTGAAATTGGTAATGACCAAGAGCTGGCATTGCTTAATGGAAAAAGGAGACTTTGTGCTTCCAATGACGCTTCGCATAAAGGGTTAGGTAGACCGACATTTGGTAGTATTGAATATCAGGACGTTGTGATAGGTTTCAGTTTGAAACTATTGATTCCCTTCTAAGGGACGGATATAATTGATTCCCCTCCAGTGGGTAAGCTTCCAATCCGATGATGATTATTTCGTTAACTATGACTGCTTATGATTCCACCTGCTTGGAGGTTCATAGAACTATTCTTCAGGTTTCGAAACTGGTCTCCTTAATGTTACCAGTAGGTGGGTAGATTGATTAAAATTTCCCTGAGTCTGGAAAGGAATTCGGTGAATTTTGGCAAACCTTGTCTTTCTGATTATCAGAGAATGTCATGGAAGAGAGTAGAAACTGGAGCAAACCCTGTGACTTGGGTAAGGATGCTGTAATATGGGTTAGTAAACGGACCCTGAGCATTACAATCGACGGTAGTGATAAAATGATGAAGTGAGATTAGACGAAAACAGGAAATGTAAGTAAGAAATTAGCCGGACGGAGAAACTCCGGGATTGACTTAAGTGAAAAGGCAGTTATGCCAGGAATGGTAAGCTTGCGTGGCAAGCGGGATTGATAAGAATAGTTGAAAAGATAAAAGTGGAGGAAAGGTGACCGGAGACGGTGCCGAGTAGTCGATTAAGACTTATATGGAGTAAAGTTTTGGAAAGGTAGAAAGGTATCAAAGAAGAAGGCACTATGCCGGCAATTGCTAGAAAAGTAATGCTATTAGCCAACCCCTAAAATCATATAATTTTAGTGTGGCCAGTTGAGGCCAAGACACAAAGGATTATCAAGTGACTAGACCAGCAATGAAAGGACAAAGCAGGGTTGCTTCTAAGTAAGCACCGACTGCAAGGGCTTCTGATATAATGGAAATATTAATGAGATCATAGGAATCTTCTACTAAACCCTTTGCAACCTATGTTTGGATTGGGAAATTACTAGACTTTTTGGAATGGGGTCACCCGTACTAAAGTGATTCATGTGTATATGATCGCCCAAGATGACGAGTAAAAATAGAAGTATAATGACTTGAGATGTATGATATTAGGGTATCATGAATACCATGAATATATTATGACGAAGGAAAGTAAACAATGAAGGTATATGAAGAGGGTATAGAAAAGGTCAGAAATTGAACAGTATGCTGTAGGAATTTTGTCTGAGGCAAGTACCTTTGCGAAGAACGATAAGCACTAAGAGATTCACGTTGAACTCGACCAATATCTTCCAGAACATCCTTGCTACCATTAACAAGTTCGGTAAGAGAAGAGATTGGCATACGTTGCCTTTTTGGAAGGCCAAATAGGCTGACAACTATCTGAAAAAAAGAGGGTGGCATTAAACCACCGATCGATTATCAAATGAGAATGATTGAAAAGAGACCTTTATTAAGGATACATGATCTGATTGCCAATTATAAGATGCAAGAATTCCTTGGCAGTTGAATTAAGGATAGGACATCCACAAATTAAGACAAACCCTGGGGAATGCACAAGGGATGGCATTAACCCTAATAAAGATATTGTAAATTCAGATGATATGAGTTGGATTTGCTAAGGCAACAATGACCTGTAAAGATTATTAAAAAGAGTTCTGGAAAGAACAGAGATAGAATTATTAGAGTATTGATCAATGACATTTTGATATACCCGGTACCCAGAAAATACCGGAGGAATGATAAGGATGGCCTACGGAACCTTACAAGGAAAAAGGGTACTATTCCGAACTTCAAAAATGGAAGTTTGGTAAGGAATGTATGACATCGTAACAATAATGCCAGATGAGGCATGTATGAAACCCTGAGGAAGTATGGGTTGAACCTATAAAGGTTGAGATTATCCTAAGATAAAGAAAGAACTAAGAAAAGAAGTATCCTAAGTAGGATTGGGAATAAACGTGATAAAGTTCCCACGGGTAGGTGGAAGCAATGACTTATGGAAATGACTGATAGTTTTATTTTCTCCTTCAGCAGAGCTTAAGGGAGAATGCTTTAACCCAACAGTGATGGGAATGAGGTAGAAAAACTTGAGCTGGAATGTACCCAGAAAACATGGGTTACAAGAAATCATTATCATCAAGAAAGGCCAATGAGGTGGCCGACAATCTAAGTATAAAGGAATAATTACAAATGTTCATACCGAAGAAACAGGATGATATTTGGAAGGACCTTGAAGGTCATATCGGAATGGAGGAATTTACATTCCTTCTGATGACTGTGCAAGAATTAACAGTAATAATAGTTTAAGTAAAGATTCGATTCCTGATGGAGTCTTAAGCATATTACGTACCTTAGAAGGTCCCGTTTTGAGGCAAACCAGGACCATGGTACAAAAATTGATGAAGTAAACCGTTAAGTTTCCAGTCTTTTATGGAAGATGCATAAGTGATAGTTTCATCAACCGGACCTAGCTGCGATGCTTGAAACTCTTCTGCAATTCTATCTGCTTCACGTTATATCTACATCAAGTTCAGGAAGTGTTCCTTATGGATAAGGAATAATGATTACTTTGTCTCCCTAAGGGATTTGAAACCCGTAGGGTTAGCTATTAACGCACTACGTAAACAACAAGCGATGGTGATTCTTCTAAGAAAGGAGATGACAACGTAAAGATAAAGAAAGTGCTGCTATTGATAAGCTAAATGGCATGTTAATGAATGACAAGCACGTTTGTGTTAGTGTACTTCTGCACAAACAAGATAGAGGATATAAGGTTGATAATTCGTGATGCTAAACGTATTCCCGTAGAAAGAATTAATGAGACTTGGAGGGAAGGGCGGTTGAGCCCAAGACTTATTGGGCCATTTGAGAGTTTAAAGTGTTCGGACGGCGGTATTCGAGCCAGCCTTACCCCCAAAATTATAGCACGGTCATAACGGGTTTTCATGTGGCAAAGCTACACCAGTAAAATGCAGATGCTCAACAGATGATAAGAGTGCGAGCAGGTAGGTGTACGACCTGGTCTGACTTACGAAAGACAACCTGTGAAAAAAAAAAACCGCGGGTAGAAAAGAATAAGTGATGAGAAACAAGTTGACAGAAGTAGATTATATTGGATCTAAGCTAAAGAAATCGGCCAGATTCATTTCGGAGGTTTTAAATTTGAAATAATGTGATGATTATAGAGTAAATGTGACGGGATACCAATAAGGAGGTGCCAAGTGCAAAAGATGTCTCAATAAAGAGATGAAGGTGAAAGTAAATAATAGAAATGAGTACGAATCAGCTAATAAGAAGGATGTGATTGATAAAGAAAAGGCTGGGGAAACAACTATGGAATGAGAAGCAAGGAATGTTATGAATGGGTTTTCTAATGAATTCTCAGGATGACAACCTGATAGTGTCAATATTATAGTTATGAAAAAGCTAGTAACATGATATGGGATGTCAGTAATAATGATGTCAAGTGAGAAATCTAAGATTTAACCTGAAAGGTTGAAGGATTTCCCGAATGTGAGTATCGCTAAGATTGAACAAGAGTATTTGTCCATAGAATAATGGACAAAGCAGCAAGATATGTTGACACGTGAGATTGCGATCAAATAATATTGGATATAATTATGATTAATTTCTTCTTTGATAAACCTCTATAGTTCAGAGGTAAATTCTGAGTATGATATTCTACAATCATGAAAGCTTTCTATAATCCTTTAGAACTCTTTTCTCTTCCCCTCTCTTATTCATCTTCTTTATGAATTGAGAAGAACAACCCTTTTAGGAGGGGAGGTACTGCTACGTGACTATCTGTCTATGTGATAGAAGTCTAAGTGGAATGCCATGACTTGTTTAATTGCTTGTCAAGTACTAAAGGCTGGCCCCCTTCTGTACTAACTATGCAATATAACAAATGTTCAATTGATCATAGTGATCTCTCAATAAATCTTTCCACTTCTCTATATTGATCGAGATTGCGAAGATTAAAGCGATCAGGAAATGCACAGTACGAGCGAGGTTACCTCCAAATCGTAGGGTGATAGTGATACCAATGTTACTGCAGGTATCAATAAGGATAAGACTGAGTAAGAGTATAACCCGGATAGTGAGTTGTACGAAAAGTAGCAACGTTGATGGAAAAAGGATAAAGTATGAATTGTAGCACTAGAAGATGTGCTGAGGAAGGGTAGAACGACTAAGAATTGACCGGGAAGCTAAAGAGTGAACGACAGGCAAACGACTCTTTGCTTCCTACCTGATTCCGGGACGGAATCCTTTTAAGGAGGGGAGACTGTAAGAACCCCAAATTTTGGATGTAATTAAAACTTTTAATTAAGTAATGATAAAATGAGGAACAATGATTCCGACAACAAGGTCACCAGCTCTAATGAGTGGTGGTTTCAAAGAACAATGATTGTAATGAATGGATATTGCTTTGGACAATGACCCTGATGCATTGGTATATTGTCAGAATAGAGTAATTCGATGGTTGAGGACCTAGATAAGAATAATCTACCATCCAGGAAGGAGCTAATGGATCCTTGTAGGGAAATGAGTACGTGCATAGTGTTTCCCATACGTGCATAGTATTTCCCGTACGTGCATAGTATTTCCCGTACGTGCATAGTGTTTCCTGTACGTGCACAGTAATTTGGTGGATGAATAGTGATTTTGTAAGTTGGAAAACTTTTCACTCCACCCTATGTACGGGACGTGATATGGATGTTTCGAAGTCATATTAGTAATACGCGGAGGAAATAAGTGAATGTAGAGACGATCGGAATTCAGAAATTCCAAATTCTTTTCGGTATAATATTTGACCGGACAGTGGATTAAATATTATTATAATCCAAGAATTGAGATATTAACTTTGAGGATTTGATATTTTGGGATGTTATTATATTTGATTTAAGAATGAAGGTAGGAAACCACTGAGGAGTGGTTATGGCTACAATGTAATAATTGATATTTGGAAAGAATGAATGGAATTCGACTTTATTATTTCTATGTCTTGAAGAATGCTAAAGGGTAACAACATAGGTAAGAATAATCTATCTTCTAAGGGAATAAGATATGGCAATTTCAAGCAGGAGAATATTCTCATGTCATCCAGATCGGTAACGATTAATCCAGTAGTTCCGTAAAAAGGTTAAGGAACGATCGAAAGAGAATACGGACAATTATACAACCCTAAGAGAACAAGTAAAGAATACAGAATGAATAGTGTTGTGGTGGGAGTATATAATAATATGAGACGACACTATATAGAAGTATTCGGAACGGATTTCCGAGTTCGTATTAGTGATCCAGGGGGAAAATAAGTGTATGTAAAAGCTGTCGGATTCTGAAAAACCGCACTTTTATTTTCTCCGAGAATTCCCTGGACACTGATAGCCTTAAGTATTTAACGAATGGATTTAAGGAATATAAATTGGAAAGTTAGAATGAAAGATGGAGAATGAAAGTATTAATATTAAAGAGGATTCCCGGTAAACCCTAATTAGAAATCCGTGAAATATTCTCACGAACGATCAATCGAAACGGGCAATAACCGGACACGGAAACAAGCAGAGGAAGCAAGAGTCTTGTGCAAGCTACTAGAATAAATATCTAGTAACTACTTAGTTACATAAGTAACTAGCATGTTTGGAGATTAAATAGCACTTAGCAAAAATCAAACCACTAGTTACATGAGAACCATCAAAATCCCAACACTTGTCCATCCATTTTCATCATCCTATACATCATCACTTTATTAAAGTGGCTTTTAGATGAGATATTAACTAAACCTCATCCACTTGATGCATTATTATCACATTAACCAAGCAAAGAACACAAAAATATCAAACCTCTCTCTCCATTACATCCATTCGACCTATGCTCTAAATTCAAAACCAAAATCCAACTTCCAACCATCATTTGATCTTGTAATTTTTAAGGTGAGTCCTATAATTCAAGAAACTAATCTCCTAGAAATTTCAAACCCAAATTCCTTTGTTTCCATTTTCAAAAAAATCACTAAAGATGATGATAAATAGTGTTCTTCATGTATTAACCTTGTTTTCTTTGAATCTTTTGATTGTTCTAGCAAGCTTAAGCACTCCTAAGGACCATACAAGGCTTAGTAAGGCTATATCACTATCTAAGGAAGGTATAAAGCTCTTGAAACCCTAACCCTTGTTTGAGATTTAAGCATGTTTATGCTAGTTATAACTTAGTTATGGTTATGTTAAGATTATAAGCATGATTATGTATGGATTTTGGATTAATGATGTAAATAGCTAGATGAACGGAAAGGCATTGCTTGGCCTCAGTTCATGTATATAAGTCATGTATATGTTGTTTGGGTTGGATACTATGTTTATGGGAAGATTCGAAATTAGTAGATATTCGATTTACAGCCGTTATAATGCCCGATTTTGCAATACCATGTTTTGTATGCCATTTTCCATGTCGAACCCTTACTGTCCAGAGACCTTATCTGCCATGATAGGATAGGTAATGTTCTAAGCTTCGTTTTGATATAAAGATCACGTGAAACAGACTTACGGTTTAGGATTTATGACCAAATTACTAAAAGTAGTTCAAATCCGTAAACGAAAGTTCGTAACTGAAATTGAACCCTCGTAAACTATGTAACGTCATGGCGAATCTTGGTAAATAAATACTAGAGGTAAAAAGGAAGGCGTGAAAGAAAACCGTATGTCAAAAGGATCATTTTTCGATTTATTAAAAATGTTCGAGTCGAGGTTAAACGCGAACGAACCCCTAGAAGACGACTCTTTTATAACTTCGGTAAAACACTTAGAAAACGGGCGATAAAACTCGGAGTATAATATTGGTTCGTAACGATCAACCTTAGAACTCATATGACTTAAGTATGTCCCAAGTATAAGTGCAGTGACATGTCGTATTAACGAACGAATGTCGGGTCGGATCAGTGAGAATAAGTAATCCACTAAAAGGGGTATAACGAGATAACTTGAGAACGTGTTTCGATTTAAGAATAACTTAACTTTTAATATGTTAAGTGATTAATCCCGAATGCCTTGGCTATTTATAGATCACCAAGCTGAACCGGGACCCGCTACCACTACCCCTTACCGTACTCGACTACCAGGCAAGTTTCAATTCCCTTCTTTTAGGCTGTTGTTGTGATTGAATAAATATATATATATGATTGCTGATATACATATGCCACTGCATGCATGCCTACTTTCAAGTTGAATTGATATACTTGTTCCCTGAATGTTATTGTTGGCTTATAAGCTAGATAGTTATATATCAGTTATAAGCCGGTTATTGTAAGACCCTCATAGAAGGGCGTATACATCTTATTAATCAAAAATAGACCGGGAGTCAATATTTCTTGATATATCGAGATTACCTCGGAGGAAAATATTTAAGTAAATATTTTCTATTATTTGGGCGACGAATATTATTTGAATATTCGTTCGAGACTAATTATTTTAACGATCCTTACTTCAAATAATTATTTGAACGTAACTATTCAACGAATAATATTTCTCAATATTCATTCAGAGTCGAATTGATTATCGACTATTATTTCGAATATTCTTCTAAAGATGAGACTATTAAATGAATATTATTTGGATATTCTTTTAGAATATTATTTTATTAAATAAATATTACTTTTGAATATCCATTTAAGATATTAAATACTTGATGAATATTATTTTGATATTCATCTGAAGCTTGATTTAATTATCGAATATTATCTCGAATATTCCTTAAGGCTTGGATTACTAAATGAATATTACTTGATATTCATTTAGGATATTATTCATTAAATGAATATTACTTTTGAATATTCATTTAAATTCCTAATTAATTATGAATATTACCTTAAATATTCTTTTCAGGTCTTATTAATTAATGAATATTGTTTTGAATATTCATTTAAATATTTATTTATTCAATAAATATTCTCCTGATATTTCTTCAGGGATTATTTTGAGAAATACTCTGATTAAAGATATTCTTTCATATTCCCAAATATTCTTTAAACATTTTAACTCATTAAATATTCTCTGAATATTTATTCCATACTTAGAATAATCTCGATAAGGTTTATCTTCTTCGATTATTACAGAAAATATCTCGGAGTCATATTATTATTAATCTTATATCAAGAAAGGTTCTCAGACATCATTCTTCTTTGAGTCTATCTCCTTAATAATAAGGGAACCTTACTTGGAAAATGTTATTTATCTTGTCGACTTCCCGGTCATAAAGTATTCCCTCCACCCGCAACTCGGGTGCTGTTGACTTATTAAGTCATTGCTTACCTTCTCATCTTTCGAAGGGTAAGATTACTGGAACAAGTTGATATCCGTTACCAAGTAATAGCTTGGGAGTTATTGGTAAATTTTCCTTTCCAACTAGATACGACTACTTTGTGGAGTCTTATCAACAAGTATTGTACTTGGGGAAAGGGGGACGAACGTTACATTCAGAATCATGAATTCTATTTGAACTAGGAGTCGTGTAAGAGGCCGAGTAGCGCCGGTCCATCCCCTTTGGCCCAACCGTTGGCCGGGGAGAGCTAGTAAGGCGGTATACAAGTAAAGCCGTCAGTTCTTCCTTCTACCGGTAGTAAATCTAAATTGAGCTGTACGATCTCGACTGATCATCAAGATTGGAACAGCGGGCACGGTGAATACTCCATCCTTGGTTCATCATCCAAATTTATTTATTTCCTGCAACATGATTACTGTTGGCAGAGTTGGAAAAGGGTCACAACTGGAATTGCAACCTTTTCTTGCAAGTTCCTCTTCTTAATAACAATAAGAATATCTCGCTTACTTTGATGTAGCAGATATTTCTACAAACAAATACTTTAAGTTACTTTGTAACTTCATCGTTCATATTATACTGGCATCATTTCCGTAAATGCATGGCATATGGTTTGAAAGATACTTTGGAACTATTCTACATTATCGTTCAGTTATATATTATTGTTGGTGGGCTATTGCTCACCCTTGCTTTATTATTATATCACAACAACAGCTAGACCAGATGACTCGCACAAGGCGCACTCGACGCGGGCGAGGACGATGAGACTACCAGAGCTGAAGAAGAAGCTATTGGTAGGGTATATTTATTCTTTCAGTACCAAGAATATGGTCTAGTATGACTTACGTAAATGGATGGCAAAGAGTATGTATTTATATTGAAATTCTTTTGGATTGTAAGAACTCATAATGTGATTGATAAAAAATTTGATTGTTACTCTGATTTCATCTCTGGGACTATAACGGGTGTGTTTTATATTGTTGTGTTGGGTTATAGAGACGTAATTTATTTTATGTTAAGGAAAGTTCAATTGTTGTGGACAGAATTGGAAACCGTAACCACCGGATCCCGGACCCCGGATCTGGGGGTGTTACACTTTTGCTACTAGTCTAGCCTTGTTCCTTGTGATAACACCTTCACTGTCAGTCTTGTTTCTGAAAACCCATTTAGTACCAACAATAGATATGTTCTTTGGCCTTGGTACAAGGGTCCAAACTTCATTCCTTTCAAATTCATTCAACTCTTCCTGCATTGCTGTTATCCAGTCAGCATCTTGAAGAGCTTCTTCCACTTTCTTTGGTTCATTCTTAGACAAGAATGCATGAAACAAACATTCACTTGCAGTGGCACTTCTTGTTCTCACTTTTGCATCTGGATCACCAATTATCAAATCAGGTGTATGTGATTTAGTCCATTTCCTAGCAGAAGGCAAATGACTTCTGTCAGCATGTGATCCTCCCCCTTGATCCATTCTCTCCTGATTTTGTTGTGAGCTTTCTTCATTTTCTGAGACTCCCCCTGAACTTGACTGCCCAGAGTCAGAATTTGAATTTTCAGAGTTTGAATCATCAGAGTTTGATCCAGATTTTTCAGTTGACTCGGTATCAATGTTTGAGTCTTCATCTTGATCATGCTCCCCCTCAACTGGTTCTTCCCTTTGTTGTGGCTGAGAAGTTTCTCCAGTGTTTACCAGTAGAGGTTCAGAGTCTGTTTCAATAGAGTCTGTCAGAATAGTTTGATCAGAGTTTAAATCTTCATTTTCAAAGTTCAGTTGATCATATTCATCTATGTCTTCAAGTCCAGTTATTTTCTTGTCATCATAAGACACATGTATAGATTCCATGATCACTCTTGTTCTCAGATTGTAAACTCTGAATGCCTTTGTTGACAGTGGATAGCCAACAAAAATTCCTTCATCTGCCTTTAGCTCAAACTTGGTCAACTGTTCAGGATGAGTCTTCAAAACAAAGCATTTGCACCCGAAAATATGAAATTATTTCAGGTTAGGCTTCTTTTTCTTCACCATCTCATATGGTGTCTTTCCATGCTTATTGATCAGTGTAGCATTTTGAGTAAAACAAGCAGTTTGAACAGCTTCTGCCCAGAAATAAGTTGGCAATTTTGCTTCATCAAGCATAGTTCTGGCAGCTTCTATCAAGGTTCTATTTTTCCTTTCAACTACACCATTTTGTTGTGGTGTACCAGGTGCTGAAAATTCTTGCTTCACTCCATTTTCCTTGCAGAATTCTTCCATTGTTGCATTCCTGAACTCAGTTCCATTATCACTTCTGATGATTCTGACTTTGTTAATTGATCCTTTGTCCAGAAGCTTCACATGCTCCATCAGAGTTAATGTAGTTTCATCCTTCTTTGCTAGAAAATACACCCAAGTGAATCTAGTGTATTCATCAACAATGACTAAAGCATATTTCTTCCTTGCTATAGACATAACATTTACTGGACCAAAGAGATCAACATGCAGAAGATGATAAGGATCAGTGATTGAAAATTCTGTCTTGCTCTTGAAAGATGACTTCCTTTGCTTGGCCTTTTGACATGAATCACATAGGCCATCAACATTTAACAGAGCTTTTGGGAGTCCTCTTACAAGATCCTTTCTGATCAATTCATTGATGTTGTTCAAGTTCAAATGTGAGAGTTTCTTGTGCCACTTCCAACTCTCTTCACTAGACATTCTTGTAGACAGGCAAACAGCTTTTCCAACAGAGTCTATTAAGAGCTTGATTTCATAAATGTTGTTTTGCCTATGACCAACTAGAACAACCTTTCCTGTAGATTTGCTGATAACTTCACAATATTCAGGTTGAAAATCTACATGATATCCCTTGTCACAGATTTGACTCACAGATAGTAAGTCATGCTTGAGTCCTGGGACATGAGCTACATTATTGATGATGACATTTCCAAGATTAATATTGCCATATCCCAATGTTCTTCCTACATTGCCATCACCATAGGAAACTTTTGGGCCAGCCTTCTCCTCATAGTCTAATAGCAGGGCTTTATTTCCAGTCATGTGTCCTGAACATCCACTATCCACAACTAGGGTTGCCTCCCTGTTGCCCTGCCATCACAAGCAATTACTGAGGATTAGATTTAAGGATCCAGACTTGCTTGGATCCTTTGACATTCTTAACTTTGTTAGCTTTAGCAGCGGAATTAACATTATCAGAGTTTGAGCTAACAGTATCAGAATTTACACTTGCAGTATTAACTTTAACCCATTTCAGATTGGGTTTCAGTTCATAGTAATTATGATAGATAGCATGATACTCTCTGCAAGTATAAATGGAATGCCAAGTGCTTCCACAGTGTGTGCATAAAGTCTGTGGCTTAGTTCTAGCAAAATCCTTCTTTACCTCAGACTTGGAAGGTAAAGAATTTTTATTTTTATTTTTCTTACAGAAATTTGCAAGATGCTTAGTACTACCACAGTTATGACATGTCTTTCTTGGAGCATAACTAGCAAGCATTGGTTTATTTCCTGAAGTGATGCCTACTTTTCCATTTCTGTTCTTATTTGACACTCCCTGTTTCTTAACAGATTTTAACTCCTTCAGTTTATGTTTGAGTTGTTTATCTGTCATCAAACCAATATTAACCTGTTTAGCACAAGTTTTTACTGATTTGACCTTAACAGTTTCTTTTTCATTATCAGACAAAAATTTACTGGCTCCATGTACAAAATGAGGTCTGATTTTAACTTGACTTTGAAATCTTAGTTCATCTCCCTCATTATAACCCAACAGTGTCAGTTTGAAAAACCTGTTGAGTGTCCTTTCCAGAATTAGTCCAAGTCCTAATTTTCTTATTTGCTTCCTCCAACTCAGATTCTAGTTGTTTATATTTCTGAAGCAAATCCTGTTCTATAGAAACAACATCATCTCTCTCTTTCTGAACTTGTTGCATATTTTTTAGCTTTTCTTCAACAATTTTATTTCTCTCTTTGAGTTCAGAATTCTCAGATTTAATCCTCTCATTCTCTAAAGTCTGATCCCTATAACTTATATGCAATGACTTAAGATAAATTCTTAATTGGGAAATGTCATCAATATTATAAGCATAGGTAGTTAGAGGTACCTGATTTTCAGAAGTTTCTGATTCAGTAGTAGCCATGAGAGCATAGTTCATTTCTTCATCAGAATCTGAAGTGTCTGCCCAATTTCTGCCTTTAGTGTAGAGTGCTTTTTCAGTTTTACCTTTCTTGCACTCAGGAGCACCATCTCCTTACACTTGTAGCATTGGATTTCAGACTTGTCTTTCTTCCCCCTTGAATCTCTCTTATCAGACTTCCTGAAGCTTTTCTTGTCAGAATTGGAAACATTCCTGGAGAAATTCTTTCCTTTCTTGAAATTCTTGAAGCCCATTTTCTTGAACGTCTTAACCATCAAGGCAGCCATCTGCATTATCTCTTCTTCATCATCCTCAGAATCAGATGATTCATCTGAGTTTGATTCATTGTCAGACATTGGTGACTCACTATCAGACTGTACAGCTAGTGCCTTTCCTTTAGCTTTTCTCCTGGATGATTCTTTCTTCATAGGCTTCTCTTCAACCTTAAGAGCAACAGACTTAGCCTTTTTGTTGAATCTCCTGTTTCTTTGTTCCATTTCCAATTCATGAGTTTTGAGCAACCCATAAATTTCATCAATTTGGGTCTCATCAAGGTCATAATTGTCTCTAATAGTGGTAGTTTTCACATCCCACTTTTCAGGTAGAGACAGAAGAAACTTTAGATTTGAATCTTCCAAATTATATTCTTTATCAACCAATGACAAATCATTCAACAGTTTACAGAATCTGTCAAATGTTTGTGTCATGGTCTCTTCAGGTTTAGCCTCAAAATGTTCATACTCCTGAGTGAGTATGTTTCTCCTGTTCTTCTTGATAGCAGGAGTTCCCTGACATCTAACCTCAAGAGCATCCCAAATTTCTTTTGCAGTAGTCAAGCCAATAACCTTGTTAGACATAACATTATCCAAAGCACTGTGAAGTAAATGCTTCACATTTGCATCCTTAGCAATGGATGAAAGATCTTCAGGAGTCATATCCTTCTTCTCCTTAGGAATCATTTTGGCCTCTTGACCAGTAACAGCAGGAGCCAACTTTGTAGGCAGGTGTGGCCCTTCATAAATCCTGTCAAGATATTCTACATCTATAGCTTCCAGAAACATGGTCATCTTTACCCTCCAGATGGGATACTCTGATGGCCTGAGAATAGGAACCCTAATAGCTTCATATCGACTAACAGTGGGTTTAGCATTTTCATACTCTGATGGAGGTGGAACTTCAGACATGATGATTACTATGTGTGTGTGGATCTTAAACTGTAATGTTTAACAGATAAGGCTCTGATACCACTTGTTAGGCCGAATACACACTAATAATCAATATTAGATGAGAGAATAAAAATTAAGATGATTATGCACTTTAAATCTTCTGGTATTAAAAACCCTCTTCGTGATGTAAACTATCACAAAGAGCTGCTAGGTTACAATAAAGATAGTTCGATGCACGATACCCTTCTAGGGTTAACCTAACTGTATTTATAAAACATACAGCTGCTATACAATCGCTAATTGATACTCCTATAATTAAGCTATACAATTGATATCAGTTACGATTGCTACACATCTCCTAAGTCAACTCAATCTCTATGATAGCTATCCAATCTATAAAGAGATTGCTTCCATAAATAACTTCTTTAATTCTTCAAACACTGTTGACTGGAGACGCGCTTCCTCTAGACAGAGTTTAACTAAACTCTGTCGAGCTTCCAAAGTCAGTGTTTAACTAAACTGTGACTGCTTCCAGCTAAACTTTGATTTGTCGCTGTAGCTCCTAAACACTGTTTTCATCAATCATTTCTAACATATATTACCAAGTGAGAAAACAGAATTTTTATTAACGGTAAGTGTTAAACCATCCTTAATGGATAAAATTCGAGAATCTCAAGAGAATGACGATGATTGCAAGCGAGTAAGAGATAATTTAGATAGACAGGAAGTGCAAAGCTACTCAGTTAGTAATGATGGACTCTTAAGATTTAATTCAAGGGTATGGATTCCAAATGATTCAGAACTGAAAGAAGATATCCTTGACGAAGCGCACAGTTCCAAGTACACCATGCACCCTGGGAGCACAAAAATGTATCATGATATGCAGGAAAACTTTTGGTGGCCAGGTATGAAAAAGGAAATTTCTGAATGGGTGAGTAGATGTCTGACCTGTCAAAGAATCAAAGCTGAACATGAAAGGCCCAGCGGGTTGCTGCAATCATTGGAGATTCCGGAATGGAAATGGGAGCACATTAACATGGATTTTATAACTGGATTGCCAAGAACCAGAGCAGGTTATGACGCAATTTGGGTGATCATTGACAGATTTACAAAATCTGCGCATTTTCTTCCTATTAAAGAGACTAATAACATAGAACAACTCGCGAAATTATATGTCAAAGAGATTGTAAGTCGTCATGGAGTGCCTATCTCTATTGTATCAGATCGTGATTCTCGTTTTACTTCAAAATTCTGGAAGAGTTTCCAAGAGTGTTTAGGCACGAAATTGAATCTAAGCATGGCGTATCACCTTCAGACGGATGGTCAGAGTGAAAGAACCATACAGACGTTAGAGGATATGTTAAGGGCGTGTGTAATTGATTTTAAAGGTAGCTGGGATGATCATCTTCCATTAATTGAGTATGCTTATAATAATAGTTATCATACAAGTCTTGGAATGCCGCCTTTTGAAGCCTTATATGGGAGGAAGTGTAGGTCGCCTTTGTATTGGAACGATGTTGGAGAAAGAAAGCTAATTGGACCAGATTTAGTTCAATAAACAGCAGAAGCAGTGAGAATTATTAAAGAAAGACTAACATCAGCTCAAGATCGTCAAAAGAATTACGCCAACCAGAAAAGAAAGGATCAAACTTTAGAAGTTGGGGAATACGCATTCTTGAAAGTTTCTCCCTGAAAAGGGATTATGCGTTTTGGTAAGAAAGGAAAATTAAGCCCGCGATTCGTCGGACCTTTTGAAATATTGCGAAGAATTGGAAATGTTGCATATGAGCTGGCTTTGCCACCAAATCTACAACACATACATAATGTGTTTCACGTTTCCATGTTGAGACCATACAAGGCTGATTATAGGCATACCATAGATTATGAACCTATCCAGATTGATAAAGACTTGACTTACGAGGAGAAGCCTGCGAGAATTCTGGATCGCAAAGAGCAAATATTGCGCAGTCATACCCTCAGTCAAAGTTATGTGGCAGAATCATTTTGTTGAGGAGGCTACGTGGGAGTTGGAAGAAACCATGAAACAGAAATATCCGCAATTATTCAGGTATAATAATGAAATTCTGAGGACAGAATTCTTTTTAAGGGGAGGAGTATGTAATACCCCGTTTAATAAGGCATTCATATAATTATCACAAAGTGCATAGCAAGGGACCTTTAAAATTGTGGAAGTTTAATTAATTTATTTATTTATTTGATAATCCTATTATTTAATTGTTTGTATATTAGTAAATAAAATATTTGATAGTAATTAGGTAATTACCACAGTTAAATGAGCAAAGGGGTAGATATATCTACAATTATGGGGAAAAAGAGACAGGTGGCAAAATATGAGGATAGATAAACTGATGACTAACCTTGTTTAGTTGCTTTATTATTTTAATAATAGTAATTATACGGTAATAGAAGAGACCAGAGTTGGGGACCTTCTAAAAAATACTCACACAAAAAAAAGGGAATGTTAGAGAGTAGTAGAGTGTTTCTGGTAAGAAGATAAAATCACAAGTATAACGGATATCAATACAGCTCGAGAAGGAACTGAGTCAAGTAGTAATTTTCTAATTGAAGAACGAAATATCAAATAGGGTTTATCTAATTGGGGAAGTGAAGAAACCGGGGAATAGAGGCAGAGAAGGCTTCAGGAAGAGTATTATAGGGCTGGTTTAATCACGAAATTGAAGGATTTCAAAAGGTATGAATTCTGAATTTTAAGAATTTGGTATGGTGGTTGTGTTGACAAGAACAAATATATTTGGCTATTATCTAGGGTATCAAATGAAATGGGAGCTTTTCTTTCAAGCACGTAATGATTAGAAAATAATAATAAAAAAAAGGGGTATACAGATTATATGTTGGTGTAAGTGTAGAGTTTAGTCCGGAGTGTTATGCCAGGTCGGGTAAATAAGCCTTCTATCGAGTTTTTAACAACTTATCTTTATGTTGATCAACTGTAATGTTTCTGGGTTTATTAGGGATGTAAACTTTACGTCGTTATCTCCTTAGGACCTATGTTAAATATCCTGGTTGAGTTGGTAAATAAACCAAATCTAATTATATTAGGTAATGGATAGATGAGATGATGAGGTTATTTTGTTAAACTTTATGACTTAATTTTGTGCCTGTCAAATCTCTACTCGTCGTTAATGAAATGCTAAGTGGGGTGGACTTTTATGTACGCGGAGCCATTATATATTTACTCGTAATTTGCTAAGTAATAAGTAGTGGTAAATTTCATAATCAATAGGTTCTTATCTCAAATCTGGCTCAAAGTCTCAGATTAATAAAGTAGATTGGAAACAAACCATTAGCATGAGCAGGGGACACATAGGTCAACTAAGAAATCCATGTAGAATGTAAACAATTGCTTAGTTAATTTGTCAAGGTTATAGATTTATTAAATCACGTGTTAAGGATGATTTTAGTTGTATTATGCCAATGCAATTACTGCTGGCTATAGCTAAATATTACTTTTATTTTGAATATGTAAGGGGGGAGGTATAAGTACGGGAACTTGAAAATAGAGATTTGATTGGAGTTCATAGCCGACATTAACTGGAAGAACAAGGCAAGTTTATTCTTACTCATCTTTATAAACTGGTTGGATATAGATTCTTTCAAATCTAGTATTGTTCTGAGTTGATTATTGTTCTTTTTAATAATTGAGTGAATGATTCCTTTTTGCCCTGTATTTTCTTTGATTAATTATCTCTTTAAAATCGATTTTCTTATCTCAGCCTTCTTATCTCGTTGGTGATCCGACTGAGTAGAATAGGGGTGATTAAGCCACAATTGATGTGATTTTTATGAAAATGCCTATAAGGCTATTAAGGTCGGGGGACCTACTATTTTTACATTGCATGCGATGAGGGGTTGTTACTGTTAGTGTAGGTGCCCTAGAGGCAATACATTGTTTCTTTTAATAAACCCTTATGTCATTTGATTATTCATTAAACGTATTTATTATGACTTTAATTACTGCGATATATTTGTTAGCATAATAAATGTCCTTAGAATCATCATACACATTGTATAGTTTAAGTACATGACTTGAACTTGAGATTATATAATATATCATATTCTTAAAGGTCCCTAGTCGAGTATTATTATTACAGGGCAATAATAATACGTAAATAGACTAGTATGTTATTTGACAGATAACCACATCTCATTGGTTATAAGTATGGAGATACTAAAGTCAAAAACATAGGTACATGTAGGGGTACATGGTACTGGACAGACCCAAAGTGAGATTCTTCATGTTTAATAAAGTCATAAGAAAGACTCACAGTGATAATGGTGTAATGGTCCTTTGACTTAAGTCATTATATTTCTATACGAGGATTAATATACTTTGACTACATTAAAAGTTGCCTTTGACCGGGTGATGATAAAAGTGGACATAGGGTATATCATGAGTAGTATGAGAAATATTAATGATAGATAAGGATTTAACCCTCCTAGAATTAGGAGAGATATTATTGGCCTCTTGATTGAGTGAGACTATAAAATGCATGGTCGTGCTCAAATAATGATTTGTTAATAGTCTACTCATGGATCAAGTAAACCCGGATTAAATGTTGAAGAGGATGACTAAACACATGCCTCGAGTTTAATCTATAATATTTGGTTAAAGGGATTATATTACACAGAAACATTAATCACAGAAGGTTTAAATTGAATCACCGATTATTATTATTACTTGGGTAGCAATGATGTATTACTAGATACCGCTCATTGTTTATAATTTTATTAGATATTAAAATTATTGCCAACGTAATAATAACCTATAGGGTCACACACTTAGAACGTCTTAAAAGGAGTTTTAGTTTAAATTAAGAATTTAAATTAAATCATTATTAAATTGAGAATTGGCTATTTAATTAATTGGACTGGTATTCGAATTTAATAAAGTAAGAATAGAATTGGATTCAAGGAAGTCCAATAATAAAATCAGAATAGAAATAGAATTGGGTTTAAGGAAGCCCAATTCGGTTTTTTGATTTTAGCCCATTATTTCTCTCGTATAAATACATAATGATGTATTACTTTAGGGTGAAGAGTCATTAAATCGTTTTTTGACAAAACCTTAGCAGCTCCATCTTCGAGAGGCTAGAGAGAGAGAGAGGTTGTTCTTCGCGGGCTAGTACCTGGCTCCTCGGGTCGTTGGACGGTCGGACATTCGTGTGGATTACCTTAGAGACACGGATCTTGACGCAAGGACTGTGTGTGGTGATTACAAGCAAGGATCTCCGTTGAGTTCGTGAAACAAGATCTTAATAGGTATGATTCGTTATCTCCATAATCTGCCCGGAATTATACATGGATCCTGGTTTGGGTTTCGAAAATTTTATTTTATTTACGTTTATCCGCTGCGTTTTATGCCTCGGAACCCAACAATGGCATCAGAGCTACGTGTATAAGGGGTTTACTTGGTTACGTGTTAACTGTATATGATGCGAGTATGCATGGTTTGCGAATCTGCCATGTTTATGTTCTTATATATGCTGTTTACAATATGTTATGATGCATATATATGGTTCTGTTATGATTTAAGATGATTGAGATGATCATATGATTATATAATCTGTATATAATCTTATATATATATATATATATGATTAATGTTTGTTCTTGATATGGGGATTGTATACGATACGATTTCTGTATACGCTGTGCAAATCTGGTGAAATCTGTCCAGTGTCTGATTTTCGCAAACGATATGTGTTTTCTGACTGGAAATGAGCGTCTGAACAAAACTGATAGCATAGCTATCACCGACTCGTCTGTAAGGCGTTTGACGCCGTTTATTGCATGAAAAAGACGATTTATTGTTTTCAGAATTTGATTCTGATTTTCTGATTTTTGCGGTATATGATTTCTTTGATTGGATCATCTGAAATATGATATGGTATAACATGATTATATAATATGACATATTATTTAATTGTTACTTGAGCATGGTGATGGTTATGGCCTTAAGACCCTTAGATTAATGGTTTTGGTTTTATAAATACGACTTGCATGTCGTTTTCTTCATTCTTGTAATTGTTGAACCTCGAATGTAACTCGAGTTTTATCATGTAAGTACTTTAGTGTAGATTGTATTCAATTATTCAATGTAATGTAATTGAAGATTGAAGGATGGCCCAAGAGAATGAAGGAGCAACCAAGAAGACAAGAAGAATGAAGACATGTAATTTGTATTTACGTTTATTCCACCATAGATTGACCTTGATCCTTTCATTAGCTTGAGAGGATCATATAGGATAAAGGCCATAACCAATCACGTTTACATACTGCACTTACTTTACATATGATGTATGAATGTATGTGTAGGATACATAGAGATGCATGCTTTAATTAGATTAATCATGTATGAATGAATGTATTAGATACATCACCCATGCCATGCCTGCTTAAACAAGATAAAATCTGTAACGATTCAAGATTTTAAAATTAACAAACGATCATGAGATTCTTGTGTTTATAAAATATGGATTTTAAAACACGGAATTAAATATGGATTTTTTATATCTAAAATTGGGATTTTCTGTCAAAAGCGGATATGCGTATTCGTAAGGTTAATGGGTATTAAGTGTGACCATTGGGATCCTCCATCTACCTGGGAAATGAACAATCTAAGATGTCAATTTGAAGTATTTGGTTCAAGGAAAATTAAGGATCTCTTTATGATGTGATCCTGATCGTCATAAATTCTTTAAACCCCTTAACAAAATATTAATTTTTAATCAGATGCTTTCCAATGAATGAACACTCATCGAATCCTTGATCGACAAAGGGAATGACTGTCAGTGGCAGGGGACTCCTGTCTATCGTGGTGAGATGCGACGAATATAAACGGTTATATTCGGCCGTTGTATCATTGGGTCTAACTTAACTGAGTCGTCATAATGAGGTGGAAATAAACGGTTATATTCAACTATTATGAACTTAGAAGCATAGAGTTTGGTTAAAAATCTATTAGATAGATAAGATCAATCGTTGTTCACCAAACTATCCAAGAATTTTATATGATATAATTGACAATTGTTGTCTACCTAAATAATCATGTTTTAAGGACTACCAGTGGTTGACTTAGGACATGACGAAATATGGATCTTGGCTCACTAGAAAGATTTATGGGATATGCTTTCCGAATTAACAGTAAGGGCTATTAATTTGATTAAAATAGTGGGAGATATATTATGAATATATCATAATCATTTGAACATAATTTATAACCAAGACAATCTAATGTTTATTTTGTGCATTTATCATTGTAGATACTAATGGCAAACAACACAAACACACTATCCGTACAATCAGTCCTTGAAAAGGACAAACTGACAGGAGGAAACAACTTCCTAGACTGGCAGAGGAATTTGAGGATTGTCCTCAGGCAGGAGCGCAAGCTTCATGTCATTGATATCCCTCCGCCAGGTCCCCTTCCGGAGAACGCTACTGTTGAGGAACGAGCGGCCCGCACAAGGGATGAGAATGATGCAAATGATGTTGCATGTCTCATGTTGGCAACTATGAGTGCTGAGCTTCAAAGACAGCATGTGCATATGGATGCATATACTATCCATGAGCACTTGCAAAGCATGTTTGCAAGCCAAACTCGTCAAGAAAGGTTCAACACGAGTAAGTCACTCTTTAACTGCAAACAAGGGGCAAGTGAACCAGTTGGCCCACATGTTTTGAAGATGATTGGTTACATTGAGTACCTTGCTACTTTGGGTTTCCCGATTGGTCCGGAAACTGGTATTGACCTAATCATGAATTCTTTGAACAGCAAATTTACTCAGTTTGTTGTGAACTAAAATATGAATGAATTTGACAAAACACCTACTGAATTGTTGGCTATGTTGAGGACATATGAAACCAACATGAAGACAGCTGAACCTGCTCCCATACTGATGGTAGGCAATAAAGGTAAGGCCAAGGGGAAAGGCAAGTAGAAGGGTAAGAAGAAGATTGGATCTGATTCTACACCCAAGCCAAAGTCAGGTCCCAAACAGGCTTTAAAGCCTAAAGGTGGTGTTGCTAAGGGTGAATGTCACTACTGTAAGAAAATTGGTCACTGGAAGAGAAACTGTCCTGTTTATTTGGAGGATCTGAAGAAAATGAAGGGTGTTTAGATTTCTGGATCAGGTATTTATGTTATAGAAGTCAATTTGTCTATTTCTACATCTTGGGTATTGGATACCGGATGTGCTTCTCACATTTGTATAAATGTGGAGGAACTGCAAAGAAGTAGGACTTTGGCTAAGGGAGAAGTGGACCTACGAGTAGGCAATGGAGCAAAAGTTGTTGCTTTAGCTGTAGGCACTTATTATTTATCTTTACCCTCTGGGCTTGTTCTAGAACTAGAAGACTGTTTTTATGTGCCTACGATTCGCAGAAACATTATTTCTGTTTCTTGTTTGGACAAGAAAAGTTTTTCATTTACAATAAAGAACAACAGTTGCTCTTTTGCTTTGAATGATTTAACATATGGTGTTGCGCGTTTGTTTAATGGTTTATATGTTCTTGATTTAGATAATCCTGTCTATAATATAGAAAACAAATGACTTAAAGTCAATGACTCAAATCAAACATACCTCTGTCATTGTCGTCTAGGCCATATAAATGAGAAACGCATATCCAAATTACATAAGGATGGATACTTGGATAAGTTTGATTTTGAATCATACAAAGAATGCGAATCTTGTTTGCTTGGTAAGATGACTAAAGCCCCTTTCACTGGTAAGGGTCAAAGGGCCACTGAACGTCTGGAGCTAATACATAGTGATGTATGTGGCCCAATGCGTGTGATGGCTAGAGGAGGCTACTACTACTTCATAACATTTACTGATGATTTCAGTAGATATGGATATGTATATCTTATGAAGAATAAATCCGATTCTTTTGAAAAATTCAAAGAATACAAGGCTGAAGTAGAGAAGCAAATTGGCGGAGGTGTAAGTATTAAGATCTTACGATCCGATCGTGGGGGTGAATACTTAAGCACCGATTTTAAAGAGTATTTAAAAGAGTGTGGTATTGTATCACAACTTACTCCGCCAGGTACACCTCAATGGAATGGAGTTTCAGAGAGGAGAAATCGCACCTTGTTGGACATGGTGCGATCGATGATGAGTCATGCAGATCTTCCAATAAGTTTCTGGGGTTATGCTCTAGAAACAGCGGCTTTCACACTTAACCGTGTTCCTACTAAGAAGGTTCAAAAGACTCCATGTGAAATATGGAAGGAGAAACGGTCAGGCATGAACTTTATGAAAGTTTGGGATGCAAGGCGTTTGTGAAACGTCAAGTATCTGACAAGCTTGGACCTAAATCCGAAGAGTGCAATTTTGTGGGATACCCTAATGAAACAAAGGCGTATTATTTTTATAGTCCTTCTGAGCAGAAAGTGTTTATTGCTCGAGATGCTGTCTTCATGGAAAGAGATTTTGTTTCCAAAAGAAACAGTGGGAGAACTATAGATCTCGATGAAGATTGAGAACCACAAAATAGCATTGAACCTGAAGTGGAACAAGAGCAGGATAATGATAATGCTCAACAAACACAGGTTGTTCGTAGAACTGGTAGAATTCGCCATGAGCCAGAGAGATATGGATTTCTCTTGACTCAATGTACGTGGTGATTTGATGCTTATAGATGAAGATGAGCCTCTCACATACCAAGATGCTACGAACAGTCCAGACTCTAAGAGATGGCTTGAAGCCATGAAATCCGAGATGGATTCCACGTACGAAAACCAAGTATGGACTTTGGTTGATCCACCTGAAGGGGTAAAACCCGTAGGGTGCAAATGGGTTTTCAAGAAGAAAACTGACATGGATGGAAATGTTCAGACCTATAAAGCAAGGCTGGTTGCAAAAGGTTTCAAACAAATTCATGGTATTGACTATGATGAAACTTTCTCACAAGTGGCTATGGTCAAGTCCATAAGGATTTTGCTTGCCATTGCAACATTCCATGATTATGAAATCTGGAAAATGGATGTCAAAACAGCCTTCCTTAATGGAAGCCTTAAAGAGGATGTGTACATGACACAACCTGAAGGTTTTGTCGATCCAAGGAATGTTGGCAAGATATGTAAATTACATCGATCCATTTATGGATTGAAGCAAGCCACTAGAAGATGGAATATTCATTTTGATGAAATAGTCAAAGAGTATGGCTTTGTTCAAAATGAAGATGAACCGTGTGTTTACAAGAAGGTTAGTGGGAGCCATGTGGCATTCATAGTACTATATGTTGATGATATACTACTAATGAGGAATGACATACCTTCTCTAAAGGCTGTTAAGACTTGGTTAGGGAGCAACTTCTCCATGAAAGACTTAGGAGAGGCAACCTACATTCTAGGAATGAGGATCAATAGAGATAGATCTAGAAGGATGATCGGTCTAAGTCAAAGCACATACATTGATAAGGTTTTGCATCGTTTTGGTATGCAAAATGCAAAAAGGGGATATGACCCCGTGTCTCAAGGGATAACGATCTCTAAAGACCAGTGTCCGAAATCATTGGATGAATGGTATGTACTCGCCCAGATGTTTCGTATGCTTTGAGCATGACGAGCAGATACCAGTCTAATCCAGGTGAAGGTCACTGGACGACAGTCAAGAATGTTCTAAAGTACCTGAACAGGACTAAAGATTCATTCTTGGTGTATGGAGGAGAGGAGAAACTGGTTGTAAAAGGTTACACCGATGCAAGTTTCCAAACAGACAGGGATGATACTGTATCACAGTCTGGTTTTGTGTTTTGTCTAAACGGAGGTAACATACACATATGTAAAGTGCACACAAATGATAACATTGCAGACCTACTGACCAAAGGCTTGTCGCAGCAGAAGCACGATGGTCACACTAGTTCTATGGGTATTAGATACATGGGTGATTGGCTCTAGTGCAAGTGGGAGATTGTTAGTGTAGGTGCCCTAGAGGCAATACATTGTTTCTTTTAATAAACCCTTATGTCATTTGATTATTCATTAAACGTATTTATTATGACTTTAATTACTGCGATATATTTGTTAGCATAATAAATGTCCTTAGAATCATGATACACATTGTATAGTTTAAGTACATGACTTGAACTTGAGATTATATAATATATCATATTCTTAAAGGTCCCTAGTCGAGTATTATTATTATAGGGCAATAATAATACGTAAATAGACTAGTATGTTGTTTGACAGATAACCACATCTCATTGGTTATAAGTATGGAGATACTAAAGTCAAAAACATAGGTACATGTAGGGGTACATGGTACTGGACAGACCCACAGTGAGATTCTTCATGTTTAATAAAGTCATAAGAAAGACTCACAATGATAATGGTGTAATGGTCCTTTGACTTGAGTCATTATATTTCTATACGAGGATTAATAAACTTTGACTACATTAAAAGTTACCTTTGACCGGGTGATGATAAAAGTGGACATCGGGTATATCATGAGTAGTATGAGAAATATGAATGATAGATAAAGGATTTAACCCTCCTAGAATTAGGAGAGATATTATTGGCCTCTTGATTGAGTGAGACTATAAAATGCATGGTCGTGCTCAAATAATGATTTGTTTTAATAGTCTACTCATGGATCAAGTAAACCCGGATTAAATGTTGAAGAGGATGACTAAACACATGCCTCGAGTTTAATCTATAATATTTGGTTAAAGGGATTATATTACACAGAAACATTAAACACAGAAGGTTTAAATTGAATCACCGATTATTATTATTACTTGGGTAGCAATGATGTATTACTAGATACCGCTCATTGTTTATAATTTTATTAGATATTAAAATTATTGCCAACGTAATAATAACCTATAGGGTCACACACTTAGAACGTCTTAAAAGGAGTTTTAGTTTAAATTAAGAATTTAAATTAAATCATTATTAAATTGAGAATTGGCTATTTAATTAATTGGACTGGTCCAAATTAATTATCTAAGCAAATTCGAATTTAATAAAGTAAGAACAAAATTGGATTTAAGGAAGTCCAATAATAAAATCAGAATAGAAATAGAATTGGGTTTAAGGAAGCCCAATTCGGTTTTTTGATTTTAGCCCATTATTTCTCTCGTATAAATACATAATGATGTATTACTTTAGGGTGAAGAGTCATTAAATCATTTTTTGACAAAACCTTAGCAGCTCCATCTTCGAGAGGCTAGAGAGAGAGAGAGGATGTTCTTCGCGGGCTAGTACCTGGCTCCTCGGATCGTTGGACGGTCGGACGTTCGGACGTTCGTGTGGATTACCTTAGAAACACGGATCTTGACGCAAGGACTGTGTGTGGTGATTACAAGCAAGGATCTCCGTTGAGTTCGTGAAACAAGATCTTAATAGGTATGATTCGTTATCTCCATAATCTGCCCGGAATTATACATGGATCCTGGTTTGGGTTTCGAAAATTTTATTTTATTTACGTTTATCCGCTGCGTTTTATGCCTCGGAACCCAACAATTACAGGCTGATCACCTGTAATTAATGGTGGAAAAAATTCTACTCAGTTGTACCTGTTGAACATGCTGCCCTATTTACTTCTAATTAAATCCTTTGGCTAAATTGTTCGGATAAAGATAGGTACATTCACACAGTTATATATGTACAGTGGGTTTTGATGTTATTTAGTCAATCTTGGATATTAATTTGTGCATGGTTGAATCTTGCCAGTGAGTTCTTCATTCATAAATTCTTGGTCATCTAAGATGTCTGTTCTTCAACATAAAATATATGATACACTTGCTGAGCACTATTTTCGCTCATAGCTTGCAATATTTTTGCCAAAGCAGTTAAGCGCGAAGGAGGAGAAGCATCCAATGTTGAAAAAGAAAAAGGATGTAGAGCGAGATCCTCTCTCCTTATATAAAATTTTAGAGATTTTGTCTGCCGTGTAACATATCTTTGTCTATTTGTTTGGGTGGTTACTTGTGTTGATTCCATGTTGTTCACGTTCCTTCGACGATGATGATCGACCAATTTAATTTTCATATTTTTCTCAAAAGATGCACAACCGGATCTACTCTTGAACCATAAAATGTTGCAGATTTTGTCTGCTTTTGCTTTGTAACATATCTTTATTTATATTTTGGATGGTTGCATGTCGCGATTCGATACGATGATTACCAAATTATATGATTGTGAATTATGATTGGTTTATAAAATTTGTATGATAAATGCTAAAATCAGATTATAATAGGTTGAATGTATGTCAGCTCGATTATTTCTATTGAACATCATTCTACAGATGTGTGCTACGATACTTTCACTTTTATCATTGAACTATTAAAGAAATACTTCCAAGTAACATGTTGGAATATCATTGTTATAAGATTAATTTCAATATTTAATTGGTTAAGTCTAATTTTTTCAATAAAATTGATTTTATTCTATTTAATTTTAAATTTTTTATAAATTAAATTATAGAACCCTCATTTAGAATTTTGAAGTATATTGATATATGAAAGCAATGATATTTTAGTTTTGAAAAATGTTTAACAAAATAGAAAATTTACTAAAATTTAATATCATTTTATAATTTAACATTTGAAAGTAACTTGTGTGTTATATACGTATAAGATTATAAATAAACTGAACCGAACATGAACGATATTTTATGAACTCGAACAACTTTGTTCAAACTGACCAATGTTCAAAATGTTATCAAATATTTTTTTTTTGAACTTGAATTTGATAAAATTTCAAACTAACATTTTTGAGTTCGAATTCGAAGCGAGTTGTACTCAAAAAATAATCGAAAAGTTCAATTTTTTTACAATCTTAATCTTAAATGTACTAAAATTTTTATTATCAAATCCGAACTCAAGTAGTTCTTAAACGAATTAAATAGTGTTCATTTATAATATTAGTAAACACATTGTGTTTTCGAACTCGAGTTGTCTCAAACCGAATTTATCGAGTTCGAACCAAATTGGACCCGAATAACTTATCGAACAATTTGAAAAGTATATGTTTACGAAAATAGATAAATATTTATGTACTATTTATAAATGAGTAAATCCAAATAATTAGATAAAAGAGTATTATAATAATAAGTACACTATTTATAAAAATGGTATATTATAATAATAAATATACAATTTATAGTAATAAAGAGTATATACTAATTATTATTTATGTGAGGATAAGAATGATGTGATTGGTCCAAATTTTAGTGATAAATTCTGATTGCCTCTAATATATATTAAGAAAATAAACCAGTAATATATCATAATATAATTTATAGATTTTAATAAAAGAGTGATTAATATGTATTAATATAATTTTAGAAACAAAAATATATATTATTCATTAATAACAAATATACATATTTTATATCGTCATAAAAGAGTGACTGATATTAATATGTATTAATATTAACATTATAATCATGATTGATTTTATATTGAAATAATACTTTATTAATTAATTTTTTTTGATATATGTGAATATGTTTAATTAAATTATTATTGTATTCAGATTAAAATTGTTAAGTAATCATGGTTAGTAAAAACAGATAAAAATGGTAAATAAGGAAATTATTTAATATAATATGAATGGTCTAAAGTTTAGGAATATCATCTAATTAGTTCCAAAATAATTCATAATTTTTTGATTGGTTAATTGTATATTAACTGGGCTATGATAGACTCATTTAATATAATAATGGACAAATATAGTTGACCTCCCTAAGAGGCTAACATGCATATTTTTCACAACATTTATATTTGGCAAATTTCAGAAAATATTATTACCCATTATTTCTAGGGAAAATTATTGATAGATCCCTAAACTATTCAGGTCCCTAAATTAAAAATTCCGCATTTCGGGTCCCTAACGTTTCAAATAAATTGTTTCAAGTTCCCGCTATTTACAAAATTTTGACGCTGTCAATTGATTCCTGCCATGTGGCATTTTTTAACACATCAGCTAATGACTAGGTAATGCAAAAATTAAAGAAAATGTCCAAAAGAAACAAAAAAAAGGTAAAAACGAATCACACGTGATTTATCAAACGTTATATACATTATATTTATAACCGAGTGGATATAGTCATATATGGTTAAGCTAGAAAGGGGTTTAGGGTTCCAAATAAGATAATCAGGGTTCCAAATAAGTTAATTAGGGTTCATAAGCTGAGATTACAAACGCATCATATAATGTATGTTATTAAATTTCCATACGGTTTGATACACTATACTAACATCACCATCGTTGGATACTAATATTGGTGATTTGTGTGTATTCACAGAGATGGAGACCGCCATTACACTGCACATTCACCACGGGAGTGAGTTTATTGAGAAGAATGGTGTCATATACTACAAAGAAGGTAATGTCGAGTATGTTTATAACCAAAGATTGGATGTGTTAACTATTTTCATGTTTCAAAATTATATTCCAAATGATCTTTCTTATAAAGGGTTTAAGATATATTGGCATAAGTCTAGTAATTTGTGTGTTTAAGTTATATTGGCAGATATATTGTGCAGTGTGTATGTGTATATAGATATGTTAGATATGTTAACGGCTATATTTTAGATTGCCCGTTTTTTTTTCCTTTTTTTTTCAATTTTTTCTTTTATATCAACTGCACAATCATTAGCTGACATGTCAAAAAATGCCACGTGACAGGAAATCAGAATCTTGTAAACGGCGGAGACTTGAAACAATTTTTTTGAAACATCAGATGCAAAATCATTAGTTCAAGAACCTGAACAAGGAACCTGAACAATAAAAACTGAATAGTTCAGGAACCTATTAATTGATTTTCCCTTATTTCTATCATGTTTTAACCCTCCAAGTACAAATTTGATTAACGAGAGGACATCCAAAATAGAACGTAGATTGCAAAGCATTTAATTATTCACGCAAGCAGAACACAAGCTACAATGGTTCACAAACATCTAAGCAACGCGTAAAAGAGTAACCATCCATGTGGAAAATTTAAGATATTCCAATTCTTAGCCAAAAAAAAAAATTAACCTGCTCAATCCAAATCAATAACGTTCCTCAATATTATTTGAATCTGGGTCCCAATGAACTGTATTTCTCACAAAACTTCACCACATAATGTAGTACCAACATTTAACACATCTGAGTCTAAATATACGATTATACTTGTTTTCAGAATTACTACTCTGATCAAAAGATTGCAGAGAAATAGCCTTGTCAAATTGAACATCAAAATTTGAAGCAATTATCATCAAGTAACAAATCCACTCACTCTTTCACAAAGAACAATATTTCACCGACTGTTGAAGTACACAACTCAACAGAATTAGCCACCCCTTGGAGGGATCTTGGACGATCCCCAAGTTTGTCTTTGACCACCACCACCACCACGCCACCTATCACCGCCAGGAGGCGGTGCCCGATCATCTTGTCTGCCACTGCCCCACCGGTCAGGTTCTGGAGGGGGAGCCTGACCTTCTGCTCGACGGAACCTAGGCACATATTTTCCTGGGGTTGGTGCAGCGGCAGGTGCAGCAGCGGCAGCAGCAGGTGCTGCTGTTGGAGCAGGTGGTCCCTCAAATGGACGAGATACGCCAAAAAGTTCAGGCCTGGCAAGTCCTTCACTTGCTTTTCTCCTTTCTTCAATTTCCAGCTCCCTTTGCCTCTGAATCTCTGCAATTCTATCCAACCTTGCCCTCTTCTCAGCTTCCTCTCTTTTAAGTCTCTCAGCCTCTGCATCAAATATACAATAGAAGGCAACAGACTTTAAATATTCTTGCCAATAAATGTACTGGATTTTATATGGGGTATGATATACGATAGTATTAGGGTGTGCGAAAGAGAGATATAGCAATTCCACAATAAGACTACTGCAACGACCACTTCCACAACGAAGACAATGCGTTTGAATCTTGTGGACATTCTGTGGTAGTTGCCCAAATTGACCTCCAGATTATAATCAAATATATACAAGAAAAATGGTATGGATACTATTCCGAAAATTGCATAATTGAACTAATAGTTGGTAACACAAGTACCTATAAGCTTGCGAGCTTCCTCCTCTTCCTGCAGTTTTTTCAGCCTTTCCTCCTCAACACTCAAATAAAACAACATTTTTCTCTTAGTTTCTCTCTCCTCCTTGCGTGCCCGAAGGATTTCATTGATCCGTGCATCTCTTTCCCCTCTCATCCTTTCATACTCATCTTGCCGACATTTTACAACTTTATTCTGAAATTGTGTCTGCAAAATGACCCCATACAACAATGAAATGTAATATTCCTATCATGCCACAAGTAGGCAAACCATCACTAGTCTCAATATAGGATGGCACAAGTTCCTAGGAAATGACATCACTATGACAAAGAGAACATAAGAATCTAATTCTGTCTGGTTCTTGGAAAACACATGCCATAAGGTAGAAAGCCAGAAACTAGACAATCATGCAATACTACAGAATGTGACAAGTACCTACCTTATTCTCCAATACCCTTAGCAGCCTATTCTTTTCCTTAAGGTCTCCATCATGACGCAGCCTGCTTAGCTCTATCTCTTGCTAAAAGATAGTGCATGGAACACAAGTTAGCAATAATAAGGAATTGAGGGGTTATTATTTAATCATTTTCCCCATCAAACATAGAATTAATAATTCAATAATATAAATAATTATTTAATAATAATCAATGTGATAACCATGCAAGCCTTAAAGCCACTTCATTTGACTTTTGACAGGTAGGATTCCTCTCGATAAATCTTAAAAACTGTATCCACCAATTACATATCCAAATTTTACATAATACCTGTTGTTCATGTTCATGAAGCACCTTTTCTTCTGACAAACGACGTTGAAATGCTGCTTCAATCAAGGGGGCAGCTTCTTCTCTTTTTGCCCTTTCCAAGTAATCCATTGTTTTACCAAACTTTTGCAATCTTTTCTCCATTTCCTGCTTCTCTCTTAATTGTTCACTAAGAGCCAACTCCATCAACGATTGTTTTGTCACTTTTTCCTGATTACACTCATAAATGTCAATCTTGGCATTTAGCAAAGGTTCTTTTGTAAAGTTAAACATAAGTTTTACTTACTCCATCCATGAGGGGCTTCTTTCCCTTCTTTTTACTACGCTTTTCAGCCTCTTGAAGCAAGGCCTGTGCTTCTTGAAGTTCTCGCTCTTCTATTTCCCTTAAGATTCGTTGGTTTTTCCTCTGCTCATATTCAGATGCAAGCCTTTTTTGCTCTGCCTCTTCTGTTATTTTCTGTAGCTTGAGCCTTTTCGTTTCTTCCTCTCGTTCCTTGAAAAAAAAATGTAACTTACTCATCCTAATTCCCCAAAAAATTATAAAATTCAAATTTAATAAAAAATGTTAAAACAACTTATTTAAGATACCAGTTCCAGTAGATGGCGTTCTTGTTCTTCCTTTCTTTTCTCTATAACTGATTTTCGAGCAAGCAACCTTTTATGTTCCTTATCAACCACCTCAGCTAAATTAGGCAACATTTCACCTAATTTTGATATCTTCCTTTCAGAAGGGTACACCATTTCCCTTGTTTTGTTTAAAGATTCGGCAAATGAGCTCAGGTGATCACGCAGACCATCAGATTCAAGGCCCTGAAAGAAAAATACTTTCAGTGACATGGGAACAGTACACTAATGTAAGCCTCAGCATAGATCGACTACAATGCAAGGACATAATATTATAACAATGAAGGACACTAGTTGATGTGATGGAAAATAAAAGATTATTAACAGTAAAATAAAATGTGGAATGCAGACTATATACATATGCAAATGCAATGGCTTCCTCCAAAGAGAGACTATAAGCAGAAAGTTGAAGACTCGGATAAAAGTAATACTAATCTACTACAGACTGATGTGCGATATATTGATTTCCAAATTTAGATAATAATAACATTATACAAAAAAATAATGATTGGGTGAACGACAAGATAAATAGGCATAGCTATTACTTAACCAAAAACAAAAAGCAGTTATAATGACATACATTGACAGGTACCTCGTATTAAGAAATTTAATATATATAAACAAGGGGTCTGGCTGAAATTAGAACAATGAGGTTAAAACATCAGCTACAGTCAATTAACACATGACTACCGATAGAAAGGATCACAGGATAATGATCTTGACTAACCAAAGTGCTAAATATAACAGCGCCCTTCATATGGTCGACTTTCATTGCAACAAAATTATATTTGACAGCATCTACAGAGAGTTTCTCCACTGCAGGGAAATTGAAAAAGGGGACCATCTTGGCTAAACTCTCGATTTTCATTGTTTGGTAAACATGAGACACCTGCAAATTGAAAGAATAATACTAAATAAATTCAAACAGCATACGTTAATGGGTACAAGCACTAACGTATTACCATAACTATATAATAATAACCAGCAGATTGCAACAGTTTACCTGCTGTAGCAATCTCAAAGTGGCTAGCTTCTCCAATGCAGGAACATACTGAGAAAGTTGTACTTCTGGTACAGATGATGCTGATGAAATCTTCCCCCCAACTTTTGATATCTTTTCCAACAAAGGCTGAACTTTCGATGCCAAATCTAAAGGCAGAAACTCATTCTCCAAAAGATGATAAAGATCTTTTACTTCCTGAGTAACATATGTCATCACACCTTTTGAAATCTACAGAAAAAGGAAAGTGTATTTAGAAAAAATAAAGATTCAAAGACCAAAAAGCAATCATGCACCTGATTCAAGTGAAAAGAACACCAGAAATGTACACCCGTGCATCACAGGACCAATAAATCAGATCAGCTGCGATTTAAAATGCAGCGATGGTCTGCAGGAGGATATAAGTAATATACAAAGTTGTAAATATTTTGAAAAATACTACCATTTAAAACCTTCTCCATTAGTGTTATATTACCAACATTATATATATAATAAGCGTAAGGGGGATCTTCGTCCTTGTACCATCAAAATAATCTCAACCGTCGAATCTAACATTTTTAAAACTAGACGATCAAGATTAAATCATATTAAAAGAAAGTTATAATCTAAAAGGATATAATTAAAAAAGGTTGTATTAGAATTGAATTTTAAAAATAAAATTATAATCTAAAAGGGATATATTTAAAGAAGGTTGTATTAGAATTGACTTTTAGTTATTTTTTTATTAATATTTAAAAAAAAATTATATTTGCTATTTGGGCTCTATCTTGAAATCTAGAAATCAGATTTGAATGATTTTACAACCCACGCGAAACTCATAAAATTATCTTTAATTTAGTGATGATTTAACAATTATTATCCAAATGGAAACATTTGGAATCTCAAGAGAAAATATAATTTTTACATTAATCCTATTCAATGTAGAGGACCTACCTTAATAATCCTATTCAACGTAGAAAACCTAATTATATATAATTTAAATCATTGACATACACTTTTTCGTATGACAACATAAATACACTTTTAGTTTACATATTAAATATTAAATATAATTTATGCTAGATCCCACAATTTTTATCTATTTATTTTTATAATCTACCGGTTCTTATTTATTTTATCTTACTGGACCAGACTATCTATTACCAAAAATTTGGACAAAATTCCTCTTACACTTATTATTAAAAGTGTATCTGGTTGTTAGTAGAATTAGTTTCAAATAATAAGAAAGGCATTTTGATAATCAAAACGAAATATAAGTAGATTACCTAAATTGAATAGAAATTTCAACGTAAAAAAGGTCAGTTTTTTTCTCTTTTGTTTTTGGATAGTTATAATTGGAAAATAATTGTTAAACCATCACTTACTTAAAGATTATTTTGTTAATTTCACGTGGACAAATCAAATTTTAAGAATTCAAGATAAAACACAAATAGTAAATTGAACGTGTAAAATCTTATACATATCGATTTTTTAACAATAATTTGATGTGTAAACTAATAAAATATAAATATTAAAAAAATATAATTATGGATATTAAAAAAGGAGCACGCACGGATTATAACTAGTAAGCATAATATACATAATTTACAATACAAATATGTACTTGTACATTTTGATATTTAAAAGGAGAACTGTATGTTTACCAGATCTGCAAGAAGTGATGCTCGCGAGAGCTGTGAAAAAGGGAAAATAGTTAGAAGTTGTAGTAAAAAGTTTATAATGCTGAAGTATGTTGTAGTAAAAAATTTATAATGCTGAGATCCAAAGAGCTAGTGATAATACCATGTCTCTACCCTCAATCTTGTTGTCAAGATTAAAACCAATAAGATTAGACATCCTCAAATTGCGCTCTTTCTCATGTTCAAGTTCCACATGAGACGCCCTACGCATGTGGTCATAGGGGGGAATTGACAGTGCAGCTAAAAGAACGGAGGATGCTATTAGCTGCAAGTCCTTCTGATTGAGGTTCTTATTGAAGCTTTTCTGAAGTTGAAAAAGTTTAAACCATGCACATGCATGATAAAGATGACTAGTTGAGATCCAAAATATCTCCGTTAGTTTAGCATAATATACAGCCATCCAGGATGTCTTGGGCATTTTCTTCACCATGCATGTCAACCCATAAATATCCTCCACAGAACGAAAAGCTTCCTGCAAAACAAATAACAATCAAAACAACCAAGACATATATTTTATCCAAGGTAATGCAGCAGAGCTAGATATATTAATATCAGCAGCAATAAGATTCTTTGGAACAAAAATTACAGACCTGCCAAAGTTCAAGTTCGGTAGCAATTTTCAACTGCTCAAATCTTGTGTCGAGATAGAACTGGATGCTCTCTGGTGCAGAAAGATCAGGCCGATCCCTCTGGTCTCTATACTTGTTAAGATTTGCTAGATGATTCCTGATAATCTCACACAGCCTACGGAACTCTGTAGTTCGCTTGTATTGCTTACAGAACTGAAAAGCACGGTGTGCAGTATCCTGAAAAAATTTAATAATAGTTAGCAGAGCTCAGACAATTGAATATCTGTGTGTTCAGAATCTTCAGATTAAACAGACGTAGTACATATTAACAAAAGAATTCAGTCAAAAAAAAGCGACGCATCTACCTAACACCATCAGTGAGGCTGAACTTAAGCATTACACTTTACCAAGTTAATCAGTGAACACCAACTTAATATATGAACCAGCAATAATCTTTTTTAGTTACAGGGTATTTGGATAAGACCATATATAAAGTTCATACATTCGCCTATATTTGTACTCCATAGAACTTTGCCTATGTACATGTTAACCACAGTAGTATGTTATAATCAATCGGTTTTACTTTTAGATAGAAGCCTATATAAATTTTAAACCAATTACCTCACTTCTTCCACTCTAAAACACATAGCAACAACTGCAGATGCACATAGTTTCTCCCAAGCAAAATTCCTATCTACTGTAATCACATCTTAGCAATAGAAAACTTGGTGAGAAGTTTTCAAAAAAGTAAAAACATTTAGCACTAGTACTGGGTTAAACACATCATGTTAAATTGTTCAAGCTCGAGGTTTTTAAACAAATATATATTGTGCACAATGACCTTAACATCAGACTTTCTTATTATTTTGGTAAGTACATCTTCTTTGTTGCAGTTAAAAGAGTTGTTTACTGCAAGGAAAAAGCAAATTAACTAAATCCTAGTTGCAAGGTCATCTGCAATACTTCAAAAGTCCAGATGCGGCAAGGTGATTCACACAGCACGCAGATAGTTAAACAACTTGGCCAATATATTTGTTGATTGCTAATTCCTGTCCTCTACAAAACAACAAAGGTTCCTGTGGTCATAAAAAATGGGAGTATGGTTTCATTTTTCCTAAATTAAGTATTTTATCTTTAACATTAAGTGCTATCTGTGGATATTTCATCTTTTTTTAAAGAGCTCTACTATTCCTAGATCTTGCCTAATAAATAATAATAGTGAGATGAAGAGCTTGTGTTTTTCAAACATACAACATAATTCTAGGCTTAACATAACTCTTAACCGAGCAGTCAATTATTTAATACCTAAAATACTTTTAAAAGGAAGCTCTCAAAACAAAAGGCAAACGTGGAAGACGAAATAGATGCAACGCACCAGTACTACATCTCTGATCTCTCCCATCCCACAAAACAAATCTGCAATCTTTCTTATATATTAGGGAAGACATTATAAATTCCAACACCCTTTAGATCAAATGTAAGCTAATTGACCAAGTGCAACATTTTTCCAGTTGAATAAATAATCCCTATCTTTTAAGCAGAATATAGAAGCTACAAGAATGTGTGACATTAGCAAAGGTAGTGAGCAGTATTCTCCGGACACAGGGAGACCCCTGATACGATTTCCCTAAATACAGAGAACAAAGGCATAGTAGTCACATCAGTCTTCAATCCAATACTTACAAGATGAAAAAGCATTCTGTAACACAAAAGGGATATAGATCCTCTATGAGCATATTACTGTATATATTATTGTTGATGCTACTGAATTGCAGGAGGCTAAAAATTAGAAAAACATCAAGCCGTTCCATGTCAGAAGTCAGAACTCAAAATCAATTGTTTTAAAAAATATCATAAAAGATTGTTCTGCCTAGGTCAAATATAGTTTTAGTAAATTACTAAAAAAACAAGTACTATATAAAAAGCATCAAAGATTGACTCTAGTTATTTTAATTTAACTTTTGGGGGGTGGGGTTATTAAGGAGGTATTACCGCATAGAGTGCCATCAACTTGGAGTTGTTCCTCAGTATCTCAAGAACTGTTCTATATGTCTCCCACAAAAATTTAAACCATGGGGTGACAAGCTCTCGATCAGATCGATCCTTTCCTTTTTCACCACTGACATAACTCAACATAAGATCTTCAGGTCTGTTATCAGCTTCCAAGTCATCCACATCAAGAGCTTCTTCCAATGCTTGTGCCTGACTACGAGCTGCTTCAGCTTTCTTGGTAGAAAGGTCCATAAAGTGCTTTATGACCTCCTCCAGTGAACTGACATTTACTTGTTGACATATTATCCGGTACTGAATCAACCCATCCTTTGCAAACCTGCCTCTTCTCATGTCCACACAAAGCTCAATATACTTGAACATAATCTTCTCATGCGTCTTCTGCCATGCCCTGTACCTCTTAGAAGTAATCAGATCGTGAAGAGACTGCAAAGCATCCTGCTTCTGCCCCACATTAATCAACTCTGCACAGTCAAACACCAAAGATCATTATTACAACACAATGCCAGAAACCCAGAATCAATACAAAAAGATTCACATTGTGATACACAAACTTCACAAAAACAAAAATAGCATCGTACCCTCGGCTCTCTTTAGAGCATTTTCCGGCTTAGCAAAATTCGCCATATCTCTCAAACAGTAAGCCTGTCAAAATAATTTCACATGCCAACATAATAAAACATGAAATGTTCGATACTAAAGTAAACACGAAAGCAAAGTAGATACCAAAAATCAAACAAGACTCAGAGTTTCATATACAAGGGAATAACCAAAACCCAGAGAATAACAAAATATAATAGTTAATAATTACCAAATTGCAAAAACTAGGTAATTCGTACACGAGTAATCCACCAATTAGCTATCAATTCTTAATTAACAAATGTGATTGAATTGAGCTATAAAAATTCAAAAACACTAATTTCAAAAACAAATTCGCGATGCACAAAACTATAAATTTAAATATAGATTAGAATTAAAAAGAAAATCAGAGTGTAAAGAGTACCTTTCTTCAAGCTCAATAATCCTACAAAATAGCAGACAGATATTAATCAACTAAGCTATAGAATTATATATATATATATATATATATATATATATAAACAGAGAGAGAGAGAGAGAGAGAGAGAGAGAGAGAGAGAGAGAGAGAGAGAGAGAGAGAGAGAGAGGTTGGTGCAGATGATAGTACCTGTGCCTGAAGAGTAGAGTAGATTGGGGATAGATTTAGCCGCCGATGGGAGTGTGCGAGTGTTTTTGTATATCCCAGTAAACTATATTTCTAGGGTTTGTTACTATTACAATTTTGTGCTTTTAAATCGTCAACATTTATGAATATAGTCCTTAACAATTATTGTAATTGTTACAATTTAAATAGTCAAACTTGTGTTGTCAAAAAAAAAAAAGGAATAATCAAATTTTTAATTTAGTTTTGATTTTTAATTATAACTAGCTTAAAACCCGTATAGTGCATAAATTTTTAGTTTGTATTGATAATTTTAAGATACGAATTTTGAAGTTTTAAAATTTTTAAAAGAAGGAATTATCGGTTGATATTTCATAAAATTAAAAGGTAAAGTGAGAAGGAAAAGGATCCAACTTGATCGTGTAGACGTATCACAAATTCCGTTGTGACGTTGGATAAACAGCATGTCCAAGTATACTCTTCATCGATAGATAAAATAAGGTGATACTTGAGCACATGCTAATGCAATTAAGTTTTTTCTTACTGATGAAAGTAAAAAAAGCTAGATTATCTTTTTGTTTGTAAAAGCTTAAACAAGCATCATCAAACACAAATCCTGAATTTGATGAAATCTTTGATGTTGTACACATTGACTGAAAATGATTTTTCCAAACAAAGGAATCGGAGGATATTATTTACTTCCGGAAGAAACCGATCATGTTCAAACATATAAAAGCAAAAGGTTTATAACAAAAGTAATATTTCTTGCCGTCGTTGCATGTCCTAGATTCGATGATGATAATAACATACTATTTGACGGTAAGATCGGTATATTTCCGTTAGTCCAAAAGGAAGCAGCCCAAAGAAGTAGCAAAAATAGGGTAGCTGGTACGTTAGAAACCAAAGCATACAACTATGTTACAAAAGATATATATATATATATATATATATATATATATATATATATATATGAGAAAAATGTTTCTACAGTTAACTTTAGGAGAATTTCCTAAAGTTAACCTTTAAAAACATTTGAGTGTTACCTTTTATTTATATGGGCCCCGCAGGGGCATTAAAGGTGTGTATTTTTATTTAGGAAACTATATGATGTGTCATTATTTGAGTGGTTAACTGTAGAAAATTCTCCTATAGTTAACTATAGGATCATTAAGCCCTATATATATATATATATATAGAGAGAGAGAGAGAGAGAGAAAAAAAAAATGTTCCTACAGTTAACTTTAGGAGAATTTCCTAAAGTTAACCTTTAAAATCATTTGATTATTACCTTTTATTTATAAGGGCCCCGCAGGGGCATTAATGATGTGTCTTTTTATTTAGGAAAGTATGTGATGTGTCTTTATTTCAGTGGTTAACTGTAGGAAATTCTCCTATAATTAACTATAGAATCATTAAGCCCATATATATATATATATGAGGTTTGGTCCACAACCACCGTTGGTTGGACTAGCCACCAGCAGTACCGCAACCTTTCAATGCGGCAGTTGTACCGCAATCGTTCATTGCGGCAGTACTAGCCGCAATCTTTCATTGCTGCAGTATTTATTAGTTGTTTAATTAAAAATACATAGCATTAGTTTGGAGTCGAACTCTTGACCTTTTAGAAATTATACAAAACTTTTCCCACTCCACCAACTTGTACTATAGCAATGTAAACAGTATTATCTTATTTATTATTTAAAATTATTAATTTGAAATATATTTATTTATAAATTTAATAAAAAATAGAAAATTAAAACCATTCGTTTGGATTCAAACTCTTGACCTTTTCCAAATGATACAAACATTTTGCCGCACCACCAACTTCTACTCTTGCAAGTTTAAGCAAAATTATCTTACATATTATTTTACATTATTGTAATTTGATATATATATATTTATAAATTAATAAAAAATAGTAAATTAATAGATAATAACATATGAAATGTGTATAGACGGGTTAATGAACATGGGAACGACTTCCAACCACGTGACATTTAAATTATTAATTAATTAATTTTTGAAACAAATTTAGGAAAAAAATGTTATGTAAAGTCAAAACTTGAAAATAATGAAATATATATTATTATAATCTAAAAAATGAAAAAAAATAGCATAAAACATTAATGTAAGTTAAAATGAATGAAAGTGTTAAGAAAAAATTTATATTGAATATTTTAAATAGAAAAAATAACAAAAAATGTTACCATCCTGATTCATTTTCAACAGTTATCTAAGATTGAGATGTACATGTCATTCCATCAATATTTAAACTACGTAACATGTAAAAAATATCCATAATACATTATTAAAGATACTTTTAAGTTAAAATTAATATAGTTTATTATTTTGATGCATATTTGAAGATTTAAAAATAAAACAAAAAAAAAATAAAAAATCATAAATTACTGCCGCAATGACTCATTGCGGTAGTTTTTCCTGCCGCAATGTTTCATTGTGGCTCAAAAAAATTTTACGGCATTAATTATGGTTGGTGGTTGGTAATAAATGAACCACCTGCAGCAATGTTTCATCGCGGCAATTGGCATTTAAGGCTTTCTGCCGCAATGAAACAATGCGGCAGGCGTGAAATCTGTTTCCTTTAAGGTAACAGAATTTGTCTTCTTCTTCAATTTATTTTTTTCAAACAGCAGAAAAAACCAACGATTTTCAAGGTTTTGGAGCTCAAAAATTCATCCAAAATTAAGGTTAGTGCTCTATTCAATGGCTTCATTTTTATTTAGCTCTTCTAGTTCATCTAGTGAACATAATGGTGATGATTATGTTACGCCGCCCGTTAAAAAAAATCATGTTTCTCGTAAATTATTTCTTGATGGTGTAGATATTGATAATTATTATAGTACTGTTCGTAAACGTAGAGTGAATTACAATGTTCATAAAGATAAAATGAATGTTGATGATGTTGGTGGGAAAAAAAATGATGGTGGAAAGGGTAAAAACAAGATAATTATTAGTGATGGTGATGATGAAAAAGATGAGAAATTTGGGATGGGAAAAAATGATGATGAAGGAGATGAGGATATTAGGATGGAAAAAATTGATGATGAGGAGGATGTTAGGATGGGAAAAAATGTTGATGATGAGGATGTTAGGATGGGAAAAAATCATGATGATGAGGATATTGGAAACGAAAATTGTGATTTTACATTTGCGGATGTTAATAAGATTGTGCCTTGTGTTGGAATGATTTTCGATACATTAGATGAGGCAGAAAGTTTTTATAGAAATTATGGTCGAAATGTCGGATTCGAGATAATAATTAGGAATACTCATAAACATCAACGGAGTCATGATCCATCATCCCGTTTGTTTATTTGTAATAAGGGTGGAAGAGTAGCACCGGAATCGGATTATCTTGATAAAGGAAAATGACGCATTAGGGATGTAGATCCACGAACGAATTGTCGTGCTCGAATGTACGTATGTCACCTAGTAAATGTAAACAAATGGAAGGTAACTTTGGTTGATTTGAAACACAATCATGCCATGGTAACACCGGATAAGAGACAATTTTTTCAAACATCACGCAATATCGATCCGATCACCCGATCATTAATTGAGTTGTTTAACAAATCGGGGATCGAGACGAGTAAAGTGATGAAATAACTAGGTGAGACATGTGGAGGAATTGAAAATTTAGGGTTTTCTAATCAAGATGTATGCAATGTCATACGGGATATTCGGCACCGAGTGTTTGATTCCGATGATGCGGAGTGTGGCTTGGTCTTATTACGAAAGTTACAACAAGAGAATGCGTTTGGTCATTTCTTCTATCGAGTGGATGTGGATAACGAGAATCGTGTTAAAGGTTTGGTGTGGGTTGATCCTCGATGCATGAATGCTTACAAGAATTTTGGTGATGTGGTGACGTTCGATTCAACTTATCGAACGAATAGGTATTGTATGCCTTTCATACCTATTACGGGAGTGAACCACCATTACCAAAATATTTTGTTTGGATTTGCACTCATGAGAGATGAGACCGAGACTTCTTATCAATGGATTTTATAAACTTGGTTGGAAGCCGTTGACAACAAACCTCCCACTACAATAATTACCGATCAAGATATTGCTTTGGGAAATGCTATTGCCACGGTTATGCCCGAAACAAAACACTTATATTGTACATGGCATATAAGTAGTAAATTTCCCGAGAAGTTATGTTAGGCCGAATACACAATTAATAATCAACTTTGTATGAGAGTTTAACAAGTGAAAACGTTTATGCACTTAAAAACTTCTTGTATTACAAACCCTCTTCGTGATATAAAATATCACAAAGAGCTGTTAGGTTACAATAAAGATAATTCGTTATCAATACCCTTCTAGGGTTAACCTAACTGTATTTATATAACATACAGCTACGATACAATCTCTAATTGATATTCCTAATAATCAGCTATACAATGATATCAATTACAGATTGTCACACGTCTCCTATGTCAACTCGATCTCTTTGATAGCTATCCAATCTTCAAAGATATCGCTTCCATAATAAATCTTCAATCACTGTTGACCAGTAGACGCTTCCTCCAGACAGAGTTTGACAAACTCTGTCGAGTTTCCATCTGTCAGAGTTTACACCAAACTCTGACTGCTTCAAGCTAAACTCTGATAATTCACTGTAACACTTAAACACTGATTAAAACACATCAATTATATTTAACAATCTCCCCCAACTTGTTCATTAGCAAAAATGCACAAGTTAATGACAATAATTGATGATGTCAAAACAAATAGACAAATACAGTGTTTATACAAATTCAGAGTTTAAGCTTCTACTTAATAAAAACTACAGAGAATAAGAAAATCCTTACAGTCCTTAATCTCTTATCATTTCAAGATCTGGCATAGCTCTGAGATAATCTATCAGCAATCTTCTTTCTGCATTTTCAAGCTCAATCTTCATAGCTTCTTTAATTTCTCTGAGCTGAGGATCACTTTCATCTGTCTGGTAGATAGCAGCCCTAAGATCATAGATTTTGTTCCTTCTCATCTCATTTCCCAGTCTGATAAATCTGACTTTTTCTGACTGTGAATTGAAATCAAGTACTGTGATTCCCAAATCAGTCTTTAACTTTGCAGTACCTTTCTTCATTTCAATGAGATTGCCTTTGTAATCCCTGTACTTAGGAACATATCTGCTATTACATTTCAGTCCTCTGATTGCCAGATTCTGAAGCATTTTCTGTCTGAGCACATTAGCAACTGATTGTGTCCTTTGACTATTCACCTTGAGAAGATATAGAACATACTCTAGTTCTTCCCAACATTTCAAGCCAATATCATCCTCACTAACTTTAAATACTGTCCCATCAGCCATGAAGTACAAAAGAAAATCCTTGTTTAAACTCTTTTGATGAACTAACTGTACTGATTCCAGTCTGTCCAAACTCTCTTGAGGAACACCACGACCTGGAACAGCCAGTGAAGAAGGATCTCTAGGACCAGTATATTGCCTTTTGTCTCTGTGTGAACCTAGTCCACCCTTATTATTACCAACTTTGCCAGATAAAGCTTTTCCATCAGAAACATTCATAGAAACTCCAGATAATACATTTGGATCATGAATTGTTCCTTTTCCAAAAACCGATTTCAACTGAGAAGAGTGTAAAGGTGTGATCATTGTTTGTGATGCAACAGAAGTTGTAACTTTCTTTTGTGAACTTTCTCCTTCAATGCCTTTTAGCTTGAGTTTAGCTTCTGTTGCCATTGCTTCCTTTGAAAACCGAGATCTTTGACTAACATCAGCCCTTTCTTTGATCACAACACCTTTAACAACAGGTCTAGGAGCTTTTCCTCTTTGTACCTTACTAGACTTTAAAGCTTTGAGATGTTCTTCTTGTAAACTTTTTTCTTCAGCTTCAATGTCCTCAATCGTAACTCCTTCCTCATTCTCTTCAATAAACAGCTTAGCAGCCAATTCTTCATCAGTTTGTGGATTAGAAGGTAATAGCAAACTCTTGGTCTTTGAAGTACCTTGAGTATCAGTATTTCTCCCAACAGACTGTGATTTAGATGACTTGCTAGTTCTCAGAGTTTGAGCCTCTTCAGCCTTGTTCTTTCCTTTACTACTTGCCCCTCCATCTCCAGCACTATCCCTTCTGACAACTCTCTCCCCCTTTTTGACATCATCAGGCATAAGAATAGATGTAATTAACTCCAGGGAAGTAGCAATAGAATCAATTTTAGCAGATAAGTCAGACTGATTCTCTTCAACTTTACTCAGCCTAGCAAAGAGATTGTCTTGAGCTTTAGAGAATTTTGTAGTCACTAGTTTTGAATCTCTTTCCATTTTCATCTCTCTAGCTACAACCTCATTTCGCAAAGCAGTGACTGCCAATGTAGTATCATCAAATCTTCTATCCAGAGTTTTGACTTGAACTACAGTTGCTTTCAAGCAAGAAAGAATCTCTGGATTGGAGATAGTATCAGCATTTTTCTTAACAAAATCAGCTGCTCTTCCTCGTGGAAAAATACAATCCTCTTTGTACCATTCAGCAGCATTCTTTGCAAATTGTGCTCTCTCAACTTCATGAGAAGTACAAGGTTGAGAGAAAGGTGTATGTTTATTGTCTGTTTGTACTGGTGCACTCAGAGAAGCATCAGAGTTTGCACTACTTTCACCTTCAGGTTCAACACTTGTAGCTTTAACAGGTTCATCTTCAGCCATAATTTTAGCAATTTCTTCTGTAGGCTTGTCAAGATTTTCTCCATGTTGCTCAGGCTCAGCAACAGGCATAGACTGAGAAGTGACCTTGGTTGCCTGATCAATTTCTTCTCCTCCTTCAACAGTTTGGTGAGCATCAGATATTAACTCAGTATGGGATGCCACAGCTTCAGAAAGAACAACCGTAGGTTGATCAGCTACACCAATATCAGAGATAGGATCAGAGAATGGCATAAATGAATCAAGAATATTATTAATCGGAGAAAGACCATCTCTAGCATCCTCTTCTGCAGGCATTTTGTCCTCTGCATGCATTTCATCCTCTGCAGGTATTTCAGCCTCTGCAGGTATTGCATCTTTCTCAACCTCAACAAGAGGTGTTTGCTGTGAAACGACCTCTGGAGCATCAATATCTTCATCCACAGAATTAGAGAATATCAGTTTTCTTCGTTTTGCTAGAGGTACATTATCTGAATCCTCTTCACTAGATGGTGACTTAGGCATTTTTGCCCGTTGTTTTATTCTTTTCACCCTTCTAGTATAAACAGCTTCAGGAGATGTCTGCTTTGATTTTCTTTGTGTCTCTTTTAACTGCTTAACACTTGCATGTTGTTCAGTAACTGCCTTCTTAACTCTTTGTGCTGACTGTGATTCTGGTGGAGATTATGACGATTCAGAGTTTGTTTGTGGAGTGGGTGAAGGTTGTTTTGTAGGTGCTGAGTGAGCAGGTGATTCAGTGTTTGGTTTTTGAGTACGATCAATGTTTAACGGTTCAGGCTCAGGTGCAGGGTGTGGTTCAGGTTGTTGTTGTGGTTGTTGTTGTGGTTCAGGTTGTTGTGGTTCTTGTTGATCTTGTTGTGGTTCAGGTTGTTGTGGTTCTTGTTGATCTTGTTGTGGTTCAGGTTGTTGTGGTTCTTGTGGTTGATTGAGAAAATTTTGCAGAGCAAGTGGCATGACAAAAGCAGGGAGATTTGCTTTACCAACATCCTTGTTAGTCATATCAGAGAATATTCTCTTATTGACTCTAAAAGGATCAATTTCATCAGCATCATCAATTTCGAGACCAGGTACACAAGCATTGAACAGCATTTGACAAAAACGAGCATAATAAACAGTAGTAGATTCTGATAGTTTATCACCTAAGTTCATCAGAACATATCGACCAAAATCAAAATTGGTACCATAGAGTAGAGAATACCCGATTTGGAGACTGTCTATTGGAATGGCATCCCAGTTAGTGACTTTCTTCTGGAACATCCTTGTGATGCAATCAAAGAAAAAATTCCATTCCTTTCTGAGATTTGGTCTCTTTATACCGCCAAGCTTGTCAAGAGATTCCATGTAACCTATCTCTTGTAGCATCTCTCTCAAATAAGTTTCATTAACCAGAGTATAAGAAGTATGTGTGTCAAACCCCATTGTATCTCGTACAGTCTGTGGAGTAATCACATAATCTTGGTCTTCATAAGTGAAGATAATGTTAGGAGTCCCATTTTCTCCTCCATCCACATAAACTGAATTCTGCCAAAATGTAGCAATTTGAGACGCAGAGAGAGTAGCAGGTCCAACCAGAGCTTGTCCAATCTCGGAATCCCTCAAGAAGTTCTGCATTAGATGAAACGATTCTGGAACGCGTTGATGATAGAGTGGAGCTTCATAGTTGTTAGGAACAAACCGTAAACCAAGAGCAGTGAATGTTTTAGAAGCCATTGAGTTAAGAAATTTGCAAGAATTTCCAAGAGAAATGTATGTAGAAAAGGTGTTTGCGAGAATGCCCAAGTGTAAAATAAGAGAACTGTGAGATGTAAGAATAAAACACAACCGTTTGGACACAAAAGTGATTAAAGTAATTAAAAACCCAATCTCTTATGTAACAAACACTCAATCAGTTCCTAGATTAATGTGTAGTGGGACACGATAATGGGTGAGTGGGACACATTAAAGGGCGAGTGGGTCACGTGCGATTATTTTTAAGAAGAGTATTTTGCAAATTAAAACATTAAAATATTTGATTTAAACAAAAATCAAATAATACTCTCTTAAAATATCTGGACCCAAGTAAAACCAGAATTTGAAGCGTTTAAGAACTTCGTTCTTACCCATCTCTATTTAAGACCTAGAGACTTGCTCAGATTAGTTCATTAAACCTTTAACCTTTCAGTCTCCTTTGTAAAATCACAAACCCTTCAAACCAAATATTCTGAAAAACAATGGCCAACCTTACCATCAAAGAAAAGAACCTTCATCTTGTCGAGAATAGGGACATCTTCAGCTATACGCGTGAAGAATTTGAAGCGTTTGAGTGGGAAAGGCAGCTTGAGACGCTATGGCTGCAAATGGATGCCGGTCTGGAAGAGATCGAGAGAGAGAAACCTGCAAGGGTGATCGACATCGATACTGCCCTCCAAGCAACATTGGCATGGCTCTCCTCGAAGGCATCCTCATCCAACACCACCAACCATTGTTAATGAATATCCTTTTATTTTCCTGTTGAATAGATTAGCAGATAGAGAGAACAAAAAGATGTAATGTTTGCTTGTAATCTCTTTCTTATTATCAATGAAAAATTATGTTTCTCTAATCTTATTCATTGTGTTCTGCAACTTTTATTTATGTTTTATGAACTGTTCTTCAAGAAAATAAATCAAGAAGAGAATATGAAACCTAATTAAAGTAATCATATAAAGAACACATTCATCAACAATCCACTGATTAACAGTTGTCAAAAACCCTATTTACTCCAAGATTTTCAAATTGTCCAAGTGAAAATTTACCTTAGAGTACAAATCACGAATCAACAGCGTTTGTCAATTCTCCAACTTTATCACCAAAAACCCTTTCATAAATTGCACAGTTGTGAATATGTGTGTGTGAAGCAGAGTTTACTAAATCAATTTTTAGAGCATCTAATCTTTTATAAAATCCATAAAGTAAATCAATAAACACTGGATGCACAAACTGTCATAGTAAACACTGACTGTATGATGAAAGCTAAACTCTGAAGTACTCATAACTATATACAGAATTTTTATTTTATACCCCCTTTATATACATTTTTTTTTTCATTCCAGTAATCAGTTCAAAAAATTTTAGCCCTTATCATTTTGATAAGTTCCTGGGTCATCCTAGTATTTAACTAGTCACCAAAAATCAGAGAATTTTAGCACATATTATATACCAATAGGTTCCTGGGTCATCCCAGTATCCAACATAATCTCAAAGGAGTATTACAACCTATTTACATTTTCTCTGGGGTATTGCAGTAAGCTTTTTATTCTATCAGAGTATAACTAACAGAGTTTAGAGTTCATCAACATCAGTAGTTTTTCATGTAAGGTAATGCACACAGTATTTATAGACTCACAGTTTAGGACAAAATAAACTAAGAGATGCTATAAATATGAGCCAGTATCATGCTGTGTTAACTTTCTGCACAATCTAAGATTAGATCACAATAACTCATAAAGTTTCATGATTAATTGCTGAGAATCATGCTTCATACATATTTCTTCATTGGTGTTTTTCACTCAGACAAAAATCAATTCAAAGTTCACAGAGTTTATCAAACTTATTAACAGTGTATGACATACAGACATGCTGACAGAGTTTAGAGACTGTATAACACAACCATCAACGGATAAGACCGTATAACATCAACGGATACAGTCCAGTTAGTCATCAACTGATGCAACCTACAATCAACGGATGCTACATTGGATCCTAGCTGGTAATTAGCAGTTGATTGTGGCAAGTTGTTTGACAGAGTTTAACAGAGTATGCATAACAGAGTTTAATCAACAGAGTTCACTTAGCATTTAACCAATCAGGAAATATGAGTAATACACTACATAAGTAAGATTTGAATCTAACCAACATTCCTAGTCAGAACCAGAGACCATTCCTAGTTCATTGACCAGTCTTGTAAATGTAGCTTCACTCAACGGTTTAGTGAAGATATCTGCAAGCTGTTGTTCTGTAGACACAAAATGTAGTTCAATATTTCCTTCTTCTACATGTTCTCTGATGAAGTGGTACCTTATGCTGATGTGCTTGGTCATTGAATGCTGTACTGGATTACCTGTCATAGCAATAGCACTTTGATTATCACAGTAAATAGGGATATTACTGTACCTCAATCCATAATCCAGCAATTGATTCTTCATCCATAGGATCTGTGCACAACAGTTACCAGCTGCAATATACTCTGCTTCTGCTGTAGATGTGGAGATTGATTTCTGTTTCTTGCTGTACCAGGAAACAAGTCTGTCACCAAGAAATTGACAACTTCCACTAGTGCTCTTTCTGTCTACCTTGCAGCCTGCAAAGTCTGCATCAGAATACCCAAGTAGCTTGAAATCTGATTCTCTGGGGTACCACAGACCTAATGATATGGTCCCCATGAGATACTTGAAGATTCTTTTCACAGCTGTCAGATGTGGCTCTCTAGGATCTGCCTGAAACCTTGCACAAAGACAGGTTGCATACATGATGTCAGGCCTACTAGCTGTCAAGTATAGAAGAGATCCTATCATGCCCCTGTAGTTTGTCATATCCACTGAAACTCCTGTGTCTTTGTCCAATTTAGTTGCTGTTGCCATGGGAGTTGATGCAGATGAACAGTCAAGCATACCAAATTTCTTGAGAAGATTTCTGGTATATTTTTCTTGATTAATGAAAATTCCATCATCTGTTTGTTTCACCTGTAGGCCTAGAAAGTAACTAAGCTCTCCCATCATGCTCATTTGATATCTGGACTGCATGAGCTTGGCAAACTTCTTACAGAGTTTATCATTAGTAGACCCAAAGATGATGTCATCAACATAAATTTGAACTAAAAGGAGGCCACTTCCTTGATTGAAATAAAACAGAGTTTTGTCAATTGTTCCTCTGTTGAATCCACTTTCTAGAAGAATCTGAGCAAGTGTCTCATACCATGCTCTTGGTGCCTGCTTAAGTCCATATAGTGCCTTATCTAGCCTGTAGACATAATCTGGATATTTGGGGTCCACAAATCCTGGTGGTTGTTCAACAAACACTTCTTCTTCAAGCTTTCCATTCAGAAAAGCACTTTTCACATCCATCTGGAACACTTTGAATTTCTTGTGAGAGGCATATGCTAGAAAAATTCTGACTGCCTCCAATCTTGCAACTGGAGCAAATGTTTCATCATAGTCTATTCCTTCTTGCTGTGAATAGCCTTTTGCTACTAGTCTAGCCTTGTTCCTTGTGATAACACCTTCACTGTCAGTCTTGTTTCTGAAAACCCATTTAGTACCAACAATAGATCTGTTCTTTGGCCTTGGTACAAGGGTCCAAACTTCATTCCTTTCAAATTCATTCAACTCTTCCTGCATTGCTGTTATCCAGTCTGCATCTTGAAGAGCTTCTTCCACTTTCTTTGGTTCATTTTTAGACAAGAATGCATGAAACAGACATTCACTTGCAGTAGCACTTCTTGTCTTTACTTTTGCATCTGGATCACCAATTATCAAATCAGGTGTATGTGATTTAGTCCATTTCCTAGCAGAAGGCAAATGACTTCTATCAGCATGTGATCCTCCCCCTTGATCCATGCTCTCCTGATTTTGTTGTGATCTATCTTCGTTTTCTGAGACTCCCCCTGAACTTGACTGCCCAGAGTCAGAATCTGAATTTTCAGAGTTTGAAGCATCAGAGTTTGATCCAGATTTTTCAGTTGACTCAGTATTAGTGTTTGAGTCTTCATCTTGATCATGCTCCCCCTCAACTGGTTCTCCTCTTTGTTGTGACTGAAAAGTTTCTCCAGTGTTTACCAGTAGAGGTTCAGAGTTTGTTTCAAAAGAGTCTGTCAGAATTGTTTCATCAGAGTTTCCTTCATCAGAGTTTAAATCTTCATTTTCAAGGTTCAGTTGATCATATTCATCTTTGTCTTCAAGTCCAGTTATCTTCTTATCATCAAAAGAAACATGTATAAATTCCATGATCACTTTAGTTCTCAGATTGTAAACTCTGAATGTCTTTGTTGACAGTGGATAACCAACAAAAATTCCTACATCTGCCTTTAGCTCAAACTTGGTCAACTGTTCTGGATGAGTCTTCAAAACAAAACATTTGCACCCGAAAATATGAAAGTATTTCAGGTTAGGCTTCTTTTTCTTCACCATCTCATATGGTGTCTTTCCATGCTTATTGATCAGTGTTGCATTTTGAGTAAAACAAGAAGTTTGAACAGCTTCTGCCCAGAAATAAGTTGGCAATTTTGCTTCATCTAGCATAGTTCTGGCAGCTTCAACTAAGGTTCTATTTTTCCTTTCAACTACACCATTTTGTTGTGGTGTACCAGGTGCTGAAAATTCTTGTTTCACTCCATTGTCCTTGCAGAATTCTTCCATTGTTGCATTTCTGAACTCAGTTCCATTACCACTTCTGATGATTCTGACTTTGTTGCTTGATCCTTTGTCCAGAAGCTTCACATGCTCCATTAGAGTTAATGCAGTTTCATCCTTCTTTGCTAGAAAATACACCCAAGTGAATCTAGTGTATTCATCAACAATGACTAAAGCATATTTCTTCCTTGCAATAGACATTACATTTACTGGACCAAAGAGATCAACATGCAGAAGATGATAGGGATCAGTGATAGAAAATTCTGTCTTGCTCTTGAAAGATGACTTCCTTTGTTTAGCCTTCTGACATGAGTCACACAGGCCATCAACATTTAACAGAGCCTTTGGGAGTCCTCTTACAAGATCCTTTCTGATCAATTCATTGATGTTGTTCAAGTTCAAATGTGAGAGTTTCTTGTGCCACTTCCAACTCTCTTCACTAGACATTCTTGTTGACAGGCAAACAGCTTTTCCAACAGAGTCTATCAAAAGCTTGATTTCATAAATGTTGTTTTGCCTGTGACCAACTAGAACAACCTTTCCTGTAGATTTGCTGATAACTTCACAATATTCAGGTTGAAAATCTACATGATATCCCTTGTCACAGATTTGACTCACAGATAACAAGTCATGCTTGAGTCCTGGGACATGAGCTACATTGTTGATGATGACATTTCCAAGATTAATATTGCCATATCCCAATGTTCTTCCTACATTGCCATCACCATAGGAAACTTTTGGGCCAACCTTCTCCTCATATTCTGATAGCAGGGCTTTATTTCCAGTCATGTGTCCTGAACATCCACTGTCCACGACTAGGGTTGCCTCCCTGTTACCCTGCAATCACAAACAATTACTGAGGATTAATTTTAAGGATCCAGACTTGCTTGGATCCTTTGGCATTCTTAACTTTGTTAGCTTTTGCAGCGGAATTAACATTATCAGAGTTTGAGCTAACAGTATCAGTGTTTACACTTGCAGTGTCAACTTTAACCCATTTCAGATTGGGTTTCAGTTCATAGTAATTATGATAGATAGCATGATATTCTCTACAAGTATAAATGGAATTCCAGGTGCTTCCACAGTGTGTGCATAAAGTCTGTGGCTTAGTTCTAGCAAAATCCTTCTTTACCTCAGACTTTGTAGGTAAAGAATTTATATTTTTATTTTTCTTGCAGAAATTTGCAAGATGCTTAGTACTACCACAGTTATGACATGTCTTTCTTGGAGCATAACTAGCAAGCATTGGTTTATTTCCTGAAGTGATGCCTACTTTTCCATTTCTGTTCTTGTTTGACACTTTCTGTTTCTCAACAGATTTTAACTCCTTCAGTTTATGTTTGAGTTGTTTATCTGTCATTGAACCAATATTAACTTGTTTAACACTTGTTTTTACTGGTTTACTTTTGACAGCTTCCTTTTCATTTTCAGACAAAAATTTACTGGTTCCATGAACAAAATGAGTTCTGACTTTAACTTGATTTTGAAATCTAAGTTCATCTCCCTCATTATAACCTAGACCAACAGTGTCTGTTTGAAAAATCTGTTGAGTGTCCTTTCCAGAATTAGTCCAAGTCCTAATTTTATTATTTGCTTCCTCCAACTCTGACTCTAGTTGTTTATACTTCTGAAGCAAATTCTGTTCTTTGCAAACAGCATCATCTCTCTCTTTCTGAACTTGTTGCATGTTTTCAAGTTTTTCTTCAACAAGTTTATTTCTTACCTTAAGTTCAGAATTTTCAGCTTTTATCCTCTCATTTTCTAAAGTCTGATCCCTATAACTTATATGCAATGACTTAAGATAAATTCTTAATTGAGCAATGTCATCAATATTATAAGCATAGGTAGTTAGAGGTACCTGATTTTCAGAGGATTCTGATTCAGTAGTAGCCATGAGAGCATAGTTCACTTCTTCATCAGAATCTGAAGTATCTGCCCAATCTCTGCCTTTAGTGTAGAGTACCTTTCCAGTTTTACCCTTCTTGCACTCAGGAGCATAGTGACCCATCTCCTTACACTTGTAGCATTGAATTTCTGACTTATCCTTCTTCCCTTTAGAATCTCTCTTATCAGACTTCCTGTAGTTTTTCCTGTCTTCATTTGAATCCCTAGAAAACCTTTTTCCTTTCTTGAAATTCTTGAAGCCCATTTTCTTGAAAGTCTTCACCATCAACACAGCCATTTTCCTCATTTCTTCTTCATCATCCTCAGAGTCAGATGATTCAGAAGAGTTTGAATCATAATCAGAGTTTGGTGATTCACTTTATGAATTTATGACCAAAGCTTTTCCCTTCATTTTCCTTCTTGTTGCCTCTTTCTTCTGAGGCTTCTCTTCAACATTAAAAGCAACAGAATTTCCTTTCCTGCTTGATCTCATGTTTCTCTGCTCCATTTCCAATTCATGAGTTTTATGCAATCCATAGATTTCATCAATCTCTGTTTCAGCAAGATCATAGTTGTCTCTAATAGTGGTTGTTTTCACATCCCACTTTTCAGGTAGAGAAAGAAGAAACTTGAGATTCGAGTCTTCTAGATCATACTCTTTGTTGACCAATGACAGATCATTAATCAGTTTACAGAATCTATCAAATGTTTCTGTCATGGTCTCTTCAGGTTTAGCCTCAAAATGCTCATACTCTTGTGTGAGTATGTTTCTCCTATTCTTCTTAATAGCCGCAGTTCCTTGACACCTGACTTCAAGAGCATCCCATATCTCTTTTGCAGTGGTGCAGTTAATGACTTTGTTAGACATAACATTGTCTAAAGCACTATGCAGTAAATGCCTAACTTTTGCATCCTTAGCAATTGATGATAGATCTTCAGGAGTCATGTCCTTCTTTTCCTTTGGAACCATTTTTGCTTCTTCACCAGCAACTGCAACAGATAGCTTTGTAGGATTGTGAGGGCCTTCATAAATCCTGTCAAGATATTCTGGATCTGTAGCCTCCAGAAACATAGTCATCTTGACCTTCCGCATAGCATACTCTAATGGCCTCAGAATAGGAACCCTGATTGGTTCATAACGACTCACAGTAGTAGGAGCCTTTTCAGAAACAGTAGGTGTTGGTGGAGGGATTGTTGCCATGATTATTTTTGTGTTTGGATCTTAACCTGTAATAAAGTAACAGATTGGCTCTGATACCACTTGTTAGGCCGAATACACAATTAATAATCAACTTTGTATGAGAGTTTAACAAGTGAAAACGTTTATGCACTTAAAAACTTCTTGTATTACGAACCCTCTTCGTGATATAAAATATCACAAAGAGCTGCTAGGTTACAATAAAGATAATTCGTTATCGATACCCTTCCAGGGTTAACCTAACTGTATTTATATAACATACAGCTACGATACAATCTCTAATTGATATTCCTAATAATCAGCTATACAATGATATCAATTACAGATTGTCACACGTCTCCTATGTCAACTCGATCTCTTTGATAGCTATCCAATCTTCAAAGATATCGCTTCCATAATAAATCTTCAATCACTGTTGACCAGTAGACGCTTCCTCCAGACAGAGTTTGACAAACTCTGTCGAGCTTCCATCTGTCAGAGTTTACACCAAACTCTGACTGCTTCCAGCTAAACTCTAATAATTCACTTTAACACCTAAACACTAATTAAAACACATCAATTATATTTAACAAGTTATCTAGTTTGTACACCATATATCCGGAATTCAAAACGGATTTTAATGCATGTGTGTACAAGTCGTTGTCACCCACGGAATTTGAAGGTAGATGGGTGGAATTGGTCGAGAAGTACAAACTTGAGGATCATGTTTGGTTAAATGAAATGTATCGCATTAGACATCAATGGATTGGTGCTTACACAAAGTCGCATTTTACCGCCGGTATGACCACTACCTCTAGAAGCGAATCAATGAATGCCTTTTTTGATGAATATGTGCAAGCATCTACCGGTTTGAAAGAATTCATTGAGAATTCCCAAAAGGCTTTGGAGGCACAATATCTTAGGGAGGTTAAAAGTGACTACGAGAGCGAAGAAAGGGAAAGGAGACTAGTATTGCAATCATCCTTGGAAATTCATGCATCCGAAATTTACACGAAAGAGATGTTTAGGCGTTTTCAAAAGGAGCTTCTGAAAAGTACATCTTATGTCGTGACGAAAGCTAAAGGTGGGTGTCATTTATTTAAAATGTTCTTGGTTGAGAAGTCTACCGTGCCGGAGGATCGTAGAAGAAGCTATCGGTTGACGGCCCATATTGATGGAAAGATTGAATGTGTTTGTAGGCAATTTGAACATTCCGGGATGATTTGTAAACACATGATCCATTACCTAGACAAGAAACAAAAAACACGTATACCGAAGGAGTACATCAAGCCTAGGTGGACAAAAAATGGCAACAAAATTGCCGGACCTCTACCTTATACCCCTCCAGTTCTTGGTAATGTTGGTGAATCACAAGCATCAAGATATAGTGCATTGTGCAAATCGTTTCAAAATTTAGGCGCTGTTGGTAGTTGTTCTGTCCCACGTTTCAATTACGTGATGAACTTGATTGAGCGAGAGAGGTGTCACGTGGAAAATGCTTTTCCACAAGAAGATAAGACCGAAAAAATGAATGAGTCGTTTCCTCAAGAAGATTGGGATCATGATCCGATATTCGATCCTCCAATGTCACAAACTAAGGGACGAAAGAAGGCGGCAAGATATAAAAGTGGTATTGAAACGTCAACTTCAACAACCAAACAACGAAAGTGCGGAAAATGTGGGTTGGTAGGAGCAAACCATGATAGAAGAAATTGTCCTGGCAATTAGTTTCAATTTTATTATGTAATATTTGATCAATGCAATTGTAATCTTAATTTTCAATGTAAGGTACAAATATGCAATCCATGCAATTGTAATAATAATAATTAAAAATATTGAAATATATGATATGATAAAATATTGAGTCTTTAATTTTCATTAAAAATGAATTATATTATATGAAAAAAAAAGAATTAAAAAACAGAACAGGGGAAAACAGGGGAGGAGAGAGAAAAGCTACTGCATTATCTCTATCTGCAACGCCTCATTGCGGATAGCCGCAACCCCTCATTGCGGAGGGGTTAAACTCAGTAGCTTTTCTCTCTCATCTCCTGTTTTCCCCTGTTCTGTTTTTTAAATTTTTTTTTCATATTTTTTATCATATAAAAAAAATCATTTTTACGAGTAAAACATAAAAAAAAACTATATTCAAAATCATTTGGAAAAATATTTTTTTTCATTTTGTTCGAATTTTAAATTAAATATTACGAATAAAAATTAATTTTTCGTTTTTAAGATTTGCACATAAAATATTATGAAATTGGGAAAAAAAAAGGCATTCTATCCGCATTGAGCCTTTGCGGCATTGAAAAGTTAGTTTCCATATTGTTTTCTGTAACTTAATAAGCAGATGTGGCATTCCTGGCCGGGTGGATTTATGCTAATTGGAACTCTGTAGTTAAACGTGCTTGAGCTGGAGTAATCTTAGGATGGGTGACCTTCCGGGAAGCCCATTTTTTTTTTAAAGATTCGATTTTTTTTTATCTTTTCTCATAAAAATCAATTTTTTTTTTAGAAATGAAAAATAATATTTTTCTATTTTTCTGGAATTTTAGGATGAAACTATATTTTATTTGTTTTTTCGAATTTTTAAAAGGAATATTTGGAAAAAGAGATATATTAATTATTATGTTTGACAATTTTAAATTCAAAATTTGGAAAAATATTTTTTTCATTTTGTTCGAATTTTAAATTAAATATTATGAATAAAACTTAATTTTTCGTTTTTAAGATTTGCACATAAAATATTATGAAATTGAAAAAAAAAAGGCATTCTATCCGCATTGAGCCCTTGCGGCATTGAAAAGTTAGTTTCCATATTGTTTTCTGTAACTTAATAAGCAGATGTGGCATTCCTGGCCGGGTGGATTTAAGCTAATTGGAACTCTGTAGTTAAACGTGCTTGAGCTGGAGTAATCTTAGGATGGGTGACCTTCCGGGAAGCCTATTTTTTTAAAGATTCGATTTTTTTTGATCTTTTTCTCATAAAAATCAATTTTTTTTCTTTTTAGAAATGAAAAATAATATTTTTCTATTTTTCTGGAATTTTAGGATGAAACTATATTTTATTTTTCAGGAATATCATTAGATATATTTTTGTTAATTGAATTTGAGACACATTTTAAGCTAATAATACAAAATGTTTAGAATAAGCAACAAAACAAGATTTTAATTCATTAATAAATAATTTGGGAGGGGCTAAAACATCAAAATACAATTTTTTTATTTCCATGCCCGTGGTAGATTGGTAGCCTCCTTCTTCTCCCTCTACGGATCTTCGTGCCCGTACAATTTCTTCAAATATGCAATCTCCATTATAGCCTCTTCCAAGGTTTCTTGGAGATCTTCAACCTTCACCTCCAAATCAATAACTTGATCTTCAAGAATCAAGATCTTTACTTTAGCTTCTTTCAACTTCTTTTGTAAAATAGTCTCCTTTTCATTTTTTGCATCCATGACAAGTTAGGTTGATAAAGAAAATGAAAAACTTAGGTTGGATAAAAAATTGAAGAAAATGAACTTAGGTGGTTGATAATGAATTAGAGTGAGTATTTATAGAAAAAAATTGAGAGTAAAAATCTTAAAATTCAAAACAAAATTTAATGAACTTGAAAATAACATTTGAATTTTTGGGAATGTAATTTGAACGCCTCGTAAAAAGCTGAGAAAGCTAGACGCAATGACTCAATGCGGCAGTAGATTCCCTGCCGCAACGTCTCAATGCGACAGGTTACGTCAGCTGGCGTCATTTTTGGGAATTTCATAATATTTTATGTGCAAATCTTAAAAACGAAAATGTAATTTTTATTCGTAATATTTAATTTAAAATTCGAACAAATTGAAAAAAAATATTTTTCCAAATTTTGAATTTAAAATTGTCAAACATAATAATTAATTTATTTCTTTTTCCAAATATTCCATTTAAATATTTAGAAAAAACGAATAAAATATAGTTTAATCCTAAAATTCCTGAAAAATATATTTTTCATTTTTAAAAATAATAAAATAGAGTTTAATCCTAAAATTTCCGAAAAATAGAAAAACACTATTTTTATTTCCAAAAAGAAAAAAAAATTTGAATTTTATGAGCAAAAGATAAAAAAAAAATAGAATCGAGGAAAAAAAATGGGCTTCCCGGAAGGTTACCCATCCTAAGATTACTCCAACTCAAGCACGTTTAACTACAGAGTTCCAATAAGCTTAAATCCACCCGTCCAGGAATGCCACATCTGCCAATTAAGTTACAGAAAACAATATGGAAACTAAATCTTCACTACCGCAATCAGTCATTGCGGATAGGATGCAGAATCTTTTTTTTTTAATTTCATAATATTTTATGTGCAAATCTTAAAAACGAAAATGTAATTTTTATTCGTAATATTTAATTTAAAATTCGAACAAATTGAAAAAAAATATTTTTCCAAATTTTGAATTTAAAATTGTCAAACATAATAATTAATTTATTTCTTTTTCCAAATATTCCATTTAAATATTCGGAAAAAACGAATAAAATATAGTTTAATCCTAAAATTCCTGAAAAATATATTTTTCATTTTTAAAAATAATAAAATAGAGTTTAATCCTAAAATTTCCGAAAAATAGAATGCTGTTTTTTTTCTTTTAATTTTGATGCTATCCGCAACGCCTCATTGCGGCAGGAGGGAATGCATGAGCCTTTCTCTCTCCTCCCTGTTTCCCCTGTTTTTTTCCTAATATTCGAAAAACTGGAATAAACTAAGAAACATACAGCAAAATAAACTGCAATATGGAGTTTGTTTTTACTGCTTTCCATACATATTTAAAACCTGTTTCAACCACATAAACACAGCAATACCATATCAACACAATCCCAACCAATATAAATACAACAATACAACTAACTACTTTCAGAGCAAAATTAACAAAATAATAATACAACCAAATAAACAAGATCAAAATTAACTAAAGTCCTAGATTTCTCTGTTGTAACCCGGCATTAGTCATTCTCCGCGCTTCCCCTTTAAAAAGCTCCCAAGCTATGCGATATCGGAAAGTCATAACATGATATACAGGGTCCCACCGTGCATCTTTCAATGATATGCCGCCAAGTATAGCATCCATATACTTGCAAACGTACACGCCACAATCAGAGCCGCCTTGTTGCTTCGGTCGTTCCGTAATGAACTTCACATCCATGAAACCATCAGCAGCAAATCTAAAAGGTTCCAAGATCCATGAAATCGCCTAAAATCGCCTAAGGTTTGTGCTTAATTAGCGTTTGTTTGGGCCGCGGAAACCGCAATGGGTAGTTGTATACTTTGCGTATACGCATTGTATCATTGCGGCAGCATATTTAAGGGTAAAACAGTAATTCTGATTTTTTATGCATCCGCAACGAGTCATTGCGGCAGGAGAGAATGCAGTAGCCTTTCTCTCTCCTCCCCTGTTTTCTTTCTAATATTCGAAAAACAGGGGAGGAGAGAGAAAGGCTACTGCATTCTCTCCTGCCGCAATGAGGCCTTGCGGCTATCCTAAAAAAAAAACAGCATCCTATATTAAACTATATTTTATTCTTTTTAAAAATGAATATTAGGATTAATTTATATTTTATTCTTTTTAAAAATGAAAAATATATTTTTCAGGAATATTAGGATTAAACTATATTTTATTCATTTTTCCGAATTTTTAATGGAATATTTAGAAAAAAAGATAAATTAATTATTATTCTTGACAATTTAAAATTCAAAATTTGGAAAAATATTTTTTTTCATTTTATTCAAATTTTAAATTAAATATTACCAATAAATTATACTTTTTCGTTTTTAAGATTTGCAATTAAATATTACTTTCTGTAAATAACAAGCAGATGTGGCATTCCTGTCCGGGTGGATTTAAGCTAATTGGAACTCTGTAGTTAAACGTGCTTGAGCTGGAGTAATCTTAGGATGGGTGACCTTCTGGGAAGCCCTTTTTTTTTTAAAGATTCGATTTTTTTTTTATCTTTTTTTCATAAAAATCAATTTTTTTCTCTTTTTAGAAATGAAAAATATTATTTTTCTATTTTTCTGAAATTTTAGGATGAAACTATATTTTATTCATTTTTTTCCGAATTTTTAAATGGAATATATGGAAAAAGAAATAAACTAATTAGGATTAAAGATTTTCTATTTTTCTGGAATATTAGGATTATTGATTTTTTTTATCTTTTGGTCATAAAAATCAAATTTTTATTCTTAAAAAGAATAAAAAATATTTGATTTTTATGAGCAAAAGATAAAAAAAAATCCATAATCATAATATTTCAGAAAAATAAAAAAAAATATTTTTCATATTTTTTTTGCCTTGAATTATTTTTCATTTTTAAAAAGAATAAAATTTTGATTTTTTGAGCAAAAGATAAAAAAAATCGATTTTTTTTTAATTATTTCTATATTTCAAATTAACAGCTTTTATTAATTTATCAAATTAACAAATATATTTAGGTTTTTTTGCTGCCGCAATGATTCGTTGCGGCAGCCGCAATGAACAATTGCGGAAGGGTCTTTTTGTTGCCGCAATGAACACTTGCGGCAGTATACGAGTTGGTGGTTGTGAGCCTTTTTTCAACCAACGGTGGCTGTGGAAGGGCACCCTATATATATATATATGTCATATTTTCTTGAAAAGGTTCTACCTAAAATTCGAAAGAAGTGACCACTATTCTCTTCACCCATTATATATATTTAACAGGAAAACCCTCGACCTCATATAGGTGTGAATGATGAAGAATTTATACAAGTTGGAAGACAAAAAGGATTTGATATAAGATTGATTTATCAACTGCCAAAAAGCCTGGATTTAAACGTGCTTGACCTTGGTTTCTTCAGGTCAATACAAGTTCTTCAACATCAGGAAGCTCCGAAAAATATCGATGAGTTATTAGCTTTAGTAGAAAAGGCTTTTAATGAGTTGTAATTGAATTGCCTCAATAATGTATTTTTATCATTACAGTTATGTATGAACGAAGTAATCAAGTCATTTGGAGACAATACTTGTAAATTGCCACATATAGGCAGAGCTTATTGGTACGGAATAGAGCACTTCCTGAGCTATTAATTGTGATGTTGATTCAGTCCAGCAAGCCATATCTTTTTTACTAGTTCAGTAGTAGTCTTTTAGAAACTATCGTCAACGCTTTCTTATGTTTTGGACAAGCTGACATTTTGTTAAAGAAACTAGTTTTTGGTACATATATTTAGAAGCACCAGACTACTTAATGTGAAATTTTTTGGGACATGAATATGTATGAAAGGTAAATTTGATGTACAAGTTGGGCTCTAATTTATTTATGAGAAATTTGTAAATGCATGTCTATTTCGCCCCTGTATAGTTGCACTTTGAAATTTGAATCTTTTAAAGCTAGCCACGTGAACAATAGTCAAATATGGTGTGCTTTATACAACTGCTAGTATAGCTAGTTACAAAGTTAAGGATAATGCTAGGTACCGCAAATTGGTATCCAAAAATTGCTCCCGAATGATGTGGCATAGATGACGTGACAAATTGAAAAATTTTGATTGGGAGGTTGGTGTGAATGCAAGGGAGGTCCATTTTATTATAACCAATTACAATTATTTTTGGAAATTATTTTGGGTATTTGAAAATTATTTTGGGTACCAATTTGGGATATCTAGCATTTTTCCAAAGTTAATTATGACATTTAGTCATATAAAAATATGAAGTTGTTTTCTATTTATAGAAAGGTCCATTTAATTTGGGATAACTATATAAGGAAGGTGGCTCACATAAAATGGGACGGATAGAGTAATAATTATATAAATGGTGTCCGTGATATTTTTAGAAAAAAAGGAATTTTAATTAGAAAATATAGAAAAGATAATATATTTCATCTGAAAAAGATAATCGACAAGTTATTAGTAATTACAATATTTTATTAAACAAAAAAAGTAACGTGTTTTAGCTTAAAAGGAAATTAGTTTGGTATTATTAATTATAATATTATTATTGTAAATTATTAATGTCCGTATTGTTTTTACAAAGAAGAGAATTTTTATTTAGAAAAAATATAGAATAAAATGTGTTTCACCTGAAAAAGAAAATTGATTAGTTATTGAAAAAATATTAAAGGTAACATGATTTACATAAAAAAAGATATTGATTAGTTATTTATATTTTTTTTATCTTTCAATATTTTGGCTTTAATAGAGTACTATAGATAGATATAAGTAAGGGTATTCATGTAAAAATATTTTAATATATAAGTAGATAATTAAGTAAAAACACAAAATACGAAAAAATAAGTACCGAAACTTTTAATGTTTCGGCTATAATAATATTTTATAGATTTTTTTTTGTCAAGGGGGCATAAATGTACAAGAATATATTTCATGTAGAGGAATTTCTTTCATTCAATAATGTTAACATCTAACCAAAGAATATGCAATGCATCCCCTGATACTTACACAATAAAATTTTATTGTTCGAAAATAGAAATCCTTTGACTGAAAGAAAAGACAACATTAAATTTCAAACAAATAATTTTTTTTACATGAAAGTAAAAATCTTACAAACAAAATCTAGACTAAAATAAAATTACAATTATATCCTATTATATAATAAGTGTAAAAAGGATAATGAAAAAGTACTAACAAAAGTCAAGAGTTTTATACCTACTAACAACATATTACAATTTGAACTTTATAAATTAAAGAAAAAAACAAAAATTTATAGCGGTCCTATGTATAATAGAAGTAGGGGAATGTTAAAATGCATATACTTGTAGAAGGTGGGGTTGAATAAAAGTATGATTAATCTTGTTTGATTCTTGTTCAAGTAAATAAAAAAAGGACACACGAACGAATCAAAACTGTTTGTATTAATAAGATCAAATACAAACTCTACCAAAGATGTACAAATACCTTTAGCAGTTGCTCTCAATATAAACCTCTCTCTCTCTCTCTCTCTGTAAAAACCCTATCACCAAGTTAATCAGGCTCTCGATCGCTGTTAACACAAAATCACGCAAGTATACGTGGTCACAAGTAATATAGATAAAATTCAAGTTCGTTCCACACAGATCTGATTTAGGTTTCAATTGAGTAGATGTACTTATGCAACAATGTATGGTTATAACTCACTGCTAACACAATTAACTAATTGGGATTTTTGATTATCTAATTTAAACTAAGATGCAAATTATCAAACTCAAAATTAATTAACTAAAGTGATTTAAACTTATTTATATATATGAGAATAAACATGGGATCCTAACTTCATTATCTACTTCACTTAGAGTCGATGCCTTTAGTCAATATATGTGATGGTTTTGATATCTGATCAGACAACACGAAACAAATACTCGTTACTTCTCAGTATACGAATACCAAACTAAACATACATCCACAAAAGAGATAGAAGATGAATAGACACCAATTATGTTTAGACCCTATATCTCTGTAAGATTTGAAAACATAACGGTTTAAACACAAGTCATCCATTAAGATCACATAGGGCAGCATAATATCTCTATTTACGCTACAAATCATGATGTTAAAACATCAACCTATCCTATGCTAGCATGGCAAGTTCTAAATCTCAAGATCCACTCTCGTTTCGCAAGAGATTAACAAATTAGATGTTCGCGACGCATCTAAACACATGAATCACAACCATACGAGGATATCAAGAATTCACCACACATAAATCTTTAAAGCAATCAAACTACTAAGCTACATAGATAAATCCATTAGAATCCCATGATAACGATTAGTTCATAATTGAACCGTTCGTCACCATGGGATTTGATGAAAACATGATATAAAACAAGATATGAATGAAAGAAGAAGTAATATTAATAAAACAAAGAGTTGAGAAAATAAATCTAGAATCCATAATAGCGCTTAAGAAAAAAATACAAAAGATGAAGTAGATCTAGATCCGTTGCTTGTCACGAGTGTTGAATATTTCTCCCCTTTTCTCCCTTGCAAATCTATGCTATGATATGTAACGATACAAATTACAATGGTAGAATGTGTTTAAATAAGCTCTAGAAGTCTTGCCCAGCAAGAAAATACAAGAAAATCCGATTTCTATTGGAAACAGGACTCTAATTTTCGTCACAGCTCAAGGCCTTGAGATTCAGGGTAAAGGCCTTGAGTTTCGCTATTGTTCATGTAAAGGCCTTGAGCTTCCAATGTAAAGGCCTTGAGATTGCCTATGTTTAGCTGAAGGCCTTGATTTGTTGAGTAAAGGCCTTGACTTCTTCACTGAAAATTTCTAAACATCTTCTTGCCTCTAACCAAATAATTCCTCCTCTACTCTAGCCACTTTAAATACTTTAATTCACGCTCTTGATTCCACCATAAAACATACAAATGTAATTCCCTACCTCAAGATAGAAATCCTGCACAATTCCACCAAAAACGAATCAAAACACGACATACTTGAGGCCAAGAGATCAATTTAAGCCAATTCGAAGCGTTCCAAGTGGATATGAAATCCACTTATCACACCCCCAAACTTAAACCGATGCTTGTCCTCAAGCATAAACAAATATAACTATATACAACTAACTAGTACCACTTCCGTAGGTGATCACGGTTGCATTTGGCATATGCAACAAGCCATTTAAACCCCTAGGTAGCCCTCGTGGACGAGTAAGGTCTCGTGAGGGCCCATAGTGAATGTACCCACAAAATCCATCTAACTAAACAATGCAAACACAATGCAATGCATGAATGCAACTAATATGAAAATGCAAAGATCCCCTTCAACTAATCAAAACCAACTAGCAAGCAAATATCTCAAAGAATGCAACTAAATCCAAATAGAGATCGACTAAGTCCCCGTACTCTAACAATACATGACAAAAGCGTGCGTGTGTGCGATACTCATCAGAAATACTCCCAAAACTAGGTCAAAAATCATACCCATCCTTCGCCAAGACAATCACAAATTTATAAATAGAATAGACTGTAAGCACTTCATAACCTAGGAACACCTCCATCCTTATTCAAGTTAGACAGAAATCCATGCTTTATTACTAAACTACGACACATAATATACAAGCATGCTTATTTAACCGTGCAATGGATGAGACCCAAAAGGCTTATACAATAATACCCATGTAGCGAGCATTGGGTTAGTGGATCCCAAACTATAACAGCCTTAGGTCACTAGGCACAAAGTCCCCGCAAACTTAATTGCTCGAGTATTAAAGAGCTCACCCTGGTTAATTTTGCATTTATAAGTAGCACATAACACTTCTTTTTCTTTTTCTTTTTTTTGTTTTCTTTTTTTTTTTTGTTTTCTTTTTTTCCTTTTTTTTCTTTTTTTTCTCAATTTTTTTTTTTGAATATATGCAATCTGGAATGAGAATTCTCAATTCCAACCCTAGACTACTCATAAAAATATGAGCCGGCTACTAGCCATTTGAAGCCTAGCCATTATTAACAACTATTAACAATTAGCATGAAATCCCTGTTTCCCCCAAACTTAGACTTTATTGTCCCTACGCCATCAAGGGAATAACGAAAATTCTAAATATAAACAAGTGATTAAATCTCAAAACAACCAAACAAGCATAACCTCAATCTAGCCCAAAAGCAAACTAATGAGACTGTGTAAATATTTTGTTTCCGAAACATGCAAGTCAATTTCAGAAGAACTATAAATCAACCCTCTATTCATCATTACCACAGTTAATAAAACATCTACCTACCAATCAGAATAGGCTCATCCTAAGGGATCATTAAAAATGCATGCCATGAAAATGCAACTAAATGAACTCACATGGTAAAACATAAATAACAGAATGTCCTATATGAAACAAACATAAATAACACGAACATACATGAAGTAACTATTACTACATGCAAAATATGATATCCTACATTAACACAATGACACATAAACACAAATTACTACACATACACAAATACACTACTTATCCCCACTAACCACCCCCAAACTTGGAATATTCAATGTCCGCATTGAATGGAAGTAAATACGAGGAATAGTAGAAAACATACCTACTTGTTAAAACACATGGGTTGCCTCACATAAAGCGCTGTCGTTAACGTCATTTAGCCGGACAAATATGATTCAAATCATGGTGGCTCGAAGATCGCATTGGACTTGTCCTTATCAGAAGGACCATTCACCCATTGGTTGACAACCTTCTTGCTATCTTCCCACATCTTTTCTAAATCAAACTTCACCTTGACTCTTCCTCTAATCGATTTTTTCTTTTTCTTCTTCACACCTCTAAGGTGTTTATGCATCACAGTTGATTGATAAGAACCCTCTTCTACCTCATCATCCATGATCCACCTTCTTAACACATTATCTTGAAACACTTTAAAAATCACCAACTCATCATTCAGAAGGACATACTTCAAATGGAATGGAAGTTTTCCGAGCTTGACATTCGAGAGATCTCGAATTGAAGAACTGTCAATGGAATTACTGATGTGATGCTTTAGCATGTGCGCGTCTGACTTTTCGCTCAACAACTGCTCAAACTCCTCTGCCTGACCCGTATCAACCATTTCCACACTGAAACACTCTTCATCTTCTGTCGGAAATTTCATGGCCTTGAACACATTAAAGGTGACATTATGATCTTGCACCCTCATTGTAAGCTCTCCTTTTTGCACATCGATCAAAGTACGACCCGTAGCTAGAAAAGGCCTTCCCAAGATTATGGGAATTTTCTTGTCTTCTTCGAAATCTAGAATCACAAAATCGGCAGGAAATATGAGCTTATCAACCTTTACCAGGACATCCTCTACTATACCCCTCGGATAAATGATCGTCCTATCAGCCAACTGCAAAGAGATGTTGGTTGGCTTCGGATCAGACAGACCAAGTTGCTTGAAAACTGATAAGGGCATGAGATTAATGCTAGCTCCCAAATCACATAAGCATTTGTCAAAAGACAACTTCCCAATGGTGCATGGAATTGTAAAGCTTCCTGGATCCTTAAGTTTAGGAGGCAATTTCTGTTGCAACACCGCACTGCACTCCTCTCCTCTCTCAATGCCACTGTTTCAAATTCTTCCAACCTTCTCTTTCGTGACAAAATATCCTTCATGAACTTTGCATATCTCGGCATCTGCTCCAATGCTTCAACAAAAGGAATGTTAATGGACAGTTTCTTGAAGACCTCCATAAACTTCTGAAACTTTTTTTCTTGATCTTGTTTTTGCAAGCGTTGAGGATATGGAGGAGGAGGATAGATCTGATTCACCAACTTCTGCTTCGGAGGAGAGTTTTCAGCAGAATTTTGCTTTTGAAGTCTTTTTGGGAATGGAGGAGGTGGATAGATCTGATTGCTCTCTGTAGACTGCTTTGGAGTAGATGTTTCAGCAAAGGTTTTGCCTTTTTCCGCTTCGCCATCCAACTGATCAGCTGCCAATTCAGAATTTGCCTTTTCTTTATCTGTAGAAGCCTCCACTTGCTGTTTCTTGATTTCTTCGTCTTCCTCAGCTGCTGATTTTTGATCCCTCGTGACTTTTCCAGATCTCAAAGTAACTGCATTGACCTGTTCCTTGACTTCCCTGTTACCTGGATTAGGCTCCGTATCGCTAGGAAGAGTTCCTTGTTGCCTACTAAGTAAGGCACTTGCGAGTTGCCCTATCTGGTTTCCCAAGGTCTTCAGAGAAACTATCTGGCTTTTAACCATCAACCTCAACTCATCCAATTCTGATTTTTCATTAGAATAATGCCCTACATTAGCCTGAGGCTGTTGCTGAAAACCTGGAGGTTGGAATTGTTGCCTTGGAGCATACTGCTGCTGATAGCCTTGATTGAATGGCCTCGCTTGCTGACCCTGAAACTGCTGATAAGGCTGTTGAGGTTGTTGAGCACCTTGATTGTTGCTCCAGCTGAAATTAGGATGGTTCCTGTTATTGGGATGATATGCAGCTGGAATTGGTGCAGCAGGTCTCTGAAAATTACTCACAAACTGTGCTGATTAAGAAGAGATAACACACTGTTAGGTCCAATATGATTGTAGAAGGGGGGGGTTGAATACAATCTATATCAATTTCTCAAAATTTATTCATTAAATAATTTTCACTTAAACGAATATTTTGTACGGAATAAATTGACACGGATTTCAAGTTGAATATAATTGTCTATTAACTTGATGGGGTGTTACAAAATCAATACAAACTATTATCAAGTGTTTAATAACTAATTAGAAAATTTGACATGAACTTTTCTAATTTAGTTAATAAATCTCAAGATAAGTACTAGGAAACTTAATTCTCTAGTAGTACAAGAATCACAAGTAGACAAGTTCTATCGGATAGAATATTACAAAGATGATGAACTTGAATTTATGTGAATTAATTTCTGCTTGGTGTTCTTGAAGGCTTTGAGAGAGAATGGCTGTCTTTTTCTTTTTCTTGCTGTTGTATTCTGCTGTGTTCTGCTTCCTGTCTTGATTATATAAGTCTGTACTGATTAAATATGACTTAATCAGCTTCAAGACCTATTTAATCAGCTGTCAGTATGACCTTTCTTGCTCCAAGACCTAATTAAATCATTATGTATGACTTAATATAGCTCGGTATGACCTATCAGAAGTGTCGATATGACCTATTCTGAACAGTGCAGTCGGTATTGTGACACCCCCAGATCCGGGGTCGGAGATCTAGGCGCTCACGGTCCATTTTCCATTAATAACATACCTATTCTTGCACATAATATATATAACACAGCCATCGACCCCACAATAAACTCACACCACACACACACACACACACACACAGGTTAGAGCATCAGAAACGTCACACATTGATTAAACAGTAATAAAATTATCAGAGTTATTACAGACCAAATTAAATAGTATTTACGCTACCCGCAACACTTCGATATGAAGCGAAGTTGGCGGCTTGAAAGTTTGTTACGATACACTGCCTTGCACTGGTCATACTGATAAATAAAACGAACTAACAAAAGCTGCCAACTAATCCGGCTAATGGGGCCTACCGGTGGAATCTCAAGTGCTGGCTCGGGTCTAGTCACTTGCTTTCGAGCAGTCTGTCTGGGTCTTGCCATTTCTCTTAGCTGTTGTGTTTGTAAAATTTGAAAACAAGCAAGAGTGAGCAACTATAGCTCAGCAGGAAATATACGTATAAGGTAAGCAATATAGCATTTCATATGGTTGGCAGTTATTAAACTTGTTTGTAACAATCAGATATAAAATCACTTGTCATTGTTGATAAATCTCGAAGGTGCAACAATATGTGCCCTTGTTTTCAAAATAAACTTGCAGTTCTAGATACTGCATTGAGTCAACATCTTTCTCATCAAAATAGAACACTATCAGCAACTTGGCACAAAAGCCTAAGAAGCAGTGTCAAAGCATTTTTCCAAAATGGAGGAATGGGACTTAAAGAAAACACAAAACCTGACAAGGATTGACGATGATCAGTCGCCGCATCCAAGTCCAATAATCCGCGGGTCTTCTCTACCGGTAGAAGGATAGAAACTACATCCGTAACTATCCCTCGGGTGAAAACTACATCCGTAATCACCCTCGATGAAAACTACATCCGTAATCATCCTTCGGCAACACCTGGGCCGGAATAATAATTGATGGACCGCCTGGCTCACGGCCGCTTACACATCCCGGGAATCGTTTGTCAACGGTTCCCACACCTGCCAGAGTCCCTTTTTCTTTTTCTTTTAAAACTTGATTTTTGATTGAAAACAGAGTAATTGAGGTTCGACATCAGTCGACCGATGATTCTTGAAATCATACAAGAAGCAGAATCTGACCGGGGGTTTTCGAAAATGTTTTGAGTTCGAAAGAGTTCGAGTTTGAAAGTATTAAAAAGTATCTTGGATTAACTTTGTCTTTAAATAATGAACAATGATTAATAAATAATATTTTAAGATTTAGTATTAATAATTAATAAAATAATTATTCGATAAAATAAACTTTTAATCCAAGATAGGGTTTCGAGTATTTACGAAGATATAACAATAGTTACTTGAGTATACGATACTACCCGAATGACCCTTCGGGTTTTCGCAAACTAGATACGATATAATAATATACCGCTCCCCGGTCAATAGTATATACGGACCGCTACGACCTCTATTGCTAGAGTCGTTGTCCGAAGAAAACATTTCAATCTAAGTTCAAGGGGTATAAGCATATATGTACTTATTCAATCTCAATTGCATCAATACTTTGATAAACATAGCATTTGATATAATTGAAAACTACAAACACAACAGTGAAAGTCCTTGTATATGGATAAGTTTTGAAAAGTAAACTTGCCTTAGTTTGGTTGGGGTGGTCGAGCGTGCGGATTCGAACGATCTATACATAAGCAATAACCGTTCGTTAGTACCTTAACAATATCTCTTTAATTACGGGGTTTTAGGGGGTACGAAATTAACTTAACGACTTCATCTTGTGACTCTCTAACCCCACTATAGGTTCATGTCATCACTCGATTACACTCGTCACTTAATCGACTTAATTTAGTTACCACTTTCGAATCATAACCACTAACCCTAGAATTATGCTCCACTAATCGACTTTTTCCCTTGCGCGAATTTTACTCTAGCATTTTTATAAAATCCAAAAATTCATATTTTAATCCAATTCTTTTTGGGTGGTCTTCACCACTGCATTCCCTAACTTCTCAATTTTTTTTATGATCCCACATATATTTTTAGGGGTTTAAACAAGGTTCACAAGGGGGTCACTTAGTGCAGTCCGGAGTCCAGAAACACAATTCACTCCTCCGGCCATAACTTAAAATCTATACATCACCTAGCCATGAACCTTACATTTCCAGAAACTAAATTCAATTATCTTTCCAACAATATATGGTAGTACATCAGGGGACAACATTTGGGGGTTCAAAATCGTGCTACAATACAGGTCAATGTTCCTGGACAAAACTCAGCAAGCACAAACTACTTAGATCAACCATTTTCACAATTCCACAACACAACCAACACTTAATACACTTAGATCATGGTTCATAACACTCATGGAGATATATATATTATCCATAGTCATAAAAGTCACAATCTCAACATCAAAACTCAAGATCCATGTCATCCAATACATATACAACCAAGATTAGCTCACAAACACATGGATCTACTACCACACTTTATAAATAATACATAACCAAGAGGGTTTGAGATTTTTATACCTTCTTGAGCACCTAGGGGCCTTGGATAAGCTTTTCACAACTCAACAACACCTTAAATGGTCTCCTACAACACTTACAATCCAAGATCTAAAAGAAAATAAAACATGGTTACTATTCACCCAAGCTTTAACAATTTGTAACTTGAAATTGGGTGGATGAAATGGCTTGATATTGCTAACATACCTTGTCTAGATGATGAAGATGACCTAGGAATTATGTTGTAATTTATGAGTGATGGAAGAGGATGAAGAAGAAATTTTCTTCTCCACTTTCCTTCTTGGCCGAGAGCAAGAATACAAGGGGGGGGGAGAAGAGTTTGTGTTTTTTTTTTGTTTTGTGTGTTATGTTGGTGAATAATTGATGTTATGTTAGGATGGGTGATACATATCATGTAAGTATAGGTAAGTACTAGCAAGCATGGCTCCTTGTACTTCTTGTCCCTCTTTTTGAAAAAGCAAGTAACTAGGTACTATTCATCTTCCAATTGCTAACTAGTTTGCTTGATTTCTAACCACTTGGTTGCATGGGACTTGCATGCAATACTACTCTTTGTATCATTATTCTTCCACCAACGCTTGTCATTTAATCTTTAATTCGTATCGTATCTTAACTAATCTCTCGTAATAATATTTTGTCGCGTAGAGATTTCCCCTATAATTCCTTAAGTACTTAATTGTGTAAATTCCTCGAATGTCCATAATTCCTCGTCATAATTCTTAATAAATCCTTTAATGCTCTAACCATTCTCAAATCCCAAATTTTATAAATCTTACTAACGATAAGACTCCTGCCTTCACAATCTTCCTTTTTATCTTACATAATAAATGCAACAACGCAGTTTCTCAGACAATCAATTCTATTAATCAACAGGGATGACTAGAAAGGTTCCCTATTGACAATGTCACAAGATATTAAATAAAAGGAAATATTACCAAAAATTAGGGTTCTTACAGCCTCCCCTCCTTAAAAGGATTCCGTCCCGGAATCAGGTTGAAAATAGTTGGGGGTGCTTTTCACGCATCACGCTCTCCAGTTCCCATGTTGATTCTTCGACATTCTGATTCCTCCACAAAACTCTCACTAATTTGACAACCTTGTTCCTCAGCACCTGTTTTTTTCTATCCATGATTTCTACGGGTTGCTCTACATATGTTAAGTCTGGTTGCAGATCCACTTGATCATGTTCTATTACATGTCGGAAGTCGGTATGGTATGGTCGTAGCATGGACACATGGAACACATTATGCACTTGCTGTAAGCTCGGGGGTAAAGCCAATTCATAGGCTAACTTCCCAACTCGTTTCAAGATCTCAAAAGGTCCAATAAATCTCGGGCTTAGTTTTCCCTTCTTACAAAATCTCATCAATCCTTTCCACGGTGATACCTTCAACATCACAAACTCTCCTACCTTGTATTCTTTATCCTTGCGGGTCTGGTCCGCATACTTCTTCTGTCTGTCTTGGGCCGCTACCAGCCGTCCTCTTATGAGCTCGATAGTTTCTCTTGTCTGTTGGACCAGTTCAGGTCCTAAAATCTTCCGCTCTCCAACTTCTTCCCAACACAAGGGAGACCGACATCTTCGTCCGTATAAAGCTTCATATGGGGGCATGCCTATACTCGCATGGTAACTGTTGTTGTAGGAAAATTCGATCAACGGCAAGTGGTCATCCCAACTTCCCTTAAAATCAATGGCACATACCCTCAACATGTCCTCGATGGTCTGGATGGTTCTCTCACTCTGTCCGTCTGTTTGGGGATGGTATGCAGTACTCATGTTTAACTTGGTCCCCACACAATCTTGAAAACTTCTCCAGAACCTGGAGTTGAATCTTGGGTCTCTATCTGATACAATGCTCACAGGAACCCCATGCCTAACCACAATCTCCTTTAAGTAAATATCTGCCAGCTTGTCGACAGTATATCTCTCGTTGATTGGAAGAAAATGTGCTGACTTGGTCAACCTATCGATAATTACCCAAATGGCATCATGATTAGTCTTGGTCCTTGGTAATCCGACCACAAAGTCCATCGCAATTTGCTCCCACTTCCACTCGGGTATCTCTAAGGGTTGCAACAATCCAATGGGCCTCTGGTGTTCGGCCTTCACTCTTTGACATGTCAAGCATTTACTTACCCACTCTGCCACGTCCTTCTTCATATTTGGCCACCAATAGTATTCTCTTAAATCTCTATACATCTTAGTGCCTCCAGGGTGAATTGAGTACCTTGAACTATGAGCCTCTTGCAAAATCTCGTCCTTTAATTCTTGAACGTTCGGGATCCATATCCTAGATGCGTACCTCATAATTCCATTACCGTCCTTCTCACACTTAATTTCCTCGCCAGTCAAAATCTTCTCCATCGAATTCTTTTCTTCTTCTATCTTCTTTTCCTGGCATAACTTAATCTTTTCCAATAGCGGTGGTTGGACTTTTATTTCCATTAGACTCTCTTGTCCAATTCCTGGTAACCTCACTTCAATCGCCAGTTTCTCAAGGTCCTTGATCAACTCGTCCACTGGCGTTATCATCTTGAGTTTCTCCTTTCGGCTAAGTGCATCGGCCACTACGTTGGCCTTCCCTGGGTGATAATGAATCTCATAATCATAATCCTTGATTAGCTCTAACCATCTCCTCTGCGTCATGTTTAACTCTTTCTGAGTGAATATGTACTTTAGGCTCTTGTGATCCGTGTAGATTTCATACTTTTCTCCGTAAAGATAATGTCTCCAAATCTTCAAAGCAAAAACTATCGCTGCTAATTCCAAATCATGGGTGGGGTATCTTATCTCATACTCCTTAAGTTGTCTGGATGCATACGCAATCACTTTACCGTGCTGCATAAGCACACACCCTAAACCCTTATGGGATGCGTCGCTATAAATCACAAAATCTCCCTTATCATCAGGTAGGGCTAGTACTGGTGCTGTCACCAACCTCTTCTTCAACTCTTGGAAGCTCTCTTCGCATTTTTCAGTCCACACAAACTTCTCGGTCTTGCGAGTTAGTCGGGTCAAAGGGGCTGCTATCTTGGCAAAGTCTTGGACAAATCTCCTATAGTAGCCAGCCAGTCCTATGAAACTTCTCACCTCTGTCGGAGTGGTTGGTCTCTCCCAATTTGATACAGCCTCTATTTTGGCTTGGTCCACTAGAATGCCTTGTTCGCTAATCATAAGCCCTAAAAACTGAACTTCCTTCAACCAAAATTCACACTTCGAGAACTTAGCGTACAACTTTTCTTCTCTCAATGCTCCCAATACAATCCTCAAGTGCTCTGCATGTTCCTCCTTCGTCTTGGAATAAATCAAGATGTCATCGATGAAAACTATAACACACTTGTCCAAGTACTTCTTGAAGACTCGATTCATTAAATCCATGAAAGCTGCAGGGGCATTCGTTAACCCAAATGACATCACTAGAAACTCATAGTGTCCGTACCGGGTGCGAAAGGCCGTCTTTGGTATATCTTCTGGTTTAATCTTTAACTGGTGGTACCCGGTCCTCAAATCAATTTTAGAGAAGTAAACCGCATCTTTCAATTGATCAAACAGGTCATCTATCCTGGGCAAGGGATACTTATTCTTGATAGTCACCTTGTTCAACTCCCTGTAGTCTATACATAATCTCATACTACCATCCTTCTTTTTCACGAATAACACCGGGGCTCCCCACGGTGACACACTAGGTCTTATCATCCCTTTATCCAACAACTCTTGTAACTGAGTGGCTAGCTCTTTCATCTCCACTGGGCTAGCCGATATGGGGCTTTCGAAATTGGGGCCATACCCGGAACTAAGTCTATAGCGAACTCGATGTCTCTATCAGGTGGTAGTCCTGGAAGATCATCCGAAAATACGTCCGCGAACTCATTAACGACAGGGATTTCCTGTAGGTTTGGTGCCTCTTTCTTGGTATCCTTCACATAGGCTAAATAGGCTTCGCATCCTTTGCGTAACAGCTTCTTAGCTTGAATCATAGTCAGGAACTTTTGGTTTTGCCGTCTCCCACTAAACACTACTTCCTCGTCCCCTGGAAGTTTCAAACTTACTTTCTTCTTCACACAATCAATCTGGGCTCCGTGGGTTGTTAACCAATCCATACCTACTATTACGTCAAACTCCCCTAGTTTAAAAGGTATTAAGTCTACCCGAAAGTGTCGCCCTTCTATTTCTAGGTCATAACCTGGACATACTTGGCTAACGGAAATAATTTCATTATTAGCTATCTCTATTTGCAATCTGTCTTTCAATGGTTCAGTCTTAAGGCCTAACTGACATACAAAATCTAGAGATATGAAAGACTTGGTATCTTCCGAATCAAATAAAACATTTGCCTTAACTGAGTTGAGTAGTAGGGTACCTGCAATCACATCCGTGTTCCTCACGGCATCCTGCACCGTCATGTTAAAAGTTCTTACAGTAGGGGCCTTGTTAGAAGCAGTTCCACTCACTCTCGATGCAGCTGGCCCAGAGGACATACATTCCCTCATTCGGTGCCCTGGTTTCCCACACTTGAAGCAATTACCTCCGGCACTCGGGTTGTTACTAGTTCCGCGACAGGCGTTAGCATAATGCCCTGTCAGCCCACACTTGAAGCACTTCACATCTTGTAGGTTACACACGCCCGCATGTTTCCTTCCACATTTATTACATTCTGGGGGTTGGGCTCGGGATGGGGTAGAGTAAGACGATCGCTGTGGTCGGCCGCTCTGGCCCACACTCCAACTTTCAGCTCTCTTGGTTCCAAAGTTTCCGCTAGGTTGGGACATCGTTCCTCGCTTAAATTTGCTCGGAAAGCTCCCACCCGCAGAGTTTCCCTTTCGACGATCAAACTTCCTCTTCTTTCCTTCTCTCTCCTTCTGCATCTGTTCACTCCCCGCCTCAACAATTGATGCTTTCTGTACCAGGGTGGCATAGTCTGTCAGCTCAAGAACCGCCACACGATTCTGAATCCATTGTTTTAGCCCTAATTGAAATCTTCGGGCCCTCTTTGCCTCAGAGTTCACATATTCCGGCACAAACCTCGACAGCTCAGTAAATTTGGCCTCATACACTGCCACCGTCATGTTTCCTTGCTTCAGTTCCAAAAACTTCAGCTCCATTTGTGTCTCCATGAACCTAGGAAAGTACTTCTCCAAGAACAGCTCGCTAAATCTCTCCCAGGTCACCACACCTCTTCCTTCCAAATTCTTTTTAGCTTCCCACCAATAGTTCGCCTCACCCTTCAGAAGGTAAGTGGCGAAAACAGTCTTCTGCTCCTCAGCGACACCCAGTATCTCGAAAGATTTTTCCATTTCCTTCAGCCAGGCCCTTGCCTCGACCGGGTCGGCAGTTCCTTTAAATTCTGGGGGTTTCAGGGATTTGAAGTTCCGAAAAAACATTAGCATTAGCATTCTGGGGTGGTTGCTGAACTAGGGTACGGTCCAAGTTCTGCCTAAGTAACTCCATGAACTGTTCCATAGGGCCTCCCCTAGGATGTTCTACCTCTCGGGTGTCATCACCAGCTTCTTCTTCTTCATACTCAGAGTCATCAAACAAGTTATGATCGTTGCCCTCATTCTCACTCAGGTTGGCATTCTCCCCTTCATGGTTCTGGTGGCCTCCAGTTCCATGGTGGCTACCCTGGCCCTCAGAACTGATCGGGTGAGCTCGAGTGTTCATTCTTCTGGGTGGCATGATTCTGATAATAAAACAAGGAATGGGTTAGGGTTTTCCAATTACCTGACAGCGTTTGCACGGGTCAGGAGCGTATCGTTCCTCCTCATAAGGGTGAAAGTGCAAAAGTTTTAATAATCCGATGTTGGAGATAAAATGTCAAACATTTTGGGGGAAAAATCCCTTTGGGATGCGAAAACATTTACAAGAATTTTCAAAATTTTGAAACCTCAAAAATATTTTTCAAAATTTCAAAACAAAATATTTTTTTTTTTGAAAAATTTATTTTTAATGATTGTAGGAACATTTTTGGAAATTGTAGAAAATAATTTGAAATCGCATAACGTAAATTTGAACCAGCATGGTTGTATTTGTGGCTTGTAGCAATTGTATAATCACAGTTGTATATCAAACAGTAAAACATGGCATCGGAAAGTAAACCAGTTGAGGCAATATTAAGGAAACTGAAACTAAATAAGTACGGTACAAGGGTTATCACAAAGTTTGGATGTTAGAGCCAAATACATAGTTCCGATGTCAAAGTCTAGCAAAAGTGGAACAAATACAAGTACATCATCCGAATAGTCAGGCTACACAAAAGTAGGGCTACATCCGTACATACTACCCGAAGTCACATCTACATATCTGTAGGTCTGTCTACTCATCCACTGGTCAGAAAGGATACCACTGCACAAGTCAACTATCCCGCAAAATCGACACACTAATGTCATCTGAACCTAGGGGACTGAGCTATCAGTAACATATCACAGGGCCGCGCCGCGGCGGAGCAAGGTCCTCACTCGGGCAAATGCACGACGCACAACACGCCTAGCATCCCTAGCCTGGATCACTCCGCCCCCGCGGATCCCTAATCCAAGAATCCTATCGCGACTCCTCCTCTCAATCCTATGGAGTCGAGCCCTAGTCCTCCTAGCAACAGCGGTCCTCATCTCAGCCTGGATCCTCAAGCGCGCCTCGCGCTCCTCCACTAGTGCCCGCCTTGCCTCGTTAAGTCGGGCCTCTGCAGATAGTAAGTCTCGGGTCAGGAACTTTACCACGTAAGCGTGCTCAGTACCCGACACTGGGGGTAGGTCCATCGGTGGAGGTGGTATGACAGGAACAGGAGTAGGTGCAGCAGTAGCAGCAGGAGCAGTAGTAGGGGTAGGGTCAAGCTCCTCCTCGCCAGAAGTGTCATCCTCAGAGTCACCGTCCGATGAAACAAGGCTAGATATCTGTGGAGAAGGTAGGGTGACACAACACGACCCTCACCGGATCTCACACTCTCCTCATCCGTAGCTACAGGAGATGGGGTAACAGGCTTTGGCTCAGGCTCAGGCTCAAAGGGCTCCTCAACGGGATCCTCATCATCAGTATCCTCTATTAGTGTAATCCAGGGGCCAAGCTCGGAGTCAGCACCCATATCCTCCTCAGGATCCTCGGTCTCTCGCATCAGTGCCTCATCATGCTCTCTCTCGAAAGCCTCAGGGTCTGGTATCTCCTCCATCTACACAAGGGAAATAAGGTGGGTCACTAACCATAAAAGAAAGGTTTAGGAGTAGTTCCCTCGCGGGCCTTAAAGTCAGGGCTATATCCGATAACCCGACTACAACTCGATGAGAGTTCTAAGTATTATTAAAGTTGTTATTAGGGTTATCGTTATTGTTAATATTATTAGGGTTGCTTTCTTAAATTACTATCGTTTCTGAGAACTGTAACCTCGCTCTGATACCATTTCTGTGATGCCCCCCCATCCGGGGTCGGAGATCTAGGCGCTCACGGTCCATTTTCCATTAATAACATACCTGTTCTTGCACATAATATATATAACACAGTCATCGACCCCACAATAAACTCACACCACACACACACACAGAGGTTAGAGCCTCAGAAACATCACACATTGATTAAACAGTAATAAAATTATCAGAGTTATTACAGACCGAATTAAATAGTATTTACGCTACCCGCAACACTTCGATATGAAGCGAAGTTGGCGGCTTGAAAGTTTGTTACGATACACTTCCTTGCACAGGTCATACTGATAAATAAAACGAACTAACAAAAGCTGCCAACCAATCCGGCTAATGGGGCCTACCGGTGGAATCTCAAGTGTTGGCTCGGGTCTAGTCACCTGCTTTCGAGCAGTCTGTCTGGGTCTTGCCATTTCGCTTAGCTGTTGTGTTTGTAAAATTTGAAAACAAGCAAGAGTGAGCAACTATAGCTCAGCAGGAAATATACGTATAAGGTAAGCAATATAGCATTTCATATGGTTGGCAGTTATTAAACTTGTTTGTAACAATCAGATATAAAATCACTTGTCATTGTTGATAAATCTCGAAGGTGCAACAATATGTGCCCTTGTTTTCAAAATAAACTTGCAGTTCTAGATACTGCATTGAGTCAACATCTTTCTCATCAAAATATAACACTATCAGCAACTTGGCACAAAAGCCTAAGAAGCAGTGTCAAAGCATTTTTCCAAAATGGAGGAATGAGACTTAAAGAAAACACAAAACCTGACAAGGATTGACGATGATCAGTCGCCGCATCCAAGTCCAATAATCCGCGGGTCTTCTCTACCGGTAGAAGGATAGAAACTACATCCGTAACTATCCCTCGGGTGAAAACTACATCCGTAATCACCCTCGATGAAAACTACATCCGTAATCATCCTTCGGCAACACCTGGGCCGGAATAATAATTGATGGACCGCCTGGCTCACGGCCGCTTACACATCCCGGGAATCGTTCGTCAACGGTTCCCACACCTGCCAGAGTCCCTTTTTCTTTTTCTTTTAAAACTTGATTTTTGATTGAAAACAGAGTAATTGAGGTTCGACATCAGTCGACCGATGATTCTTGAAATCATACAAGAAGTAGAATCTGACCGGGGGTTTCCGAAAATGTTTTGAGTTCGAAAGAGTTCGAGTTTGAAAGTATTAAAAAGTATCTTGGATTAACTTTGTCTTTAAATAATGAACAATGATTAATAAATAATATTTTAAGATTTAGTATTAATAATTAATAAAATAATTATTCGATAAAATAAACTTTTAATCCAAGATAGGGTTTCGAGTATTTACGAAGATATAACAATAGTTACTTGATTATACGATACTACCCGAATGACCCTTCGGGTTTTCGCAAACTAGATACGATATAATAATATACCGCTCCCCGGTCAATAGTATATACGGACCGCTACGACCTCTATTGCTAGAGTCGTTGTCCGAAGAAAACATTTCAATCTAAGTTCAAGGGGTATAAGCATATATGTACTTATTCAATCTCAATTGCATCAATACTTCGATAAACATAGCATTTGATATAATTGAAAACTACAAACACAACAGTGAAAGTCCTTGTATATGGATAAGTTTTGAAAAGTAAACTTGCCTTGGTTTGGTTGGGGTGGTCGAGCGTGTGGATTCGAACGATCTATACATAAGCAATAACCGTTCGTTAGTACCTTAACAATATCTTTTTAATTACGGGGTTTTAGGGGGTACGAAATTAACTTAACGACTTCGTCTTGTGACTCTCTAACCCCACTATAGGTTCATGTCATCACTCGATTACGCTCGTCACTTAATCGACTTAATTTAGTTACCACTTTCGAATCATAACCACTAACCCTAGAATTATGCTCCACTAATCGACTTTTTCCCTTGCGCGAATTTTACTCTAGCATTTTTATAAAATCCAAAAATTCATATTTTAATCCAATTCTTTTTGGGTGGTCTTCACCACTGCATTCCCTAACTTCTCAATTTTTTTCATGATCCCACATATATTTTTAGGGGTTTAAACAAGGTTCACAAGGGGGTCACTTAGTGCAGTCCGGAGTCCAGAAACACAATTCACTCCTCCGGCCATAACTTAAAATCTATACATCACCTAGACATGAACCTTACATTTCCAGAAACTAAATTCAATTATCTTTCCAACAATATATGGTAGGACATCAGGGGACAACATTTGGGGGTTCAAAATCGTGGTACAATACAGGTCAATGTTCCTGGACAAAACTCAGCAAGCACAAACTACTTAGATCAACCATTTTCACAATTCCACAACACAACCAACACTTAATACACTTAGATCATGGTTCATAACACTCATGGAGATATATATATATATATATATATATATCATCCATAGTCATAAAAGTCACAATCTCAACATCAAAACTCAAGATCCATGTCATCCAATGCATATACAACCAAGATTAGCTCACAAACACATGGATCTACTACCACACTTTATAAATAATACATAACCAAGAGGGTTTGAGATTTTTATACCTTCTTGAGCACCTAGGGGCCTTGGATAAGCTTTTCACAACTCAACAACACCTTAAATGGTCTCCTACAACACTTACAATCCAAGATCTAAAAGAAAATAAAACATGGTTACTATTCACCCAATCTTTAACAATTTGTAACTTGAAATTGGGTGGATGAAATGGCTTGAAATTGCTAACATACCTTGTCTAGATGATGAAGATGACCTAGGAATTATGTTGTAATTTATGAGTGATGGAAGAGGAGGAAGAAGAAATTTTCTTCTCCACTTTCCTTCTTGGCCGAGAGCAAGAATACAAAGGGGGGGGGGGAGAAGAGTTTGTGTGTTTTTTTTGTTTTGTGTGTTATGTTGGTGAATAATTGATGTTATGTTAGGTTGGGTGATACATATCATGTAAGTATAGGTAAGTACTAGCAAGCATGGCTCCTTGTACTTCTTGTCCCTCTTTTTGAAAAAGCAAGTAACTAGGTACTATTCATCTTCCAATTGCTAACTAGTTTGCTTGATTTCTAACCACTTGGTTGCATGGGACTTGCATGCAATACTACTCCTTGTATCATTATTCTTCCACCAACGCTCGTCATTTAATCTTTAATTCGTATCGTATCTTAACTAATCTCTCGTAATAATATTTTGTCGCGTAGAGATTTCCCCTATAATTCCTTAAGTACTTAATTGTGTAAATTCCTCGAATGTCCATGTCCGGTTCCTTCGGGGGATGGATCTATAAGAATAATTCCTCGTCATAATTCTTAATAAATCCTTTAATGCTCTAACCATTCTCAAATCCCAAATTTTATAAATCTTACTAACGATAAGACTCCTGCCTTCACAATCTTCCTTTTTATCTTACATAATAAATGCAACAACGCAGTTTCTCAGACAATCAATTCTATTAATCAACAGGGATGACTAGAAAGGTTCCCTATTGACAATGTCACAAGATATTAAATAAAAGGAAATATTACCAAAAATTAGGGTTCTTACAGGTATGACATAATCACCTTTTGTCGGTATGACATAATACCTTTTCAGAAATATCTTCCTTCAGCATGACTTATTCCATTCGGTATGACTTAATCCATTGCAGGTCGGTAAGACATATTTCCATTTAAACAGCCGGTATGACTTAATCATTTGATCTGTCGATATGACTTAACTTAAGTCATACCGAGCTTTCAACAGACATGACATATTTTTATCATCAATTAATTAGTCATATTGATCCTTTTAATTAATTAAAGATTAACTAATTCATGATTAATTGATACAATAATTAACTTAATAAATAAATTAATTCTATTAGAATTAATTCATTAATTAAACCAATTAATGATTTATATCAATTACAAATGAATTAAATTAAATCAATAACTAATTAATTTAATTCTCCCAAACCACGGAAAATAATAAAGAATTACCACTGACTTATGTTGACGTTCGATGTACTGTCTGGTTCATGAACGACTAACTTCAATGATGCTTCTTCACTTCTGACTTTAAGCTATGGTTTATTTCTTCTCTCAATTTTCTTGTACTTTGATTGATTTTCAATCTATCACTAAAAAAATCTCTGTCACTGTAAATGAATCCATTCACTTCAATGTTATACTGAGGCTTGATCAGATACCTAATACGTCTTCCAGTGTGAAACATCAAAACTATAGATTGACTTCCTTCTTTCTTCTGACAGATATTGCTTCCTGAGATTCCTGTGACATATCATACGGATATTTACTTATTACAATTTGGTTTAAGTTGATTAGGATCCTCGAACTACAAATAGGCTGATACATATGCCTTTCAATCTCCCCCTATTTGTTTGTTAGACAATAACAATCGAATACCTAGAGGATACCTCAACTAATTCAACTTTACCAAATGAAAGATAAAATATTAAATGTAAAGCAAATATCAAACAGTTCTGGTTTATATTAAACATTTCCAGATTCAAACAAAATGATAAATACAAGATAGATGATCCTTTAGCCTGATCATATTTAACATATTCCTATCCTGACCTATCTAGCTCTAAAGATAATACATGTAGAGCTGTTCTTCAATTACTGTCTTCTCGTCTAAATTCTCCTTCTTCTGGCTCATCTGTGACTTGAAGTTTCTTGTGCAAATCAGAATCAACAAGACGCTCTCTTCTTGATGACAACCCTTGAGGTAAGATTAAAGGAATTCCAAGCTTCTTTCTCAATTCACCTTGAAATTTCTTGTAATCTGTTATATTCGTTTGTGCATAGGATCGAAGGTGATCTGCAGCTATAACCTTTTATTCAGTCAAGAATCCATGATTTCTGAGAGCATATTCAGCATATACCAAGTGTTTTGCATGATGTTCATATAACTCATCTGTCTGAAGATTGATTGAATGAAGTACCTCTCCCTTAAGAAATTTTACTTGTGGAGGAATCTTAATTACTTATGGTCCAGCTCTTTCAGCAAATTCTTTGAACTTTTCATGTATCAAAACACCTAGCTCAGACGATGTTCTCACCTTAGGCCTAAGTACCCAAATCTCTGTCAGCGATCTGTCATAAAAGAACTGAATAGATATTCTGAAAGTTCCAACATTATGACATTCCACAAATATTACCAGCTCATCAGATTTGGGGTCAAATGCAGTAGTTATCCTGATGACTTCTACCTTTAAGGCCCTTATATACATATCATGAATTGGATTTGCCAGTTTGAATTCCTCGAGAATTTCTCCAAGACGACGATCATCATAATCAGAACTCTGAGGTGAATCAATTGCTTTTTGAGCACGTTCCCATTTGTCACCGCTATTGAGTCTGATATATGTCTTTCTCTTCTGAACATTTATAGCATGTAATCGTTGTAGTGCTTGCTGTTTAGCTTTCTGAAGCTCTTCATTTCGTGCAATCTGCTCTAATGACTTTTGAAGCTTTTCTTCTCTCATCAACAAATTAGCTTCCCTCTGAGCAAATAACTCTTCAGATTCTCTCTCTGCTTGTTGAGCTTCATATTCAGATGTTATTGGTTCTTCTCCTTCCCAGTGACTGAAATCTAGTTCAGGTAATTCTTCACCTGCATTAGAAAAATCAAAGTCAGCAAAACATCAAAATTATCCGGTTCACCCGTGTAGTAATAATCTGTGTCTTTGACTTGATCATCTACAACAAAATTATCCGGTTCACCCGTGTAGTAATAATCTGTGTCTTTGACTTGATCATCTACAACAACTTTCTTCTTCCCCTTATTCCTCCTGTCTTCACTGTGATCCTTATCTTTATCAGATTTATCTACTCCCTCTCTTTCTTTCGATTTTTCTCCTTTCTCCCCTTGTGATTTCTGTTGTTGTTGTGATTTCTCCCCCTTAGTTGAGGAATCCTCTACAGATTTACCAGTTGCACCAGCTCCAGGATCTCGCTCATCATCATCACCACTTGTTCTTGCAAAGAATTCTCTTTCTTCAGTTGTTGGTGTGCGATTTTGACTTATCAGATTAAACAAATGCCTTAATCCTTTAGCTTGATGTGCATTTTGCTTCTCAATTTGATCTAGTCGAAAATCAGTAGAACGCTGATTTTCATGTACTTATTCCTGTAGATTGTCAACCTTGTTGGAGATTTCAGCAATTATTCTATCTTGTGCAACAGTGACCTCACCAGAATCATCAAGAGCTTTTTCATAAGAAAGTTCGAGAGTGTTGATTTTATTAGTGAAGGATGTCTTCAAGTTGTTGATGTCACCTTTTATCGAAGTAAGCTGATTATCAACAGGGGTGGATGGAGAAGACCGTTCATCCACTTGTGCTCGAAGTAGTCTAGCTTCAGCTTTACTTGCTTCCAGTTCCCTTTCCAGATTTTGTATCTTTTGTATCAATGAGAGAGTGTATGTGTCTGTGTGTGCACTCACCTGAGTTTCACTCTGAATTTCACTCACTTGATGTGCATGTGTATCACTCAATTTTGTGGTGATCCTTGCATCACTCCTCTCAATTGCCTTAGCTTCTCCAGAAACGGTACCTGCAGTTAAAAGCACCCTAGCCTCATCTGGGAAGGTCAGTGGTGATGCAATGGGAGTTCGCAAATCCCTGTCCTCAATCAATTCTACTTGTACATTTGGATTTGTAATCTGAATTGCTTCAGTAGTAGATTGATCAAGTTGCCTTCCACTTTCTCCAGTCGAAACTACGAGTGGAAACTCCCTTGAGGGATCTAGGAATGTTTCTCCTAGGAGGGGAGATGATGGTTCCATTAAAGTTGGCAAGGAACCAAGATTTCCCTCGGAAGTCTATGAAGACTCTTTTACCGTAACTATGGTAGGCACTATTCCAGACTCGATGTGCTCTCCTGTCAATGTGTCCCTATGTTCATCATAATATATATGTTCTCCCATTGTTAGTAATAACAAAGGGGTTGTGCTTGACATGTTACAGGATGCCATGGCCCTATGGCGAATTTCAATAGTATCATCCTGTTGAGAGGATGATCCTAGTAACTGTTGCATGGCCATATCAATGTCCATATCTTGTTGGGAAGATACGGATGGGCTTACAGTTGCCTCTGAATCAGTTCTACTTTTCTTTTGTAGAGGCAGAGCTGTGGGTTCACTCATTATATTACTTCTCTTCTTTACTCTTTGAAAGGGAATTTTCTTTCTGGAATGGAAAGTTTTAAGTGATGTAGATTGAGTGTGTGGCTCTATGACCGGGGTTCGAGATTGCGGTCTCACAATCCCTTGGTCAGCCCTATCAACCACTTGGGTTCCAGAAGTAGATTGTTCAGCAATAGAAGTTATAGAGAGATTAGAAGTCAATACCTGGTCAGCAGGTGTCGAAGAGATTGCAGCTTGAGTGGTTTGAACTAGTTGCTCTTGAACAGGTTCAATTTGCTGAATAGGTACCTCTTGTTCAGCTTCAGGTTCCACTATTGGTTCTGCTTGCTCAGGTAGTGGTTCATTTTCCTCGGGTAAAGGTACAGGTGCAATGATGGGTAGTTGTATAAAGTTTGACATGTATTCAGTGACAACTACTGGCACATTTGAAAATTTAGGTTTGACACCGTACTCAGTGAATAATCTTGTCGAAGGTTTACCCGACACCATTGCTTCACTATTCAGAAATGGAGCATGATATTGTAATTCTACCAAATGATTAAAAATCAAAGAAAAGAATCTTGGGTAAAAGCATTGAACTTTGTCGCCCCTGTCAAAATTCCTTTTAGCGTTGATTACTCTTCTAACCATAGGTCCACACAGAAAGCTGCCAATGTTGATTCTTCGATTATAAGCAACTACAAATCCAATATGCTGCATAAAGGAAGGTAATACTCCGAAGTTGCTTTTTGTAGAATTGGCAAACACCTTGGCTAGTGTGTCGAACACATAATCCCATTCCTGAACTAGAAACTTTTTATTCAAGACAGGAAGATCTGCGCTGTCTTGATAATGAATACCAGCAAAGAAATTAGTTAATTCCTCATCTGACGGAAAATCCTCAAAATTGTCATTTGGAAAGTTTAAGACAGTGTTTATTACAGATTCATCCACTGTGTACTGATTGTTTCCAAGAGTGAAAACAAACGACCTGTTATCGTTAGAAACGACAGCAGTAGTACACATAATTCGCAAGGGTTCAATTTTTAAAGGAGTATCTAAACTCAAAGCAGTGCGAACTAGAGAATGATCGTTTAAAAATCGAATCCACGGTCGAAAACGTTCAATTGAACATTTTTCGGGATCAAAATAACCGATCAAATTATGCTTAACTATTTCAAAACGATCATTGTTATTACCAGCCATTTTTATCAGATTTTAATACTTTGAAAAATTTTAGATTTTACAAAATAAATAATTAAATTGAATAATTTCGAATTAATAATTAATTAAAAATTCGAAAATAATCAAAGTTGTTCATAAATTCTGAAAATTTCACACAATGATCTTGATACACACACAAACACACCAGTATTTTTAGATTTTACAAATTCAAAGCCAATCGATCGGAATTGTAGATAGAAAACTCGATTTTCGAAAACTAAAAACTGGAAAACTCGACTAAATCAGTTGATAAAATGGTCGATTTGAAGAGGAGAACAGGGAATCGATTAATCGTCCTTAGAGCTTAATTACGGTGTGATTTGAGCAAGAAATCGAGCAGCAATTCGATACAATCGTGTGTATATATGTATGTATCGGTTTATAGTTCTCTATGACTTAACATGAGAGAATGACTTAAACTAAAATAAGACATAACATAATTCTATCTGTTATATATATACAAACCGTGTGAATATGACTTAATCTAAATATTAAGACTGAATATGACTTAAATCGTTATGACTTAATCTAAAGAAAAACTAAGACTTAATACTAATAAGACTTAACTAAATATGGACGAATATGACTTAACTTAGTAAACTCGGTAAGACTTAATCTAAATAAGACTAAATCTATTTAATATGCTAAATAAGTCATACCTACCAAACAAAAACTAAAAACAGGTCATAATGCAGTTTAAACTAATTATAAGTCATATCTACCTAAAATTAATTAAAGAAAATGCAAATAACTTAACTAACACACAATTATTTACAACTATTAATACAGAAAAATATATTAAAAATAATATTATAAATTAAACAAATAATAAAAATAGAAATAACCAATATAGATTAATCTATTAACGGAAATAAAACAATATTAACAGGACAAACATTACAAAACATTAAATAAAATATTCTAAACAAATAAAATAAATACATACAATTATTCTAAAATTATAGAAATATGGAGTATCAAATATTTAACTAAACAAAGTGATAAATACAATGACAATCAAGAAAAACAAGTTGATAAAATAATTAAACAAGTGATTTTATTCAACAAATATTCAAAAACTAATCACTTGTTAATTATTAAAGATCAAACCTCAGATATTAACTAGATTAATTATTAGGACTGTTCAACATACCCAATTCACCAACAATTTTGGAGAATGTGGATTCGTCGAGCGACTTAGTAAAAATATCTGCTGTTTGTTCTTCAGTGGGTACAAACAGTAATTCCACTGTACCATTCATGACATGCTCTCTAATAAAATGATACCTGATATCTATATGCTTTGTCCTTGAATGCTGCACAGGATTGTTGGAGATTGCTATGGCACTTGTATTATGACACAAAATAGGAATATTTTGTAATACAAAGCCATAGTCCATCAGTTGATTCCTAATCCACAAGATTTGAGCACAACAGCTTCCAGCAGCTATATATTCAGCTTCGGCTGTAGAGTTGGAAACTGTTTGCTGTTTCTTGCTGTACCATGAAACCAATCTACCATCTAGGAATTGACAACTCCTAGAGGTGCTTTTTCTATCTACAACACTTCCTACATAATCAGAATCTGTATATCCAACAAGATTAACACCAGAATATTTAGGGTACCAGATACCTAAATTAGGCGTACCCTTGAGATATCTTAAAATTCTTTTTACAGCAATGAGATGAACATCTCTAGGATCCACTTGGAACCTTGCACATAAGCATGTAGCAAGCATTATATCCGGTCTACTTGCAGTGAGATAAAGTAATGAGCCTATCATACCTCTGTAGCTTGTAATATCTACCTTAGCAGAATTTTCACATGCTCCAAATTTGACAGCTGTGGATGAAGGTGTCTTTGCTGAAGAAGAGTCCTCCATTTGATATTTGTTGAGAAGCCCTTTGATGTACTTGGACTGACAAATAAATATACCATCTTGCCTTTGACTTATTTGTAATCCAAGAAAGAACTTCAGCTCTCCCATCATGCTCATTTCGAATTTACCCTGCATTAACTTTGAAAATTTCTTGCAAAGAAGATCATTAGTAGACCCGAATATTATATCGTCCACATAAATTTGAACTAATATTGTATCATTATTATGTTTCTTTGTAAAGAGAGTTTTGTCTATGACACCTCTAGTAAATTCATTTTCAATTAAAAATTCAGAGAGAGTGTCATACCATTTCCTTGGTGCTTGCTTAAGACCATAAATGGCTTTGAAGAGAAAGTAAACATAACCCAATAGATCTGGATCTTCAAAACCAGGTGGCTATTCTACATATACCTCTTCATCCAGCTTTCCATTCAGAAAGGCACTCTTGACATCCATTTGATAAACATTAAAGTTAGAAAATGCTGCGAATGCCAAGAATATCCTAATGGCCTCAAGTCTAGCCACTGGAGCATAGGTCTCATCATAGTCAATGCCTTCAGATTGTGAGTAACCTTTTGCTATCAGTCTTGCTTTATTTCTTGTTACTGTACCATCTTCATCAAGTTTGTTTCTGAATACCTACCTAGTACCAACCACTGTTCTATTTGTAGGTCTGGGTACCAGCTTCTATATTTCTTGTTGTTTAAATTGATTGAGTTCATCTTGCATAGCAATCACCCAATCAGGATCTGAAAGAGCTTCTTCAATTTTCTTAGGTTCCATTTCAGATAGAAACCCTGAATAATTTCATTGATTTTGAAAAGCTCTTCTAGTCTTTACACCAACATCTGGATCACCAACGATTAGCTCAAAAGGATGAGCTCTATTCCAAACAGTCTGTCTGGGAAGATTTAGTCTTGATGATTCACCTTGTTCTTCATTGTGATGTTGAATATAACTAGTTGATCCTTCATTAACTCCCCCTGAGTTGTTTCCAGGATGATTAGATGAGTGTTCAGAAATATGAGTGATATTTTGAGAATTATCATAATTTTCATCACCATTATTCTGATTAGCCTCATCATTGATATTGTTGTCATTAGCATCAGCAACACATCAGGTGGACTATCATCATCTGAATCTAGATCTGTCATATCTTCAAAAGATAGCTTTTCAGATGAATCTTCAGTTTGGATACTAGGGAGTTTAGTGTCAGCAAATGTTACATTGACACTTTCCATCATCTTCTGATGTTCAATCAAATACACCTTATAAGCTCTTCTTTCATAACCAACAAAAATTGCTTCATTTGCTTTGTCTTCAAATTTTCCACCTTGATCGTCACCTACTTTAAGTACAAAGCATTTTGCTCCAAATACATGAAAGTATTTGAGTGTTGGTTTCTTTTCATTCATGGCTTCATAGGGTGTTTTCATCAAGTCTTCGTTGATAAGAGTTCGATTCTGAGTATAGCAAGCAGTGTTTATAGCTTCAGCCCAAAAATACAATGGAAGCCTTGATTCACTTAACATAGTACGTGCAGCTTCAATCAAGGTTCTATTCTTTCTTTCAACTACTCCATTTTGCTGAGGAGTTCTTGGAGCTGAGTATTGTCTGGTTATACCTTTTTCAGTACAAAAGTCATTCAGAACTGCATTCTTGAATTCAGTTCCATTGTCTGACCTTATAGCCCTCACTGGATACTTGGAATCCAACTCAATTAACTTGATGTGATCAATCACCAGTTGTGGAGTCTCATATTTAGAATTCAGGAACAAGACCCATGTGAACTTTGAAAAATCATCAACAATCACAAGAGCATATCTTTTCTTTGACATAGACATCACATTCACTGGACCAAATAGATCCATGTGAAGTAACTGTAAAGGTTCAGTTATTGAAGACATATCAGTGCTTCCGTGAGTTGCCCTTTTTAGTTTGCCTTTTTGACAGGCATCACGTAGTCCTTCCTGTGTGAATTCCATAGAAGGTAAACCTCTCACCAATTCTCTCTTGACCAGAGAGTTCATCGTCTTGAAATTTAGGTGAGAAAGTGTCTTGTGCCATAGCCAACTTTCATTTGTGGATGCTTTAGAATAGAAGCAATTGATTTCTTCAGTGCTTCCAGTGTTCATGTTGGCTACATACAAGTTTCCTTTTCTGACTCCCATCAGAGATGGTTGTTCACTTCTTTTGTGTGAAATCAGACAATTCTTTTTGTTAAAGTAGACTTCAAATCCCTTGTCACAGAATTGACTGATGCTGAGCAAATTATGTTCAAGTCCTTTTACAAAGGACACTTCTTCAATGATAACATTTCCAGCTTCAAGTCTGCCATATCCATCAGTTCTACCTTTGCTGTTATCTCCAAAGGTAACTACTGGGCCGGCCTTCTCCACCACATTTGTCAGCAGGGTTCTGTCTCCAGTCATATGCCTTGAACATCCACTATCCAAGATCCAGGTTACTCGTTCAACCTGTTCAATACCCTGTAATGACAAATGGATTAAACCTTCTTCGGGACCCAAATTTGATTGGGTTCTGCGGATTTAAAGTATTGACCTTTATCAGGCAAAACAACATTTTTAATTTTAACCTCTTTAGTCAATAAACATTTAACCTTATAAACAGATTTGAAAATCTTTTGTTTTATCTTGGGTATCCATGTTTCTATAGCAGCAATAACACTTGTGTCATTGACTGGATATTTGACCTGGTAAACATTCTTGGTAACCTTTTGTTTAGTCTTAGGTACAAATGTCTCTCTTCTAACTTGAGGAGGAAAAGCAGTCTTTGATCGAACATTATTGTTCCTGTTCATATGCTGTCGAGGAGCAGTCTGTTTAACACATGCATAACTACCATTAAAATAAGCACGCATACTGTTAAAAGCACAAGACATACAATTGATAACACCACATGCTTTATGATTAGAATCAATGATAGGCATGGTATTTTTCTGCTTCAACTTATTACCACCTAATCTAGTCTTAGAAGAACTAGCTGTTTCAACAACTTTGACTGGCACTTTAGGTACATCTTTCTTGGATGAAACATTCGTTGTATTAGTGTCCTCAACAGATTTAGCCTTAACAAAGACTGTGACATCTTTCTTGGATGAAACATTCTTTGGATTAGCGTTCTTAACAGATTTATCCTTAACAAACACTGTGCCATTTGCACTATCCTCATTTCTCATTTCTTCTTGGATAACCATAGAAAGAATATCTGGTGGTCCAGCATCAGATTTTTTAAACAGAGGTTCTTTAACATTTTTGAGCACATGTGGTATTCCCCTTTCTTTAGCACTAACAGGGTTAGGGGAATTTATGCCCAATGATCCAACAGCTTCATTGTAACCATACCCTATACCTGTTGTTCGTTCTACAACTTGATTGTTAAAAAACTCTTTGAAAACTTTAACAGAATTATAACAAGCCCTGACCTGTGTTTCAAGTTCAGTAATTCTAGCCATTTGTTTGCCTACAACTTCTAGAATAGCTTTCTCCTTCTGTGTATATTGCTTGCCATGAACTTGCAAATTGTTGATAATTTTGTTATACCTTTCAAACATATTAGGGCCAGCTCTAAAGTGTTCATACTCAGAGGTTAAAATTTGAAGTCTGTTTTCCCTGACTTCATCAGTTCCTTCATTGATAGTCTCAATAGTTTCCCACATGTGTTTTGCAGTTTTACAATTCATCACATGACTGTACATTACAGCATCCAAGGAATCTATTATGTAATAACCCGAATTTTGGGTAGAATTAAAACTTTTCTTATTGTGGTTAAAGAGCACTAATGAATGGTGGTTTCAAAGAACAATGATTGTAATGAATGGATATTGCTTTGGACAATAATCCTGATGCATTGGTATATTGTCAGAATAGAGTAATTCGATGGCTGAGGACCTAGATAAGAATAATCTACCGTCCAGGAAGGAGCTAATGGATCCTTGAAGGGAAATGAGTACGTGCATAGTATTTCCCATACGTGCATAGTGTTTCCCGTACGTGCATAGTATTTCCCGTACGTGCATAATAATTTGGTGGATGAATAGTGATTTTGTAAGTTGGAAAACTTTTAACGTCACCCTATGTACGGGACGTGATATGGATGTTTCGAAGTCATATTAGTAATACGCGGAGGAAATAAGTGAATGCAGAGACGATCGGAATTCAGAAATTCCAAATTCTTTTTCGGTATAATATTTGACCGGACAGTGGATTATATATTATTATAATCCAAGAATTGAGATATTAACTTTGAGGATTTGATATTTTGGGATGTTATTATATTTGATTTAAGAATGAAGGTAGGAAACCACTGAGGCAGTGAAACAAGCGTTCTAGAAACCGCTGAAACGTTATAACGAGATTAAGCGAATGAATCATGGATTATGGATTGAATTCATATCAAGATTAAATATCTTATATGATCATCAAGAGTATTATATCAAGTGGATGGAATGATTTAATCAAAGATTAAATCAAGAGTAATTAGGATTTAAGTGATTAAAACACTTAAATCATTTCCAAAAAAAAAAAACAATTAACCAAGCTTGTCCAAGACTCTTGGCTCTTTCCCCAATGCATCCAAATCAGCCCACCCAACTGATAATATCAAGATATTAGATCAAAGCTAGTTGAATTAGTCAAAGGAAGAAAAGAGAAAGCAAGAAACACCATATCTCTCCAAACTGCTCAGCAGGAGCAAGGTTCAAAGAAAAATTCATATCTTCATTTCTATGCATGATAAAATCACCAAATTTTAACCATAGCTTCTCCACTCCATGGGCAAGATACGTTCCAAATTTCATGGAAATCCAAGTAGTATAGCCTAGTCAAATCCATGCTTAAAGTTGGAGGACCAAAACTGTCCAGGTTCTGATTAGTAGAAAGATGGGGCTCAAAACCCAAGCTCACATGGTTGGATTCTTGTGTTCTATAGCTCAAAAGAAATCCCTTGAAGAGTAGAAGGTGTGGTAAAAATTTTAGAACCAAACTCTTAGTTTTTGATTTTATATGATTTTTACAAGATTGACGATGAATAGTTTTTCTTAGAACTAATCTTGTTTTCATGATTTCTTTGGATGATCTAAGGTTTGATTAAGCTAGAAAAGGACCATACCAAACTTATTAAGGTTATATCATACTCCAAGGAAGGTAGATCTCTTGAAATCCTAGCATTTGATTTGAGATTTATGAATGTTTTTGATGGATTTAGCTTGGTATGATTATAGTGATAATTATAAACATGATTATGTAATTAGTTATATGATTTAAGATGCATGATGATTTTGATGCTAAGATCAGTAGCTTCTGGACTTGTGAGATGATTATTATGTGTATAAGTTGTATTGATGCCCGGTGTGGCTTGGGTTGTTGATTGTGATTTTTGGAACGTTCGTATTATAGCCGTTATAATGCCGAAATTTCGTTAATCATTGAAAACTGTGCATCACAGTAGGTCTAATGGCCGAAACTGGACAAGTATCTAACATGCCCTTGTAGATCTTGAGTCGTAGATCATTTTGGAAAAAGAATCGAATCAAACAGACTTACGGTTTAGGATTTATGACCGATTTACTAAAAGTAGTTCGAATCCGTAAACGAAAGTTCGTAACTGAAATTGAACCCCTTTAAGGTGATAAATTCGGTTGTGAATCTTGGTAATTAAATACTAGAGGTCATAATAAAGATATGAGAGAAGACCTCGTGTCAAAAAGATTATTTTTGGATTTTATAAAAATATTTGAATCAAGGTTAAGTGCGAAGGAATCCCTTAAAGGAGCACTCGATTATAACTTTGTAAACCGCTTAGTGAAACGGGCGAATGAGATCCGAATTCTAAAACAAATCTTCGACTTAAGTATTTGTCGATTGACATGGACATAGTATGAGTCTAGAGCGAGCTAGTAACACCTTCGTTGTGTATTGCTTACGTGTTTAAGCATTGAATTATAAGTGAATCATCTAGGGGATTAATCGTACGTTTTCTTTTGACTTTGTCTAGATTGTTTGACATTGTCACGAGCCCCTACCACTTCTCGAGCATCAGGCAAGTTTCAATTCCCTTCTTTTAGGCTGTTGTTGTGATTTAATATATATATATATATATATATGTTTTTTGTTATACATATGCCATAGCATGCATGCCTACTTTCAAGTTATATCGTTATGCTTGTTTCCTGATTGTTTATTGGCTTATAAATTAGATAGCTAACTTATCAATTATAAGCCAGTTATTGTAAGACCCTCATAGAAGGGCGTATACATCTTATTCATCAAATATAGACCGGGAGTCAATATTTCTTGATATATCGAGATTACCTCGGAGGAAAATATTTAATTAAATATTTTCCATTATTTGGGCGACGAATATTATATGAATATTCGTTCGAGATTATTTATTTAACAATCCTTACTTCAAATAATTATTTGAACGTAACCATTCGACGAATAATATTTTTCAATATTCATTTAGAGTCGAATTGATTATCGATTATTATTTCGAATATTCTTCTAAAGATGAGACTACTAAATGAATATTATTTGGATATTCATTTAGAATATTATTTTATTAAATAAATATTACTTTTGAAAATTCATTTAAGACATTAATTACTTGATGAATATTATTTTAATATTCATCTGTAGCTTGATTTATTTATCGAACATTATCTCGAATATTCCTTTAAGGCTTGGATTACTAAATGAATATTACTTGATATTCATTTAGAATATTACTCATTAAATGAATATTACTTTTTGAATATTCATTTAAAGTCCTAATTATTTATGAATATTATCTTAAATATTCCTTTCAGGTCTTATTAATTAATGAATATTATTTTGAATATTCATTTAAATATTTATTTATTCAATAAATATTCTCCTGATATTTCTTCAGGGATTATTTTGAAAAATACTCTGATTAAAGATATTCTTTCATATTCCTAAATATTCTTTAAATATTTTTAAGTCAATAAATATTCTCCGAATATTTATTCCATACTTAGAATAACCTCAATAAGGTTTATCTTCTTCGATTATTACGAAAAATATTTCGGAGTCATATTATTATTAATCTTATATCAAGAAAGGTTCTCAGACATCATTCTTCTTTGAGTCTATCTCCCTAATAATAAGGGAACCTTACTTGGAAAATGTTAATTATCTTGTCGACTTCCCGGTCATAAAGTATTCTCTTCACTCGCAACTCGGGTGCTATTGACTTATTAAGTCGTTGGTTACCTTCTCATCTTTCGAGGGGTAAGATTGTTGGAACAAGTTGATATTTGTTACCAAGCAATAGCTTGGAAGTTATTGGTGAATTTTCCTTTCCAACTAGATACGAATACTTTGTAGAGTCTTATCAACAAGTATTATACTTGGGGAAAGGGGGACGAACGTTACATTCAGAATCATGAATTCTATTTGAACTAGGAGTCGTGTAAGAGGCCGAGTAGCGCCAGTCCATCCCCTTTGGCCCAACCGTTGGCCGGGGAGAGCTAGTAAGGCGGTAGACAAGTAAAGCCGTTAGTTCTTCCTTCTACCGGTAGTAAATCTAATTTGAGCTGTACGATCTCGACTGATCATCAAGATTGGAACAGCGGGTGCGGTGAATACTCCATCATTGGTTCATCATCCAAACTTATTTATTTCCTGCAACATGATTACTGTTGGCAGAGCTGGAAAAGTGTTCATAACTGGAATTGCAATCTTTTCATGCAAGTTCCTCTTTTTAATGACAATGAGAATATCTCGCTTACTTTTGATGTAGCAGATATTTCTACAAACAAATACTTTAAGTTACCTTGTAACTTCATCGTTCATATTATACTGGCATCATTTCCGTAAATGCATGGCATATGGTTTGAAAGATACTTTTGAACTGTTATATATTATCGTTCAGTTATATATTATTGTTGGTGGGCTATTGCTCACCCTTGCTTTATTATTATATCACAACAACAACTAGACCAGATGACTCGCACAAGGCGCACTCGACGCGGGCGAGGACGATGAGACTACCAGAGCTGAAGAAGAAGCTATTGGTAGGATAGATTTATTCTTTCAGTACCAAGTATATGGTCTAGTATGACTTATGTAAATGGATGGCAAAGAGTATGTATTTATATTGAAATTCCTTTGGATTGTAAGAACTCATAATGTGATTAATAAAAATTTGATTGTTACTTTGATTTCATCTCTGGGACTATAACGGGTGTGTTTTACATTGTTGTGTTGGGTCATAGAGATGTAATTTATTTTATGTTAAGGAAAGTTCAAGTGTTGTGGACAAAATTGGAAACCGTAATGACCGGATCTGGGGGTGTTACAGAAGTGGTATTAGAGGGTACGTTATAAACCCCAGAGATGGTGCGATGTTAAAACAATAAACTCACTAAGATAATAAGAACTCTTGCCAAGTTCATAGTCGGACTACTTCAAGTAGTACTGACATATAAAACCCTTATGTGAACTCTTAAGTATCATGATAGTAACTTAGCTCGTTCTCGTATCGACTAGTAAGGTGACATACCTTGAGGCGTACGACCAGCAGCATGATGATGTTTTATTATATGCTGACGATCGGATTGTGAATTCGATAGAGTACCCTATTGAGGACTCGAAAGAGGTTCCAGCAGAGGAGAATCCTATTGAGGATGAGGAGTTTACTCCAAGGAAATGAGGGCTGTAGCCAGAGGGAAAGCGAGAGTTAAGATTATAGTGCTCAGAGAAGTGAGCACAAAGAACTGAGATATTATTAAGAGAATTGAAATTTTATGTTGGATTTATAGCCGGACTACGAGAGGTAGTACCAACAATTAAGACAGATTGGAAGGATTACTTGAGGTCTTATATGGGGATAGATAAAGATCCTTAGAGACTTTCAGATTAATGAGAAAGGAGTTAGAATGATGCATGATTATCAAAGACATCGATGTAGGACGGGGAGCACCCAAGAGCAGTTGAGATAGACGCAACAAGTGCCATATTATCGGATAAATGGATTAGTGCGAATATTGTCAATGGTAATTTGCCATGAGAAGGCGGATTTCATGGGTTATATTTTATGAAACCAAATTGAGATTGTTGAGGTGGTTTTATTCAGCAAAATGTCCATATTATGAATGAACCAGCTTCGAAAGTAAAGATAGTGGAAAGTGATGGCCTGATTGGATAAAGTTATTTAAAGTAGTAAGCGAGACGATGATCTCAGAAACTACTAGAGGAAAAGACCAGTGGGTCTATGATAAACTCGTAATATGACTACTATCAGGTACTAAGTATAAGTTTATTTTAACTCAGTAAAATGGTGAATCAGGAACGTTAGATGCATGTGATTCAGAAGAATATTAAATTCTTTCTTTTCCCCGAATAGATTATAGTAGTTACCTTAAGTTTATTCTGACACTAAATTGCAAATGGATCAAGTAATGCGATTAGTGGTAAGAGGTAATAGAGAATGTTTTAAGATGAAATTGGTAACGACCCGTCGTTGGTGTTGCCTAACTGGAGAAGGAAGACTTTATGATACACTATGATGCATCTCATACAGGTTTAGGTGGTGTGCTTATGCAGCACGGTAGAGTAATTGCGGATGCATTCGAACAGCACGGTACACCAGACTAGGATGGCCCTAGTAGTGCCAATTTTTATGAAACGACTAACTCCGACGGTAATGTTCCTTCTGAAACCTGTGGTTAGGAAGACTGACATTTGATATTATCAACAACTTAGATGTATATGTATCAGGAAGAGGTGGCATGTTTCAGTTTGAAACTTTTGATTTCCCTTCTATGGGATATATATATTTGGTTCCTTTCTAGTGGTTAAACTTCCAACTTTGTGTCAATAATTCCGTTATTATAACTGCTTATGATTCTACCTGCTTGGATGCTCATAGAACTATTCTCTAGGTTTCGAAATTGATCTTCTTAGTGTTACCGGTGGTTGGATAGATTGACCAAAATTTCTTTGATTCTGGAAAGAAATTCAACGAATTTTGGCAAACCTTGTCTTTCTGATTATCAGAGAACATCATGGAAGAGAGTAGAAACTGGGGCGAACCCCATGAATTGGGTAAAGTAGCCGCTATATGGGTTGGTGGATAGACCCCGGTTATCGCGATTGTTTGTAGAAATACAATGATGAAGTGAGATTGGACGAAAAAAGGAAATGTAAGTAAGAAACCAGCCGGACTGAGAAACTCCGGGATTGACTTAAGTGAAAATGCTGTTATACCATGAATGGTAAGCTTGCGTGGCACCTGGGATTGATACGAATAGTTGAAAAGATAAAAGTGGAGGAAAGGTGACCGGAGATGGTGCCGAGAAGTCGATTAAGACCTATATGGAGTAAAGTTTTGGAAAGGTAGAAAGGTATCAAAGTAGAAGGCACTATGCCAGCAATTGCTAGAAAAGTAATGCTAATTAGCCAACCCCTAAAACCATATATTTTTATTTTAGTGTGGTCAGTTGAGGCCAAGTCACAAAGGATTATCAAGTGATTAGACCAGCAATGAAAGGACAAAGCAGGGTTGCTTCTAAGTAAGCGCCGACTGCAAGGGCTTTTGATATAAAGGAAATATTAATGAGATCGTAGGAATCTTCTACTGAACCCTTTGCAACCCATGTTTGGATTGGGAATTTACTAGACTTTTTGGAATGGGGTCACCAGTACTAAAGTGATTCATGTGTATATGATTGCCCAAGATTACGAGTAAAAATGGAAGTATAATGACTTGAGATGTATGATGTTAGGATATTATAAATACCATGAATATATTATGACCAAGGGAAGTAAACAATGGAGGTTTATGAAGAGAGTATAGAAATGGTCAGAGATGGATCAGTATGCTGTAGAAATTTTGTCTAAGGAAAGTACCTTTGAGAAAAACGATAAGTACTAAGAGATTCACGTTGAACTCGATCAATATCTTCCAGAACATCCTTGCTACCATTACCAAGTTCTGTAAGAGAGCAGATAGACATACGTTGTCTTTTGGAAGGTCAAATAGGCTGACAACTATCTGAAAGAAGAGGTTAGCATTAAGCCACCGATCGATTATCAAATGAGAATGATTGAAAAGAGACCCTTATTAAGGATACATGATTTGATTGCCAAGTATAGGATGCAAGAATTCCTTGGCAGTTGAATTAAGGATAGGATATCCATAAATTAAGACAAACCCTGGGGAATGCACAAGGGATGGCATTAACCCTAATAACGACATTATGAATTCAGATGATATGAGTTGGACTTGCTAAGGCAACAATGACCGGTAAGGATTATTAAAAAGAGTTCTGGAAAGAACATAGATAGAATTATTAGAGTATTGATCAATGATATTTTGATATACCCTGTACCCAGAAAATACAGGAGGAATGATGAGGATGACCTATGAAACATTACAAGGAAAAAAAGGTAATATTCCGAACTTCAAAATGGAAGTTTGGTAAGGAATGTATGACATAGTAACAATAATGCCAGATGAGGAATGTATGAAACCCTGAGGAAGTATGGATTGAACCTATAAAGGCTGAGATTATCCTAAGATAAGGAAAGAACTAAGAAAAGAAGTATCCTAAGTAGGATTGGGAATAAACGTGATAAAGTTCCCACGGGTAGGTGGAAGCAATGACTTATGGAAAAAGATTGATAAATATATTTTTCTCCATCAGCAGAGCTTAAGGGAGAATTCTTTCACCCAACAGTGATGGGAATGAGGTAGAAAAGTTTGAATTGGAATATATCCAGAGAACAAGAATTACCAGAAATTATTATTATCAGGAAAGGCCAATGAGGTGGCCGACAGTCTAAGTATAAAGGAATAATTACAAATGTTCATATCGAAGAAACAAAATGATATTTGGAAAGACCTTGAAGGTCATATCGGAGTGGAGGAAGTTACATTCCTTTTGATGATTGTGCAAGAATTGAAGGTAATAATAGTTTAAGTAAAGATTCGATTCATGATGGAGTCTTAAGCATATTACGTACCTTAGAAGGTCCCGTTTTGAGGCAAACCAGGACCATGATACAAAATTGATGAAGTAAACCGTTAAGTTTCCAATCTTTTATGGAAGCTGCATGAGTGATAGTTTCATCAACCTGACATAGCTGCGATGCTTGAAACTCTTCTGCAATTTTATCTACTTCATGTAATATCTATATCAAGTTCAAGAAGTGTTCCTTATGGATAAGGAATAGTAATTTCCAGAGAACCTACCCAGAGTACCACTCGATCGAGAGATTTGATTCCTTTCGAATTAGGGAGAAATTGATATTATAATAATGGTGGATTAGTTGATACCCAATGGAGCCAAATTGATTATGAGGGAAATAATTTAAGGATAAAGACGGAGTCAGAGATTTTGGAATCTAGTTCAGACTAAGAGATTATGACGCCAGAGATATGAGGCTTGATTAGCTCATATGGTTGACCCCGAGGAAAGAGACACCAAGTATAATTATAATGATTTTGGGAGGTTGTACAAGGTTTTAATAAGCTACCAGATATCGATTTGGATGACATAATAATGAATATCGAGTGTTCAGAGCCTAGTGCTGCATCTCCCGTTAGCCCAGTAGGAATAAAAGAATTATCAACTCAGATGCGAGGATTGTTGAATAAGAGTGCGATGAGACTCAGTGTGCCACCGTGATGAACCGGTGTGTTGTAAGAAAGAAATATGTTAGCACAAGATTGTGCATCGAACCTCGAGAGTTGAATGAGTCAACATTGAGTATAGGTACTATTGTAGAAGATTGTCTGAGCAGCACAGGGACGCTGTGTATTTTCCAAACTTATTAGGAAATGGGACATCACCGATTGGAAGTTAAAAATCGAGGATATACCCAACATTGTGAATCGCACTAGGTATAGACACTATGAAATTGTAAGTGATGTCATTTTGGGTTGACTATTGCACCCACAACTTTTTGAAATTTAATGAATTGACTGTGAGTTATCTGAGATAGTTTTCGCCCTAAGTATGATAGTTTTCACCCTAAGTATATCGAAACATCGTATATATGAAGGAAAGGTGCGAAATCAAAAAGGATCAAACATGATCGACTTTCAGACCTATCAGATCTGAAAATATGTGTGCTTGTGTGTATATGAAGATTATGATTTGTGATAAAAGGATTAAGAGTCCTCGAACCAGACAACATTCCCCGCAAATAAATTCCCCAAGAGATTCGCCTTTCTTTCAGAAAGGAGAAGAGATGAGATAATAGAGAATGACTGAATGAACACAGGAGGTAGATTGGCATTCTGTGAGATGATTAAAGAAGAGGTTGGAATACCGGGGGTGATAGTAGTTAACAATGAGATAGTGAGGCCAAAACAGTGATGGCCGACGAGCTCGTTGCTAGACATCAAGAGTTACTCGAATCGGTTGTTAGAATACTCGAACTAGTTTCAATACGGAGTACCCCGTCGACAATATAGTTGACATTTATACAATTGAATTGGGAAATATCTAGAATTAATAGAGGATTCTGACAAGCAAGTTTTTGTTGATGTATTTCTGTGCAAACAAGATAGAGAATATGAGGTTCGAGATTTGTAATAAGAAAAGGTATCCTCGTGGAAGGAATTAACAAGATTAGAATGAAAGGAAGTTTAGCCCAAGATTCATTGGGCCATCTGAGAGTTTAAACGCGTCAGGAAGGTGGCCTATGAGCCAGCCTCACCCAAACCGGTAAAATGGTCATAACATGGTTCATGCGTATGTGCCTCATCAGTATACTATAGATGCCCGGCATATGACAGAGTACGAGTAGATAGATATACATAATCGAATCTGAACTACGAAGGACAACCTGTGGAAATTATGAATAGAAAAGAGCAAGCACTAAGAGATAAGGTTGTCAAGCTAGTGAGAGATTTGAAGAAAATCAAGAAGTGGAAGAATCCACCTGAGAAATAGAAAGTGTAATGGGATAGAAGTAACCCCAGTTATTCCTAAACTGATTCCGAGGACGGAATCCTTTTAAGGAGGGGAGACTGTAATAACCCGAATTTTAGGTAGAATTAAAACTTTTCTTATTGTGGTTAAAGAGCACTAATGAATGGTGGTTTCAAAGAACAATGATTGTAATGAATGGATATTGCTCTGGACAATAATCCTGATGCATTGGTATATTGTCAGAATAGAGTAATTCGATGGTTGAGGACCTAGATAAGAACAATCTACCGTCCAGGAAGGAGCTAATGGATCCTTGAAGGGAAATGAGTACGTGCATAGTGTTTCCCGTACGTGCATAGTGTTTCCCGTACGTGCATAATATTTCCCGTACGTGCATAGTGTTTCCTGTACGTGCATAGTAATTTGGTGGATGAATAGTGATTTTGTAAGTTGGAAAACTTTTCACGCCACCCTATGTACGGGACGTGATATGGATGTTTCGAAGTCATATTAGTAATACGCGGAGGAAATAAGTGAATGCAGAGACGACCGGAATTCAGAAATTCCAAATTCTTTTTCGGTATAATATTTGACCGGACAGTGGATTATATATTATTATAATCCAAGAATTGAGATATTAACTTTGAGGATTTGATATTTTGGGATGTTATTATATTTGATTTAAGAATGAAGGTAGGAAACCACTGAGGCAGAGAAACAAGCGTTCTAGAAACCGCTAAAACGTTATAACGAGATTAAGCGAATGAATCATGGATTATGGATTGAATTCATATCAAGATTAAATATCTTATATGATCATCAAGAGTATTATATCAAGTGGATGGAATGATTTAATCAAAGATTAAATCAAGAGTAATTAGGATTTAAATGATTAAAACACTTAAATCATTTCCAAAAAAAAAAAAACAATTAACCAAACTTGTCCAAGACTCTTGGCTCTTTCCCCAATGCATCCAACTCAGCCCACCCAAATGATAATATCAAGATATTAGATCAAAGCTAGTTGAATTAGTCAAAGGAAGAAAAGAGAAAGCAAGAAACACTATATCTCTCCAAACTGCTCAGCAGGAGCAAGGTTCAAAGAAAAATTCATATCTTCATTTCTATCCATGATAAAATCACCAAATTTTAACCATAGCTTCTCCACTCCATGGGCAAGATTCGTTCCAAATTTCATGGAAATCCAAGTAGTATAGCCTAGTCAAATCCATGCTTAAAGTTGGAGGACCAAAACTATCCAGGTTCTGATCAGTAGAAAGATGGGGCTCAAAACCCTAGCTCCCATGGTTGGATTCTTGTGTTCTATAACTCAAACGAAAGCCCTTGAAGAGTAGAAGATGTGGTAAAAATTTTAGAACCAAACTCTTAGTTTTTGATTTTATATGATTTTTACAAGATTGACGATGAATAGTGTTTTCTTAGAACTAATCTTGTTTTCATGATTTCTTTGGATGATCTAAGGTTTGATTAAGCTAGAAAAGGACCATACCAAACTTATTAAGGTTATATCATACTCCAAGGAAGGTAGATCTCTTGAAATCCTAGCATTTGATTTGAGATTTATGAATGTTTTTGATGGATTTAGCTTGGTGTGATTATAGTGATAATTATAAACATGATTATGTAATTAGTTATATGATTTAAGATGCATGATGATTTTGATGCTAAGATCAGTAGCTTCTGGACTTGTGAGATTATTATTATGTGTATAAGTTGTATTGATGCCCGGTGTGGCTTGGGTTGTTGATTGTGATTTTTGGAACGTTCGTATTATAGCCGTTATAATGCCGAAATTTCGTTAATCATTGAAAACTGTGCATCACAGTAGGTCTAATGGCCGAAACTGGACAAGTATCTAACATTCCCTTGTAGATCTTGAGTCGTAGATCATTTTGGAGAAAGAATCGAATCAAACAGACTTACGGTTTAGGATTTATGACCGATTTACTAAAAGTAGTTCGAATCCGTAAACGAAAGTTCGTAACTGAAATTGAACCCCTTAAAAGTGATAAATTCGGTTGTGAATCTTGGTAATTAAATACTAGAGGTCATAATAAAGATATGAGAGAAGACCTCGTGTCAAAAAGATTATTTTTGGATTTTATAAAAATATTTGAATCAAGGTTAAGTGCGAAGGAACCCCTTAAAGGAGCACTCGATTATAACTTTGTAAACCGCTTAGTGAAACGGGCGAATGAGATCCGAATTCTAAAACAAATCTTCGACTTAAGTATTTGTCGATTGACATGGACATAGTATGAGTCTAGAGCGAGCTAGTAACACCTTCGTTGTGTATTGCTTACGTGTTTAAGCATTGAATTATAAGTGAATCATCTAGGGGATTAATCGTACGTTTTCTTTTGACTTTGTCTAGATTGTTTGACATTGTCACGAGCCCCTACCACTTCTCGAGCATCAGGCAAGTTTCAATTCCCTTCTTTTAGGCTGTTGTTGTGATTGAATATATATATATATATATATATATATATATATATATATATATATATATATATATATGTTTTTTGTTATACATATGCCATAGCATGCATGCCTACTTTCAAGTTATATCGTTATGCTTGTTTCCTGATTGTTTATTGGCTTATAAATTAGATAGCTAACTTATCAATTATAAGCCAGTTATTGTAAGACCCTTATAGAAGGGCGTATACATCTTATTCATCAAATATAGACCGGGAGTCAATATTTCTTGATGTATCGAGATTACCTCGGAGGAAAATATTTAAGTAAATATTTTCCATTATTTGGGCGACGAATATTATATGAATATTCGTTCGAGATTATTTATTTAACGATCCTTACTTCAAATAATTATTTGAACGTAACCATTCGACGAATAATATTTTTCAATATTCATTTAGAGTCGAATTGATTATCGATTATTATTTCGAATATTCTTCTAAAGATGAGACTACTAAATGAATATTATTTGGATATTCATTTAGAATATTATTTTATTAAATAAATATTACTTTTGAAAATTCATTTAAGACATTAATTACTTGATGAATATTATTTTAATATTCATCTGAAGCTTGATTTATTTATCGAATATTATCTCGAATATTCCTTTAAGGCTTGGATTACTAAATGAATATTACTTGATATTCATTTAGAATATTACTCATTAAATGATTATTACTTTTTGAATATTCATTTAAAGTCCTAATTAATTATGAATATTATCTTAAATATTCCTTTCAGGTCTTATTAATTAATGAATATTATTTTGAATATTCATTTAAATATTTATTTATTCAATAAATATTCTCCTGATATTTCTTCAGGGATTATTTTGAAAAATACTCTGATTAAAGATATTCTTTCATATTCCTAAATATTCTTTAAATATTTTTAAGTCAATAAATATTCTCCGAATATTTATTCCATACTTAGAATAACCTCAATAAGGTTTATCTTCTTCGATTATTACGAAAAATATTTCGGAGTCATATTATTATTAATCTTATATCAAGAAAGGTTCTCAGACATCATTCTTCTTTGAGTCTATCTCCCTAATAATAAGGGAACCTTACTTGGAAAATGTTAATTATCTTGTCGACTTCCCGGTCATAAAGTATTCTCTTCACTCGCAACTCGGGTGCTATTGACTTATTAAGTCGTTGGTTACCTTCTCATCTTTCGAGGGGTAAGATTGTTGGAACAAGTTGATATTCGTTACCAAGCAATAGCTTGGAAGTTATTGGTGAATTTTCCTTTCCAACTAGATACGACTACTTTGTAGAGTCTTATCAACAAGTATTATACTTGGGGAAAGGGGGACGAACGTTACATTCAGAATCATGAATTCTATTTGAACTAGGAGTCGTGTAAGAGGCCGAGTAGCGCCAGTCCATCCCCTTTGGCCCAACCGTTGGCCGGGGAGAGCTAGTAAGGCGGTAGACAAGTGAAGCCGTCAGTTCTTCCTTCTACCGGTAGTAAATCTAATTTGAGCTGTACGATCTCGACTGATCATCAAGATTGGAACAGCGGGCGCGTTGAATACTCCATCATTGGTCCATCATCCAAACTTATTTATTTCCTGCAACATGATTACTGTTGGCAGAGCTGGAACAGTGTTCATAACTGGAATTGCAATCTTTTCATGCAAGTTCCTCTTTTTAATGACAATGAGAATATCTCGCTTACTTTTGATGTAGCAGATATTTCTACAAACAAATACTTTAAGTTACCTTGTAACTTCATCGTTCATATTATACTAGCATTATTTCCGTAAATGCATGGCATATGGTTTGAAAGATACTTTTGAACTGTTATATATTATTGTTGGTGGGCTATTGCTCACCCTTGCTTTATTATTATATCACAACAACAGCTAGACCAGATGACTCGCACAAGGCGCACTCGACGCGGGCGAGGACGATGAGACTACCAGAGCTGAAGAAGAAGCTATTGGTAGGATAGATTTATTCTTTCAGTACCAAGTATATGGTCTAGTATGACTTATGTAAATGGATGGCAAAGAGTATGTATTTATATTGAAATTCTTTTGGATTGTAAGAACTCATAATGTGATTAATAAAAATTTGATTGTTACTCTGATTTCATCTCTGGGACTATAACGGGTGTGTTTTACATTGTTGTGTTGGGTCATAGAGATGTAATTTATTTTATGTTAAGGAAAGTTCAAGTGTTGTGGACAGAATTGGAAACCGTAACGACCGGATCCCGGACCCCGGATCTGGGGGTGTTACATATTAGAATAAGTCTCAAATTCTTATCTAGTCATGCGTCCTCTTTTTCAGTAGGAGTAAAAGAATCAGCATGCTTTGGAAAAGATGATGCAGGTGTTACAACAATTCCTCCAACAATAGATTCAGATACATATTCGTGTGGAATTATAGGTTCGTTCTGTAGAACAACCAAATATTTAGAATTTGCGACATCAAGAAATAACTCCATTTTATTTTTCCACATTGCATAATTGTCCTTGTTAAACATGGGAATCTTAACAATGTTTTTTGACGACATGATGAATTTTTAAGTGAGTTAAAAATTCGAGATAGATTTTTGACGGAATAAAATTAGGATCTTGATTTGTGTATCAATCAATAGGCTCTGATACCAATTGTTAGGTCCAATATGATTGTAGAAGGGGGGGGTTGAATACAATCTATATCAATTTCTCAAAATTTATTCATTAAATAATTTTCACTTAAACGAATATTTTGTGCGGAATAAATTGACACAGATTTCAAGTTGAATATAATTGTATATTAACTTGATGGGGTGTTACAAAATCAATACAAACTATTATCAAGTGTTTAATAACTAATTAGAAAATTCGACATGAACTTTTCTAATTTAGTTAATAAATCTCAAGATAAGTACTAGGAAACTTAATTCGCTAGTAGTACAAGAATCACAAGTAGACAAGTTCTATCGGATAAAATATTACAAAGATGATGAACTTGAATTTATGTGAATTAATTTGTGCATGGTGTTCTTGAAGGCTTTGAGAGAGAATGACTGTCTTTTTCTTTTTCTTGCTGTTGTATTCTGCTGTGTTCTGCTTCCTGTCTTGATTATATAAGTCTGTACTGATTAAATATGACTTAATCAGCTTCAAGACCTATTTAATCAGCTGTCAGTATGACCTTTCTTGCTCCAAGACCTAATTAAATCATTATGTATGACTTAATATAGCTCGGTATGACCTATCAGAAGTGTCGGTATGACCTATTCTGAACAGTGCAGTCGGTATGACATAATCACCTTTTGTCGGTATGACATAATACCTTTTCAGAAATATCTTCCTTCAGCATGACTTATTCCATTCGGTATGACTTAATCCATTGCAGGTCGGTAAGACATATTTCCATTTAAATAGCCGGTATGACTTAATCATTTGATCTGTCGGTATGACTTAACTTAAGTCATACAGAGCTTTCAACAGACATGACATATTTTTATCATCAATTAATTAAGTCATATTGATCCTTTTAATTAATTAAAGATTAACTAATTCATGATTAATTGATACAATAATTAACTTAATAAATAAATTAATTCTATTAGAATTAATTCATTAATTAAACCAATTAATGATTTATATCAATTACAAATGAATTAAATTAAATCAATAACTAATTAATTTAATTCTCCCAAACCATGGAAAATAATAAAGAATTACCACTGACTTATGTTGACGTTCGATGTACTGTCTGGTTCATGAACGACTAACTTCAATGATGCTTCTTCACTTCTGACTTTAAGCTATGGTTTATTTCTTCTCTCAATTTTCTTGTACTTTGATTGATTTTCAATCTATCACTCGAAAAATCTCTGTCACTGTAAATGAATCCATTCACTTCAATGTTATACTGAGGCTTGATCAGATACCTAATACGTCTTCCAGTGTGAAACATCAAAACTATAGATTGACTTCCTTCTTTCTTCTGACAGATATTGCTTCCTGAGATTCCTGTGACAGATCATACGGATATTTACTTATTACAATTTGGTTTAAGTTGATTAGGATCCTCGAACTACAAATAGGCTGATTCATATGCCTTTCACACACTGATTCGTCTCATGTGCGCCCGCACATAGCTCACAAACACTAGTAACCTGATGAACTCCATAATTGGTAAGAGAATCCACCTACATAGTAAGAGCCTTCAACTGAGCTGCAATGGCTGTAGCTGCATCAACTTCAAGAATTCCTGTAACCTTGCCTTGAGATAGTCTCTGAGTTGGATTTTGATATTCATTAGCAGCCATCGTCTCAATCAAATCATAAGCTTCCTCGTAGCTCTTATCCCACAAAGCTCCACCAGATGCTGCATCTAGCAAAGGTCTAGACTGTGCTCCCAACCCATTGTAGAACCCATTAATCACCATCCAGCCAGGCATACCATGATGAGGACACTTTCGAAGCATCTCCTTGTAACGTTCCCAAGCTTCACACAAAGATTCACTAGATTGCTGTGCAAATTGAGTTAGAGCGTTCCTTATTGCTGCAGTTTTAGCCATGGGAAAGAATTTCGTAAGAAATTTCTGAGCAAGATCTTCCCAAGTAGTAATAGAGCCTGCTGGTAGAGAGTGCAACCAGCCCTTAGCTCTATCCCGCAGAGAGAATGGGAAAAGCCTTAATTTGATCGCATCATCCGGCACACCATTAAACTTGAAAGTGTCACAGATCTCAATGAAGTCCCTGATATGCATGTTAGGATCCTCCGTAGGAGCACCCCCAAACTGAACTGAGTTCTGCACCATCTGAATCGTGCCCGGCTTGATTTCGAAAGTATTTCCTGCAATAGCTGGTCTGACAATGCTAGACTGAATGTCATTGATCTTAGGCTGAGAATAATCCTTCAAAGCCTTTGCTGCTGCTGGTAAATCTGCCATCTCTTTTGCTGTTGCAAGTTCTTCTTCTGCCAGTTTACGAGTTTGCAAACGTGTTCGCATACACGTTCAAGTACCTGAAACACCAAGAAACAACAAACTAAGTAAGAAAATCTGAGTCAGTGAACGCTAACGACGACTGATGACAAGCACATAAACTAAAAATAAAACACCGATGATCCCCGGCAGCGGCGCCAAAAACTTGCTAACACAAAATCACGCAAGTATACGTGGTCACAAGTAATATAGATAAAATTCAAGTTCGTTCCACAGAGATCTGGTTTAGGTTTCAATTCAATAGATGTACTTATGCAACAATGTATGGTTATAACTCACTGCTAAGACAATTAACTAATTGGGATTTTTGATTATCTAATTTAAACTAAGATGCAAATTATCAAACTAAAAATTAATTAACTAAAGTGATTAAAACTGATTTATATATATGAGAATAAACATGGGATCCTAACTTCATTATCTACTTCACTTAGAGTCGATGCCTTTAGTCAATACATGTGATGGTTTTGATATCTGATCAGACAACACGAAACAAATACTCGTTACTTCTCAGTATACGAATACCAAACTAAACATACATCCACAAAAGAGATAGAAGATGAATAGACACCAATTATGTTTAGACCCTATATCTCTATAAGATTTGAAAACATAACGGTTTAAGCACAAGTCATCCATTAAGATCACATAGGGCAGCATAATATCTCTATTTACGCTACAAATCATGATGTTAAAACATCAACCTATCCTATGCTAGCATGGCAAGTTCTAAATCTCAAGATCCACTCTCGTTTCGCAAGAGATTAACAAATTAGATGTTCGCGACGCATCTAAACACATGAATCACAACCATACGAGGATATCAAGAATTCACCACACATAATTATTTAAAGCAATCAAACTACTAAGCTACATAGATAAATCCATTAGAATCCCTTGATAACGATTAGTTCATAATTGAACCGTCGTCACCATGGGATTTGGTGAAAACATGATATAAAACAAGATATGAATGAAAGAAGAAGTAATATTAATAAAACAAAGAGTTGAGAAAACAAATCTAGAATCCAAAATAGCGCCTAAGAAAAGAATACAAAAGATGAAGTAGATCTAGATCCGTTGCTTGTCACGAGCGTTGAATCTTTCTCCCCTTTTCTCCCTCGAAAATCTATGCTATGATATGTAACGATACAAATTACAATGGTAGGATGTGTTTAAATAGGCTCTAGAATTCTTGCCCAGCAAGAAAATACAAGAAAATCTGATTTCTATTGGAAACAGGACTCTAATTTTTGTCACAGCTCAAGGCCTTGAGATTCAGGGTAAAGGCCTTGAGTTTCGCTACTGTTCATGTAAAGGCCTTGAGCTTCCGATGTAAAGGCCTTGAGATTGCCTCTGTTCAGCTAAAGGCCTTGATTTGTTGAGTAAAGGTCTTGACTTCTTCACTGAAAATTTCTAAATATCTTCTTGCCTCTAACCAAAACATTCCTCCTCTACTCTTGCCACTTTAAATACTTTAATTCACGCTCTTGATTCCACCATAAAACATACAAATGTAATTCCCTACCTCAAGATAGAAATCCTGCACAATTCCACCAAAAACAAATCAAAACACGACATACTTGAGGCCAAGAGATCAATTTAAGCCAATTCGAAGCGTTCCAAGTGGATATGAAATCCACTTATCAATCGCTCACACATATTACAAGGATAATGAGAGAGTATTTATAATGCTACCTATCAACTAAAAACAGAAAGTAATAATCAAAACAAAGTTAATTCTATCTACCAGCTGATAGTTTCCACCATTAGTTTGATTCTTCTCTTCGTGTATACTCCTTGTCGTTTTCCAAACATCTGATCCTACAATATAGCTTCTAGTTTCTGCAGCTTCAAAATCATCAGGGTCATAGTAGCCCCTGAATTCATGTAGACTCTGAAATTTTTAGTTCGTGATTTCATAGTCCCTGATCGATCACTGTAAATACTGTTCTGCAGTTTTTAAATAACCTGTTTGTTCTGTACTAAGTGCTAAACCCTTTATCAGATCAAGGTATTACAAGAAGTACATTGTCATTCTATTCTATACATCAGCAACTCATAAATTATTCCTAACAATCTCCACATATTTATGCTTTATAATGTGAAGCATAAATCTGAGTTGATGATGTCAAAACACCTAACAATACAACTAGAACATAAATTATACAAATCTAATATGTACATAGAATCAAGTCACACAAGTACCCCCATCACTTAATCAACTTCAATTCTTCTGAACTGTGGATTATCTTTCAGAAATTCTTTAAGTACAACATCTTTAGTTTTGGATAAGACTTTTCCAATCTTCTTATTTAAATCTAGCATGTCACCATTATTAGTGATGGTCTGATAATGCAGAGCTCTTAGCTTATCTGGTCAGTACTTGAAGTAATGAAAATCTTCAAAGGATATGGAATCATACTCTCCTTCCAAAGCTTGATAATAAACAAATGATTTATAATCATCAAACTAAATTTCCAAAGAGTTATATTTAATCTCTTTATCTTTTCCATCTAGATCAACATAATGTAGCTTGAAAGGTGGTACATCCATCTTCTTTGCTCCATATAGCTTCTTCACTAATTTATCAATCTCATCAGTCCAGTGCATAAGTGATGCATTACATGATTGAGTAACTTCAGCTCTTTTATGTAACAAGAGCTTCATATAAGCTAACTTTTCTTCTCTCTTATACTATAAGAATGTAGGTAAGTCCATCCATCTCACTTTACCATCAGGTAAGAAATACACAAGAAACACTGTCTCCTCCTCCTTATCAACCAATCCTTTCCTAGGACAAAATTCTTGATATGTCTTCACCTTATGTACAAGCTGTGCAGATATAAGTTTATTAAGATGCTTCTGTGTCATCTTCTCACCAAACTTGTCCAAAAGAGAATGAGGATCAGTTTTCAATTTTGTGATATCTGTGGTCTTTTTACTCATCTCACTATGACGAATGCCACTCCTTTATCTAGGAATCAATTATTGTAAACTCTAACTCATGGTCCAGTAAGACAGTTCTGTCATAGTCTTTTCATCTTCAAATAACTTTGGTTCAACTAATACACCTATTAGGTTTGGGGATTTTACACAATCCAAGAATCACAAACCACCAATGTAAAGCACACACATAACCAATCGATTAGTTGACAAGATCCACTAAAGCACGGTCAAATACTATTCAAGCATTACTTATACTTCCATCATCAATAAGTAAAATCAAAACAAGAATACACACAATATTCGACGTGGAAACACCCACGTCCCAACCCATATTATTAATCCAAACAATTATCAATAATACATCAAAACAATAACACCTCAATGGTGTCCCAAACCCGATACTTGAGCCAACAATGCTCAAGCATCTCCAAAACAATACCTAAGACTACATCTCTTAAGTATTCACACTTCAAACAAACACAATATGACTATGTATATATAACCATTCAAAACTTAGTCACCAAGACTTACCATACTTGTTCTACAAGCCTTACCGTACTTGTTATACAAGTCTTCCAATTCTTGGCACCTAATTACCCAACTTAGTGATCAAGACATACCATATATAATAATTGTCTACCCATACAATTATTATCTTACCCATATATATTTTAAATCACCCAAGCCCATAACATCATATTGGGTTGAAATCCAATAATCCTCCCATTCAACCAAATACCCATATCGGATTGAATGGTAACCATCAAGCCATCGACGTCCATTCACCAATGCCTCCCCTCGAGCAAGAACCTCCTCTTAATCTTCCAAACATTGAGTGTCGCTAAAACCCGTATAGTGACCCTCCAAACCATCATTCTTCACCATAACGATGTATCAATCTACAAAATCACGTGCATCAACCACCACGAGTGCTCTTCCATCAATTGAGTCACCCGATCCTTGCTTTCACAATCCTTCGGCCTCCCGAAGAACATCCGTAGTATCACCCAAATAGTTCACCTGGTTGATCAAGCCTTTGAAACAATTGCGATGACCTCTTCCATCTTCTTCCATCTCGAGTCCGAACACATGATTGATTCATGGTGCAAGTCAACCGCCAAAATGCATGTAACTTCGTCTCTACCCGCTTTAGCAACCTCCTTGTCAGCAAATCCTTCATTGAACTCTGCCATACTAATTGAACCTCGAACTTTTCCCTCGACCTCATCCATCACTAACCCGAACCTTGGCTCTTGATACCACTTATTAGGTTAGGGGACTTTACACAATCCAAGAATCACAAACCACCAATGCAAAACACAAACATAACCAATCGATTAGTTGACAAGATCCACCAAGCGCGGTCAAACACTTTTCAAGCATTACTTAATTTTTTTTTGCCACAGATATAAAGGTTTTCATTAAATTGAATGAACACACAGCCGGGACAAATCCCCAACTGGCGGTACGACCAGGTTGAAAAACAAAGGCAAGCTAAAACACTTGAATGATTTGTTTCCTGACCGTTTGACAATACAGAACTGAAAAATTCTGTTAACTGAAAATGAAATCAAAGACAACCCAATAAATCCAAATTGTACCAACATCCCTGAATACAATAATATCACAATTGACCATAACACATAAGAACCATTGGTAGCCCATTGTTCAGGTGGAGCACCCCAGCTATCTACTTGCCGGGAACCAGCTATAGACTTGCCGTAAGTGAAAACTCCCTAAGGATGAACACTCTTCTGTTGTGAAAGGTGAGCTCTTGCAATAATCATCACCGTCCCAGCTTCGATGCGGCCTTTCCAGATCTCTCGAGACATCAATTGAAACATTCTTGGAGGACGGAAATAACAAAACCAAACAAAACATATTAACATATACAAACCACTCCAAAGGGAGAGACATACGCATAAAGCGTTACTTCACCCAAGGCGATACAATTCAAAATGTCAAAGATCTCGGATTGACACCAAATTTTGATATGATGTTAAGCAGGATATTTTGAGTTTAAGAAATGTGTTTATTTGATATTTCGAGTTCTAAATCGAAACAGATCTGAAAGGAACTCGAATGGATTTTTCGAAATTTTTGGAAAAATTCCTATTTATGGAAGGAATGAAAGGGAATTGTGAAGGTGGAGGAAAGCTTGGTTGGAGAAGGAGGAGGGAAGAGGAAGAAGGGGGAGATGAGGGCAAGAAAGAGGGCCTCCGACCGGTGGATAAACCACCGCCGGAGGGGAAGAAGCTAACTAACGAAGAACAAAGTGTAGAGAAAATTTTTCGGTGGAAAAGTTACTTTCAAGCATTACTTATACTTTTACATTAATAAGTAAAAGCAAAAAAAGAACACACACAATATTTGACGTGGAAACACCCGCGTCCCAACCCGTATTATTAATCCAAACAATTATCAATAATACATCAAAACAAAAACACCTCAATGGTGTCCCAAACCCGATACTTGAACCAACAATGCCCAAGCATCTCCCAAACAATACCTAAGACTACATCTCTTAAGTATTCATACTTCAAACAAATACAATATGACTATGTATATATAGCCATCCAAAACTTAGCCACCAAGACTTACCATACTTGTTCTACAAGTCTTACCATACTTGTTATACAAATCTTCCAATTCTTGGCACCTAATTACCCAACTTAGTGATCAAGACATATCATATGTAATAATTGTTTACCCATACAATTATTATCTTACCCATATATATCTTAAACCACCCAAGCCCATAACATCATATTGGGTTGAAACCCAATAACACCAGCCTTTAGCAAGGGCATTAATAAACTTCTTTATTAAGTGTTGTTTGCTCAGACACCCCTTCGTGGTGGATATACTCTAACTAAACAGAAATTGTTTGATCTTCAGGAAAATCATCCATAGTCATTCCTACCATATCACTGGATTTCTCACTTGCAATTTCAGTCATCACAGGAGACCTTGCAGCATCAGCTATCACAGTTCCTGAGTCATCCAATCTCTGATTAGATGGTGACCTGATCTATCCTACCATCCATCACTGGTGCAGTAGTATCTATTATTTACTGTTTACCACTACCTATTACCTCCTATTGTTCACCTTGTGCTGGCGCATCTTCAACCACGTAGTCCGTATGAAAGAGATATGTATTAAGTGATTGAAGTGCAACATGTTTCGGAAGTCCAAACTTCTTCCTCAATTGTCTTTAGATTGACACATAAAAAGGGCGCTTCATGAGGTCAAGTCTTTGATATAGTAGTCCATAATCATCAAGATATTTAAGTTTTGGAATTTTTTGAACCAGAAATTTTGAGACAGGCCTTGATAGATTAATTTTGTTAGCAATTATCCTCATAGTCAATATGTATGTCAATGGGATTCCCATTCAGAGTCTAAATCTAGACCCTTGTTTGTCACAGGTGTTAGTCACTTGATGATTGAGATACTTATTTCTATTGTGAGACCTCCACCTTTGGCCCGTATGTAGCCTGGTCCGTGGGTTACAGTCTAAAACATGAATTCATTCAGTTGAAAGAGAAGATATACAAGCTTAAATTGTATTAAGCACAGTGGTTACACACACACACACACACATATATATATATATATATATATATATATATATATATATATATATTGTCTTTAAGATTAATTTCATATATACAAATGTAGATACTACACCAGCTAGGCTGAAAATACTTATATTAGGCCCTTAACCTCCAACTAATTAACTTGAGTCATCATAGGAGACCTTGCAGCATCAGCTATCACAGTTCCTGAGTCATCCAATCTCTGATTAGATGGTGACCTGATCTATCCTACCACCCACCACTAGTGCAGTAGTATCTATTATTTACTGTTTACCACTACCTATTGTAGGATATCAGTACATAAATATCTATATCAAGTATATCAAATAAACCAATCTCACAGAGAGAATATGCTGAGAGAAACCACTTCACTCATGATTTCATCAAAATGAAAGATACATGGTATAAATAAGAAGAATAGAGAACAAGCTCTCCACTCAATCTGGCTCTAATTTTGGAATGGACTTAACCACTTCCCTTATTAATCTTCTCTACCAAACAACTCCTAGAATTACTGTAACAATACATGACCAAATCAATTAGTCATTATTCTGACAGCAAACAAAATAAAACATACGAATAAGTTTAAGATTATTCAACACTCTCCCCCTAATCTTGAACTTAGTTGACAAGTTCCTTGACGCCCAGAAGCTTCCTCATTCTCTCGAACTTGACTGTTGCCAAAGCCTTTGTCATAATATCTGCGCGCTAATAATCACTAGCCACATGCTTCACAACTATCTCACCTCGTTCAATGCACTCACGTATGAAATGGTAATGCACATCAATGTGTTTGCTGCGACCATGAAATACAGGATTTTTCGCCAGGTCTATCGCCGATTTATTATCAATATACAGAACCACTGGACCAATGTTCTCACCAGTCACTTGCTGCAAAACATTTCGTAACCAGATACTCTGACAAGCTGCCGCCGATACAGCCATAAATTCAGCTTCGTAAGAGGACAATGCCACACACCTCTGCTTTTGTGAAACCCATGTGATCAAACTCTCGTTCAAATAGAACACCATTCCTCCAGTGCTTCTCCTATCTTCAATATGGCCAGCAAGATCGCTATCCGAATACCCTGTTAACACATTGTTCCCATTGCTTTTCGAATAGATTAGACCAGTCTCCAAAGTACCTTTCAAGTATCGAAGTATTCGTTTTACTGCATTCATGTGCAAAACAGTTGGTTGCTCCATATAACGACTTACCATTCCGACTGGAAACGCTATATCTGGTCTAGTATGTACCAGATATCTCAAACCCCCCACCAGACTTCTGTACAATGTTGCATCAACTCTCTTACCTCCTTCGTCTTTCATTAATTGTTCTTTTGGATCCATAGGGAATTTCGTAGGATTACATCCCTCCAAACCAGCCTGTTTGAGCACCTTCTTTGCATATCCTGTTTTCTTCAATTCTATGTACCCATTGCCTTGTTTTACTTCTATTCCCAGGTAGTAAGTGAGTTTTCCCAGATCACTCATCTCAAAGAACTTGTTCATCTGTTGTTTGAACTTTCCAACACTCGATACGTTCGACCCAGTGATCAGAAGATCATCAACATATACCCCAATTATTAAGATATCATCCTTCTCACGCTTGGTATAGACAGCCTGCTCGTAGGGGCACCGTTTGAATCCAAGTTCTTCGAGACAACTGTTTAACTTGGCGTACCATGCTCGAGGGGTCTGTCGTAAGCCGTACAATGCTTTTGATAGCTTATATACCAGCTGCTCTTGTCCTTGTTTTTCATACCCTTTTGGCTGTGCTACGTAGACTTCTTCACTTAGATCACCGTTGAGAAAAGCCGTTTTTACATCAAGATGATGAACTTCCCAATTGTTTTTAGCTGATAATGCTAACAGTAATCGAACTGTTTCTAACCTGGTGACCGGTGCAAATATCTCTTCAAAATCGATTCCATGTTCTTGTACATACCCCTTAGCGACCAACCTTGCTTTATGTTTCACGATCTCTCCATCTGCATTCTTCTTTAACTTATAAATCCACTTCAAATGGATCACTTTGTGTCCATCTGGTAATTTTGTTAGTTTCCAGGTGCCGTTCTTCTCAATGGATTCCAGTTCTTTCTGCATTGCTTCTCTCCAACTACTTTCTTTGACTGCTTGCTCATAATTCTGGGGCTCCTCTAATCCCACGAACATCAACTCGTAATCCAACTCTATTGGCTCCGTAACACTATAAATATTAGCTAAATCTCTGTAACGTCGAGGTTCTCCACTCTCATCATGATTGTCTCTGTTTAGCCTTGGTGGTGTGATGCTCCCAGCATTTCTTTCATCGTTTTGATCTGTTGATCGTGGTGGTGTGATATTCTCAGTGCTTCTTTCTTCATCATTGTAATTCTGCTCAGTGTTTCCCATAGAATGATCCTCCATCTCTGACTCTTCTTCATCCAGAAATGAAAATACCACAAAATCATTTCCGTCCTTCCTTTCTTCTTGATCCCACGTCCAGCCTTTTGTTTCATCAAATACCACATCTCTACTAACATGTACTCGCTTGTTCACTGGATCATACAGCCTATACGCCTTTGTTCCGGGCTCTCTTCCAAGATTAATCATCTCCATGCTTCTATCATCTAACTTTTTTGTGTGCACATTAGGAACTTTCATATGTGCAAGACATCCAAATACACGTATATGACCCAGATGTGGCTTTGTCTCTGTCCATGCTTCGTACGGAGTTTGGTTTGACAGAGCTCGTGTTGGCAATCTATTCAACACATATACTGAATGTCGAACAGCTTCCCCCCAAAACACCATAGGCAGATTCATCTCCTTCAAATAACTCCGAGTCATTTCCACCACTGTTCTGTTTCTACGCTCCACTACACCATTTTGTTGTGGTGTATATGGAGCCGTATAATGTCTTTCGATTCCAGTCTCCTCACAGTATGCCTTAAATTCATTTGACGTGAATTCTCCTCCTCGATCAGTCCTAAACACCTTGATCCTTTTCTTATCCCCTTCTTCAACCTGTGCTCGAAACTTTTTGAACACCCCAAACGCTTCTCCTTTGTGCTTTAACATATATACCCACATGATTCTAGTGAAATCATCCACTAAAAGGAAAAAATACTTGCTTCCTCCTGATGTGGCTGGCTCTATTGGTCCGCACAAATCTCCATGTACCAACTGCAGAGCACGAGTAGCACCGAAACTTGATTCTTGCGGAAACATTTTTCTTGCTTGCTTCGACTTTAAACAACCTTTGCAGATTTCTGTGGATACATTGACATTTGGAAAACCAAGTACCATCTGGTTCTTGTTCATAGCCATCATAGACTGAAAATTCACATGTCCTAAACGTGTGTGCCACAACTTAGACATCTCCTCTGTTTTTGTTAGCAAACATACTGGTTTCATAGTCTCAGCAACCAGTTTATACAATCTGTTATACGATCGTTTTACTTTCATAAGTAATTTCCCTTGTTCTTCGAACACCCACAGAAAATTCCCTTTTAAAACTACCTTATTCCCTTCATCCGACAATTGACCCAAACTTATTATGTTGTTACACAATGTAGGAATGAAAAATACCTCATTAAGCTTTCTTTCTTCTCCATTCTTGCATTTGAAAATGATTGAGCCTTTTCCTTCGATTTTCACGGTTGAGCCATCACCGAACTTGACCAGTCCTGTCACCTCTTCATTCAAATCAACGAATTTTTCTTTATCTCCTGTCATATGATTGCTCGCTCCGTTGTCCAAGTACCACAGACTTGATGCCTCTCCCATTGGTTTTTCTTCAGTTTCCAGTTTAGGCATCATACCCACTTCATTCAGCAAAATTGTCTCAGCCTTTTTCTCGTGTTTTGCTAATAGAAGTGCTGATTCATTATCATCTATTTGTGCCATGAGTGCCTCCTGTCTCACTTCCCTGTTCCGCTTTGGCTTTGGACAATCTCTAGCATAATGACCATATGCAAAACAATTGTAACACTTGACTCCTCTATTGTCTCTTGCACCACGTCCTCTGAAATTTGAGGTTCCTTCATTGCCTTTTGCCATACATTTTTGCCATTCCTCCTTGGTAAATAACAGTTTGCTTTCTTCACTCTCCTTCTTTTTCCACTCTGCTTCAGTCATCAACAATTGTGATCCAATATTTTCAGTACTCCCCTTTATCCTTTCTTCGTGTGCCTTAAGCGAACCAATCACTTCTTCCACCGTCATTTTTTCCAAATTCCCAAATTGTTCCATTGTTGACGCTATTTGCAAGAATTTTGATGGAACTGCACGCAAGATTTTCTTCACCACATATGATTCTTTTATTTCTTCTCCCAGGGCTCGAATATTCGTCACGATTCCGTTGATTTTCATATAGAAATCTTCCAACAGATCTGAATCTTTCATATTCAGGGATTCGAATTCCGTCTTCAAGGTCTGTACCTTGGCTTCCTTTGCTCTACTCGCACCTTGACACATAGTCTTAATAGCCTCCCACGCTTCCTTGGATTTCTTCCGTTCCGCAAGAGACAACATCACTTCTTCTGGTATGCTCTGGTATATCATGGCCAGAGCAACCTTGTCTGTCTTCTCGGCCACTTCAGCTTTTGGATCACTTTGTTCTATCGCTTCCCAGACACCATGTGCTTGCATGAGGACCTTCATCTTCATTGCCCAAGCCGTGTAATTCGTTCTGGTTAACATAGGATAACTTAGACCCATCGATTTGTTCTTCCCAGCATCCATTGTGGTTGACTTTGAAATACAGTTGATCTCACCGTAAGACACCTATGCTCTGATACCAAATGTAGGATATCAGTACATAAATATCTATATCAAGTATATCAAATAAACCAATCTCACAGAGAGAATATGCTGAGAGAAACCACTTCACTCATGATTTCATCAAAATGAAAGATACATGGTATAAATAAGAAGAATAGAGAACAAGCTCTCCACTCAATCTGGCTCTAATTTTGGAATGGACTTAACCACTTCCCTTATTAATCTTCTCTACCAGACAACTCCTAGAATTACTGTAACAATACTTGACCAAATCAATTAGTCATTATTCTGACAGCAAACAAAATAAAACATACGAATAAGTTTAAGATTATTCAACACCTATACTGTTGTTCACCTTGTGCTGGCGCATCTTCAACCACGTAGTCCGTATGAAAGAGATATGTATTAAGTGATTGAAGTGCAAAATGTTTCGGAAGTCCAAACTTCTTCCTCAATTGTCTTTAGATTGACACATAAAAAGGGCGCTTCATGAGAACAAGTCTTTGATATAGTAGTCCATAATCATCAAGATATTTAAGTTTTGGAATTTTTTGAACCATAAATTTTGAGATAGGTGTTGATAGATTAATTTTGTTAGCAATTATCCTCATAGTCAATCTGTATGTCAATGGGATTCCCATTCAGAGTCTAAATCTAGACCGTTGTTTGTCACAGGTGTTGAGTCACTTGATGACTGAGATAGTTATTTCTATTGTGAGACCTGCACCTTTGGCCCGTATGTAGCCTGGTCTCTGGGTTACAGTCTAAAACATGAATTCATTCAGTTGAAAGAGAAGATATACAAGCTTAAATTGTATTAAGCACAGTGGTTACATATATATATATATATATATATATATATATATATATATATATATATATATATATATTGTCTTTTAGATTAATTTCATATATACAAATGTAGATACTACACCAGCTAGGCTGACAATACTTATATTAGGCCCTTAACCTCCAACTAATTAACTTGAGTTTGGCCTGGTTGATCAGGCATGTGATTTTTAAGCTCCTTTTCTTCATCAAAGTATAGCAGCTGCTTATTTGAGCTGGTTTGATCAAGGTTCGAGCTTTTTCTTCATTTGAAACGAAAAGCCACGGTACATGATTTTATTAATTTGTTAAACCAGCTGAAAATTTTACGCCAGTAGCAGGCAACCATGCTCTCCCGTCGATGAAACGCCCTACAGTAAAAAAGTTAGCTGTAGAAGGATCCGTCATCTTATGATAACCGGGCCATGCAACCCGTCCGGACAGTGATCCACCAGGCCCATAGTTTTTATATTCACCATACCACAATGTACCCAAAGCAAAGTCCCCATACCATTCTAGCCACCCTCTAGACTGGACCTGTGATGTCATAAAGGTATTCATATAAACAGTCCTGGAGTATTGCTTCCATGGTCGGCCCAAATAAGTAGGCTTGGTCGCATAAACATAACTATCTTGGATCGAGAACCCCGTGCTCTGGTTTGGGCTTTTCCGGCCTTGGGCTGTAATCGTAACCTTTTGTAATGGTAATGGTTCCCTAGTGAAAATTTTACAATTTTGAAGGACAGCAGCACCGTTGCCAAAAATGAAGTCTATGGTGCCGTAAATGCTGCATTCACGATAGAATTGGCGGAGAGAATGAGCATAAAGGGTGTCTTGATAGCCTTCCATGCTACACCGATAAAATGCAGATTGATCAGAGTCAACACGTAGCGCGACAGCTTGGAAATTTTGGGGGCCTGCTGTGTTTCTAAATGTCATGTCTCTAGCTATGAATCCTTTCCCAGAAACAGCTACAAAGACGTAAATATGTGACAGTATTAGAGGGCTTATGAATTTTCAAATTTTCTATTATTTATTACAGGACAAACATTGATTAATTATTAAGAATTAAAGCATACATACTAGACTAAAAAACTGAAAAATGGGTTGAAGGATACCAACCAACAGTAGCTGTTCGAAACGTAGTCCAGCCTTGCATGAAATTCCTATTGCCGGTGACAATAGTAGCTCCTATTCCATCCCCAACAAGCATAATATTGGTCTTTTTCTTCTTCATGTCAATGTTCTCCTTATAAATTCCTCTCTTCACGTATATTACAAACCTCCTGTTACTATAACTCGGAGCTTCATAAATTGCTTGTGAAATTGATCGGTACTGACCCGTGCCATCCGCAGCCACCACAAAATCAACATGCATTCCCTTCTGGCCCGAAAGGACAAGTTCTTTGTCACCATCAGTGATCCATTTTGGAAAATCCATGTTAACATTATATGTTGTAACATTTTTAACTGGTCTAAAAGGTATTTTATGTAACTGAACATACAACCCTAAAACATTACTTATAAGTTGTGTGACTTGTGTTAAACTTCCCTTGATAAAACTGACAAGATGTCGGTCCGTGCCTTCAAATCCTTCAAGGCATGTGTCTTGATTACTCAAGGCAGCACTTAGCCATGCCTTCATGTTACCTTCATAGTGCATGTTTCTAGAACCAGCTCGGATGTCCTTCATTTCTAGTAAAGACCATGATAATTCGGACACAGAAAAATCAAGGAGTTCTTTGCAATCTTCAATTGCAATTTGTTCGCGAGAACTTACAGATAAGGTGTGGAATTTATTGACAGTTTCAATAGCTAGCCGTGTCTCGTCAAGTGTAGTTTCAAGGGCAGCTTTGAGGATAGAATTACGGTTTTGATGTTTAATGTGCGGAATCTTGGATCTAACACTCGAGAGGCACGAAGTTTGGTTTGTGATGTTCATGCAAGCTTGATCAATCATGGCTTGCATGGCTGGGTTTTCATGTTTCTCTAAAATAGGAACATGAGAGGTTACTCTGTGGCAGGGTAAAATTAGAAGCAGAAGGAGGAATTCGAACCTGCAGCTTAGCTTCATTTCTTGTGTATGAAAATGAGAAGATGTGGAATCTCTTAGATGAAATTAGATATTCATAAATACATCAATATGTGTGTGAGAAGACTAGAGGGTATTGTTTGTTAATAAAGAAAAGGGTTGTCTTTTGTAGATTTTATGCTTTTTTTCATGAAAAAGCTCAAGTTAAGTTTCCGTGTAGGTAGTGGCACAAAACATTCCTCAATGCATACTTTTGCTTGGAGGCGCCATATATATGTAGGCAGCTTACATTTCTTTTCCATATCCTGTACATACTTGTGGAGGGTCTTCTTAAATTCTATTTATGTGCAATAACAGAATGAAAAAAAATCTATTATGAATCACAATTAATTTAAGATAAATTAGTATTACCATCACTCCAATTTATTTCTTTTCTAAAAAAATTGTCAACTTAATTTATGTTAACTATTGTAATTATTCCCCTTATCCCAATAATTTGTATAAAAAAAGGGTGTCTCACACGCACTTTAAGGTATAATTTAAAATTTTTTTATATGGCAGGAATTTATCCATAATTTTGGTCACTGTACCACCAAAATAATCTCAACAGTCGAATCTATAATTTTAAAAATAGACAAACAAGATTAAATTATATTAAAAAGAAAATTATAACCTAAAAAGTATATATTAAAAAAGGTTGTAATAAAATTAAATTTACAAAAAAATTATAATCTAAAAACCATATAACTAAAAAAGTTTGTATTAAAATTATAATCAATTCTAATATAAATCTATACAATTATATAGTAGCCGAAACATTAAAAGTTTTGGTACCTGTTTTTTGGTATGTCGTGAATTTACTTATTTACCCTTTTTGGTACCTGTTTTTCGGTACGTCATGAATTTACTTATTTACCCTTCATTATAAGGAAAAATATATACGATATCTATGCTATTATAACACCTAAAATAAATAATAACATAATATAATTAATGGTAATTAGTCGATTGCCTTTTTCAAATTTACTTTTAGTTGAAGATATTATATCAATCGTATCATATCTTCTAACAATTAATATTTCCTTTAAAATTAAAACGTGTCCTTTTTGATTTAAAACTAATTTTACAATCATTAATATATACCCGAAAATATCATACCATATTAATTAGCTAAATGCTTTTTTTAATTGAAAAATATTTATTTTTAATTGATGATATTACTTTCTATAAACACCAATCATACCTTCCAATCAATAATATTTCTTTTCTAATTAAAATACGTTAACTTTTAATTTAAAATATAATCTTGCAATTATTAATATATATTCAAAGATATCACACCATACCTTTTAATCACTAACAAAATATACTAGAAATCTGTATACTATGAATAATGATCGTTAGATTTTTAATGATAAACATTAGATTTTTAGTAAAATAATGATCGTTAGATTTCACTAATATATTTTATAATTAAATTATTTTACTAAAATTTCAAGGTTCGAAGCCATCAACGACATACTTATTTTAAAATTTTATAATACAAGTTTTAAACCATGTATATCATTAATTAAATTTATATTAAATCATTTAAATAAAATTAAAATAAATTATTGTAAATAATGATTATATAAAAATATAATTATAATATAAAGTAAAATTTATTACATATCAAAATAAATTCGTGCATCGCATAGGTTATAAATCAGTACATATTAGAAATTGGTTGATTAAAAAATGTATATAATAGTATATGTGATTGATTCAAATTTAAATAGTAATTTTTTTAGTATTTTGATTAATATGTATTACATAAATATGTTAAATAAAATTATTATTATATTTAAATTAGAATTGTTAATTAATCATGGTTAGAGCATGTGAATACCCCTTAGCTAAATTTTAATAAAAAATACCATAAGTAGAAATGATAGAGATTGTGTAAAAAAAAATTCACTCCAATAGGACAATCCCATTATCTATAATTATAGTCAATCCCATCATGTTGGCTATATATGCTGAAACTCTAATGACATGTAGCAAAATTTCACATCACTTTGGAATAATATACTCTATTTTAAACAATTTGAAATAATAATAAAATACCATTTTTTTGACAAAATAAAATATAGCCAATTATTATAGTCAGTGTCATTGACAGCTTCAGCAAAATATCTTACAGGTTCAGCAAATATTATTTTAGCCAATCATTTTTAGCCACCGCATTGGAGATGCTCTTAGTGTTAGTGAAATAGGATGAGAATATTAAATAAGAAATTTTTTTGATATAATATGATTGGTTTATAATTTAGGAGCCAGCATAATTCAATTTTTTTTTATTGATTAACCATATTTTACTCAGATATTATAATAAAGGAAAAAAGGGATATTTTAACTTTATAAGAAGATACGTTGGAATTGTTTTTTTCTTAACATTTCCTAAATTTTGGTTTAAGATTTTGCATATCTAATTATCTAATTTATCTAGTTAATCTATTGAACTAAGAGTCCGTTTGTTTAAATTTAAAATTATTACTTACGACCTAAAGTTGCTTAAAGTGATAAGTGAAAATTTTAAACTAATATCTGTTTGGGTAATTTTATATCAAAGGTAATTTATTAATTATTAAAATCGTAAAGTTAAAAATAAATTTGATAAACTGTTTATTTGAATGATGATATTAAATTTTATTAAATAAAATCCTCTTAATAAAATAAATCATTTGAAAAAGTACATGCTACCAACTTTTGACTTTAAGCTATTTTTTTAACTTTAAATCTGACTAATTACATAAACATATATTTTTTAACTTAAAATTAAAAACGAATTTGAGCTCGGCTTAAAGCCGGAGCCAAACAGCCTCTAAACTTACAAGCGTCTACTTATTCGAAAATATAAGCAAGGAGAACGAAGCCGGCTAAACTTATATATATATATATATATATATATATATATATATATATATATATATATATAGGGCACCTTCTACATCCACAGTTGGATATTTTTTAATATTAATCCAACCCATCAATAACCATTCACCAAACAAATGGACGGCTGGGATGAAAAAGCTTACGCTATATTATATAGTGGATTACGCTATATAATAGAGCGGAAGCTTAACATTTTTAATTCCAGTTTAGCCCCTAAGCTCTGCCACGTGGCCGGTCTACTTACGCTATATAATACAGCGTAAATGGTTTTTTTTGATGAAAATCGTATTTATTTTACAAAATAACTTAATATAGCGTATGGTGGTTGAATATACATCATTTTACAAATTATATCTCTTCTTTCATCTACAAATCACCAACAAATCGGAAGTAAATCGCAATCCACCGAAAATCGGAAGTAAATCGCAAATCATTTCTTCATCTAAATTGAGTAATTTCATGTCTATTTCTTCATCTAATTGTTAATATGTGTGTAGATTTGTAATTTCATGTCTATTTCTTCATCTAATTGTTAATATGTGTGTAGATTTGTGTACATGTATGTATGTATGTATATATCATCATCTAATTGTTAATATGTGTGGGTGGGTGTATGTATGTATTGTTAGAAATACTGATTCAAGTGATGTCAGGATCTATCCTAAGGAGCTGATCAGGATTATTGCATGAAGTGATGTCATCAGTATTGGTGATCATCAAGATTGGAAGTCACATCAGGATTGCAGACTGATCAGGATTGAAGATTGTGAAGATATCTATTACTCCTTATTTATATGATAGATTGATATGTCGGTTCCTGATTTATAGGAATACAGCTATCAATTAAGATATGTACTGAGAGTCGTAAGTAATTGATTTGGTATATCTTGTAATTGATAGGGTAGTTGTGTAATGTATATAAACATAGTTTAGGTTTTACTTATTTGTAATCGCTTATACGAGAATATTTTGTAACCTAGCAGCTCTCAAGAACATCAGAATTTCTTGAGAAAGTTTGTAACCGTTTTATATCAGATTTAATAAAGCTGTTATTTATTCATACTTTTGTTATTATTAGTGTTTAAGTCGAAAATCTTATACAATTATATTCAACCCCCCTTCTACAATTGTAAATCACTGGGCAACAATTGGTATCAGAGCAAACTGATTATTAAATCAGAAACGATCTTAATTAGATGTCGACTAGTAAGTATGAAAGCATAAAGATTCCCATCCTCAAAAAGTCTGAGTACCCTACGTGGAGGGTAAAAATGTTGATGTATCTGGAAGCCTCTGATCCTGATTATCTTGATAGGATCTATGATGGACCCTATGTCCCTAAGAAACTGGTTCCATTAATAGGGACTGTTCCTGAACACTATGTTCAAAAGACAAAATCAGAGTGGACTGCTGAGGAAAAGGCTGAAATTCTCAAGGATGCTAAAGTTAAGAACATTCTGCACAACAGTCTTGATGCTGTCATGTCTAACAGAGTGATAGCATGCAAAACTGCAAAGGAGATCTGGGAAACTTTGGAGACTCAATGCCAATGCATAGAGTCTATCAAAAAGAATAGAAGGGCACTACTATTCCAGAGTATGAATAGTTTGATGCCAAACCTGATGAGAGTCTTACTGATATGTATGATAGATTCCTTACTTTGCTGAATAATTTATCTCTGGTAGGCAAAGAATATGAAGCTGAAGACTCTAACACCAAGTTTCTAAGAGCCTTACCTGAGGAATGGGATACACAATCCTCAATCATTAGACATCAGTATGATCTTGGCACTGTATCTCTTGATGAAGTCTATGGGATGCTCAGAAGCCATGATCTCGAAGTTCAACAAAGGAGGAACAAGAAGAATGTCAAGGCAAAGTCTGTTGCTTTGAATGTGGAAACAAAATCAAAGGGAAAAGCGGTGGAGGTTTCAAGGAGAAGAAGTAGAGATGTAGAGTCAAATCCTGATGACTTATCATCAAATACTGATGCTAATCCTGATACTGATACTGATGATGACTCTACTGATTTTGATATGATGAAAATGGTTGCTATGATAGTCAAAGGCTTCAAAAAGATGAAGTTCAGAAAGGCTAGGAGGCAAGGAAATTTTCAAAAGAAATCCTTCAATGCTGATAAGGACAGGTACATAAAAATGAAGGTAAAGGCAGCAAGTTTGGCAAGTCAAAGGTCAAATGCTACAACTGTGATGGAATGGGTCACTTTGCAACTGAATGCAGAAAGGCTAAGACCAAAGCTCTCATCTCTTCAAGCAAGGATTGGATGGACTCTTCCTCAGAATCTGAGGAGGAAAAGGTGAATTATGCATTGATGGTAAATGTTGATGAAGTTGCTGCTCTTGAAAATAAGGTACCTGAAACTGTTTTTGATTTTGATACTGATAGTGTTTCTGAGTTGAGATCATTTATAAAATCTCTTCATGTTAGCTTTAAAATTCAATCTCTTGAAAATGCTAGAATTCTATCTGAAATGGTAGAGGTTAGAAAGAGAAATGATCACTTAGAAGCTGAGTTACTCTTTATACAAGAAGTACAAACTGAATGTGATAAGGCTAAACACATGCAAATTGAATTAGAATTGAAATGTACTTCTCTGGAAAAAGAACTTGAATATGCTAATGAGAAACTCAGAACCTGGACTGATTCTGGTAGGAAATTTCATGAGATAAATACTGATAAAAACTGGAAAGAATGTCTAGGTTACAAGCCAGAGAATGATCAGAAACTGAAACAGAAAGTTATTGTGAATGAGAAGACAAATCCAAAGACCTATAGACATGTTATAGACAAAACAAAATTTGATATTGAACCTGTCAATTTTGTGTATAGTAAGAATCCCAAATCAGTTACTGAAAAGGGATCAACTTCTGCTAAACAAAATACAGAGAGTGTGTCTAAAACTGTTAAAGTAACAAGTACTAAAAATGTAGGTCTTTTGTCTAAGAAATAACTGAGAGACAGAATCTGTGAAGCCACAGATAGAAAGAAAACAACTACTGCTAAAAGAAACAGGAATGGTAAAGTTGGAATAAATAAAGAGAATAACTACAAGTATATTCCAAATGCACCTAGGAAAACATGTTATAAATGTGGTAACTCTAACCATATTTCTATTTATTGCTGAAAGAATGAAAAGAAAACTACTGTGATTCCTAAGTCTGACATTAGGAATAGATCAGTATTTTATAAACCACAGAATCCCTGTTTTCATTGTAGCAGTAAATGGCATTCTATCTATACATGTGAAGAATACCATAGTTTGTACTACAACTTTTCTGATCCATTACCTAAGTTTAATAAAGGTGCAAATTATTGTAAAACAAAGAACGTGAATATTAAGCATGCATTTGTTAATTCTGATACTGACAATGCAAATCCTGATGGACTCAATCCTGACAGAACTGCTTTTGTAAAAAAAACTTCTGCTGCTAAAAATGTTAAAATGCATGCAAATAAAACTCAATAAGCGTGGGTTCTTAAAAATTCTAACTGAGTTCTTTTTGTTTCTAATTGCAGGGTAAAAGAAAAAATGTGTTAGTCATGGATAGTGGATGTTCTGTGCACAGGACTGGAAACAAATCCCTGCTATCAGAATTTGAAGAGATAGCTGGCCCAACTATGTCCTATGGAGATGGCAACATTGGACAAACTTTGGGATATGGGAATATTATTATTGGAAATGTCATCACTGAAAAAGTAGCTCTAGTGAAAGGACTCAAATACAACTTGCTAAGTGTTAGTCAAATCACAGACAGAGGTTATCATGTTAACTTCAATGAAACTCATTTTGAAGTGGTCAGTAAGGCATCATGAAAGGTTGTCTTAACTGGTTTAAGGCATGGTAACATTTATGAAGCCAACATCTACTCCAGTACTGATGGTCCCTCTACATGCCTCATCAGTAAAGCATCTGTAGATGAAAGTTGGAATTGGCACAAGAAGCTTTCTCATCACAACTTTAACAACATCAATGAGTTGGTTAAGAAAGATTTGGTGAGAGGATTACCAAAAGCATTATATATTCCTGATGGACTCTGTGATGCTTGTCAGAAGGCAAAACAGAGAAGGACATCATTCAAGAGTAAAACTGAATCCTCAATTGATGAACCATATCACATGCTCCATCTTGACTTGTTTGGACTAGTTAACATAATGTCCATCAGTAAGAAAAGGTACACTCTAGTCATTGTTGATGAATATACTAGATTTACTTGGGTGTATTTTCTTCACAGAAAAGATGAAACTGCTGAGATACTGTTGGACTAAGTGAGAGACATTGAAACTGGTACAAAGCACAAAGTCAAGATTCTGAGAAGTGATAATGGAACTGAATTCAAGAATTCAGTAATGGAAGAGTTCTGTAAATACAAAGGAATAGTTCAACAATTCTCTGCTCTTGGCACACCCCAGCAAAATGGAGTAGTTGAAAGGAAGAACAGAACTCTCATTGAAGCTGGCAGAACTATGTTGGAAGAAGCCAAATTACCTACATATTTCTGGGCAGAAGCAGTCAACACAGCATGTTATACTCAGAATATTACTTTAATCAACAGACATGGTGTGACTCCTTATCAAATGATTAAAGAAAAGAAGCCTAGTCTGAAGCATCTACATGTGTTTGCCTGTAAGTGTTTTGTTCTTAGACCTTATCCTGAACATCTAGGAAAATTTGAGACAAAAGCTGATGAAGGTATCTTTATTGATTATCCAACTACAAGAGCATTTAAAGTCTACAATCTGAAAACAATGACAGTCATGGAGTCTATCAATGTATCTTTTGATGATAGGAAGATAACAGGAATTGCTGAAGACTCACATGACAGTTTGATCTTTTCAAATTAAGCTACCAAGAATCCTGATGAACCTGTGTCAGATACTGATATCTCATCAAATGCTAACGATTCATCTATTCCTGACGATGTACCAATTACTGATGGTGAGGCTACTAATGTAAATGTTGAGGGGGAGCAACATCAGGACACCATCAATACTGATACAACTCAAACATCAGGAGAGAAATCAATAGAGACAGATTCAAGTGACAATCCTGACAGTTCAACATGAGGAGATAACACTATCTCAGGGGGAGCTTCTAATGATTCTAGTTCTTTTGAAGATAACACCAATCCAGGGGGAGCATCTAATCTCATAAATGAATTACCACCAGCAAGGGAATGGACTAAAAGCCACACTCCTGATTTAATTATTGGGAATCCTGAAGCAGGTGTTAAAACTAGAAGTGCAACTCATAATGAATGTCTTTATCATAACTTTCTATCAAAAGAGGAGCCTAAGAAAGTTGAAGATGCACTCAAGGATGTTGATTGGGTTACAGCAATGCAAGAAGAACTGAATGAATTTGAAAGGAATGAAGTCTGGAAACTAGTACCAAGGCCAAAGGACAGGTCAATTGTGGGTACAAAGTGGGTATTCAGAAACAAGACAGATTCAGATGGTACAATTGTTAGGAAAAAATCAAGGCTAGTTGCAAAGGGGTATTCTCAACAGGAAGGAATAGACTATGATGGGACTTTTGCTCCTGTTGTAAGGCTAGCGGACTTTTGCTCCTGTTGTAAGGCTAGAAGCCATAAGGATTTTTTTGGCATATGCAGCCCACAAGAAGTTCAAGGTTTTCCAGATGGATGTTAAAAGTGCTTTTCTGAATGGAGAATTGGTAGAGGAGGTATATGTTGAGCAGCCTCCTGGTTTCATTGATCCAAAATATCCAAATCATGTGTACAGATTGGATAAAGCACTCTATGGACTAAAGCAAGCTCCAAGAGCCTAGTATGAAACTTTGGCTCAATTCTTACTGGAAAGTGGATTCAAAAGAGGTACAATTGATAAAACTCTGTTTTACTTGAATCATGGTAAGGATTTGTTCTTAGTTCAAATTTATGTTGATGATATCATTTTTGGGTCAACTATCTCAAAGCTTTGTGAGAAATTTTTAAAGCTAATGCAGTCTAGATATCAAATGAGCATGTTGGGGGAAATGAGCTATTTCTTAGGTTTGCAAGTTAAACAGACTGATGATGGGATTTTTATCAATCAGTCAAAGTACACAAGGAATTTGTTGAAAAAGTTTAACATGCAAGACAGTGCTACTGCTTCAACTCCCATTGCTACAGCTACAAAACTTGATCCTGATCAAGGTACAGAAGTAGATGTAACTAACTACAGAGGTATGATTGACTCACTTTTGTATCTAACTGCTAGTAGACCGGATATCATATATGCAACCTGTCTATGTGCAAGATTTCAGTCAAATCCCAGGGAACCACATCTCTTTGTAGTTAAAAGGATTTTCAGATACTTGAAAGGCGCTCCATCTTTTGGTCTTTGGTATGCTAGAGAGTTAGATTTTAGTTTATGTGGTTACTCAGATGCTAATTTTGCAGGGTGCAAAATAGACATGAGGAAGATGTCAATTTCTAGGAGGAAGACTAGTTTTATGGTTTAGTAAAAAACAGAAGTATATTTCAACATCAACTACTGAAGCTGAGTACATTGCTGCTGGAAGCTGTTGTGCTCAGATAATGTGGATGAGAAATCAACTAATGGACTATGGTTTGTCATATTCTAAAATTCCTATCTATTGTGATAACAAAAGTGCTATTGCCATGACAGGTAACCCAGTTCAACACTCTCTAACTAAACACATCAGTATTCGATATCATTTCATTAGAGAGCAAGTACTGGAAGGAACAATAGAATTGCACTTTGTTCTTACTTATCAATAGTTAGCTGATATATTCACAAAGCCACTTCCCGAAGCTACGTTTATTAAGTTGGTGAATGAACTTGGAATGGTCAACTATGAGAGTTTCTGAGAGAATAAGTAGAGAGCAATTACTGATGATCATCCTTTCCTGATGATCATCAAATCCTAATGAGAAGGTATGTACTAGAAATCCTGATCATAATCAACCTTTGACTTTGGTCAACATCCTGACATTGGTCAACGTATGAGTACTGATTTACAGAGGTAAGAGACTGTTCGCTTATCACTATAATGGCTTTTAGAAGTCAACAGATGGTTTGAGTCTAAGCATTCTCTTTGTTTTGTAGTCTTGACTTGTTTATAGTTAATGTTAATGAACTTCTGGATAATGTGATTACTTTAATTAATTTTCATATCTATTTCTTGATTTTTATGGTTAACAGAAAAGTTCATAACATAAAAGTACAGAGAATAATAGTAAAAATAGAGAAACATGATTTTTTCATTGATAATGAAAAACTGATTACATAAATTTATTAAACTCCTATTTTCTCTACTGATGATGCTTTTGAGGACAGCCACTCGAGTGTAGCTTGGAGAGCCGCGTCGAATCTATTTCTCTTGCAGGTTCTTCTATCCTTATCTCCTCGAGACAAGCATCCATCTGCAACCATAGAGTCTCGAGCTGTTTTTCCCAATCCATGACTTCGAACTCTTCACGTGTATAGCTGAGAATATCTCTCTTCTCTACAAGATGGAGATTTTTATCTTTTATGCTCAGGTTTGACATATTTGCTAGATTTTTTTGAAGGGTTTTTGAGCTTTATCACAACAGTTCAAGTGATTGTTATTGGCAAAAGAATATTGGACGAGTCTCAGCGTATTATATAGAGATGGGGTATTCTAGAAAACTGAAACGTTTCATATTCTCTTAATGCCGGGTCCAGGTATTTGCACATTGTGATATTTGATATATTTTTTTAATTAAATATTTTCACTTGCTACACTTTTAATCAATATCACAAAAATGTGTTTATTTAATAAACAACTATGCGTGCGCGTGTGTTTCGCTCATAGATACATACATGTAGATATATATAAAAAGCTATGCAGTTATCACCACTCATCCACATAAATTGGTCCACTAATTATGTTTGCACGACTCAAATATTGACACATGTGTTAAGAGTAAATTTGTTTGTCTAAACAAAACTAATTCGATTTTTCCAAATCAAACATTACTCTTACATTATCAGTTTTTCATCCCCTCTCTCTCTCTCACTCTCTCTCTCTCTCTGTGTGCACACGAACCCTAAATCTCAAAATCTCAATTCACTCACATCCTAAATTACAATGGATTCTTCACCATTCATGAACAGTAAGACTGTGATTCATGGAGTTACTTTTGCCATAAATAACTTCGTTGATGTTCTTAATCATTAGGATTTACCTAATATTTTCATATTATTCAGGATTTTTTATCCTCAAGCCCAATTAACTATGCTTTAACCCAACCTGCCATGGTATCTTTTAAGTCTGTTATGCAGGATTGGAATACTACTGTATTTGGGATAGGATCTGTATTAGGAAAGACCCAGATGACATTTGAATTTAATGGTGTTACATATCATGTGACTCCTGAAGTTGTGGAAGAGGATCTTCACTTACCATCTCTGAACGATAAGGTTCCTGCTATTATTTCTGATTCCACTCTCCTTGAGTTCACCACAAGTTTGGGATATAATGAAGAACCCAAAAAGTTTGCAAGCCTGTTCAGAACAAAGATAAAGAAAGAATGGAATTTCTTCTTTGACACTATCAGTAGATGTTCTCTGAATAAAGTTTCAAACTTTGATGCATTACCTTCTGGCTCAGTCAAAATTGGGTACTCTCTAATCTATGATACTTTATTTGATTATGGATCTTTTATTCTAAAAGCATTAAGTGATAGAAAAACAGATAAATGTGGTTATGTCTATTTTCTTAGATTTTTTCAATTAATATTCTCTCACTTATGTCCTGATGCTACCTTTGAATATGATACAATTTTGCCTATCTGTAAAATTTCTGATAATAATATCCAAATGTTGATCAATTCTGATAAGACAAATGGTTTTGAGGGCAATGCCTTCATTCCTGATGAGGTCAGGCTTCTCTTGTAAAAGAGGATGCTAACTTATTATGGTCCAGTAGCTGGTGCTCAAGGACATGACCAATCCCCTCTTGTTCCTGACACAAGCACCCAACCTAAACACACGTCCAAACAGTTAACCACCTCTGGTGTTTCCAAAAAGACACCAGTTGTAAAATCAAAGAAATCACCTAGATCTGATGTGTCTGGAAGACAATCAGGATCAAAGGATTTTTCCACCTCTTCCCTCTCACAAATGTAGTCACAAGGGGGTGCACAAGGGGTCCTGGTCATGGAGAAACCTGTCTCTAAGGTTGCTGATTCCTTGAGTGAAGCTGGAGTGTATAAAGAAACAGGTGAAAAGAGGAAGTTTCTACAACAGCTAGATTCTGATTCTGGTGATGATACACTACCTATCTCAACAGTCATGAAGAAAAAGGAAGTTGCTGATACTGCTCCTGAAACTGTGGCTATTTCTGAAAAGCCAAAGAAAAGAAGAAAGTTAATCAACAAGAGCAGGTATCATATTCCTCGAAGATACATAATCTTATTGATGATACAGAGAATATTCTTGATGTCTCTGTCAATACTGATGGGACATCAGTTCCTGATGCATCTACCAATCTTGATGTCTATACTCCCGATAACTCACCTGTGAAGGCAGTTGAAGTTTATGATTCTCCAGCACCTTCTACTCCTGGAAGAGACATGTTGACATATCATGGGAGACAGTCAATGCTACTGCTACTTAACTAGGTCTGAAACCATCACCACTTCTAATGAAGAAACCAGTTGCAGAAAAGGTGTTTGCCAAATAAAAGAAGCACAGGTTCTCATCACCTCTGAAAGGATCTAGCACACAAGGACCTGAACTTCAAAGGAGTTCAGTAGCTACTGTAAATCCAGCCATACAAGAACCACCTATTCACAGTATAGGCGCAGGCTTTGCTGAAGGAATTGCTACACAAGAACCACTCTCTCAAAGTGAGGGTGCGAGAAAAGACATTCCTGCCACACAAGAACCATCTTCTCAAAGTGAAGATGCACGCATTATCACATCAGCCAAGGGATTTCCTGACATTGCTCAAGGGATTCCAGAATCGATAATGGTTGATGTAGCTCAGATTATTGCTGACAGAGAAGCTCATGAGAAGCATATTGCAGCTGTGGATGTTGTGCTGGAAGAAACTTTATTTGAGGGAGGTACAGAAGAATCTAAAACTCAAAGGGTTGAAGCAACCTCAACACCTCTGATTACATAAGAACCATTGTAGTAAATACTGATGCAAGTCCAGTTCCTGAAGATAGAACAATTCCTGATGATAGTGATGTTGCAATTCCTGATGATACTCAACCAATCTTGGTGCAACCACTTTCATCAAGACCAATGGAATCCATTTCTACTTCATTAGGTAACACTTCTATTTCTCCCTTTCTCAATACTAATAGCATGATTATAGATAGCCCTGTTATAAGGAATACCTCTATCTGTATGACTACAGTCCACTCTTCTCAGCCACCTCTTATTTCTTTGAATTTGTTGAGCCAGATCTTTTCAAGTGAGAAAGAGAGTAAAAAATTAGTGAAAATACAGAGTGATAAGAGGCAGTCTCCTGTACTGGCAAAAGGAGAGGTAGAAATGAGTGAGAAGTTACAAACTTCTAGTGAAATAGCAGTTCCTATTGAAAGTAACTTAGGTGATGCTGTGAGAAATGATGAGATCATTTTAAAAGAACAGAGTGATTTAGGAAATGTTTCTATTCTCAATGCAGGTCATCATGATACAACACCTACATCTTCTGCTGATTTGAAGTTAAAGGGTGTCCGGATTTCTGATGTACATGAAGATGACAAAATTCCTGATGCTGATTCTGTTGACAACTTAGATGATGAAGATGATGTTGATGATAATCCTGATACAGCTCAGCTTCAAGCAGCCACAAAAGCAAGTCTAGGGTCTACTCATGGATCCTCAAGCAATTTTATGGAAACTGTGAACAAAGTTACAGATGGCAAAGCTGAAAACAGAGGAAGCTTAATACATCCTAAGATCATTCGTGGCACTGGTATTGGAGAAAATGCTGAACACTTCAGAAATTTTGAATGGGAGAGAAACTGGGCAAATCCTTTTGTACATATCTCTTTTGAAAATGCTCAAGGTCATGCCAGATATGTAGCTAAAACTCTGAGTGAAAATGCTCCGCTCCAAAATGTTCTGAAGACTTCTATTATTTTCTCTAAGGGTCTTCAAACTGAAATTGCTTCTATCAAGGGCTATCATGCAAGTACTCGAGCTGATTTGCTGAACAAGTTTGAATTATCTGCTACTGCTTCTCAGGTTAGGATTTTGACAAAAGAGGTTGAGAGAACTAATAAAAGACTTGATTCTCTTGAAGGCAAGGTCAATAACATTGAAACCTCTCTCCAGTTGATTTTATCTATGTTGACTGATTTTGATGTCAAAAGGGGGAGAAGGTAGACAAAACAAAATGCACACCTGATCTAGTTGTAAGAAAGGATGATGATACTTCTGGAAATGATGGTGGTGCTCAGTCACATGGAATCTCTGATGCTGCTATGGTGACAAGGACAAGACAATCTAATATTCAAACCAAGCAGTCAACTCATGTTTCTAAATCTGGAAAGAAAACTGTGAGGACAATGGTACAATCTCAAATCCTGACTGAAGAACAATTCCTGACAGGTGATCAAATTCTGACATCTGGTCAAAGTCAAACTTTATTAACAATTCCTGAGGATGATGTGTACATTGATAAAGAAGAATATGCTGCTAAACTTTTTCATGATCTTGATACTGATTCTGGTAAAGTTCTTCACTTGTTTCATAAAGATAAAAGAGTCGAGCTAATGAATGTAAAGACAGCTCTTTCTGTGTTAGTTGAAGAAGACTTTCCAACTCTATCAAAAGAAGAAATCTTAATTCAATAGAAGGAAATCATGAAAAGCTTTGAGAAGAAGATAAAAACTCCTGCTGCAGGTAGAGGAAGAGGCAGCGGTAGAGGAAAATGAAGGAAGCTTATACAATCTGGTCCTCAGAAAGCTACAAAGAAGAAAACTCCACTATCTCTTGAGCTTATTCCAGCCAACAGAAATGATATAAATAAAGAGACTGAAGAAGAAGGACAACTTGTAAAGAGAAGAAAAGTTCATGAAGAAGAAGAGAAAAATAATTCACAGAAAACTACTCCTGATGCACCTTTTAATCTTGGTTAAATTTCTGATACAGTCCAGGTTGCTATTCCTGATTCTGATGAAGCTGATATCTTGACAGAACTTGAAATCATCATTCTTACTATTGTGGTCGATTCTCACAATCTGGAAGTTGATGAAGAGAGATTAAAGATTGATAAAGAAAGATTCAGAAGATTTGAAATAGAAAAAGAGATCAGAGAAAAAGCAAGAGATACTGAAGTTAGAGAAACCAGGAACTATGTAAAAAGTATAAAAAGGTCTAACGAAGTGTTGTGGAATGATCCTGTAAAAGAAGTTCAGGATAAGCAAAGGAGTTATTCTTATGTCAAGGAGAAAGACAAGAAATGGAAGAATATCAGTAATTGGAATTACAATGGACCAGTTGTTTTTCAACCTGGTGGATCAATGCCAGAGATTTCTCTGATTATTGAGGCTGAATCTTCTAATCTGATAAACCTTCACCACTTTGGACTAGGATGCAATCTGCTTTGAAGGCACTTGAACCCTGGAATAAGTGGAGGTATTGATTCTCATGAAGTTGAAATTCTTTTTACTACACAGACAGATCAACATGCTCTAGTTGATAGGATTGGTGAAAAGTTAACTGCTAATCACTTATGGAAGCTTGAAGTTGTTGATGTGGTTTATGATTGTCATGATGGTGCAAAGAAGAAGGAGAAGATGATATATTTCATGAAGGATGGTAGTGTGAAGTTAATCACCTTACAGGAGCTTTTGATGAAATCCACAAGGAAGTGAAATATGTTCACTATCTGCTCAGATCAAAGAATAAAGTATGTGAGAATTGGTCCAGTATGATTCTTACTACCATCAGAAGGAGATTTCAGGATGGGAGTCAAAGGTATGATGGCAATCACACTATTGTGTATTTAAATATAAGAGGTCAAGAAGTTGAAATGCAAAGAGGTAGTGCTGTTAAAGAAGTGTCTCTGGGTATGAAACAATTGTCTCTTAATCATGATGGAGAAGAAATTGCATATCTGCTGTTTGAAGATTTATTTCTATAGAGAAGCTCAATTCAGAATCTCAGGGCAGCTATTTATCAGATAAATGAGGAAGATAATGAACTCATAAGTCTGAAGGAGAAACTGATTCAGATTCTTAAAAACAAATAAGCGGAATTACTGACAAATTTCTTGAAGATGAATCTTTTCTATCTAATAATTCCTGAAGTTGTTTCTGAAGAGTCTGATTGAAGCTTATGGCATTTTGTTTGTGTTTTTGACATCATTGAATCAAGGAATTTGTGCTTTATTGATAAAGTACAAATTGGGGGAGATTATTAGAAATACTGATTCAAGTGATGTCAGGATCTATCCTAAGGAGCTGATCAGGATTGCATGAAGTGATGTCATCAGTATTGGTGATCATCAGGATTGGAAGTCACATCAGGATTGCAGACTGATCAGGATTGAAAATTGTGAAGATATCTATTACTCTTTATTTATAGGATAGATTGATATGTCGGTTCCTGATTTATAGGAACGCAACTATCAATTAAGATATGTACTGAGAGTCGTAAGTAATTGATTTGGTATATCTTGTAATTGATAGGCAGCTGTGTAATGTATATAAATATAGTTTAGGTTTTACTTATTTGTAATCGCTTATACGAGAATATTTTGTAACCTAGCAGCTCTTAAGAACATCAGAATTTCTTGAGAGAGTTTGTAACAGTTTTATATCAGATTTAATAAAGCTGTTATTTATTCATACTTTTGTTATTATTATTGTTTAAGTCGAAAATCTTATACAATTGTGTTCAACCCCCCTTCTACAATTGTAAATCACTGGGCAACATGTATATATCATCATCTAATTGTAGATTTGTGTACATGTATGTATGTAGATTTTTGTATATATATTTCGAATTTTTGGATTATTTCGAATTAGGGTTCGAATTTTTGGATTATTTCAATTTGGGTTCGAATTTTTGGATTATATTTTGTTTTTTAGATTTGTGGATAATTTTCGAATTATTAGGATTAAAATTTTGATTTGTGGATAAAGTTTGCATTTTAAAGTTTATTGGATTAAAGTTTGGATTTGTGGATAAAGTTTGGATTTGTGTAGTTTGGATTTTTTTTTGTATGTATTGTGTAGTTTGGATTTTTTTGTATGTATTGTGTAGTTCGAATTTTTTTTTTGTTTGGATTAAAGTTTTTTGTATGTATTGGATTTTAGATGGAAGATTTTTGCTGTCCGGTTGATCGTTCTCTCCTTACCGACCAAGATAACCATATTAGTAGTAGAATATGGGTTTGGGATCATCGAGATCAACTTAAAATCCATCAAAGTACCTCGTTGCTTAGTCAATGGGAATTAGAGCCATATCAAATTCGTCTTTTAGAACATTGGGGCTTCGGAATGTTTGCCAATCCGAGAGCCGTTATGCAAAATGATGTGTCTTTAATTACGTCATTAGTGGAGCGTTGGAGGTTGGAAACCAACACATTCCACTTTACTTTCGGGGAGATGACGGTGACACACGAAGATGTGTACATGTTGACGGGGCTTCCGGTTATTGGAGAGGCGGTAACTTTGAGTGAAGAAATTCACGTCAAAAATACTTGGTTACGTGATTGGCCGAATCTGACGCTCTCAATTAAGGAAAGGGAGGATGCTTTGGATAGAGGTGGCGTGAGGGATAGAGGTGGCGTGAGATTAAATTTTTTGAGGAATATATATTGCAAGTGCCTGAACAAGGAGGATCCAGTGCTTCTAGAAATATATACACGGGGGTATGTGTTTTATTTGTGTGGGGCGATACTGTTTCCCACAAAATCAAACAATGTTTCTCATCCAAGATTAATTCCCTTGTTGATTGATACTTCTAGAATTTTTATGTATGCTTGGGGTGCAGCAGCACTTGCTTATCTATATATGAATTTATGGGAGGCAAGTCATAAGGATTGCAAGTCCATTTCGGCATGCACGACAATATTGATGCTTTGGCCACGTGAGAGGTTGCGCCCGAGACAACCTATGCTAGCATCTCAAACCCGGTATATATGGCCTAGGGCTTTGGCATGGGCGGTTGATCCCGTTGGCCCAAGAAAATCTAAGTACTTTAATGTCCATCATAACATTGATGCATATCGCAGGATGTTTGATAACTTTGACACGAAATGGGTTCAGTGGAGGCTATATGCTCGCTTCTATCGGCGTTTTAATCCCCAATTTCAGAGGGCCTTTTTAGCCAGTGTAGCTCATGTGCCGGTTGTGTTTTTTTGAAGATTTTGAACATCAACTTCCGGAAAGGGTGGGAAGACAGTTTGGTTTTCCATTAAACATTCCGCCACCGTCGCCGGATGATATGGCAAGGTTGAGGGCAAGATTTCAACTTTCTTTTACGAATCAACATTATCTCAGTTATGCTCGATATGTAGTTGTTTGGAATGAATTTGTGCATAATAATGTTAGTATTTTGGGGCCACCTTTGTATGGCATATCTCTAGAGGAGTATATGGATTGGTACTATAATGTTACCAAATTAAAGATTTTGCCGCCCTCAAAACCAACCAAGGATCCGAAAATATTCCAACAACCAAAAGACAAGTTCGACAATCCCAAGGTAATGGACTTGGTACGTATTTTTTATAATATGGAGTATGTTATTTGAGATAGTTTCGTTGAATATTCTTGTATTTATATTTATACTTTGTCCTTGCTTCATATGTATTATAGATCATATGTACTGCGCGAGACATGAGTAGGCTTGGCTCTTATGATATGCCTGGGATTTTTCACGAGGAAATATTACCAAGCTTCGTGAATAAATTTGATGAATTAATGCTCGAGACATATGGCCCGACATATGAAAGGCCTGACTTCAAGAGTTGTTTGCCTAAAAGAAAGGCAAGAAAGACCTAAGAAGTTAGTCCCGAGAAGGAAAATTATTACGAGGGGTATGAATGCTATGACCATCATTATGATACTCCGGAAACTTTTATGGTTGGTCCTAGTGCTCTAATTCATAATCCTACTAAATTCGACGATGATCCTAGTACACACTTAGATTGGAAGAGGCTCCGGAAGAGGTATAATTTCTTATTTCTAATTTCACAATGTCAATTTGTCAATTAGTAAGTCATTAATAACTCATTTATTCACTATGTTCATTTTAGGATTTATTAACAAATCCAAGGGACATGGTTGGTCCTAGTGCTCTAACTCTTAATCCTACTCAATTTGATAAAGGATCCCTTATAAGGCCAATTAAGATAAATAAAGTGGATTGGTTGAATGAAAATTGGTGGGCTAAAAATCTTCCAATTAATAGTAGTGCAAAAGCGGTTGTTTATTTGAAACCGGGCAATGAAGTGGAGGATACTATAGTCGATTGCTATACTGTATTTCTTGAAAAAAGAGAAAACACCCTCTTTTTTCATCAATATGGTGCCGTCAAATATTACTTCATGTCCCCGTGGTTCTTCCAAGTGATGGGGGCTCATCATTGCAAAAAAAATTAGAAGAATCCCGCAAAAAGGAAAGCTAGTGAATGGAAGGCCATTGATGCAGACTTAAGAGCATATGGCATAAAGAAAGGGGGGAAATGGTGACCAATTTCGACTATATTATCATGCCGGTTGCAATGGGTGGTCATCGGATCCTATTCTTGTGGTCAATGACCAATTTTAGAGTATCTTTGTTTGATCCTCTAAGGGACGATACTCCTCACATGGAATTAAAAGATCTCTACAAAATGGAGTTCTACATTGTGGTATATTTTATCTCCTTTTTTTTTAAATTTCTAGTATTCCATATTTATGTTAGTATTGTTTGATACAATACTAAGACAATTCATGTTTGTTTGATAGGAAAAATTGGTCCCTATCATGTTGCATCGGTTGGATCTTAAAAAATTTGAACATGTCGTATTCCCTGATGTTGAAAACGTCTATGACCGACCTAGGCAAACCAATGGGCTTGATTGTGGAGTTTTTGTTATGAAGTATATAGATTGTATATTGACTTGCAATACCCAAGCTTGGTGTGGTGTCCAATGGAATGAAGATGTGATCATAACATTCCGACGGCGTATTGGTTGGGAGCTCCATAAAAACGAAGCTCGACATTTGTCTTTGTCGTCCCACGATTATAGACTAGCGAGATTGTAGGTTACTAATTGGAATTTTTAGAGATTGTAGGTTACTAGTTGTTTGTTTTTGGAATTTTTAGAGATTGTTACTAGTTGTTTGTTTGAGTTTGATAGTTGTTTGTTTTTGGAATTTTTAGAGATTGTTAATAGTTTTTTGTTTGAGTTTGATAGTTGTTTGTTTTTGGAATTTTTAGATATTGTTACTAGTTGATTGTTTGAGTTTGATAGAGGGGCAGGAAAAAACAAGGGAAACAGGGCAAAAGTGCTCGGAACTTACGCTCTGTAATAGAGCGGAGGCCGCTATAAAATATAGCGGAGGAGTAACACTTACGCTCTATAATAGAGCGGAAGTTCCGGATTTACTTTTTTGCTCTATTTTTTTTTCTTTTTTCCTTGTACCAAATTCAAGCATCAAGCCACCACCAAATTGAAAATTGCTAACCAAATCCAACAAAATCAAACCATTCCTCTTGCGACTCTTGCGACTTTTTTTTTTGATTTTTTTGGACAATTTCGTGAATCATGTTTAGCATCAAGTTCTTTGCAAAAATTACATTTCCTTGATTTTTTTGAGTTGGACATTTCTATGCCACTTTTCACTCTTTCCCTCTTGCGACCTTTAGTGGTGGAAATTATAGGGTCTTTCAAGTTTTCAAAATCTTCAAATCCATCAAAAACTTCACCTCCACGTTCATCCTCACATGATGATGTTTTTTTTCGTAGAAGGTTTTCTATATGAAAATTTTCCACATATTCCGCCTCTTTTTCAATCAATCCCATGACGTATTTAAATCTTGGAATCGAACAACTTCCACGAGCCGCTAAATCTTGAAAGGCTTTGCACAAAGTTATATATCAGGCGGGTTGTGATTGAAGAATATTGCCAATGATAGGAGGTTGAGGTTTATACGATATAGACCCGACAATTTTATTTGCTCCAATTGTCCATGTCATGTTAATTAAATTTGAAGGGATCTCCGTCCATTGCATCATATTCAAGTATCGAATAATATGACGACAAATCATTCCCGAACTTTCAAATTTTCGATAAATACAATTTATCATAACATTGGCCACGGTTATTTGATACACTTTTCTATATTCCTCCGCCACCGTGGTCTTATATGCTTCGTACACCTTAAATAGTATTGTACTCATGGAATCTCTCTTAATCACAACATAGGCTCCACTTTGTTTAAGTTCATGTTGAAAACGTCTAAACATTTCCTTTGTATAAATAGATGCCGCATGATTCTCCAATGAGGAGGATGTTATTCTTGACCTTTCCTTATACTTTGTTTCATAGTCCTTTTTTTCTCACGAAGATATTGTTTCTCCAATGTTTTTTGTGAATTCTCTATAAACTCTTTCAAACCGGTGCTAGCATTTACATACTCGTCAAAAAATGCATTCACTAACTCACTTCTCGAGGTAGTGGTTATCTCGGTAGTGAAATGAAGTTTAGTGTACACACGAACCCACTTATGTCGAACGGAATACATTTCTTGCAACCAACCATGATCAACCAAGTTATAGTTTTCAACCAAATCATCCCACCTATCTTCAAATTGTTCAACTGTCACTGACTTGTACAAACATAAGTTGAAATCTTCTTTGAAATGTGGTTCATATTTGTACAAAACAGATAACTTCTCCCCGAATTTAGTACTTATATGCCAAGTACAATAAAGATGGTTCGTGTTTGGTAAAACTTCGGCAATTGCATTTCCAATTGCCATGTCTTGATCGGTGATGATGGAGATTGGAGGCTTGTTTCCTATAGCTTCCAACCAATTCTTCAAAACCCATATATAAGAACTTTCTTTCTCATCCCTTATTAGTGCAAAACCAAATAATATGGATTGGTAGTGGTGGTTCACCCCTGTAATAGGTACAAATGGCATACTATACCTTTTTGTGCAGTATGTGGAGTCAAATACTACCACGTCTCCAAAAATTTTATATGCATTTAATGATCTTGGATCAACCCACCACATGGAACGCACCCGATTATCCTCATCAACATCTACTCGATAGAAAAATTCCCCAAACCTATTACATTTCAATTCTCGGAGTAATGTCCAACCTTCTTTGGCATCTCTCGAATCAAATACATGATGTCTAATATCACGCAAAACATTATGAATGTCTTGATTAGTAAATCCAATATTCTCTAAGCCTCCCGTAATCTCACCCATTACATTCAAAGTTTGTGAAGGCCTAATACCCGACTTATTCAAAGTTATAATAAATTGTCGCATGATGGGTGTTATGTTTCTTGGCCTTTGCATGAAATGTATCTCACTAGGTGAAATCATCTCGTGATTGTGTACCAAATGAACCAATGTTACCTCCCACTTCTTTGATGTCTCTCTTTGAACAACATACATTCGCGCCTTACAATTTGTTCTACTAAGAGAATCTCTATTCCACTTTTTTTTCGGAACTTCATCTTCATCATCCAAAGATTTTGAGGATAATCTCCCACCCTTTCGACATATATACAAACGCGAACAAATCTTGTTATTTTTTGAACGTTTATGTGTAGTTCTAATTATTGCTTCAAAACCAATACGCCTACCATAATCTCTATAAAACCTCCCCGTTTCATCTAAACTATCGAATAATTGACCAACAAATGGGTAAACATCATTCAAATCATCCAAAGAAACACCATTATCTTTACCATCATAGACATCATCATTATCATCAGCATCACATCACCATCATCAACATCATAGACAACATCACCATCATTATCAACATCATCATCATTCTTAACATCTTCATTATCATCATCATCATCATCATCATCATCATCATCATCATCATCAAGATCTATTATTTTAGGTGTATGTGGATTTTAGTTAACATCTTCATTTTCTATCTCAATCTCAATCTTACTAGGTGTCTTATTAGGATATTTTAACTTTGAAAAAATGAAAGAAGCCATGGGTTAAATAGAGAGCTAACCTTAAATTCCAAGCTTAATCTTCAAAATCTTAATTTGGGATTGGTACCCCAAGATCAATCTTCAAAATCTTAATTTGGGATTGGTACCCTAAGCTCAATCTTCAAATTTAAAAAAATGGGTAAAATCTTAATTTTTGACAAATAAATTAAGATTGGTAGATTAGAAATATGTATAGCTTATATTTTAGATGGTGTAAAAAATTTATATAAGGTGTTCTTTCTAGAGTGTATATATATATATATATATATATATATATATATATATATATATATATAAATTTATATAAGGTGTTCTTTCTAGAGTGCAATATATATATATATATATATATATATATATATATATATATATATGAGAAAAAGGACCCTGAGATAGATCGTAGGGAACTTTTCCTGAGACATACAAAATAACTTTAAATTTACTGGGCTCGTAGGGCTAATTAAAAAATTCTGAATTTAATAAAACGCCCACCCCAATTTTACATATAAAAGATAGGTATCTCAGGGAACTTACCTAAGATATATCTCAGGCTCCTTAATATATATATATATATATATATATATATATATATATATATATATATATATATATATATATATATATATATATAGGGTCTTGCTCAGGTGAGAACCATCACTTTTGGTGAGATATGAGATTTAATCATAGCCACTCATTTAAATACATTATATTCATCTCTTACCATTCATTTTAGATTTTAATATTCTAATATTTTATATTTGGGATTTCACCATCTTCTTTCTAATTCAACCACCCACCACCAGTGGCAACCACCACCGACGACCACCACCACCTCTGGTGATCACCAGAAAATCACCACCGGCAAACATAAAATCACCACCGCCAAACCAGAAATCATCACCAGAAACACAAAAATCACCACCGCCAAACCAGAAATCACCACCAGAAACACAAAAATCACCACTCCGATCAACTATAAATAAAAATTCACCACTGGAAAACGAAAAATCACCACCACAAACCACCCCATCGCCGCCGCCACCTCCGACCACCACCAACAAATCACCATCGACAGCTCGGAAATCACCACAAATTCCACCAAAATTACTACCAATCACCAAATTTCAAAAGAAAAATCATAAAAAGAAAAAAACAATTTTATATAATCACTGGATAAAAATCACCACCGGTCCCCGGAAAAATCCTGTTCCTTCCCCCTGATTAACAATCGTCAATTACCAGAAAAGTAACACAAACAAAATCACCAAAATGTTCAAAAAAAAAATACAGTGAAACTGAAATATCCGATATTCATCACTAATTCGTATACATTTACACATTACAAAGCATTACATCTGAATTATGATACGTATAGTTACTTTCTTTAACTCTGGCAACAACTCGAGTGGTCAGATCTGGACGAAGAAGACGAGATCGTGCCTGGCGGAGCCGGAGGAACGGAGAACAGTTGAGAGAGAGAGAGAGAGATAGGAAAGAGAGATAGAAAGGGAGAGAGAGTGGCGGCAGATTGGGGGTCGAAGGTGGGGGCGACAGTGCAGCTGCGGTGGGGGTCAGGGAAGGGGGTGGGTAATTGTGTGTCATGTGTGTGTTTGTGTGATATGTATGTATGTTTAATTTTTGTACGGTTGAGATTTAAATTTTTTTAAAATTTGTGGGATTTAGATTAGATCTCAGTTCGAGTAAAACCCTATATATATGTATAGGTATATATCACAAATATGCCAGGAAAGGGTGTAAGGGAAAGGTAAAAGAAGATGTTAGTTTAGTAATTTAGTTATTGAGTCACTTAAAATAGAATGAGACTCCAGTTAAATATATTTTCTTCTTTGTCAAACTTGTTGATGTCATTAACTTCAAAGAATAGGACATGAATTAAATTCTTTTTGTATATTAAACTTGGTGATGTTGACAGGTATATGTCAAAGAAAATTAGTTACAATCCATTTTTATTATATACAAAGTTTAAAATGTTTAAAATCTATTTTTATAAATCCCCGACGAAAAAAATCTACTTTTATAATTAATTTTATATTATAAAAAATGATAGACCGCATAAATCTTGAATATTTGTAAATCGATAAATATATCTACACTTTGATAGTAAAAAATTAATTATGTATGAGTTTGTATTGTACTAGTAATTAGTTTATGGGCAGGTTGTTAGTATGGAGTATGGACCATCCCTGTTCTGGTCGCACTAATTAAACCAGAGGTTAAGCAGTCTAATCAAATACAGAATATTAACATCAAACCCGTAACTAGTCGGTTCGAAGAAACAGTTGACTTGATTAAAGCTCTTATCTACGTGTTATTCTTTAAAGTTTATTTATTTGGAACCTAACTAACTGAAGAATCTATAATTAAAAACATCCTATACACATCCTATACAGACGGAACTAAAACTAAATAAGATTTAAGAAGCCGCGCGAAACCAAAATGAGACCAGCATTAATATTGGTCGGTTTTGATAATTGCCCATTTCAACACTTTGATCCCGCAAAACCTCATGGTTAGGTGACCACCATACAACTCTGATCGGTTTCACCAAAGCAAATAAATGTTATTTAAACATATATATTATTTTATAAACTACTCTCACGAATTTAAGATTCAATTTCCGTCAACAACATATTATCAATTATTAAGACACTATCGTTAAAAATACTATCAAACATGTATTATAATATTTTATTATCTTCTATAATTTATTTTCCTACTTATTAAAAAATATATATGAAAATATGGGCAATAAAACAAAAAATATTAAAAAATACATCCGTACATCACACGAGTAATAAGCTATATAGTAAAAAATTACACAAAATCTCGAAAACACTTACAATAAAATTTTGTATAAAAATCGAAAAAAGGTCTACATGATTAGATAAATTTCACTTTTTCTATTAAATAAAAGTTAAAAAAAACAATTTTTATGTAATATTTATATGTAAACGTATGTATTTTAAAGTAATAACTTAAAGTAATCATGCATCGCACGAGTTATAGGCTTGTATATATATATATATATATATATATATATATATATATATATATATATATATATATATATAGGGTCCTACTCTACTACAAACTAAAATTAACTACAAACTAAACATTAATTCAATATTTCATGCTAATCTAATGATCAAACTAGGGGTACCCCAATACAAAAAGTGTTTAAAATAATTGGCTCCATTCAGCAAAAAAAAAAAAATCACTGTTCACGTGATGACGTGGCAGTGGATTTCACTGGTTAACGGTGCTTCGCACCTTCTTGTACGGCGCTTCGCGCCTTTATCATTCTAAAGTTGTAAGGAATGACAATCAATGGTAAAGGCAATAGACGATTGACGGGTGTGTCGAGGGCCTGCGGCCCTCATGACTACCTAACTCATCCGTTTACTGTTTTAAATGCTTCGCATTTCCACGGCAAGTTTTTTTTTTTTTTTTTTTTTGGCGGATAGAGCCAATTATTTTAAGCATTTTTTGTGAAGGTACCCTTGGCGTGAACCTTAGAATAAATGAAATATAAGTAATCTAGTGTTAGTTTGTAGTTTGTATTTAAGGATTGTTTTGTATTTGAGCAAAATCCTATATATATATATATATATATATATATATAAGAGTGTCGTCCCCTTACTTAGGTACCGTTTGATTCCCTTATTGCTAACTTATAATTTATTTATTTCGAAAAAAATTTCTATTTACATATTTTTTTTAAGAAAAAAATGTGTATGTAGACTTTAACATTCGTTATTTTGCAAAAATAAATTACTTATTTCAAAAAAAATACATATTTATGTATTTTTTTTTAGAATAATTAACTTATTTCTTGGAAATAAAATTTTGGGAAATTTTCAATGACACCCTTGTACTTTTGGGTTTTGCCAATGATACCATTTTTCCATTGGTACCCTTCATTATTCAACTGACAAGGGTACCATTGAGAATTTCAGATACTAACATTTTGGTTGATGGAATGACATTTCATGAAAAAACCAAAAATACAAAGGTACCACACGTAAGTCAAAAACACAAAATGACACCATTTGAAAAAGTCAATAACAGAAGGACACCATTAAAAATTTCCCTAAAATTTTTCAAACAGGGCCTTAATTAACAATAATATTTCCCTTTTTCGAATTTGGTGAAATTTCATAAGATATATATCTCCTAGCTAAAAATAAAACATTTTAACGTCTTTCCTTATAATAATTATGATTTAGATTGAGAAATGATAATGCCAATCTAACATATATGATTTAGCGGTTGACAATTTTTGACATAAAATCAGATTAGTTTTTTTTTTGACAGGATTGACAATTTTCATTCATGTAAAGAAATAGATAATACATCGGAAAAGATAATAAAAGCTCATCTAGCTGCAAATATTAGAATTGTCAAACATTCAAAGCCTTAAATCAATAACTAGTTCCACCCAAAACATTCAATTATTAACATTTGGATGAGGTGCGGATAGTGTTGTAAAAAACGAAAATCAAACTTTATTAATCAAATATTTGAGGATTAATCGGAATAATTAATCGAATATTTGGGTTATTAATTAGTACGGTAACCCATGAAATAGAAATTAATCGATGATTATTTCCGATTAATCATCAATTTTTAGAACAACAGATACAAACATTAAAACAGGTTAAAAAAAAAGAGGAAAAAAAACTTCAAAGACTCAATTAAATTATGTGTATCTATATTAGAGGCGCTAGATAGGTGTATAACATATAAATCACCGGGAACGCCAGTGAAGCCGCTAATCCGTGTGAAGCACGGGCACGTATCGAGATTAAAATATTAATATAAATAAATTATTTATAATAAATATAATTAATAAATATTATTTAAATATGTATTTATTGAAAATTGAATGATAAAGGCATATAACAAATAAATACTATTAAAGTATGTAGTTATAGGGAATCAAGCACGGGTGAAATTAAACAAATTAGAATAAATAAATAAATATAACTAATAAGTATTATTTAAATATAAATAAATTTGTAGACAATTGAATAATAAAAGGAGAAAATGATCTAAATAACACAAAATGGATACCCTGTGCCCAAATTACCGATTGGTGGGGAAGCTGCCCATTTTAACCAATTATGTTCGCATATGGTTTATGCGTATGTAGTTTTTTTTTTCTTTTACTGGTTGAGTCAGCATCGTGACTTCATGAAGCATATGATTAGATCATGTCATATTTTGTTTGAGGTACATTGAATAAATGTAATGCTAGCACTACTAATATACTATCAATTTTCATTTATTAAAATATTCGAATTATTTAAATATTAAAATTATATATATATTATTTTTGTAATATAATATTTTAAATTTTATCAATATTTCCTTTGGGATTAAATACTTTTTATCCGGGGTTTAATTAATTTCATTTGGGATTTAGAAATAGAATAAATCTTGGTTTACACCCTTATACACTACTAAAGCACTACCTAGATTATAGGACTAGTATATTACCCTATAATTATATTTTATTTTTTTCTTCTTATAATGGGCCCCGCCAGGGGCACTTTTTTAATACTAGTAGTGTATAAGGGTGTAGCCCAAGATCTGATAGATTTTAATTTATTTTAAAAAATAAAGAAATTTTGTTTAAAAAAAATTTACTCATGTTCAAAATGCATGTTTCTCTTCCACCCAGGCATTTCTTATATGCGTTTACTGAGCCACGCATGATCCAAAAGCGAGAGCTAGCTTGTTGAAATTAAAAAAAAAACAAACAAACCACGCATCATGAAGATGCGTAGTCGAAATTTAAAAAAATATAAAAAAGGAAACACGCATGCCCTGTATGCGTATGTGGATTGTAAAAATTAAAGAAATGGAGCTTCACATTTTCAACATGCGTGTATCAACTTCGCATTTCTGGAATGCGTATATGTGTTTGCACTAAAACACGCAAGCGTACGTGGTCACAAGTAATATAGATATAAGTCAAGTTCGTTCCCACAGAGATCTGGTTATGGTTCTATTTAGTAAATATGCCTATGCAACAATGTATGATTTTAATCCACTGCTAAGACAAATAACAATTTGAGGTTTTTAATTATGTAAATTAAACTAAGCTGCAAATTATTAAACTAAGAATTACTTAACTAATGAGGATTAAAATCTAATTACTTATGCAAGATAAACCATGGAATCCTAACTTCATTAAATACTTTGCTTAGATCTGACGCCTTTAATCACTATGTGCAATGGTTATGATATCTGATCGGACAACACGAAACAAGTATACGCTACTTCTCAGTATACGAATACCAAACTAAACATACACCACAAAAGAGATAGAAGATGAATAGACACCAATTATGCTTAGACCCTATATGTCTATAGAATTTGAAAACATAACGGTTGAAGAACAAGTTATCCATTAAGATGACACAGGGAAATATAAGTATTTTCATCTCATACTACGAATCATGTTGATAAACAATCATGAACCTATGCTAGCATGACAAGTTCTAAATCTCAAGATCCACTTTCACTTCACAAGAGATTAACAAATTAGATGTTAGCTACGCATCTAACAATTAAGCATAACCATACGAGGATATCAGATATACATCACACACAGATCTTTAAAGCATCAAGATACTAAAGCTCCATAAATAAATCCGTTAGAATCCCATGACAACGATTAGTTCATAATCGAACCTCTCATCATCATGGGATTTATTGAAACCATGATAGAAACAGGATATGAAAGAAAGTAATAATATTAATAAAACAAGAGTTGAGAAAACAAATTTATGATACAAAAGATGAAGTAGATCCAGATCCGTTGCTTGTCACGAGCGTTGAATCTTGCTCCCCTTTTCTCCCTTGCAGATCTAAGCTATATTATGTACAAGATATCTAATTGTCTAATTACAATGCTAAGATGTGTTTATATAGGCTCTAGATTTCTTGCCCCAGCAAGAAATTACCTTCTATTACAATTAGAATTCGATTTAGGTACTAACAACTGCCCAAAATACAATTAGAATTAGAAAAAGGGCAAAACAGTAAATTCCCTACTCCCATCAGTGTGCTTGTCACGCAACCTGCTCTCACGACACGCAACTTGCGCGCATGAATCCTGTCCTAAGTTGTATAAAATCTTCGAGGCTTCGCGTGAGCTGTAAGATCGCTGAAAACGGACTTCTAGAACTCCAGATATGGACAAAACAGTGTAGACTGCGCAACCTTCCCGGAAAATCCGAATGTTAATCAATTAATTCTCCAAACACGATAGAAGCATCACCCATAATCGACATTCTTGTAAGTCTGCACAACTAAGCAAAACACATCAAAACTACAACAACTTGAGTCCAAGACAATCAATTTAAGCCGATATGGAACGCTCCAAGTGGATATAAAATCCACTTATCACACCCCCAAACTTAAACCGATGCTTGTCCTCAAGCATAAACAATTACAACTAACTAATTAACTAATACCACTTCCGTAGGTGATCACGGTTGCATTTGGCATATGCAACAAGTCCTTTAAACCCCTAGGCAGCCCAAGTGGACGAGTAAGGTCTCGTGAGGGCCTATAGCGAATGTACCCACAAAATCCATTTAACCTAATGCAATGCAATGCATGAATGCAACTAGAATGAAAATTGCAACGATCCCCTTCAAACTAACCAAAACCAACTAGCAAGCAAATATCTTAGAGAATGCAACTAAATCCAAATAGAGCTCGACCAAGTTCCCGTATACTAACAATATATGAACAGAAACGTGCGTGTGTGCAATGCTCATCAGAAATACTCCCAAAACTAGGTCAAAAATCATACATTCTCTTAGTCAAGACAATCACAGGTTTATAAATAGAATAGACTGTAGACACTTCATATCCTAAGAACACCTCCATCCTTATCCAAGGTAGACAGAAATTCATGCTTTATTACTAACTACTACGACACATATATACAAGCATGCTTATTTAACCGTGCAATGGATGAGACCCCGAAAGGCTTATACAATAATACCCATGTAGCGAGCGTTGGGTTAGTGGATCCCAGACTATAAAAGCCTTAGGTCACTAGGCATAAAGTCCCCGCGAACTTAATAGCTCGAGTATTAAAGAGCTCACCCTAGTTACTTTTGCATATAAACAATTGACACTTTTGACTCTTTTCACTAGTAGAAAACTGGTCTTTTACGTCGCCTAATATACATCGGTTCCGCCTAAAGGCGACGTATATTCTACCTTTATACGTCGGTTCCGCCAAAAGGCGACGTATATTTGTTTTTCTGGATATCTTATACGTCGGTTCCGCATAAAGGCGACGTATAAAATACTTATATACGTCGGCTTAGTTTAAGGCGACGTATAAGATACACTTTTTACGTCGGCTTTATTAGGCGACATATAAGATATACAGTTTTTACGTCGGTTTGAAATCAGGCGACGTATAAAGTTCATCTTATACGTCGGTTAACAAAATGCCGACGTATATGATGCACTTTATATACGTCGATTTCTTGTTTGCCGACGTATAAGATGAACTTTATACGTCGCCTGATTTCAAACCGACGTATAAAGTTTTGATTTAGCAAAAAAAAAAAAAGATTGTAGTCGAATTTTATATACCCAAATTGAACTCTCTAACAGTTTCCCCAAATTAAACAGACCTAATTGCACACACCACCGCCGGCTTGAGCAACACCACCTACTGAAACTACACCGTCAACAACACCACCCTCTCTTGCTTCGACACCCGACTGTTGCTTCGAAGGTAGTCTCCCTCTCTTGCTTAATCTCTTTCTCCCTCTCCTTCTCTCTCCCCCCCCTCTCTCTCTCCCTCTCCTTCTCTCGCTTAATCTCTCCTTCTCTCTCTCTCTCTCTCTCTCTCTCTCTCTCTCTCTCTCTCTCTCTCTCTCTCTCTCTCTCTCTCTCTCTCCTCCTCCTGTTCAATTTATTTATGTATTGATGTTCCTGTATGTGTTTCAGCATGGGAGCCGCTTTTCCACCAGCTTCAAATTCAGTTAGTTCCAACTCCCTCCATCTCTCTCCATCGCATTTTATATCTTATGTGCACATGTGATTGGACTATTCTGAATCATACTTTTGATGTGAATTTTATCGAATTTATATGAAACATGACTTTATGTTTGCCATTTCAGAGTAGAGATATAGAAGCAGAACTATAATTGCCTCTTTGAATCAAGCGTTTAATCCTTTTTATTGCAATTGCTGATCGTGACTGTGCTCTTGTACGGAGTATCTTCGTGTGAGGCATTTCTAATATCAATTTGTTGAAATAATTTTTTCATGTAAAAGGTTTCTTGAAATTTAGTTTCGAGATTGTGATTACCTAGCAAGAATATATTATATGCTGTTTTGAAGTTTAAGGTTTCCTTGTAGACTCCTTTGTTTAAATATACTACTATGTAAGGTTAATAGTTTCAGTAAGTTTTGTAGAACTATTATCTAGTTGATTCGGTACTATATTAGGCTTTTATTCAAATTGCTTCATATCAGTTCATACTTCAAGTTAGTCGAAGAAAAAACACTCAGCCCTTTGTTGTTTTTTACTTCACTGCCATGTGTTTATGACCTAAGCTATCCTATCCCATTACCTAAATTATTAATATTAGACTTTGCTTATGTAAAATAAGAGCTTGAATATCTTTATAGTTGTATGAGCCATTGTTGGATGATATTGCATTGAGTTTGTAAAGTGCCACCTCTATTTATACTGTGTTGTTACAAGGACATGTTGAGTCAAAATATTTTGTCGGTTCAACGATTTTGTTAATTGCGTGGGGATTCGAAGTTGTGTGAGAGTTACAAAGTCAAATAAGGTTGCTTTCATGCCAACTCATACAATAATTCTTCAGGTTTAAGTTTATCTCTGACCTTAGACAACAATATAGCACAAAGCAAGGTTACTTGTCCCCGGTTCACATCCAAAAATGAGCATGAACTTTAATATATACATCACATGTTTCGAGGATCAAGATTCCGACAGCAAACTGATAATTGTTACAAATTTTTTTCAATAATACTTAATAACTTTTAGGATTTGTACTTTATCGTAAACTTGATCGATCTCATATACGTGCATATACCAAAACAATACTGCATTCTTCTTTGGTAGACAATTTATAAATTGAATTATCTGGAATACACAAAGCAAAGTCTAATATTAATAATTTAGGTAATGGGATAGGATAGCTTAGGTCCTTTCACTTTAATGTTAGAGCTTGAATATTAATAAAGATACATGCTTATGTAAAAAGATACATGCTTATGTAAAATCAGAGCTTGAATATCTTTATAGTTGTATGTGTTTCATCAATAAGACTTTATGTCAGTAGTCACATTATATGATATCTAAACTTAACTGAGCTGCAGGTTGGCACTTGCAGATTGAATGAATACTATTGCAAAAAATTTCAGTAATCTCTTTTCTGCAGATTGAATGAATGCTATGTGTCCTTTTGCTTGCTGGTTTTGTTATGTAAATGTGGCTCTGTACTTGTTTTGTTTGATTGCAAGACCACTGACCAGTGATTACATGTCCAGCCTCCAGGAGTCGCACTAGCAGTCTAGCGGAGAGTAGCAGTGAAGTCGAAGCACTAAAAGCCCAGATTTGTTGTAGTGGCTGGTGTACGCTTAAATTTATCGAACATTTCAAGGTTCGATAATTTGTCTGACAAACATTCAAAACAAAGTTTATGCAGAAGTAGTAATTTCAATCAGATTAGTCCCAATCCATATATAGTCTAAATGTCCTAAACCTCCTGAGTATGTTGCATATATGGGATATCTGCCTTATTAAGTAATTATGATGTATGTAGTAGCATAGGGACAGTGTGTGCGTCTGCTATCTGTTTATATGTGTCATGTCAATAATAAACAAAGCATTGGAACACTAGGAACTAGCAACAAACTTGGAAGCAAGTTGTGTTAATTACTAGTGCAGTTTCACCTTTTTTATCTTCACTGAATGACTGGAACCATCATACCCTCTAACATTATGCTTGTACAGTTGTTGACCACATGCAGACCTAACCTACATAGCTGTTTCTCCACTGTATTTTTTGTAGTAGCTAATAAATTATGGTATGTTTTTGAAACTAGGCAAACTAATATACGTTATATGTTAGAGATTTCTATCAGATATCTATTCTTGAACTTCTTGACATGTCAACACACTTGGAAGACTTGACATACCTGAGTTTGATATCCCACCAAGCATACACTTGATGTATGATCATGCTTGAAAAACAAAATTTTGCTTGTTATTTGGAAAAACTCCGTATCACTCTCTTACAACAAAAAAAATTAAGAATTAGTTGTTCCTTTAGAAATGGCAGTGAGACTAGTAGGACATGGTGAAAGAATTTGCATAAGGAAAACTAAAAATATGTTCTACTTCTGTAACTGCAATTTTTAAAGTCGTGTGGGAGTTCTTCACAATCCTGTTAATCTTTACAAATTTACTGTCAGATATTAAAAGTATGGTGAAGTGTCATTGAACTTGTCTACTTAGAACTCTTTAACACAAATGATTTCATATCTCTGATTTGCTGACTACTTCTTAATCTGCCATTCTTTTTCACTACTTAGAATATTGATGCAAGCTTTTCCTTTCCTTTTCTCTTTTTATGTATTTGTATTTTGTCAGGTATATTTCAATACATAGCTTGATCTTGAAAGTTTTTTTTTCCTGTTTTATCTCAACTTTAAATATTTTGAGTTTCTTTTGTAGTGTCCTCAACAAAAAGGAGGCACAGAATGTGGTTATTTTGTGATGAGATATATGTATGACATAGTTATGTTATCTCGTAAAGATCCTAAAGTTAAGTGGACAGAGGTACGAACTATCTGAAATGGAATTATGTAGATATTAGAAAAAATATTACTTGCATATAAAGTTAACAATTCTTTGAATTGACATGTAGGGTCTTGGAAAAAGATACACAAACCAGCAAATTGAAGAAATTCGAGATATTTGGGCAGATTATATTACTCGTGAATATATGTGAGGGGTACATGGTACGACTCTTTTAAGTTAAAAAAATCTATTTGAAGAATTTTTTACATGTATTTTATATTATATGTACTTTGTGCTAACAAGTTCGAACACATAATTTTTGCAGGTGCTGGAAAGACGGAGTATGATATGAATCTTGTAGCAATCGGAAAATGGATATTACATGTTTTGGCTTTATGATAGTTATTAGCACTTGTGTTCATGGTTACTCGGATTAAGAATTTGTAAATATTATGGATCAATTATGTAATAATATTTGTTTTAATTTAATTAATCACTTTTTTGAGAAATTTGGGTTGCAATTTTTATTTATTATTTTGGTTTGAATAATAGGAATTCTGGCATATACAGGGTAAAAATGGATATTTAGTTAATATTATACGTCGGCATTTTAAGACTTTATACGTCGGCATTTTCAACTTTATACGTCGGTTGTACTTGGACTTTATACGTCGGACCTTTTTAGACTTTATACGTCGGTTCTTTTTAGGCTATATACGACGGTTCTTTTTAGACTTTATACGTCGGTTCTTTAACTTTATACGTCAGTTCTTTTTAGACTTTATACGTCGGTTCTTTATAGACTTTATACGTCGGTTCTTTTTAGGCCATATTTTTAGACTTTATACGTCGGTCTTTATAATATTATACGTCGGTCAATTTTTTACATTATACGTCGGTTTTTTCTGGACATTATACGTCGGCCCTTTTTCGACATTATACGTCGGCATTTTTGACATTATACGTCGCTATTCAGACAATATACGTCGGTTTTCAGACATTATACGACGGCTTTTTATGCCATTATACGTCGGCTTTTGGCGACGTATATTATGACTTTATACGTCGGCATTTTAACCGACGTAAAAAACTGGTGACTTTATACGTCGCCCCTCCATACGTCACCAATTAACAGACGTAAAAGACCAATTTAACCGACGTAAAAGACCAGTTTTCTACTAGTGTTTTTTTCTTTTTTTTTTCTGCTTTTTTTTTCTTTGCATTCTGGAATGAGAATTCTCAATTCCAACCCTAGACTACTCATATAAATATGAGCCGGCTACTAGCCATTTGACGCCTAGCCATTATTGACAATTATTTACAATTTAAGCATGAAATCCCTGTTTTCCCCCAAACTTAGAATTATGTGCTCCTACACTATCAAGGGAATAACGAAAATTCTAAATATAAACAAGTGATTAAATCTCAAAACATCCAAACAAGCATGACCCTAACCTAGCCCAAAAGCACCCAATGAGACTGTGTAATTAGTTTTGTTTCTAAAACACATAAGTCAATTTCATAGAAACTATAAGTCAACCCTCTATTCATCATTACCACACTCAATTAGACACCTACCTACCAATCAGAATTAGCTCGTTCTAAGGGATCATGAAATATGCATGTTATGCAAATGCAACTAATATGAACTCACATGATATACGAATATAAAAACAGAATGTCCTATATGAAACAAACATAATTAATACGAACATATATGCATAATTTACTACTACTAATATGCAAAGCATGAAATCCTACATGAACAAATAATACAACAACAACTACTAAACCCTCAAACCACCCCCAAACTTAAAATATTCAATGTCCGCATTGAATGGAAGTAAATACGAGGGAAAGTAGAAAACATACCTAACCAGCTGAGTCATCACCCTCCTCGCTTGAATCTGGTGGAGGATAATGCGTACGAGCTCCATAGACTGGCCACTTCCCAAATAACAAGAATACTACAAAAACCCCAATTACAAGAACACAAATTCGTAATAAAAATAAGATTAGAGAAAAAGATTTACCCAATACGAATCGGAGAGGTGAACTTGCAATTAATTCCTCTTTAGAATTGAATTTTTAGAGAATTAAAGAATTAGAAAAGGAATTGGATTTGTATGTATAGGTGGTATATATAATGGAGTGATAGGATGAATAAAAATTTAAGTGTGTAGGAGAGATTTGGAGAGGTTAGGATTTGATGTAGGATAGAAAAAAGGATTTAATAATTTAGAGAAAAAGAATTAGAATAGATATAGGATTAGAGATTTCAATAGAAGATGGGGGATTGTTATGAAATTAGGAATAGGTTAGGGATGAAAGAATAGGAGTAGAAAAGAATTGGGGTTGAAAGAAAAAAGAAAGAAAAAGAGAATTTTTTTTTTTTATACAAAGCTGCTGAAAAAACCCCTACACTAACAGCTGTCACGCAGGCGCAACCTGCGTGACAACCAGAAACGCAGGCGCAGCCTGCGCGACATACAGACACACAGGTGCAGCCTGCGTGAAAAACACTGTTCCGATTTTTTTTTTCACAACACTCATTTTTTTTTCAACACTCATCATTTTTTTTTCTTTTTTCACAACACTCATTTTTTTTCTACACTAATTCGTGGGTTGCCTCCCACGAAGCGCTTCTTTAACGTCAATAGCTTGACGTTACTTCCTCAACTCATGGCGGTTTCAAAAGAATAACTGAACCGTCCTCAACAGATAGACCATTCATACAAACGTTGACCTCTTGTTTGCTTGCTTTCCACAAATCTCTCCCGTCAGACTTCAACCTAATTTTACCACCCAACGGCCTAATCTTCTTCTTTTTCTTCTTCACACCTCTAAGGTGCTTTTCCGACTCGAACGGCTGAACAAAACTTTCTTCTTCCTTATCATTGGCTTTCCACCTTCGCAACACGTTATCATGCCCCTCTTAAAAAATCACTATCTCATTATTCAAAAGGACATACCTCAAATGTGGCGGAAGTTTCCCAAGTTTTACATTCGAAAGATCTCGAATTGAAGAACTGTCAATGAAATCACTGATGTGATGCTTTTGCACGTGTGTGTCCGATTTTTCGCTCACTAACTGATCAAACTTCTTTCTCTGACCCGTATCAACTATTTCCACACTGCAACACTCTTCATCCTCTGTCGGAAATTTCATGGCCTTGAAAACATTAAAGGTGACATTCTGATTTTGCACCCTCATTGTAAGCTCTCCTTTTTGCACATCAATCAAAGTATGGCCTGTAGCTAGAAAAGGCCTTCCCAAGATTATGGGAATCTTCTTGTCTTCTTCAAAATCCAAGATAACAAAATCAGTTGGGAAGATAAGCTTATCAACTTTCACCAAAACGTCCTCCACTATGCCCCTTGGATATGTATAGATCGATCAGCCAACTGCAAAGAGATGTTGGTTGGCTTTGGCTCCGGTAGACCAAGTTGCTTGAAAACAGACAAAGGCATGAGATTGATGCTAGCTCCCAAGTCACACAAGCACCTGCCAAAAGAAAGGTTGCCAATAGTGCAAGGGATGGTGAAACTTCCCGGATCTTTAAGTTTGGGTGACAACTTCTGCTGCAGAACTGCACTACACTCCTCCGTTAATGCCACTGTTTCAAATTCTTCCAACCTTCTCTTTCGTGACAAAATATCCTTCATGAACTTTGCATACCTCGGCATCTGCTCCAATGCTTCAACAAAAGGAATGTTAATGGACAATTTCTTGAAGACATCCATAAACTTCTGAAACTGTTTCTCTTGACTTTTCTGCAAGCGCCCAGGATATGGAGGAGGAGGATAGATCTGATTATTCTTTGAAGATTGCTCCGGAGTAGACTTTTCAACAGGTTTCTTGCTCTTCTCACCATCACTGCAGATTTTTCAACCTGCTGATTCTAAACATCTTCATCTTCCTTAGCTGCTGATTTAGGATCCCTCGTGACTTTTCCAGATCTCAAAGAAACTGCATTGACCTGTTCTTTGCTTTCCCTTCTGCCTGGATTAACCTCCGTATCACTAGGCAGAGTTCCTTGTTGCCTAATAAGTAAGGCACTTGCAATCCGTCCCACCTGGGTTTCCAAGACCTTTTGAGAAGCTTGCAGGTTCTTCACCATCCTCCATAAATCATCCCTTTCTGATTTTTCATTAGATGATTGCCCCGCATGAGCCTGGGGCTGTTGCTGCTGAAATCCAGGAGGTTGATATGGTGCCCTTGGAGCATAAGGCTGTTGATAGCCTTGATTGAATGGCCTAGCTTCCTGACCCTAAACTGCTGATAGGACTGCTGAGGTTGTTGAGCACTTTGGTTGTTGCTCCAGCTAAAGTTAGGATGATTCCTGTTGTTCGGATAATAAGTGGCTGGAACTGGTGCAGCAGGTCTCTGGGAATTACTAACGAACTGTACTGATTCAGAAGAGATAGCACACTGACTTGTCTCATGTGCGCCCGCACATAGCTCACAAATACTAGCAACCTGCTGAATCCCATGATTTGCCAAAGAATCTATTTTCCTATTCATTGCCTCTAGCTGAGCTGCTAGAGCTGAGACTGCATTAACATCAAGAACACATGCTACCTTTCCTTGAGAAAGCCTCTGGATTGGATTTTGATATTCATTAGCAGCCATCGTCTCAATAAGATCATAAGCCTCCTCATAGCTCTTAGCCCATAGAGCTCCACCTGATGCTGCATCTAGCAAAGGTCTAGACTGTGCTCCCAACCCATTGTAAAAACCGTTAATGACCATCCAATCAGGCATGCCATGATGTGGACACCTACGAAGCATCTCCTAATAAAAAGACTCGCCAGATTGCTGTTGAAATTGGGTTAACTGGTTTCGTATTGCTGCAGTTTTCACCATAGGGAAGAATTTAGTAAGAAACTTCTGAGCAAGATCCTCCCATGTAGTAATGGAACCAGCTGGTAGAGAGTGTAACCAGCCCTTAGCCTTATCCCTTAAAGAGAATGGGAAAAGCCTCAACTTGATAGCATCATCTGACACACCATTAAATTTGAAAGTGTCGTAGATCTCGATAAAGTCCCGGATGTGCATGTTAGGATCCTCTGTCGAAGCACCCCCAAACTGAACCGAATTCTGCGCCATCTGAATTGTGCTCGGCTTGATCTCAAAGTTGTTCGCTGCAATTGCTAGCCTGACAATACTAGATTGTATGTCATTGATCTTTGGCTGCGAATAGTCCTTTAAAGCCTTGACTGCTGCTGGTAAATCTGCCATCTCTTTTGCTGCTGCAAGTTCTTCTTCTGCCAGTTTACGAGTTTGCAAACGTGTTCGCATACACGTTCAAGTACCTGAAAACACCACGAAACAAACAAACTAAATAAGAAATCCGAGTCAGTGAACGCTAACGACCACTGATGACAAGCACATAAACTAAATTAAACACCGATGATCCCCGGCAACGGTGCCAAAAACTTGTTTGCACTAAAACACGCAAGCGTACGTGGTCACAAGTAATATAGATATAAGTCAAGTTCGTTCCCACAGAGATCTGGTTATGGTTCTATTTATTAAATATGCCTATGCAACAATGTATGGTTTTAATCCACTGCTAAGACAAATAACAATTTGAGGTTTTTAATTATCTAAATTAAACTAAGCTGCAAATTATTAAACTAAGAATTACTTAACTAATGAGAATTAAAATCTAATTACTTATGGAAGATAAACCATAGAATCCTAACTTCATTAAATACTTTGCTTAGATCTGACGCCTTTAATCACTATGTGTAATGGTTATGATATCTGATCGGACAACACGAAACAAGTATACGCTACTTCTCAGTATACGAATACCAAACTAAACATACATCCACAAAAGAGATAGAAGATGAATAGACACCAATTATGCTTAGACCATATATGTCTATAGAATTTGAAAACATAACGGTTGAAGAACAAGTTATCCATTAAGATCATACAGGGCAATATAAGTATTTTCATCTCATACTACGAATCATGTTGATAAACAATCATGAACCTATGCTAGCATGGCAAGTTCTAAATCTCAAGATCCACTTTCACTTCACAAGAGATTAACAAATTAGATGTTAGCTACGCATCTAACAATTAAGCATAACCATACGAGGGTATCAGATATACATCACACACAGATCTTTAAAGCATCAAGATACTAAAGCTCCATAAATAAATCCGTTAGAATCCCATGACAACGATTAGTTCATAATCGAACCTCTCATCATCATGGGATTTATTGAAACCATGATAGAAGACAAGATATGAAAGAAAGTAATAATATTAATAAAACAAGAGTTGAGAAAACAAATCTATGATACAAAAGATGAAGTAGATCTAGATCCGTTGCTTGTCACGAGCGTTGAATCTTGCTCCCCTTTTCTCCCTTGCAGATCTAAGCTATATTATGTACAAGATATTTAATTGTCTAATTACAATGCTAAGATGTGTTTATATAGGCTCTAAATTTCTTGCCCAGCAAGAAATTACCTTCTATTACAATTATAATTCAATTTAGGTACTAACAACTGCCCAAAATACAATTAGAATTAGAAAAAGGACAAAACAGTAAATTCCCTGCTCCCATCAGTCTGCTTGTCGCGCAACCTGCTCTCACCACACGCAACTTGCGCGCACGAATCCTGTCCTGAGTTGTATAAAATCTTCCAGGCTTCGCGTGAGCTGTAAGATCGCTGAAAACGGACTTCTAAAACTCCAGATATGGCCAAAACAGTGTAGAGTACTGCGCAACCTTCCCGGAAAATCCGAATTTTAATTAATTAATCCTCCAAACATGATAGAAGCATCACCCATAATCGACATTCTTGTAAGTCTGCACAACTAAGTAAAACACATCAAAACTACAACAACTTGAGTCCAAGACAATCAATTTAAGCCGATATGGAATGCTCCAAGTGGATATAAAATCCACTTATCAATATGTCTGGTTATTTTGGAATGCTTTCACGCATCTGATCTTTTTGGGCATTGTAGTTTAAGATTTGGTTATTGAGGGCTTTCACCCTAATAAAAGTATATAACAAATAAACGCTATTTAATTATGTAGTTATAGGGGAATCGAACACGGGGTGAAATTAAAGAAATTAAATTAAATAAATAAATCTTGTATACTTATGTAGTTGGATAGAATCGAACCCCGGGTTAAGTAATAACCAAATTTTATATTTTCGTACTTTGGTACTATTACGTTCCATTAAAACATAACTAGCTTCAATACCCGTGAAAGGCACTGTTCCAGTTTGATTAAATTATTTTTTGCTGATTTTGTTGTTGTATTTGTGCATTGACGGTTCGATATTTGATGCATTTTATATTACAAGTTAGAAAATTTTATTATATTGATGAACAATTTTCGATTTATTGTGAATTTATTTCATCATAATTTAGTATGATCATGTCAATGAAAATTTAGTATGACACATGATATGTGAATAATATGGGGCACCTGAGCGAAAAAATTATATTTTCTTTATTTTTTTTAAAAAGCACTGCTAGATGAAACTAATGGATTATAATATTTAACCAAATAGGCATCTGGTATAGTGGTTATAGTGGTGAACTAAATTTATTAAAATTATGATTTAGATGTTATGGATTCAATTCCCAACAACATGAATACATTTTAGTATTTTTACTGATGTTGACTCTTGGGGGCATAATTGTAAAATTATAATAAGTTGAGGGCATAATTGTAAATTACACATGAATAAAATGTTACATGTTGCCCTATTATATATATTAGTTGATTAGTTGATTAGTTGATTAGTTGATTTTGCAGATTAATATAGAATATACATAACGTATAATGTGCTGCTTGCTATACAAGTTTTTGTGATATATATATCTACACATGTCTTGCTGGTCCTCCTTCGTTGTTTGGTACTTGTGAGGGTGAGAGTTTAACCACTGTTTCAGAGACCCTAGACCGCTGATTTAGGGCCGGAATGAATTATGTAATTAATTTCAACTCTCCAGTTTATTTAATTTCTGATAAAATTGGTACATGCTTAATTATATTATAAATTTCCCACGGGTTTGAACACACAGACAAATTAATGTTTAGGTTAAAAATATTTTAAAGGATCAATTTAAATCCAAATGTGAAAAACATGACGCATGCACATTTATAAAAAAAATAATCCATGGCTCATAGTTCATGGGTGGTTAATTATGGTCCCAGAAATCTTATGTCTCATAAATAAGTTACTACTTATTTTGAAATATGTAAATATGTACTTTTTATGAAATAAGTAACTTATTTTTGCAAGATAACGAATATTTAATTTTCCATATACATTTTTCTCTAAAAAAAATATTTAAATACAAATTTTTTTCCAAAATAAGTAAGTTATAAATTCGAGTTAAGATTTCGCAAACAGAATCTATATAATTAATTTCGAAGCTCATGAAGCTAAATGTGAGTACATATATATATATATATATATATATATATATATATATATATATATATATATATATATATATATATATATATATACTTGCATCTTTTCCTGGTATGTTACCTGCTAAGATAGGTAGAGTACAGCTCTACGTAAACCGTTAGGAACCCCAGGGAATATTGACTTTTGATACATAGTACTATTTCTTTGCTTGCTATACAAGATTTTGTTATTTACATGCCGCTACGTACTGCTTGTTATTTTAGCGCTTATGAGAGTGAGAGTTTAACTACTCTATATTTTAAACACCTAAACCGGTGATTTAATTTAATTAGGGAAAATCAATTTAATTCAACTCCTTAAAGAGTTATAGTTGGCTTTTATTTTTTTTCCTTGAATATAACTTGATATGGGCTAAAAGTAAACCCTAAAAATACATTTAATGTGGTATTTAATAAACCTAGATTGGTCCAAGGTTAAAGCCCTTTAGTGAGGCCCAAAACCTTATTTATGATAATAAATTCGTAATTAATAAATCAGCCAGTTTCAATCTTCAAGATTGAGTCTTAAAAGGAAACTAAATCATACTAGGAGTAGCCTCCAAGGCATACACCTTCAATACTTATCTCCTTATATCTTGGAAGACTCTAGAATTGGGCCAACTGAATAACTTGCCCACCAAGTCTCCTATTTCAACTCTAATTCTAGGGTTTTCAACACCTATATAAGGACCTGTTCCTTCACATTAAGAACTACGTTTTTTGGCTTGATTCTTGATATTTGCAAGATACGTAGGCATCTTGTGAGGACCTGAGTTAAGTCACGAAATACTTGATCAGGCATTAAAGCTCGAAGCTCTCATAAACCTTAGCATTAATTACGCAGTAAATACACCCTATATTTCGTTCCACAACATTTGGCGCCGTCTATGGGAACTGATATGAACCATGGTTACCACCTGGAGAACACCAACACTTTCTGAAACCATCACTAACACCACCGCACCCCCGATTGGAGAACAAGTGCCCCCAGGGGCGAATTCTCAACCACTGGTTACTCGGCCACAAGGGACTGAAGCGCAACCTCATGAGTTGTTACCCCTGGTGACGAATCCCACCACCCAAGGGACGAATCCCCTTCAGATGGTGTCGCCCCTCTCGGAGGGCAGTCCGCCCCACCCACCGCTCAGATCTCTACTACAGTGATCCCCGCAAGCACGAACCCGATATATGGGTTGCCTAATTATCCCCCGTATCAGGCCGGACCAAGTGGTCACGCCCTCCAGATACACGAGCCGTCCAATCCACCTTACATCAGGGGTTTAGGACCCAATCAAGGCCAGCAATACTATGACTACTCAGGCCCGTATTCTGATGATTCATCCTCGGAAGAAGATAGGGATGAAGCCCCGAGAAGACGTCGTCCAAGTAAGGAACCTGTTGGACGCCGAAGAACCCATGACCGACCTCCCTTAACGGCTGCAGAAAAAATCAAGGCTCACGAGGCCAAGATCCAAAAATTAAAGGAGGACATAGAAAGGGAACAGAGAAGACAGAATCAGAATCGACCCCCACCAGTGACGGGAGAAGACATTCCTTTTGTTGATTTGGAAAGCACCCCAAGGAGAGAGAGAAGGACCGAAGTCCCTAGAGGTAGAACCACGAGGGTCGAAACCCCCAGAGGCAATCCTGAAGACTTGATGCAACTTGGAGATCCTGATGATCCAACCCCTCCATTCACTGAGGAGGTGATGAATGCGCATATATCACGGAAGTTCAAGATGCCTACCATAAAGGTTTACGATGGAACGGGAGATCCCGCTAATCATGTAAGGACGTTCTCTAATGCATTGCTGTTACAACCCGCCAGTGATGCCTTGAAGTGTAGGGCGTTTCCCCAAACATTAGCGGGCATGGCACAACGTTGGTACAGCCGCCTACCACCAAACTCCATTGCCTCCTTCAAAGAATTAAGCAATGCTTTTGTCAGCCAGTTCATAGGAGGAAGAATTCATGAGAAAGATTCCGCATCTCTCATGACTGTGATACAAGGAAAGAATGAAAATCTCAAAGACTATCTCAAGCGATTCACAAAGGAAACACTCAACATTACAAACCTGGAAAACAAGGTAACCATGGTGGCATTGCAGAATGGAACTTCGAATGTTTATTTCAAAATGTCATTGGCTAAGAACCCCCCTGAAAATATGGTTGAGCTCCAACAAAGGGCGAGCAAGTACATCAAGGCGGAGGATAGTCTGAAGAAAGATCTAGGAACGGGGAACACCGGAAACGGTGACAACTCTAAGAAGCGGAAGTCGGAACAGGAATATGATGCTAAAGATAAGTACCCGCGCACGGGCAGGGACTCTGATTCAGCCCCTAAAAAGGGGAGTCCCGGGCAAAGGTTTACGGAATACGCAAGACTGAATACTCCAAGAAGTCAAATCCTGATGGAGATAGAAAAAGACAGGGATGTGAGATGGCCGAAGCCACTAAGGACTGATCCTGTGTAACGCCCCCAAATCTGAGGTCAAAGATTCAGGTCGTCACATCACCATCCAACCATATCATACCTGTATTAACTGCACAACTCCACAATACATCCTTCCAGACCTCAATCTCAAGCACAAACAAGTTAGAGCCTCAGAAACGATAATCAAAAGTGCCACTAAATATTACAATTCATTTGTACAAATCAGAATCTTACGCAATTCCACTTATACAACTATACTTGAAGACAAGTCTTACTATTACAGTTGAAAACCTATCAGACTACTCTGTAGTATTTATCAGGAACTAAATCATCTCCGTCGCAAATCTTCTTCTCCTCATCTGCTGGTGCGGAGTTAATCGGCCAGATTCTTCCCTTTCTGAAAAGTTTTTATAAAGAAAGAATGAGCTACATAATGCTCAGCAAGTTCACCATTTAGCAAAATAATAATGTGGTTTATTTCGAAAACATTCCCAACTATATGGGTATATATCTCAGATTTCAAAACATAATTGGACAATGTATATGTCCGAGTTTGAATAAAACATCTATGCTCGCTAAGGAGCTTTAAGAATAACATATGAACCCTTTATAAGGTTCCCATTTCAATATATCTCAAGTTTGAAAATATATACATATGAGTATATCATTTTCGGCAACACTCTAAGATTAACATACTGTACAAGGAATACATCATTGCAAACCTCTTTGCTCCCATTAGCTTAGAAGGTTTCTCATACAAAACATTTCATTCTTTGAAAGAATTGCAAGAGTGCACTAACACGTGCCAATCTTTATAGAAAATCTTGCAGTTCTAGATACTGCACGATGTCAATATTTTCTCATCAAAAACTACACTATCAGCAACTTGGCACTTAGGCCCAAGAAGCAGTGTTTGAGTATTTTTCCAAAGTGGAGGATGGGACTGGAAGAAAACATAAAAACCTGACAGGGATTGACGATGATCAATCGCCACATCCAAGTCCAATAATCCGCGGGTCTTCTCTACCGGTAGAAGGATAGAAACTACATCCGTAACTATCCCTCGGGTGAAAACTACATCCGTAATCACCCTCGATGAAAACTACATCCGTAATCATCCTTCGGCAACACCTGGGCCGGAATAATAAGTGATTGACCGCCTGGCTCACGGCCGCTTACACATCCCGGGAATCGTTCGTCAACGGTTCCCACACCTGCCAGAGTCCCTTTTTCTTTTTCTTTTAAAACTTGATTTTGATTGAAAACAGAGTAATTGAGGTTCGACATCAGTCGACCGATGATTCTTGAAATCATACAAGAAGCAGAATTTGACCGGGGGTTTTCGAAAATGTTTTGAGTTCGAAAGAGTTCGAGTTTGAAAGTATTAAAAAGTATCTTGGATTAACTTTGTCTTTAAATAATGAACAATGGTTAATAAATAATACTTTAAGATTTAATATTAATAATTAATAAAATAATTATTCGATAAAATAAACTTTTAATCCAAGATAGGGTTTCGAGTATTTACGAAGATATAACAATAGTTACTTGAATATACGTTACCACCCGAATGACCCTTCGGGTTTTCGCAATCTAGATACGACATAATAATATACCGCTCCCCGGTCAATAGTATATACGGACCGCTACGACCTCTATTGCTAGAGTCGTTGTCCGAAGAAAACATTTCAATCTAAGTTCAAGGGGTAAAAGCATACATGTACTTATTCAATCTCGATCGCATCAATACTTCGATAAACATAGCATTTGATATAATTTGTAAACTACAAACACAACAGTAAAAGTCCTTGTATATGGATAAGTTTTGAAAAGTAAACTTGCCTTGGTTTGGTTGGGTTGGTCGAGCGTGCGGATTCGAGCGATCTATACATAAGCAATAATCGTTCGTTAGTACCTTAACAATATATCTTTAATTACGGGGTTTAGGGGGGGTACGAAATTATCTTAACGACTTCGTCTTGTGACTCTCTAACCCCACTATAGGTTCATGCCATCACTCGATTACGATCGTCACTTAATCGACATAATTTAGTTACCACTTTCGAATCATAACCACTAACCCTAGAATTTTACTCCACTAATCGACTTTTTCCATTGCACGAATTTTACTCTAGAATTTTTATAAAATCCAAAAATTCATATTTTACTCCAATTATTTTTGTGTGGTCTTCACCACTGCATTCCCTACATTCTCAAATTTTTCCATGATCCCACATATATTTTAAGGTGTTTAAACAAGGTTCACAAGGGGGTCACTTAGTGCAGTCCATAGTCCAGAAACAAAATTCACTCCTCCGGCCATAAATTAAAATATACACATCACCTAGCCATGAACCTTACATTTCCAGAAACTACATTCAATTATCTTTCCAACAATATATGGTAGGACATCAGGGGACATCATTTGGGGGTTCAAAATCGTGCTACAATACAGGTCAAAGTTCCTGGACAAAACTCAGCAAGCTCAAACTACTTAGATCAACCATTTTTCGTACTTCCATAACATAATCAACACTTAATACACTTAGATCATGGTTCATAACACTCATGGAGATATATATATATATTAACCATAGTCATAAAAGTCACAATCTCAACATCAAAACTCAAGATCCATGCTATCCAATACATATACAACCAAGATTAGTTCTCAAACACATGGATCTACTACCATACTTTATAAACAATACATAACCAAGAGGGTTTGAGATTTTTATACCTTCTTGAGCACGTAGAGGCCTTGGGTAATCTTTACACAACTCAACAACACCTTAGATGGTCTCCTACAACACTTACAATGCAAGATCTAAAGGAAAAACAAACATGGTTACTATTCACCCAAGTTTGAACAATTTGTAACTTGAAATTGGGTGGATGAAATGGATTGAAATTGCTAACATACCTTGTCTAGATGATGTAGATGACCTAGGATTTATGGTGAGATTTATGAGTGATGGAAGGGGGAGGAGAAGAAATTTTCTTCTCCACTTGAAGCTTTGGCCGAGAGCAACTACAAGGGGGGGGGGTTTGTGTTTTGTGTTTATGTTGGGTGAATAATTGATGTTAATTAGGTTGGGTGATACATATCATGTAAGTATAGGTAGTACTAGGAAGGTATGGCCTCATGTACTATGTGTTCCCCCTTTTGAAAAAGCAACCAACTAGATACTATTCATCCTCCAATGGCCAACTAGTTTGTTTGATTTCTAACCACTTGGTTGCATGGGCTTGCATGCAATACTACTCCTTGTATTATTATTCTTCCACCAATGCTTGTTATTTAATCTTTAATTCATATCGTATCTTAATTAATCTCTCGTAATAATATTTTGTCGCGTAGAGATTTCCCCTATAATTCCTTAAGTACTTATTGTGTAAATTCCTCGAATGTCCATAATTCCTCGTCGTAATTCTTAATAAATCTTTTAATACTCTAACCATTCTCAAATCCCAAGTTTTATAAATATTACTAACAATAAGACTCCTGCCTTCACAATCTTCCTTTTTATATTACATGATAAATGCAACAACGCAGTTTCTCAGACAATCAATTCTATTAATCAACAGGGATGAGTAGAAAGGTTCCATAATGACAATGTCACAAGATATTAAATAAAAGGAAATATTACCAAAAATTAGGGTTCTTACAGCCTCCCCTCCTTAAAAGGATTCCGTCCCGGAATCAGGTTGAAAACAGTTGGGGGTGCTTTTCACGCATCGCGCTCTGTAGTTCCCATGTTGATTCTTCGACATTCTGATTCCTCCACAAAACTCTCACTAATTTGACAACCTTGTTCCTCAGCACCTGTTCTTTCCTATCCATGATTTCTACGGGTTGCTCTACATATGTTAAGTCTGGTTGCAGATCCACTTGATCATGTTCTATCACATGTCGGAAGTCGGTATGGTAGGGTCGTAGCGTGGACACATGGAACACATTATGTACTTGCTGTAAGCTCGGGGGTAAAGCCAATTCATAGGCTAACTTCCCAACTCGTTTCAAGATCTCAAAAGGTCCAATAAATCTCGGGCTTAGTTTCCCTTTCTTACCAAATCTCATCAATCCTTTCCACGGTGATACCTTTAACATCACAAACTCTCCTACCTCATATTCTTTGTCCTTGCGGTTCTGGTCCGCATACTTCTTCTGTCTGTCTTGGGCCGCTACCAGCCGTCCTCTTATGAGTTCGATAGTTTCTCTTGTCTGTTGGACCAGTTCAGGCCCTAAAATCTTCCGCTCTCCAACCTCTTCCCAACACAAGGGAGACCGACATCTTCGTCCGTATAAAGCTTCATATGGGGGCATGCCTATACTCGCATGGTAACTGTTGTTGTAGGAAAATTCGATCACGGCAAGTGGTCATCCCAACTTCCCTTGAAATCTATGGCACATACTCTCAACATGTCCTCGATGGTCTGGATGGTTCTCTCACTCGGTCCGTCTGTTTGGGGATGGTAGGCAGTACTCATGTTTAACTTGGTCCCCACACAATCCTGAAAACTTCTCCAGAACCTGGAGTTGAATCTTGGGTCTCTATCTAATACAATGCTCACATGAGCCCCATGCCTTACCACGATCTCCTTAGATATCTCATAAAAATTTGACCATTCGAAATAATGGGTTTCGAAAAAAACTAATGACTTTTACATACACTCGTCTGTACCGTAAAGACGTAATATCAATTCGAAATCTTCATTTAATAATTCGTACATATCGTGATTGCAAAAATTCCTCATCCACCCATAACATTACTATTCATCCAGGTTTCGAATATTCCCGAAAGTTAGGGTTAATGCAGCCTCCTCTCCTTAAAAGGATTCTATCTTAAGAACCTAAGGATAATAGTTGCGGATACAATTCCAACCTTACCTTTACCAATTCTTAGGTTGACACTTAAACCCTATTGTTCTCTCTCTTCGTCTCACCAACGCCTTAATGTTGTTCCTCAACGCATACTCTCATCGACCTGTATTCCTTGTCGGTTGTTCTATGATTAAAAATTTCTATCCCACTACTTACACGTTTCCCTTCTACCTTGTTCATAGTATCCGTGTTGAGTCCTTGTATCATTGGCCCGTGAATGCTTTGTGGTCGTGTTTTGTAATCTGAGACAACGTCAATACGCACGGTATTACTCCTATTCCTTCGCTTGATTAGCAGGCATGTGTTGCCTCCCGTCAGCCGTTACCACTTGCTATGGATACTGTATAGTCTTCGGTATACGTCGAACCAGTTCAGCTACTATGCCCCTCGTTCATTGACTTCTTCGTAACGCAAGAGAAGCGAAACTTCTTCTTTCGCAGTACGCTCTACAGAAGACGTCCTTACGCTCGCATGGTGACGATCGTGATAACAACATTCATTTTATTGATAAGTTTTTATTCTCGACTGCCCCGTGAAATCTAAGGCACGACACTAAATATAAGTTCGATCGTCTGGATAATTCTTCTTCCCTGTCTGTCAGCCACAGACCAAATTAGTACATACGCTCCATCTCTTTATTAATTATACTTGAAAGCACCTTCAATATTCGAAGTTTAATCTTAAGTCTCTATCTAACGTAATCACTGCAGAAGTTTTATATTGTACCGCCATCTCTTCCGTATATAAATCGATGATCTTCTAAAGGGAAGGTCTCTCGTATATAAATCACTTGGTCCAACAATTATAATTCAACTAGGGCCATCTCTTGGCTCGGTCTTCGACGACCTACTCATGAAATTCATTACAATTCTGTCCACGTTAAAGATTTTCTACAGGCGGAATTAATCCACTAGATCTCTATCATTCTGCTTTTGGCATGTCGCGTTTGTACTTAATAGTTTCTCAATACCATTCTTCATTTCAGTTTACCAAACATTCCCTTAATTCTCTGTACATCTTTGTCCTTCCCATAATTTAGTCATTTTCCTCTAACATTATTCTTTATTGTATATACTCTATTTTCTTGGTCAATACTGACTGAATTCCAATTTCGAATAATCCCTTCTATAGGTATCGGCCACCACACTGGCCTTTCCTGGGAAATAACAAATTTCTCCATTATACTCCCTGCTCTCTTTCGTCACCTTCTCTTTCTTATGTTCAGTCCTAATACGAAGATATACTTATGGCGCTTGTGGAGAAATTTGCACACCTTCTCATAAAGTTAACGGCTCAGTTTTATGCGTGAACGCCATCATGACTAATCCCAGACTCACGGTTAGTATATCCTATCCCGTAACCTTTATGTTGTCTAGAAGTATAGGCTATCATCCCCTTTCTATTGCATCAGCACACCTCTTAAACTCTCGAAAGGCGCATCATCGTGACCCTCAAAGTCCTCTTTTTATCATCAAGTATAGCTAACAACGAGGTTGTTGCTAACATCTCATTTCATTCCAAAACTTTGTTCATTAATCCATAAAGGCTTCTGACTCATTAGTCCACTCAAATGATACTACCATAATTTTATAACGTTTATATTAATGTGAAATGCCAACTTTGGCACAGTACAGAGGTCGATCTTGAGTTGGTAAAACCTTCTCTTCAACCTTATCTTTGAAAAACAACTACTCATTTTAACTAGTCAACAATTCCTCCATTTCCGATAAGGGTATCAGTTCTCGATGGTATATGTAAGATGTCATATGTTCGTCCTCCTTCACAACTGGAGCCAAACAGCCTGAGGTCTGCATGCTACTGCGATTCCCAATAAACTTAATTAGGTGGCAATCTCGAAGGATCATTGTCATATATCCATGCATCCATTTGCTATTAGGGGCATGTTAAACTTTATGTCTCTCTATGTGCATCAATCCCTTTAAGCTAAATAAAGCTTCACATTCTTGCCACGATATTTCTTCCTTTCTTGTCCATCTCACTTCCAGGTAGTTTCCTCTAAGGATATGTTTTACATCGCAATCGATTTGCATTTCTTGGATCAGGAAAAGGCTTGGTAACTCCAGAATTCATTAATATAACATCCTGACAACAGTTGGTAGGAGCGTGCTCCCAACCACCTCCTCATTTCTTATAACTTTCCTCACACCAATATTAAAGGTCTTGTGGTATGCCCTGACATGTTATCTCTACTTCAATAATTACCCGGCATAACGCTCTGGCTGCACAATTACAACATTTGGTTTTTGATCTCATATTGGTGTAACGGTTCACAATTGTACCTCCCGTTCACCTTAGAGTAATCACTTTGAAAGGAATGGTTTCAAAATAACAAGGTCCAATAGATAATTTCAATAAGAATTCCACATTGGATGTTCCAAGAATGTTGATGGTTCCAAATACTAGGAGTCTCGATTTTCGGAGATGTAAGGATGGACAGAAAGAATACAACAAGGTTTATTCCTTCCCGTCCTGATAATTCTGTAATATGACACCATGGAGAATGTTGCACAAGGGCAATGATTGTTGGGTACAAAAGTCATAAGGACGGTCTTTATACAATTCTTACATCGGGTGGATACGTTTCCTCCTGAATAATAAGAGGAAATCTAAAGTCGCATTGATGAAGGTCAGCCAATAGAAAGCAATTCTACTCCATGACGATTAAAGAATGAAGTAGTTTGTCACTCAAGTAATCAATGGTTTCAAATGAATTCTCATTGTATGAATGAAAGAATAAACTGATACGAAGATGGGTAGAATTCGAGTTGAGTGGGCGACCTCATTAGGTCTCAATCAAGTTATTCGTCAAAACTTTCGTCATCATGCTTTGCCACATGCAAAATGCATTGCAGAATGAATTAAATTTGGAGTTGGACCAGTGAAACAATAACTAGTCCTTTTCAAGAAACACTAGCGACTAGCTAGACAAAATTTGCTAGTTCACCTGTTTGAGACATCACCACCAGCTAGGACAATTAGCTAGGTGTTCTTCACAACATTATAATTTTGAGTAGTTAGAACAATCAACTAGTCATTCATATTGACATAACGACTAGCCAGTTTCAATTGGATAGAACGGAATTTCAACATCGTAGCCACTGAAGAAACTTTAGGCTTTTCGGACAACGAATGAAAATAAGAAGTTGTTAAGTTTGAAAAAGAAAACTATAAAATCTGAAGAGAATGTTTTAGGTATCGGAACAATCGATAACCTTTCATCAAATATTACTTATCAGTGAAACGGTCCACCCAAGGGTGCCTCCGTACACATGCTTTATCAGATCCGACAATAGAATTAAATTCAGAATACCAATATCAAAATGATATCCTTACTATGATTTCAATGTACGATGTACAATCTCATCTTGAATAGAAGAAAAGAATTCATGAGGGAAGTCTGGACATTAGATCATCCCTGTCCTCAGTAATTTGTTGAATATTTATGAGCTCAACTGAAGAACGTAAGTATGAAAGAAGCAATCAAATATCGATATTCGTTAAGTAGTATTCGTCGATTAATTTAAGGAAATATTTGTGGAACATTCCTTGGATAATTGAAAGAGAGTGTAAATAGTCCTGAGCAGAAATAACTATAAACTTCAAATAGAATGCTCGGGCTCAATTAAGATACTTTGGATGAGTCCCGGTTTAGAGAAAGTATATCACTGGTTGTTATTCCACAAGTTTGAAGTAGAAAGCTAGGAGGGTTACCTGATATAAGCTAATCGAGGTAACATGGTTAGTGAACAGTTTAAAATGAAGTAGTGCACCAGCCGGTAGTTATCAAAATAAGTTAATAATCATTCGTGCATCTCATTATCACCACTATGAGGGTAACTCCATCTCTTCGTCTTCGTAATACAAGACACCAACTAGTGCGTCTCTCAATCATCATCTAAAAGTCATTTATTGAGTTAGGGTTTCACCAATATATCTGTCATTTCCGTGCTTTATCTTGAAGACCAAGCTTCACATCATTCCGGGGACACCTGCTAAGTCCATGGGGCCCTACTTCATGCCTTTCGACATGAATCACAAGTGGCCAGTTCCCCCTAGGAACAGATCAAAGAGATCTCTCAGGGATCTCAGTGCAGTTCATAGGTTCAGTGGCGGGTGTGTGTATGTGAACATATACCAAAAATATTGAGGTCTACAATACGTATATACGTAGTCCCTGCTAACATCTCTATCAAAGGATCCCACTCTCGGCCCGCTGGTCTTTTCTTTTGGTAGAGTCTGAGATCACTGTATCGCTCGTTGCAACCATATTCAACTTCTCTCGAGTCCCTTTGTTAATTCTACTTGTTTGTTCTCTAAGTTGAACTACCATGTTCCAGCGTTCGAATCATGCGTGGAATTATCTAGCACGCTCGTCTTATGATAACATTCTCGTATAACACATGTAAAATTCGCCATCAAGGGTAATGGAATCCACAACGACATAGTGACCAACCTTTGGGTAAACCCGTTACTTATCGAAAATCGGATCTTATAGCCAAAGTAAAAGACTTTCATTACTCCAAGTACTAAGTACCCTTAATTATGTAGGGAAGTCCAAACTTCTTGATTCTTAAAATGCCGCCTCCTAAACTATGGAGGACTATGGGCCACAAAATTATGCCAGCCTAGTCATCCGATCATATTGGCAATATTGCCTCTACCTCAGTTGTTCTTGAGATTTCGCTCTGCTTCCTATATCATTACCAATGATAGGTCATGTACGACTCTCAAACCTCTATTCATCATTCTGAAGGCCTATAAGGATTCTATCGACCCTAGCATAATACCTTCAATCAACACTCCAGTCCATTCTACTCACCGGTACCTCTTCCGGTAGTCCAATAATAATTTTACTACGATCTCTTATGTCATTCTCCTACTTAGACTCAACTCTCAACACTCTCGTTTCTGAGTACTGTAACTTATCGCTCTGATACCATTACTGTAACGCCCCCAAATCTGAGGTCAAAGATTCAGGTCGTCACATCACCATCCAACCATATCATACCTGTATTAACTGCACAACTCCACAATACATCCTTCCAGACCTCAATCTCAAGCACAAACAAGTTAGAGCCTCAGAAACGATAATCAAAAGTGCCACTAAATATTACAATTCATTTGTACAAATCAGAATCTTACGCAATTCCACTTATACAACTATACTTGAAGACAAGTCTTACTATTACAGTTGAAAACCTATCAGACTACTCTGTAGTATTTATCAGGAACTAAATCATCTCCGTGGCAAATCTTCAACTCCTCATCTGCTGGTGCGGAGTTAATCGGCCAGATTCTTCCCTTTCTGAAAAGTTTTTATAAAGAAAGAATGAGATACATAATGCTCAGCAAGTTCACTATTTAGCAAAATAATAATGTGGTTTATTTCGAAAACATTCCCAACTATATGGGTATATATCTCAGATTTCAAAACATAATTGGACAATGTATATGTCCGAGTTTGAATAAAACATTTATGCTCGATAAGGAGCTTTAAGAATAACATATGAACCCTTTATAAGGTTCCCATTTCAATATATCTCAAGTTTGAAAATATATACATATGAGTATATCATTTTCGGTAACACTCTACGATTAACATACTGTACAAGGAATACATCATTGCAAACCTCTTTGCTCCCATTAGCTTAGAAGGTTTCTCATACAAAACATTTCATTCTTTGAAAGAATTGCAAGAGTGCACTAACACGTGCCAATCTTTATAGAAAATCTTGCAGTTCTAGATACTGCACGATGTCAATATTTTCTCATAAAAAACTACACTATCAGCAACTTGGCACTTAGGCCCAAGAAGTAGTGTTTGAGTATTTTTCCAAAGTGGAGGATGGGAATGGAAGAAAACATAAAAACCTGACAGGGATTGACGATGATCAATCGCCACATCCAAGTCCAGTAATCCGCGGGTCTTCTCTACCGGTAGAAGGATAGAAACTACATCCGTAACTATCCCTCGGGTGAAAACTACATCCGTAATCACCCTCGATGAAAACTACATCCGTAATCATCCTTCGGCAACACCTGGGCCGGAATAATAAGTGATGGACCGCCTGGCTCACGGCCGCTTACACATCCCGGGAATCGTTCGTCAACGGTTCCCACACCTGCCAGAGTCCCTTTTTCTTTTTCTTTTAAAACTTGATTTTGATTGAAAACAGAGTAATTGAGGTTCGACATCAGTCGACCGATGATTCTTGAAATCATACAAGAAGCAGAATCTGACCGGGGGTTTTCGAAAATGTTTTGAGTTCGAAAGAGTTCGAGTTTGAAAGTATTAAAAAGTATCTTGGATTAACTTTGTCTTTAAATAATGAACAATGATTAATAAATAATACTTTAAGATTTAATATTAATAATTAATAAAATAATTATTCGATAAAATAAACTTTTAATCCAAGATAAGGTTTCGATTATTTACGAAGATATAACAATAGTTACTTGAATATACGATACCACCCGAATGACCCTTCGGGTTTTCGCAATCTAGATACGATATAATAATATACCGCTCCCCGATCAATAGTATATACGGACCGCTACGACCTCTATTGCTAGAGTCGTTGTCCGAAGAAAACATTTCAATCTAAGTTCAAGGGGTAAAAGCATACATGTACTTATTCAATCTCGATTGCATCCATACTTCGATAAACATAGCATTTGATATAATTTGAAAACTACAAACACAACAGTAAAAGTCCTTGTATATGGATAAGTTTTGAAAAGTAAACTTGCCTTGGTTTGGTTGGGGTGGTCGAGCGTGCGGATTCGAACGATCTATACATAAGCAATAATCGTTCGTTAGTACCTTAACAATATCTCTTTAATTACGGGGTTTAGGGGGGGTACGAAATTAGCTTAATGACTTCGTCTTGTGACTCTCTAACCCCACTATAGGTTCATGCCATCACTCGATTACGATCGTCACTTAATCGACATAATTTAGTTACCACTTTCGAATCATAACCACTAACCCTAGAATTTTACTCCACTAATCGACTTTTTCCATTGCGCGAATTTTACTCTAGAATTTTTATAAAATCCAAAAATTCATATTTTAATCCAATTATTTTTGGGTGGTCTTCACCACTGCATTCCCTACATTCTCAAATTTTTCCATGATCCCACATATATTTTAAGGCGTTTAAACAAGGTTCACAAGGGGGTCACTTAGTGCAGTCCATAGTCCAGAAACACAATTCACTCCTCCGGCCATAACTTAAAATATACACATCACCTAGCCATGAACCTTACATTTCCAGAAACTACATTCAATTATCTTTCCAACAATATATGGTAGGACATCAGGGGACATCATTTGGGGGTTCAAAATTGTGCTACAATACAGGTCAAAGTTCCTGGACAAAACTCAGCAAGCTCAAACTACTTAGATCAACCATTTTTCATACTTCCATAACATAATCAACACTTAATACACTTAGATCATGGTTCATAACACTCATGGAGATATATATATTAACCATAGTCATAAAAGTCACAATCTCAACATCAAAACTCAAGATCCATGCTATCCAATACATATACAACCAAGATTAGTTCTCAAACACATGGATCTACTACCATACTTTATAAACAATACATAACCAAGAGGGTTTGAGATTTTTATACCTTCTTGAGCACCTAGAGGCCTTGGGTAATCTTTACACAACTCAACAACACCTTAGATGGTCTCCTACAACACTTACAATGCAAGATCTAAAGGAAAAACAAACATGGTTACTATTCACCCAAGTTTGAACAATTTGTAACTTGAAATTGGGTGGATGAAATGGATTGAAATTGCTAACATACCTTGTCTAGATGATGTAGATGACCTAGGATTTATGGTGAGATTTATGAGTGATGGAAGGGGGAGGAGAAGAAATTTTCTTCTCCACTTGAAGCTTTGGCCGAGAGCAACTACAAGGGGGGGTTTGTGTTTTGTGTTTATGTTGGGTGAATTTTTGATGTTAATTAGGTTGGGTGATACATATCATGTAAGTATAGGTATTACTAGCAAGGTATGGCCTCATGTACTATGTGTTCCCCCTTTTGAAAAAGCAACCAACTAGATACTATTCATCTTCCAATGGCCAACTAGTTTGTTTGATTTCTAACCACTTGGTTGCATGGGCTTGCATGCAATACTACTCCTTGTATTATTATTCTTCCACCAATGCTTGTTATTTAATCTTTAATTCGTATCGTATCTTAATTAATCTCTCGTAATAATATTTTGTCGCGTAGAGATTTCCTCTATAATTCCTTAAGTACTTATTGTGTAAATTCCTCGAATGTCCATAATTCCTCGTCGTAATTCTTAATAAATCCTTTAATACTCTAACCATTCTCAAATCCCAAGTTTTATAAATATTACTAACAATAAGACTCCTGCCTTCACAATCTTCCTTTTTATATTACATGATAAATGCAACAACGCAGTTTCTCAGACAATCAATTCTATTAATCAACAGGGATGACTAGAAAGGTTCCATATTGACAATGTCACAAGATATTAAATAAAAGGAAATATTACCAAAAATTAGGGTTCTTACATCCTGAGAAAAGAAACAAGAATCAGTACTGTCGGTTCCATAAGGATGTGGGTCACGATACCGACGATTGTAGACAATTGAAGGATGAAATTGAGTTCTTAATCCGCAGGGGAAAATTGAATAAATTCTGCAAAGATGGGGATCGGGGAAACCCAAGGCGGGATTATGATTGGAAAGATGAGGATCGTAATCTCAATCAACAGCCCCGGGGGCCAGTAATCAACATGATCTTCGGTGGCCCGACAGCGGCCGGGACAAGTAGAAATTCTAGAAAGGCGTATGCGCGAGAAGTAATGCACATTGTAGCGGAAGCACCAAAACGTGCAAAGACAGAAGTCTCGATTGGATTCGATGATTCGGACCTCGAAGGGGTGAAGTTTCCCCATGATGACCCCCTGGTTATCTCACCTGTGATAGGCAATTCCCAAGTAAAGAGGGTCTTGATCGACAATGGAGCATCGGTGGACATCTTGTTTCATGATGCCTTCTTAAAAATGGGATATGCCGAGTCTCAGTTGACGCCGTCAAACATGCCCATATATGGATTCAACGGAGTAGAGTCGAAGGTCGAGGGAACAATTCAGCTACCCATGACTATAGGGCAGGAGCCACGGGAGGCAACTCAGATGTTAAATTTCTTGGTTATCAAAGCTACATCCACATACAATGCTATCCTAGGTAGGACGGGACTAAATGCTTTCAAGGCGGTTGCCTCTACCTATCATTTAAAGGTTAAGTTCCCAACCAGAAATGGAGTAGGAGAAGAGAAAGGGGATCAAAAGATGGCAAGGAGTTGTTATGTGGCCGCACTGAGGCCGGATGGAACCGGGGGGCAGGTTCTCCCAATTGAAGATATGGATGTTCGGGAGAATGAAGAGCGCAGAGGAAAACCAGTAGAGGAATTGCTTCCCATACCTTTGGAGCTGGGAGATTCTGAGAAGGTTACTTACATCGGGGCATCTTTGAAAGACCCCTTGAAGAGCAAATTGATCTCCTTTTTGCAAGACAATAGTGATGTCTTCGCATGGACAGCAGCTGACATGCCAGGGATAGATCCCCAATTGATAACACACAGCCTGAATGTGGATCCAAACCGGAAGACAGTGAAACAAAAGAAGAGAAATTTTGCACCTGAGAGGCAAGAAGCCATAAAACAGGAGGTTGACAAACTCCTAGAGGCAAGGTTCATTGAGGAAATCCAGTTCCCGGAATGGTTGGCCAATCCTGTAATGGTCAAGAAGGCTAATGGAAAGTGGAGGATGTGCATAAACTTCACTGATTTGAACGACGCATGCCCAAAGGACTGTTTCCCCTTGCCAAGGATCGATACGCTGATAGATGCCACGGTTGGGCATGAGATGTTAAGCTTCATGGATGGCTTTAGTGGCTATAATCAAATCAAGATGCATAAGGATGATATTCCAAAGGTATCGTTCATCACCGACTTCGGTGTGTATTGTTACTTGGTCATGGCTTTCGGACTGAAAAATGCAGGAGCTACCTATCAGAGGTTGGTAAACAAGATCTTCGCTCATCTCATTGGAAAGACTATGGAGGTTTATGTGGATGATATGTTGGTGAAAAGCCTACACATGGCAGATCACATTGAACACCTACGCGAGGCATTTGAAGTGCTGAGGCACCATAAGATGATGTTGAATCCGGCCAAGTGCGCTTTTGGTGTTGGGTCTGGAAAATTTTTGGGTTTTATGGTCTCAAAACGGGGAATTGAGGCCAACCCTGACAAAATCAAGGCTATTTTGGACATGGAACCACCACGTTCTATAAGGGATGTACAGAAGTTAACTGGGAGGATTGCTGCGTTAGGGAGGTTCATCTCCAAATCCGGGGACAAGTGTTTGCCGTTCTTTAAAACTTTGAAGAAGGTAAAAAACTTTGAGTGGACTGAAGAAAGCCAAGAGGCCTTTGAGCAGGTGAAGAAGTATATGTCTGAGGCCCCGCTGTTGGCCAAGCCAAGTACGGGAGAAATCCTTTATCTTTTCTTGGCTATTTCAGGTCAAGCTGTGAGTGCAGTGCTGGTAAAGGAGGAAAACAAGGTTCAGAAACCCGTATACTATGTGAGTAAAGTTTTACACGGAGCAGAGTTGAACTACTCCGCTATTGAGAAGTTTGCTTTAGCATTGGTAACTGCCTCTAGGAAACTAAGGCCCTATTTTCAGGCACATGAGATTGAGGTCCTTACAGGACAGCCGTTGAGAAATATTTTGCATAGCCCTAAGGCCAGTGGTAGGCTCATCAAGTGGGCAATTGAGTTGGGAGAATTCGATATTAAGTATAAGCCAAGGACGACCATCAAAGCTCAGGCACTTGCTGACTTCTTGGTTGAATGTACCATTGACAACCAAGAAGTCGGGGGGCATGAGATACCTCAGGAAGGCAATAAGGAAGACAAGGAACCCATAGTAGAGGAGAAGGAATTCTGGGTGCTCTATTGTGATGGGCCATCAAAAACGAAAACAAGTGGCGCAGGTCTTGTCTGACAAAGTCCCGATGGATTCATGATTGAATACGCCCTGAAGCTAGACTTTCCAACAACCAATAATGAGGCAGAATATGAAGCTCTGATAGCTGGACTTGGCTTAGCAGGAGCCCTAAGGGTCAAAAATCTTAAAGTTTGTGGAGATTCAAGGTTGGTTGTGGCTCAAGTCAATGGAGAGTTTGAGGAGAGGGATGAAACCATGGCTAAATACTTAAGGCTTGTGAAGGCAATAATAACTCAATTTGATGAGTGCTACATTGAGCACATTCCGAGGGAGGAGAACACCAAGGCTGATGCCTTATCTAAGTTTGCCTCCTCTGAGATAGAAAATTACTCTGGAAGTGTCTACTTCCAAGTTCTGAGAACCCCTACCATCGATTCAAAGTTAATCGCACCTATTGGAGTGAGGGAATGTTGGATAGATCCCATAAAAGCACACCTCGAGAGTGGTTGGCTCCCGACTAATGCCATGGAGGCACGAAAATTATCTGTGAGAGCGCTGAAGTATGCTCTGATTGAGGGGATACTCTACAAAAAATCTTTTGTGATTCCGTATCTAAAGTGTTTAAGGCCCGAAGAGGCCAAATCAGCTATTGAGGAGGTCCATGAGGGAATTTGCGGACAACACCTGGGGGCCAGGGCCCTAGCTCACAAGATAGTCAGGCTTGGATTCTATTGGCCTGAGATGATGGCTGATGCCAAAGAGTATGTGAAAAAGTGTGATCGGTGCAAGAAACATGCACCAGTGGTTAGACAACCACCAGAGATGTTGACATCCATTAGCTCCCCCATCCCGTTTGCTATGTGGGGGATGGACATTCTTGGGCCCTTCCCTATGGCCACTGCTCAAAGGAAGTTTTTAGTTGTAGCTATTGACTACTTCACAAAGTGGATTGAGGCCAAACCTTTGGCTAAAATCACAGCAAAGCAAATCATGCAATTCTTTTGGAGAATGTCATGTGCAGTTACGGAATACCACGAATTCTCGTTACGGACAATGGTTTACAATTTAACAACAAAGAGTTCAAGGACTATTGTGAAGAGAATGGGATTGAGCTTCGATTCACCTCAGTTGCCCACCCTCAAGCTAATGGTCAAGCTGAGGTTGCCAATCGAATCATCCTCGATGGACTGAAGAAAAGAGTGGAACGCTCCAGAAATACTTGGGTGGATGAGTTACTACCCATACTCTGGGCATACCGAACCACATGCAAGGTGACTACTGGAGAAACTCCATTCATGTTAGCCTATGGGGCTGAAGCTGTAGTACCCGTGGAAATCATGCATGTATCTCCACGGGTGGAGGCCTTTGAACCAGACACCAATGAGGAAGGGATGAGACTAGCCCTCGATCTGATCGACGAAGTAAGGGATGAAGCCCATGCTAGGAATACGGAGCATCAGAAGAAAGCTTCCTTCTACTACAACCTAAGGGTGAAAGAAAGGTTCTTCCGTCAAGGAGACTTAGTGCTCAGAAAGATTGAAGCATCCGGGGTTGGACAAAAAGGAAAGCTGGCACCAAATTGGGAAGGCCCATATCAGGTCAAAAGCACATTGGGTAGAGGATCATACAAGTTGGAGACTCTGGAAGGAATCGATGTGCCTCGCACTTGGCATGCATCGAATCTCAAGGTCTATTATGTTTGATTATCCTATGAAGGACGTAGCTTATATCTATTTGGAAAGTAGAAATAAGGTCGACGAAACCATTTTGGAGTTTTTTAAACTCTGAGTAAGAAGTAGAGTATTATGTAAGGGCTAGGCCCATTTCAAGTTTTAATGCAATTTGGTTTTCTCCTCCTTTAGTTGTTGTTTTATGTCTGTTATGTGTCAAAAGCATATTTAGAATTGCTAGCTAAAGTAAGCCAAAACATAAAAGGCAAAGCAACCAAATAGAAGGAAAAACCAGAAAATGCATAAATCAAATAAGCAAAGCCCGGAGGCTATAGTTTCAAGGTTGCTAATTTAAAGAAAGCAAAACATCAAAAGACATGCCACGCAGGGCCAACATAAATAAAATCAAGGTGCCTAAGTCTTCCCAGTACTCCTAGCAGGAGAATCTCTGTCAGTGCTGGTATGGGTAGTCGAATCCCCAGCAACTGAACCGCCAGATTTAGCACGGAGAGGGGAGCGAGCAGGGTTCAAAATCCTGTCAGTAGCATCCTCCCCTTCCTCCTCTTCCTCCTCATCCTCCTCCATGGGGGTGATTCTCTGAGACTCCAGCAACTTGGCCAGCTCCAAAGGGGCCTCAGGGCAAGGAATATCACCAATCTGGAACAGCCCGGGGTGCCTCTCAGAAACAGCATCTAGTGCCCCCTTCCAGCCACTAAAGTAGTTGGCTGGGTAGATAAGATCATCATGCTTAGCCATAAGCCTCTGAAAGTCCTCAGAGTCCATATAATCATCTATGATATCCTCCTTGCCCTGGCGAAGCTCAGCAATGCTGCCATAGGCTTTCTCCAGCTCCTCCTCCTTCGCCTTCAACTTCTCTTCCAAGCCTGTAACTTGGGCCCTCGACTGGTCAAGATCCTTCTTGTGAGTCCCAGCCTGAGTTCGCCAAGACTTGGCATGATGCATGGCTGCCTGGAAATAGGTGTTGCCCTGAAAAACAACAAGTTAAAAATAGGCAAGAAGTAAAAATCTAAGGTAACGAGGTAAAAACAAATACTTACGGTGGCAAGAGCTTGAGCACCCATTAGCTCAACACCCTCCAAGTCGCGGGAAACGACAATATCGCGATAATCAGCAGGGGTGATTGAGTGGTAGGACCAATCCTTGGAGTGTTTGGTGCTTCCTACAACCGAGTCCTGTTTTCTGATGCCCCAAGCAAGACGGAAAACAGAACTCTTAGCAGAGGAGGCAGCCCCACTGACCTCTTCTACATCAGCAACATCATGAGGCCTTAAAAAGGCAGGCTCTGCGGGCTGTCCCCTAGGGTCCTTTGTAGCTCTTCTCCTCTTCATACGGGGAGTTTCCCCAGCCAAATGTTCCTGTAGCTCATTAATGGCCCTCGCAGCTGAAAAATCAAAAGACAAAATTAGTAACAAATGAAACGTAACATGCAAAATGAATGAAAAACTAGGTGAAAGAATGGAGGGGTTTACCCTTATCAGTAACAGAAGAAAGACCCACAGACTTGAGGGAAAATTCCTCAAGGAGAGTGAAGAAGTGAGTTTCCCCTTTGTCGGCAGTAAGGGTGTTGAAAGCAGCTCTTTCGGCATCAGTTAGCTCGATGTCATCTGAATTCCCATCATTTACCTTCCCAAAGGAGCTGCGAAAGAGGGTGCCCCAATCACCCCCCTCCCACACAAGGTACATGAACTCCTCTTTCCATTTAGGGTTACTATCGGGAATTGAAGAGGGATCGTAGATATTTGGGATCGTAGCACGAAGGCTGATATATACCCAGCCAGGATAAGTGATTGCACTATTCTTAAATTGAAAAATCTTCCTAAAAAGAGAAACAGATAGTGGAAAGTTGTTTTTTAAACAAAGGACCATGAAGCAAAGAATGGCCCTCCAAGCGTTTGGAACTAGCTGACAAGGGTTTATTTGAACATCCGCCAATAAGGTGGGGATGAAATCATGAAAAGGAAAACGAAGCCCAGCCATGATAGCATCCTTGTATATGCACAAGGCATGGGGCTTCCAATGACAAGAACGATCCCCTGGTTCAGTTGGGACTAATTTTAAGGGGGAACGAAAATTGAAGAGTTTGTTGAATTTTTTAATTTTCTCAGTATCAAAAAATCTCGAATGATGATTATAAGAATCTAATGCAGAAACAGAGGGATATTCATCCCCCCTTTGATTAATCATGTCTATCAAGGAAGTATATTTTGAACGGATAGGAGGGAAAGAGGTACCTCGCGATGATGCACTCATCTTGCTCAACCTCCTAGCTTCTCTGTCATCCGCCATTGATATTCTTGGGATGAAAGCTTCAAGAAATGATCTTCAAAGAAACCCAGAAAACCGCCTTGGGGAGAACTTTGGCCGGAATTTTCTGCCGGAAAATGCTTGAGAACTACGAGCTCTAGAGAGAAATTTTTGGTGAAATGTTGAAAGTGAAGTGAGAAATGAGGTTCACCCCCCACTCTTTTATGCACAGCACAACCGGTTGCTTAACCGGTTACCTGTCATGGCAACCGGTGATAACAGGTCAAGGCCCAAAGCCCAAACCAAAGCCCAAGATCTAGAAGCTTATAGAAGCTTTTAGAAACTAAAAGAAGAATTGAGAATTCTTTTTTAAAAATTAATAATATTAAAAAAGTCTTCATATCCTCACGACCTCGATCCAGGTCGAGCAATGAGTTAGTAAAATTTACGACGTGCCTCATTTGGCGTCCATACACGACATCGATCCACGTCGCAGAACGAGGTCGTGGGCTTAACGATCTGCTCCATTTGGCGTCCATACACGACGTTGATTTACGTCGTAGAACGAGATCGTGGGCTCAACGATCTGCTCCATTTTGTGTCCTTATACGAACTCAATCCACCTCGTGGATTGAGGTCAGGAAAAGTACGACCTGTCTCTCCTAGTGACCTTGTACGACCTCAAATCTGGTCATAATTTGAGGTCGAAAGTGTCACGACCTGCCTCATGCATCGCCCTTACACGACCTGGACCCATCTCGTAGATTGAGGTCGAGTCTCACACGACCTGGCTGTTTAAGAGGCCATACACGACCTCGTTCCTGTTCGTGGGAGGAGGTCGAAAAACCCACGACCAGGCCGCCTTGGTAGCCTTGTACGACCTCGATCCTAGTCGAACCACGAGGTCGCCAGCCTCACGACCTGGGCAATTTTGAGGCCATACACGACCTCGTTTCATGTCGAAAAAAATAAAAAAATTTTTTTGAGAAAAGTTGGAGATAAAATTCCAAAAAATTTCAGAAATATGGAAAAATAATTTTATGCTCGAAGCGCAATTTAATATTTTTAAATTAGTGATAATTAGTGCAGTTTAGCACCGTTTAATGCCGTTTAGCGTCATTTAACATCGTTTAAACGTCGTTTAAGGCTGTTTAGCACCGTTTAGTGACGTTTAGTGCCGTTTAGCACCGTTTAATGCCGTTTAGCGTCGTTTAACATCGTTTAAACGTCGTTTAAGGCTGTTTAGCACCATTTAGTGACGTTTAGTGTCGTTTAGCGCCGTTTAACGCCGTTTAATGTCGCTTAACATTGTTTAAACGTCATTTAAGGTTGATTATCGCCGTTTAGTGCCGTCTAGCACCGTTCAATATTGTTGGCATAATCTAACATCGTTGTATACGCTTCGGTCGCTCCACGCTTTACATCAAAACGATATCTAAGATAAACCCTAACCCAAGTCTCGAATAAGGCCGTAATAACTTCAAGGGAAACCTGATCAGTTTTCCTAGAAGTTGGGGGGCAAATGATATGGGCTAAAAGTAAACCCTAAAAATACATTTAATGTGGTATTTAATAAGCCTAGATTGGTCCAAGGTTAAAGCCCTTTAGTGAGGCCCAAAACCTTATTTATGATATTAAATTCGTAATTAATAAATCAGCCAGTTTCAATCTTCAAGATTGAGTCTTAAAAGGAAATTAAATCATACTAGGAGTAGCCTCTAAGGCATACACCTTCAATACTTATCTCCTTATCTCTTGGAAGGCTCTACAATTAGGCCAACTGAATAACTTGCCCACCAAGTCTCTTATTTCAACTCTAATTCAAGGGTTTTCAACACCTATATAAGGACCTGTTCCTTCACATTCAGAACTACGTTTTTTGGCTTGATTCTTGATATTTGCAAGATATGTAGGCATCTTGTGAGGACCTGAGTTAAGTCACGAAACACTTGATCAGGCATTAAAGCTCGAAGCTCTCATAAACCTTATCATTAATTACGTAGTAAATACACCCTATATTTCGTTCCACAACATAACTCAAAACTTAATAACTAACATGTATTTTTAGATTAATTTTAAATTTTGCATGAATCACACTCGGAAAGATAACACATAAGATTTTTACCATTATACTATCCTATCGCGATCATTTTTTATTTTGTAAATTAGCCCATCAAGACTAGTTAATTAACATCTACTGATTATTATTTTAACCTCAAAGAATAATACTATTACAAATTTCAAGCACGTTCTTAGCTAATTAACTTGGTGTATATAAGTAGGGATGGGCATTTCGAATTCACCCGCCCGCTTCACCCCGATCCGAACGGGGCGGTGAAATGCCATACTCAGAAAAAATATTAATATTATTTTATCTCAAAGAATAATTATATTACAGTGATATATATATATATATATATATATATATAGGCTAGCGCTCAAATAGAAACCAACCTTAAAATAGAAACTAGAAACCTACACTAAATAAATTATATTTCATTTATTTTAATGGCCCCGCTAGGGGCACCTTCAGAAAAAACGTTTAAAATTCTTGGCTCTATTCAACAAAAATATAAAAAAAAAAAAAATTTAAAAAAAAGTTACTGTTCACGTGCCACGTCATCAAGTGAACAATAATTTTTTTTAAAATTTTTTTTTTATTTTTTTATATTTTTGTTGAATATAGACAATAATTTTAAACGTTTTTTGTATTGGAGTACCCCTAATTTGGTCATTAGATTAGCTTGAAATATTTAATTTAGGTTTAGTTTCTAGTTTCTATTCTAAGTTAGTTTCTATTAGAACAAGACCCTATATATATATAGGGGGCTACTCCAATACAAACCTCCTTAAAATACAAACCTACAAACCAAGCATAATCTAATATTTCAAGATAATCTAATGACCAAATTAGGGGTACCCCAATACAAAAAATGCTTAAAATAATTGGCTCTATCCAACAAAAAAAAATTAAAAAAAATAAAAAAATAAAAAAAAATTCACTGTTGACGTGATGACGTGGCAGTGGATTTCACTGGTTAACGGTGTTTCGCACCTTCTTGTACGGCGCTTCGCGCCTTTATCATTCTAAAGTTGTAAGGAATGACAATCAATGGTAATGGCAATAGACGATTGACGGGTGTGTCGAGAGCCTTAGGCCCTCATGACTACCTAACTCATCCGTTTACTGTCTTAAATGCTTCGCATTTCCACGGCAAGTTTTTTTTTTTTTTTTTTTTTTTTTTTTTTTTTTTTATGGATAGAGCCAATTATTTTAAGCATTTTTTGTGAAGGTACCCTGGGCGGGAACCTTAGAATAAATGAAATATAATTAATTTAGTGTTGGTTTGTAGGTTTGTATTTTAAAAGTGGTTTGTATTTGAGCACTTGCATATATATATATATATATATATATATATATATATATATATATATATATATATATATATATATATATATATATATGTATATAGTTGTTTCCCGTACTCGTTGCAAAAAAAGGAAAACAAGAACCCTAGAAATGTATTTTAATCCTAAGCAAAGTCAAACGCGCTACTCATGTACCGGCGACATATATAACATTGACCATATCAGAAAATCAACTCTTGGTAATTTGGATAATGCTAACTTAATAATTTGAAACTTGTACATTTTTAAGAAGAAATTAACTCAAAGTAAATGCTTAAGAGGGGTGTATTCATTTGAAAATCTGTTGGATTGTTAATAATTCATGGATTTTAATGGAATTTCTAAATCTATGGATTGTTTAAAATCTCTACACAGATTATTTTAATTCCCTGCAGATTTTGATAGATTTTGATGGATTGATTTTGATGGATTTTTGTAGAATTACAAAATCCCACAGATTCTACGAGATTGATTTCTTTCATTTTTTTATTTTATAATATCTATATATCAATTAAAGATAACAATATATAAATAGTCCAAAATCAATAGAGTCCGAAAATTTTAAAATATTGGATGACAGTATTTTAAAAAAAAAACTAAAGATTCAAGAACAATATAAAAAAAATATGCTTATTCATCTAGTCCTCGTCATTCATTTTTTCCTCGTTCTCATCGTATTGATCATCACCTTCTTCTTCATTTGTTGCGTTGCGAGGCCTATCATTCCACATGTCATTAGCAATGTTAGCTCTCCAAGTATTAGCTTCGGTCCTTTGTTGTTGTTGACTTGAAAAATTTGATCCATCATTACAAATTTCACGTTGATAATTTTACATATAAAATCTCCCACAAATATTTCAAAATCCATGACTTTAGCAAATCAATGGAAAGTTGAATACCTTGAAATTTTGATTGATTGTTTAAAATCTGGATTGAATACCTACAAATTTTAGAAGATTTTTTAAAATCTCAATTGAATACCCACAGATTTAGAAAGATTATTTGAAATCCGAATTGAATACCTGCAGTTTTTAAAAGATTGTTTAAAATCTCAAATGAATACCTGCTGATTTTGAGAATCCATTAAAATCCAACAGATTCTCAAATGAATACATCACTCTAAATACCTATAAATACAACCAACATTAAAACACTATACCATGCAGATCCAAGTATCCTTTTCCATCATAATCAATGGCTAAAATGCAACTTACTACTACTTTTATTGCTTCTCTTATTCTATTTTTAGGTTGTTGTCCTCTTTTAACAAATGCCTCGAGAGAAACCGTTTGTAAAGACACACCTTACCCGCTCTTTTGCTCATCAATTCTTCCATCAAACCAATCTGCCTCCATACAAGATCATGGCCGGTTTTCGGTTCAACGATCAATATCAACAACCACAAATTTACTATCATTACTCAATACTTATCTTCAACGACAGTCGGGATATCCACAGTACACCATTCGTGCTCTCGAAGATTGCCAGGTTCTGATCAACTTAAACATAGAATTATTATCCGATGTTCTTCAAACCATCCGATCCACGAATACTCTTTCCAGGCCGAAAGCAGATGATGTACAAACATTTCTTAGTGCAATATTAACAAATCAAGAAACTTGTTCAACTGGCCTTGACAGTGTAAGCTCACCTTCAACCCTAAAAAGCACGCTTCAAGCTTCACTGACTAACGGAACCAAACTACACAGTGTGTCACTCGCTATTGTGAAGCATGGCTGGGCTCCGAATACAAGAAACGGCAGACGATTGTTTTCGGTTCCTGAATATAATCGAAAAAGGAAGCTATACACGATTGGGGCTAATGTGAAGGTGAACAAGACAGTAACAGTTAACCCTAATGGAAGTGGGAATTTCACGACCATCAAAGCTGCTGTCGCTGCAGCTCCAAACAAGACTGATGGTAGCAAGGGTTACTTTGTCATTTATGTGGTGGCAGGTGTTTATAATGAATATGTTATTCTAGACAACAACAAGAGATATATAATGATGATTGGAGATGGAATTGGCAAGACTATAATCACTGGTAATCATAACGTGGATGATGGGTGGACAACGTTTAACAGCGCCACATTTAGTAAGTTTCTCAATCTATCATGAACTTTAACATTTCGTGTGTTAAAGCTGCTTTTTGAAAGGCAAAAATTCGGGCAAGAAAAATTATATCAAACATTCTAAATGACTTTATTAATACACATAATTACACATACACACACTTGTTAATAGGTGTAATATATTTGAAATTTAAAAGTTAATAAACCTTAATATTATGCAGTTGTAACGGGAAAAGGATTTGTGGGAATAGACATCACCTTCCGTAACACAGCAGGAGCTGCAAAGCATCAAGCCGTTGCTCTTCGAAGTGGCTCTGACTTATCAACATTTTACCGATGTAGCTTTGAAGGCTATCAAGACACGTTGTACACTCATTCATTAAGGCAATTTTACAGAGAATGTGATGTATATGGAACCGTAGACTACATATTCGGAAACGCAGCAGTTGTTCTTCAAAACTGCAACTTATATCCAAGACTTCCGATGCAGGGTCAATTCAATGCCATAACTGCACAAGGTAGAACAGATATAAACCAGAATACAGGGACTTCAATACAAAACTGCACCATCAAGGCAGCTGAAAGTTTAGGGTCAACTAAAACGTATCTGGGACGGCCTTGGAAAGAATACTCGAGAGTTGTATATATGCAGTCATTTATGGATAGTCTGATTGATCCTGCAGGTTGGCGCGAATGGTCCGGAACATTTGCCCTGAGTACATTGTATTATGCTGAATATAGCAACACAGGACCAGGATCAAGTACTTCTAACAGAGTTACATGGTCTGGTTACCATGTTATTAACGCGACAGATGCTGCGAACTTTACTGTTGGTAACTTTGTATCTGGTAATACCTGGTTGCCTAGCACTGGGGTACCATTCAATGGGGGATTGTAATAGAATTGCGGGTCGAAGTTGTTCATTTTTATGTTTTTTCAATTTGTTCATATGGATGATATCAATATCATGTCCTAATTTGGCACTCTTGTGGGAAGGTCAAATGGACTGTTTTCTAGGATTTCCTTTGTCATTATCAATAAAATGTGTAAATTTCTATACTAATAAACGTTTTTGCTGAATAAGTCATACATTTGTTAAATAAGTTATAACCGCAGCTTCTCTGGTGCGTACAAATATATAGACTGTTAAATTCGAAAAAAGCCCCCCAATATCACAATTTTAAGTTAAATGGTCCTAAATATCATAATCGGCCCCAAATATCACTTCAAAACCAAGTTGCGTCTAGCATTTTGAGTTTTTTATTTTTATTTTTTCACAAAACACTAGTGCGTTTAGCGTTAGCTGTTAATTTTTTTTATATGCATACACGCTAGATAGATTATCGTTTTACTTCTGAAAACCCAGTCTGAACTAGCGTCTTCAACCATAAAAAAAAAAAAATTTAAACAAAACTTAAGGTAGCTTTTTCAACCTAAAATTTAAAAAATACAATTTTTAAATTTAAAAAATACAATTTTAATTAAATTTAGGGGTTCAACAATTAACTTTTGGGGTTCAATAATTCCATTTTGGGTTTTAGAAATATTCGGAACGACGAATAAACCGTATACGAACTTAGGGTTTAGGGTTGTTTACAACCCTAAACCCTAGACCCTAACTTATCCTAATTTTTAAACGCGTAAGCGTTTAAAAATCAGGACGCCGGATTCAATTTTTTAATTAAAATTTTTAAATTTAAAAAATACAATTTTAATTAAATTTAGGGGTTCAACAATTAACTTTTGGGATTCAATAATTCCATTTTGGGTTTTAGAAAATTCGGAACGACGAATAAGCCGTATACGACCTTAGGGTTTAGGGTTGTTTACAACCCTAAATCCTAGACCCTAACTTATCCTGATTTTTAAACACGTAAGCGTTTAAAAATCAGGCCGCCGAATTCAATTTTTTAATTAAAATTTTTAAATTTTATCAGTATTGCCTTGGGTTTCAATAATTAACCTTTGGGATTCAATAGTTCCATTTTGAGTTTAGAAATATTCGGAACGACGAATAAACGATATACGAACTTTAAAAAAAATATAAATTTATATTTTAATTGACTATCTGTAAATACGTTTTTAAATATTTTTTTCCAAATATATATTTAGGAGAAAACAAAAAGAACAAAAAAAAACAAAAACAAAAAGAAAACAAAAACAAAAGGAAAATAAAAACAAAAAAAATAAAGAAATAGACCAAAACGCCACATCATGTGGCGTTCACCCCACCCAACACTTTATTAACTAGCGTTCCTCCAAAAACAGACTCTTAAATAGCGTTTCCTGACTAAAACTCAACTTGAAATAGCATCTTGAATAAAAAAACATGAAACGCCACATAAAGTGGCGTTTACTCTCAAAAACAAAGTCTAATCTTGCGTTTTCACATAGGAAAACAAAAAAAAAAAAAATCTTCTAACGCTAAACGCATTAGCGTTAACAAAAAAAATAATCAAAACACAGTTTAATACTATGTCTTGGAATGATATTTGGGGCCAAGTTTTTGAATTGTAATATTTGGGGCCATTTCTTTTAGATTGTGATATATAGGGCCAATACCCGTTAAATTCGGTCCCATATATTGGGTGATCAATGTAGAATTTACCATGGTTAAAAGTTATCAAATTAAATTAATATATGTAAAAACTTCACTATAAAATGAGATCAGATGCAATGGGTATCTAGCTAGTTATAATTTAGGAGTTTCGCATTGGAAAAATAGATTTTTTTTGTCATCAAATTATTATCTTTTTAAAAATTTACCAAATCACCAATGTTAGAGGCGTTTGTGGTTTTTGCTATTACATTAAATTTTTTAATCATGTGTCTAAAAAAATAAGAAACGTAAACTATTTTACTCATGTGTACCTGGCATGATGTGTCTATATATAAACTGACAAATTAATAACCGATAGAATGTCTTTTTTGTTGAGGATTTTCAAAATAAATACAATGAACTCATATATGTGGAGTTGAATCACGAATTTGCACCGATTATAGTGATAGTAAAGAGGTAATAGTATATATATCTTGTAAAATACCGAACAAAATTATAAGTTTGAGATTCTAATTATTTATATATCTTACAAGTAGAGCAATAAAATGGTGTATGCATGTCAGATTTGAAAAAACCTAGCTTTGTGTTTATATGTAGTGTAAAATATGGGTAAAACCCTACCCTGATTTAGTAGTGAAACATGGGTAAAACCCTGATTTTTGGTTGGAAGGAGTCGAACTTGGGTCTCCAAGTTAGTGTACACACATTTTTATCACTAGACCACTGACTCACATGTGTTTCAAATTATAAACATTATATGTGTGTGTGAGGATGTGCGTGCATGTATATGTTTTTGTGTGGATCGAGTAAAAGAATATCTTGTATTTCAATTATTGCGACATGTTAACAATTTTTAGTCTTGAGTTTATTTTTATATTTATTAATTCATATTATAATACATTATATTTATATCAAAACATAAACTAATGCTGCATAACATATAGCATAGTTATACATTTTTAATTGTAATTACTATGTAATGATAATTTCGTAATACAACCAAACCATTCATTCATACTGATATGGGCTAAAAGTAAAGCCCAAAAGACATATTTAATGTTGCATTAATTAGACCCAGCATGGTCCAAACGTGGGGCCCATCAGTTGGGCCCAAACCCCTAATTACAATATTAAATTCGTAATTAATATTGGAGGAGATAAACAGCTCAGCAATAAGAGTCAAAAAAAGGAAACAATATCGCTAGGAGTAGCCTCCAAGGCACCTAATTCAACATGGAAACTGATTCCTACAAGGAAGGAGTCTAGAACCTTCCTCAAGGAGGTGGCTTGCCCACCAAGTCTCCGAATTCTACCATAATTCAAAGGCTCCCGCAGCCTATATAAGGGCCTGACCCCTCATTCTCAGAACTACGTTGGCTTGATTCTCTAGCAATACAAAGATACGTAAGCATCTTTTGAGGACCGTTTAGTCTCGAACGCAAGAACAGCCATTAAAGCACGAAGCTCATGAACCCTAGCATTAAATACGTACAAACCCTCATTTTTATTCCATAACATTTGGCACCGTTTGTGGGAAGAGAACATCAACCATGGTTCAAACACGAAGAACAGCACCGACCTCTACCGAGGCCATACCCCTCAGCTCTGCTCCGCCCGTCACTGAACAATTTCCCCCAACAAGAGGGGCGATCACCTAACCTCAAGTTTCTCAACCTATAAAGATGATTCCCCATGCTGAGAGTACGTTACATGTGGTCGTCCATCCAAGTCAAGAAACCAATCCTCTTCAGATGGTGGTCTCTCCTCTTGTTAATCCTACTCATCCGCTACCACCGGGAGTACAGATCCACACTACGGATCTCCCCGTGAATACCAACCCGATGTATGGGCTGCCTAATTATCCCCCCTCAGTAAAGGGATCCTAGACTAAGCGGTCATGCCTTACAGATCCGAGACCGAGAATACGATGACTACTCTGGTCCTTATACTGACGATTCATCATCATCTGAGGATGACGATCGCGATGAGCCCCCAAGGAGTCGACGTGCTAGCAGAGAACCTCAAAGGAAAACTCAAACTGTCCATGATGGACCCCCTTGACAACTGCTGAGAGGATCAAGGCTCATGAGGCCGAGATCTAAAAGTTGAAGGACGATATGGCGAGAGAACAAGCTAGATTGAATCAAACTCAGCCTCCTCCAACCACAGGGAGGATTCCCATTATCTACTTGGAGAGGTCTTCAAGAAGACAGAAAAGGGCTGATGCCCCAACTGGAAGAACAACAAGGGTGAAAACCCCCAGGGGTAACCCCAAAGATCTGATGCCACTTGGAGATCCTGATGATCCCACACCCCCGTTTACCGAGGAGGTGATGAATACTCGTATTTCAAAGAAGTTCAAGATGCCGACAATCAAGGCTTATTGCAGCCAGCAAGTGATGCTTTAAAGTGTAGGGCGTTCCCTTAAACCCTGTCGCGCATGGCTCAAAGATGGTATATCCGCTTGCCCGCGAATTCAATTGGCTCCTTTAAGGAGTTGAGTGCTGCTTTTGTTAGCCAGTTCATTAGCGGAAGAGTTCACGAGAAAAGCTCTGCATCTCTCATGTATGTGGTACAAGGAAAGAACGAAAATTTGAGGGATTACCTCAAGAGATTCGCTAAGAAGACATTGAATATCACTGATTTGGAGAACAAGGTGGCCATGGTAGCTCTGGAACACGGAACCACTGATCTCTTCTTTAAAAGGTCATTGGAGAAACACCCCCCTGAGAATATGGCCGAGCTCCAACGAAGGGCTGATAAGTACATTAAAGCCGAGGATAGCATGAAGAAAGAGGCCGCAGTAGGTAATGGAAAAGGTAACAATGATTCAAAAAAGCGAAAGCAAGAGCAAGAGTACGATTCGAGGGACAAGTATCCCCGAACTAGCAAGGACTCTGAGTCACCATCGAAGAAGAGTTTGGACCAAGATTTTCTAGATTATGCAAGATTGAATGCTCCTAGGAGCCAGATCTTATTAGATATTTAGAAGGATAAGGACTTTCGATGGCCGAAACCACTCAGGGGTGACCCCGTAAAGAGAAACAAGGATCAGTACTGTAGGTTCCACAGAGATGTGGGACATGATACAGATGATTGTAGGCTATTAAAGGGCGAGATTGAATTCTTGATCCGGAAAGGATAGCTAAGCAAGTTCACGAAGGGTGAAGATCGTGAAACCCAGAGAAGGGATTATGACTGGAGAGACAATGACAGAAGGGATAATGATCGTGATCGTAACCCACACCCCGAGGGCCAGTTATTAACATGATTTGGGGAGGCCCGACAGCGGCTGGCACAACTCGAAACTCTCGAAAGACATATGCTAGAGAAGTGATACACATCGTGGGAGAGGCCCCGAAATGTGCTAAGACTGAAATAGCGATTGGTTTTTATGACTCAGACCTCGAAGGGGTGAAGTTCCCCCATGACGACCCGTTGGTCATAACCCCTGTGATTGGAAACCCGGAGGTGAACTGAGTCTTGATAGACAATGGAGCTTCTGTTGATATTCTATTTCATGACGCGTTCGTCAAGATGGTATACACTGATTCTCAGTTGACCCCGACCAACATGCCTATCTATAGATTTAATGGAGTTAACTCCAAAGTTGAAGGAACCATTCAGCTGCCTGTAACTATTGGGCAGGAACCTTAGGAGGCTACTCAGATGCTGAATTTCTTAGTAATCAAGGCAGCCTCGACATATAATGCGATCTTGGGAAGGACTGGGCTTCATGCGTTTAAGGCTGTGGCCTCTACCTATCACATGAAGATTAAGTTTCCAACTTGCAATGGTATTGGAGAACAGAGAAGAGATCAGAAAATGGCTAGAAGTTGCTATGTAGCTGCTTTAAGAGCCGATGGAGTCGGGGGCAGGTCCTTCCGATTGAAGACATGGATGACCGAGGAGATGATGAACATCGAGGGAAGCCAGCAGAGGATTTAGTCCTCATACCTCTAGAGCTGGGCGACCCTGAGAAAGTTACTTATATAGGAGCTTCTCTGAAGGAACCCTTGAAGGGCAAGTTGACAGCATTCTTACAAGAGAACAGTGATGTGTTTGCTTGGACTGCAGCTGATATGCCAGGGATTGATCCCCAACTCATAACTCACAAGTTGAATGTTGATCCTGAACGGAAGACAATAAAATAGAAGAAGAGGAATTTTGCTCCTAAAAGGCAAGAGGCCATTGAAGTTGACAAGCTCTTAGAGGCTGGTTTTATTGAAGAGATTCAGTTTCCCGAATGGTTGGCTAACCCTATGATGGTCAAGAAGGCAAATGGGAAGTGGAGGATGTTTATAGACTTCACTGATTTGAATGATGCATGTCCTAAGGACTGTTTCCCCTACCAAGGATTGACACGCTGATAGATGCCACTGCTGGGCATGATATGTTAAGTTTCATGGATGGTTTCAGCGGCTATAATCAGATTAAGATGCATAAGGATGACATCCCAAAGGTATCTTTCATAACTGACTTTGGTGTTTTCTGTTATCTTGTTATGGCTTTTGGTCTAAAGAATGCATGAGCCACTTATCAACGATTGGTAAATAAGATATTCGGCCATCTGATTTGGAAAACCATGGAGATCTATGTTGATGACATATTGGTCAAAAGCCTAATCAAGGCAGACCATATTAAGCACCTCAGAGAGGCATTTGAAGTGCTGAGGCACCATAAGATGATGTTGAATCCAGCCAAGTGTGCCTTTGGTGTTGGATCAGGAAAATTTTTGGGTTTGATGGTTTCAAAGCGAGGAATAGAAGCCAGACCCGATAAGATAAAAGTGATTTTGGATATGGAACCACCCCGCTCTATAAGAGATGTACAGAAGCTAACGGGCCGAGTTGCAGCCCTAGGGAGATTTATCTCCAAATCTGGTGGCAAGTGCCTGCCTTTCTTTCAAGCATTGAAGAAGGTGAAAAATTTTGAGTGGACTCCTGAGAGCCAAGAGGCCTTTGAACACTTGAAGAAGTATATGACTGAAGCCCCGTTGTTGGCCAAACCTAGTCCCGGGGAGACCTTATATCTCTACCTGGCTGTGTCCGAACAAGCACTGAGTGTTGTACTCATCCGAGAAGAGAACAAGGTCCAAAAACCTATCTACTATGTGAGCAAGGTGTTGCACGGAGCCGAATTGAATTACTCTCCTATTGAGAAGTTTGCTTTAGCATTGATAACAGCTTCGAGGAAGCTACGACCATACTTCCAGTTGCACAAGATCGAAGTCCTGACAGACCAACAGTTGAGAAATATTATGCATAGCCCGAAGGCCAGTGGAAGGCTAATCAAGTGGGCAATTAAACTTGGAGAATTTGATATCACATACAATCCTCGGACAGCGATTAAGGCTCAGGCATTGGCTGACTTCATGGTTGAATGTACCATTGACAACCAAGAAGTCGGGGGGCAGGAGATAGTACCCACCCCTGAAGGTAAGGATAAAGATGAAGTGCTGTTACCTGATCAGAAGGAATATTGGATGGGGCATCAAAAACAAAATCTAGTGGTGCAGGAATGGTTTTGCAAAGCCCCGATGGGTTCACATTTGGGTATGCTTTGAAGTTGGACTTCCTAACAACCAATAACGAAGCCGAGTATGAAGCCTTGATAGCCGGATTGGGCTTTGCCAAAATCATAAGGGTCAAGAACCTTAAAATTTGTGGAGACTCAAGACTGGTAATCTCGCAAGTGAATGGTGAGTTTGAAGCCAAGGATGAAACTATGGTAAAATATTTAAGAGTTGTGAAAGCTATCATGACTCAGTAAGACGAGTGCTATATGGAGCACATTCCGAGAGAAGAGAACATTAAGGCTGATGCCCTGTCCAAATTTCCTTCTTCAGAAATAGAGAACTACGCAGGGAGTGTTTACTTCCAGGTCTTGAAGGCCCCGACCATCAAATCGAAATTGGTGGCACCAATTGATGTATGGAGCTGTTGGAAAAATCCAATCAAAGCTCACCTGGAAACTGGATGGCTCCTTGACGATGCCCAAGAGGCACGAAAGCTGTCGGTGAGAGCATTGAGGTATACCTTGATTGAGGGCAACCTTTACAAGAGGTCTTTCGTCATCCCATATCTGAGATGTTTGAGGCCCCAGGAGGCAAAGGAAGCATTAGAAGAAGTTCATGAAGGGATCTGTGGGCAACACTTGGGGGGCAGAGCCCTAGCTCATAAGATCACTCGTCTGGGATTCTATTGGCCTGAGATGTTGATCGATGCACAGAATTATGTCAAGAGGTGTGACAGGTGCCAGAAGAACGCTCCGATTGTAAGGCAGCTGCCTGAGATGTTAACCTAGATTAACTCTCCTATCCCGTTCGCAATGTGGGGAATGGATATACTCGGACCTTTCCTCGTAGCCTCAACACAAAGAAAGTTTCTGATAGTAGCTATTAACTATTTCACTAAGTGGATTGAGGCTAAACCTTTAGCCAAGATAACCACCAAGCAAGTCGCTCAATTCTTTTGGGAAAGCATAATTTGCAGATACGGAATCCCGCGAATCCTTGTGATAGATAATTGGACACAGTTCAACAATGAAGAGTTCAAGAAGTATTGTGAGGAGAATGCTAATGAGCTTCGCTTTACTTCAGTGGCTCACCCTCAAGCTAATGGACAGGCAGAGGTAGCAAATTGGATTATCCTTGATGGACTAAAAAGAGGATCGCACGCTCAAGGAACACTGGGTGGATGAGTTACTGCCTATACTTTGGGTGTATCACACCACTTGTAAAGTGACAACTGGAGCAACCCCGTTCTTGGTGGCTTACGGAGCCGTGGAAGTTGTGCCCTTGGAGATTATGCATGCTTCACCGCGAGTTGAGGCATATGAACCAGAGACTAATAAAGAAGGCATGAGGCTCGCCCTCGATCTGATTGATGAGGTCAGGGATGAAGCAAATGCCAGGAATGCGGAGCATCAGAAGAGGGCATCTTTCCATTACAACCAAAGGGTTAAGGAGAGGTTCTTTCGACATGGCGACTTAGTTCTAAGGAAGATAGAGGCCTCCGGAGTTGGCCAGAAAGGGAAGCTAGCCCCCAACTGGGAAGGGCCTTATCGAATCAGGAAGACACTAGGATGAGGATCCTACAAGTTGGAGACATTGGACGGGAACGAGGTGCCTCGCACTTGGAATTTTTGTCTATCCTAGCAAGGACTTAGCTTTTTGTCTATTTATTAGGAGAAGTAGAAATAAGGTTCAATGAAACCATTCCAGGGCTTATTACCCTGAGTTGGACAGTAGTTATCTATAAAAGGGTTGAACCCATTCCGACTACTAATGCAAGTTTGTTTTCCATTCTATGATTCTATGATTCTGTGATTTTAATTATGTACCAAGCACCTGTTGAGTGTAAGTCCAAAATGACCAAGTACCAAAAGTAAAAGAACATACGAATAAAGGGAAACAAATGTATAAATAAAAGATAAGTCCTGAATGACCTTAACGAAAGATAAAGCCACAAGCCGCTAACAAGGCCATGCAAGGCCACTTACTCTTGTGGAGCATCTTCAGAACTCTCTTCCTTGGTAGAACCCTCCTCGTCCGAATCATCAGCAGAGCCGCTATCATCTTCGGCTGCCACTACTGTCGGCTGTGCCCTAGTCCTCTCGACCTCTTCCCCTTATTCTTCTTCTTCTTCTTCTTCTTCTTCTTCTTCTTCTTCTTCTTCTTCTTCTTCTTCTTCTTCTTCTTCTTCTTCTTCTTCTTCTTCTTCTTCTTCTTCTTCTTCTTCCTTCTTCTTCTTCTTCTTCTTCTTCTTCTTCTTCCTTCTTCTTCTTCTTCTTCTTCTTCTTCTTCTTCTTCTTCTTCTTCTTCTTCTTCTTCTTCTTCTTCTTCTTCTTCTTCTTCTTCTTCTTCTTCGGAGGAGGAGCTAGAAGGAGGGCTTGCTTTATTTCGAAGCCTCCTCCTGCCCGGGATTGGCTGACGAATCATCCCATCCCTCCTCGCTGGCATGGGCTTCTTCCCGCGAGAGCTTGAGGAAGATGAATCCTGGCTAACAACCTGGGCAGCTCTCTTGGAGTTTCAAGGGCCTCCTCGAGAACCAGAGCCCGATGTTTGAGGAATAGCCTTGGTTCCTGAACCAGAAGCATGGTCAACCCAATTTCCACCACCAGCAGCCCAGTCAGGGCAAGGAAAGTCCGTCGGGATAACAACAGAAGGATGCCTGTAGCTCACAGCATTGATAGCCTTGTCCCAACCAACGAACATATTAAAGGGTCGTACCTCGTCGTCATGGTCATCCATGAACTTGAGAAAATCTTCTGACCTATGATAGGCCTCGATCACCTTATCAACATCAGATGCTTTCTTTCTGGCAAGAGAAGCAAGTTGCTTTTGATAGGATAAAGCATCCGCCTCAGCACGAACAACCCTGGATTCCAAGTCTAGGGCTTCTTCCTTAAACCTTGCCTGGTCACTCTTCAAAGTTACATTCTCATCTCTAAAGGCCCGGCCTTAACGAGAAACAGCCTGAAAATAAGCTTTGGCATGCAATGGGGAAGCTGATATGACACAAGGCATTTATAAAGTCAAGATTAATAAGAACACCGAACCCACAAGAGGGAATGTCATACCTGATACATAGCTTGAGCTCCCATGAGCTCAGATTCTTCCATTTTGTCACCCGCATTCAAAGTCACAAGATCGGGAGGAGTGATTGAAATCTTGGACCAATCCAAGGCTAGATGAGGATCTCCCAGGATGGAGTCTTGTTCGCAGATCCCCCAGGATGGAATGAAGGGGCTCCTAACATCCCCGTCAGCATTTCGGGACCTTTTCCCACCATGAGAGCAGCTCTTCAAGAAATGAGGAACACGAGGTCTGGTAGGATTCAGAAATGCCTTAGCCTTCTTCTTCATTCTCTTAGTCACGATTGGCTGATTCTCGGGATGGTTGTCCAACTCCTCAGCAGCTGAAATGCAAAGAGGAAAAATATCGGAATAAGAACAAAATAGAGTTCAAAATAGCTAATAAAGAAACTTACCCTCAAAAGAAAGAAAGCTGAGGCCGGCTTGAATAAGCTTCTTTTTGTTTAGGAATGTCTTGTAAAGGGTGCGACCATCATCCGCGAGGAGCATATCTCGGTTTAGTAATTCTGAATCACTAAGTTTACACAGGAAGTGCAAACTATCTTCCATAAATCCAAACCTCTTCACAAAGAAGTTACCCCAATCGCCACCTTCCCACTCAAGGATTACAAACTCCCTATCCCAGGAGTGGTGAGAATCTGGAAAAGAAAAAGAGTTCACCATATCTGGAAGCTTGGATCGATGCTGAAGACTAATCCACCCTTTCTTGCAATCAGAAGAATTCTTGATCAAGAAAATACTCCGGAACATTGTAGTACTCAATGGGATGCCCAACTCCCGGCATCTTATTATGAAGATATTGATAAACCTCTATGCATTGGGATACAGCTGACAAGGGTGGACTTGAAGCTCAACCAGCAATTTGATAATAAAAGGATCGATCGGGAATCTGAGCCCAGCTTCAAGGGCGTTCCGGTTGACACAGATCCTCTCGGGATGCCCGTTACAGGTTCTGTCGGTTGGGCTTGGAAGACGAACCTTGATATCACTTGGAAAACTGTATGTCTTTCTGATCTTCTTGACATCATACTCCTTCAACTTACAAGGACTATGGAAGGCATCTAAACTCGAGTTGCTAGCAAGGATTCAAACCGATGTTCAACATATGAAGGGGGTTTTATTTGTTCCATACCTTTGGCGGTCCTCATCTTGCTCCTTTTAGCCATTGCTTCCATCATGGAGATAGGGGGAGCAGTTGCACGGTTGCCTTCTGACATCTTGAACTTGAAACTTGATCTTGAACTTGAAACTTGATCTTGAACTGGAGCTTGAAAACTACAGAGGTTAAGAACTTGAAAACTTTGAGAAGTGAAGAAGTGAAATGAAATGAAAGGTACTTCCCCTCTTTTATAGAAGAGCCATGACCTGTTACATCAGGTTGAAACACAGCCTGATTCATGTTTACAGGTCATCTATCATTTATAGATGAAAAAGGACAAAAACTATCCATTTTATACGAAAAAATTGTTATAATTCGTACGAGTCAGGGAAGAAACGGCAAATGTATCTGGTGAGTTACAAGCAGATGATTTTCATAAGCTGATTACGCTTAGTGAAGAAGTTAGCCTTAAGCACGGGATTAGCTATGCTAATCTAAGTTTAGGAGTAATCCCCCTAAAAGTCATGAATGACCAAATTAATAAGTTACGATTAAGTGTTCAGCGTTGAGGTTTTAATACCAACGTACTAAGACTGATTTTCAATACTTGACCAACTGAAGACGGCCGATCGTCGTCAGCCGACTGAGCTCCGAGAGAACCATCAGTCGACCACGAATGGCCGACCGAGGCACGCCCGAAGCATCAGCCGACCACGAATGGCCGACTGAGGCACGAACGAGCCGTCAGCCGCACACGAATGGCCGACCGAGGTGCACGGGCCGTCAGCCGACCCCCATTGGCCGACTGACCTACGCATGGTGCTCTGGCCGACCACAAGGAGCTGTCCGTGGTCTCCCCTGATGCTCCAGCCGACCGAGACTAGTTTTCGGTTTGAGTCCTCAAGCTTTTCAGCCGACTAAGATTGATTTTCAGTCCGGGTCCTCGAGTTGATGCTTAACTTCAACCCTAATGTGTTGAACGTGAAAATCAGTACGAAGCCGAAATAAAAGATTATCTCTGTTTAGTGCCGATTAGCACTGTTTAGTGCCGTTTAGTGCCGATTAGCGCTGTTTAGTGCCGTTTAGTGCCAATTAGCACCGATTAGCACCGTTTAGTGCCGATTAGCGCTGTTTTGTGCCGATTAGCACCGATTAACGCCTTTTAGTGCCAATTAGCATTGTTTAGTGCCGTTTTATGCCATTTAACGTCATTTAATGCTTTTTAAACGTCATTTAAGGCTGATTAACGCCGTGTAGCATCGTTTGACGATGTTTAGTGTCGTTTAACATCGTCGTAAACGCGTCGGTCACTCCACGATTTACACAAAAGATGATACTCGTGAAACACCAGTGTACAAACGATAAACCCTGACCTAAGTCTCGAAAAAGATAGTTAAAACTTCAAGGAAAACCTGATCAGTTTTCCTAGAAGTTGGGGGGTAAATGATATGGGCTAAAAGTAAAACCCTAAAGACATATTTAATGTTGCATTAATTAGACCCAACATGGTCAAAATGTGGGGCCCATTATTGGGGCCCAAACCCCTAATTACAATAGTAAATTCATAAATAATATTGAAGGAGATAAACAACTCAGCAATAAGAGTCAAACAAGGAAACAATATCGCTAGGAGTAGCCTCCAAGGCACCCAATTCAACATGGAAACTGATTCCTACAAGGAAGGAGTATAGAACCTTCCTCAAAGAGGTGGCTTGCCCACCAAGTCTCCGAATCCTACCATAATTCTAAGGCTCCCGCAGCCTATATAAGGGCCTGACCCCTCATTCTCAGAACTACGTTGACTTGATTCTCTAGCGATACATAGATACGTAGGCGTCTTGTGAGGACCGTTTAGTCTCGAACGCAAGAACAACCATTAAAGCACGAAGCTCACGAACCCTAGCATTAAATACATACAAACCCTCATTTTTATTCCACAACACATACGTATTTTCAAATAAAAACATGATATCTCTTTCTGTGCCGCGTGAGCGGGATAATATTTGGATTTATACAAAAAATATATATGAAATTAATAATATATTTTTAATGAATAATAATTAAACATAATAGAAAGTCAACAACTTAAGTATAGCAAAGCTGCTAGCTCTTTTGGACTAAACATGTGATGAATTAGTATATTTGGGACTTGACATAAGTTTTGAAAAATATTCAATTTTTGATCAAAGTTGTCATAAGATTGATCATGGTTGTGTATTTGCACATATTATTTTTGATATTCTACTCATTAAGAAAAAAATTGAAATAATATCAGAGTTTAAAATAAAATCTTGCGACATCTTTAACAATGATGAGTTCTCCATTAGATGATCAATGGGTCAAAATTTGTTATTTCAGCAAATTTAGAAAAAATAAATTAATTTCGTATTACAAATTAAAAGGGCTTTTCGCCAACTAATGGAACTTGTTACATGCATAGAAATCTAAAGATTTTGGACGAACAATGAAGAAAAAGATACCCTAATCGAAAACATTGAAGTTGTAAATCCTTTTTTTTGCTAAACGTAAATCCTTATTTAATTAAAACTACATTTTATTTATACAGTTGTGAGCAAAATCTTGAACTCCACACATTTATTTACTTCAATACAGTTAGTTTTATGTTTTAGGGAATAAATTAATGTATTATTTATTGAAATCAATCGCATACAATTTAATTGAATTAACGAATCTTAAATTTACGGAAGCAGTGTTTAACACTAGCCATTATCATACATTTGATGGTAATTCAATATATATATATAAATATATATATATATATTATAAAATAATAATGACTGGTGATGAAATACGCAATAGAAGAACATTTTTTACAGTAAAAAAGCTCCCGTAATGAATGTTTGGAATGTGAATGAGACAAACGAAATTACTAAATCTCAACTCAAACTTTAATTAGAAGAATCCATAATCCTATTTTCAATAGAAGTTCTCGATATTGTCACATTTGAATACCTAAAAATTAGAGTTTAACAAATTTACACAGATCACAATGTTGTTGCAAATATTTACAATGGAAAAGATACACTAACATTTCAAAATCAAATTTACCCAATGCAAAAAAATTTACCAATTATACTTAGTATTAACAACTCTTACTTTTTACATATTTCTCCATTGCTTGTACTCAATAAATTAATAAATGACATGTCTTGCCTTATAAATAAAATAAAATAATAATTTACAGGTAATTCAGCAATATGTTATCATTGTCCAAATAACACTTTCTTGCACTCCCAAATTACTATATAATTCCAATATTTGATAAAAAAAAATCATTTAAATTTAGCGGTATTATAGGATCATTTTAGATGTGTTTAGGATATTTAACACATTTTTTTTTTGAAAACGGATATTTAACACATTTAAGTACTATATTATCTATTAATTTTAGAGCATCTCCAAGAACCTCTTCAATTTTTTTTAAGTTGAGATTTGAGGAGAGAGAAGAAAAAAGTGTGCCCAAGATACTCTTTAGTCACTCCTAAATTTTTTAAAAATGTAATCTCTCTCCTCAATTGTAAAAGCATCTTACTACTCCTAATCAATATTTATAATAAATTCATAAAATACACAATCTCTTTCTCCCAATCTTTTTTTTATACTTTTACGAAATCATCTTACTTTTAATAATATAAAATTAAATAAGTAGTGAGTATAAAGAGTATTGTTGGAGATAAATGTACATTAAGTTGCTAAGAGTCAACATTTAACATTTTATATTATATTTAAGAATCTCTTAGAGATGCTCTTACTGACTGAAGAGTAATCAAATTATTCATTGAATACTGACTGAATTAAGAACATTTTAAAAACGCGTGTTATGAATGAAAACAGAGTGACGAAATTCAAAGAAATAATATAGGCGATAATGATAAAAAAAAATGTTCATTGCTAGAAGATGACCCGTGCCTTGCACAAGTTATTATGCTAGTTATATAGATTTACACGCTGAAGACACGTTATCAAAATATGACACGATGGATGCTCATTCTAAAATCTAACCGCAAGTTAACGGGAATAGTAATAATCAAATGTATATGTAACGTTAGTGATCAGAAAAATAAATTTTATAGTTCAGTAGTAGCTAGGTTTCTAAAAATACAAATAGTTGGGTGATAAAAAAAAATTTAATTTTCCACTTCTAATATAATATCTGTAGCAATAGCAACTTGGGAAACAGTCAGATATACAAACGAACAAATGAATTATTGTAAACATCATTAATTCCTTTCCAACTTCTTTAATTCGTAGTTCTTGTTATAAATTTGACTTAGTTTGAAAATATAAATTATAAAATGTAATAATTTGTGTGGAGTTACAAATGTAATTATTGTAATATATTTGATTTGGGAGTTACATATCATTTTTGTGGGAGTTACAATATTTATTATTGTAGGAGTTAAAATAATAAATATTAGGAGTTACAAATATTTTTATTGTATAAGAGAGAATCAAGGGGTCGTTACATGTTGAAAGGGTGAAGATGGTGCTAAGAAGGCTTATAAATAGTGAAGAATATTTCATTGAAAAGGCACACTTGAAGTTGCTTGTTCTAGCTATCATCGGAACCCTTTTACTTAATCTCAATATATATTAGTAAGTGAAATATACATATACATCTAAATACTTCATTGGTATCAGAGCTTAAAGATCATTCGGACAACTTCTCCTCTGCGTTTCTCTGTCAACACCCCGTTCCATCTGTTGCTGTCTTGTCCCATCTATGCTAGTTTAATAATATTATATGTTTATATGGTTTTGTTTTGTTGTTGTTAGTACTTGTCACAACTGCATGGATTAGTCACTTCGCACCCATCCAGATTGCTTTTGGAGTTTTTTTTTCTTGCCTACTTGTTAATAATATAATGATATATTATTGTTCAGGCCATACAGAGTATCTTTGTCCTGCTTTGCTAGTCATATGTCTTATGTGATCACCATGTATATATATAGTATTTGATTTCGTATTTTTTGTTTTGTTTTCGTTTTTGTTTTCGCCCATATGTAACCTCTATTTTGGTCATATGTTTAAATCGAGATTATGTATACTCTCTGTATCATCCATATAGTTATTTTTTTATCTATTGTATAATTGTTGTTGTATCATGCATTTTTTTAAGTGTCTATTGTTTTTATATTCGGATCTTATATGTTTTTGTTCCATGCCATACTTATATTTTTTTTGTTGCATCTGCCTCCTGCTTACAATTTTATGCTATGCTTGTTTGTAGTAAAGTTTTGCATGCTTAATTTTGTCCTACTTCCATTTTGTTGACTTAATTCTTTTGCTGTCTGGTTAAGATATTAAGACCTTATAATAAATTCTTATAGGAATGACCATGTGCCTTTAGTTTATGTTTTTTAGGTGTTCTTCATGTTGATATGCTTATCATGATCGTTTCCATATTATACTCTTCTAGCAACATAGCAAACACATGCATGTGAATTTTGTTAAGTGTTTATGTTTTTCCTTTCCTCTTCCTTATCTCTTTTATTCGTTTATAATTCTTGAGATTTTATGCTAATGTCATAGATTATATTTTTTTTATTATGGTCAAACATGTCCTCGATAATTTTCTCATGTTGCTTATTTTTATAATGGTCAATGTGTTTATTTTTGCTTCGATTAGTCTCCTTGTCATGTAATTTGTGTGATCATTTTATTTCTGACAATTGTTTTCACATTTTTTTGGATTTGTTTCGGTTGTGTGCATTTAAATTGACAAGCATTTTTCTAACAGTAGGATTTTTTTCCTAATTGTCAATTTTATAATGACATATCTTGATTGAAATTTTAACATTTTGTTAATAGATTGTAATGACGAGCAAGTTGATTGCATCTGAATTGGCTAAGATTGAAAGGTTGAATGGCACTAATTATGACATGTGGAGTCGAAAAATCAGATATGGCCTGATTCATGATAATTTGGAGAGTGCCATTGAAAAGGATGGTCCGACTTTGGGAGAAAAATCTAGTGATGCTGAAAAGGAGGAGTATGAGCAATGGAAAATTTGTGACAAAAAGGCGAAGAGTCTGATGTTGATGTTTATGGAAGACAACTTGATCAAGATATTTGAGACGTATGAAAGCGCCAAAAAGCTTTGGGATTCGCTCAAAGAAAAATATGATGCCATTTCTGATGTGAATGTGCAACTTCTTTTGCACAAGTACAATACTTATAAGATGAGTGAGAGCGATAATGTGATTGACCATTGTAACAAGATGCTAGTGATGGCTAAGGATTTGGCGGCAGCAAGAAATGAGCTTTCTGAAAATATACAAATTGCGGGATCTTGAACAACCTGCCAAGCTCACTTAACATGGCTGCAACAACTTTGAGGTTGAATGGAACTATCAAAAGTGCATCTTAACTTTCTGCAGCTTTGACTATGGAACATGATTTGGTTAATAGCCGAAGGCAGTTGGAGTTGAATTTGGTGCAAGATGAGGAGCTAAATTTAGCTCAAGGAAAATTTAAGCCAAGCTATCAAAACAAGGGACAAGGAAGGTTAGGTCCTTCGAAAGGGAGAGGTTTTAAACCACATCAGCAAAAGAAGAAGTTTCCACTTGGAAGTTGCTATGTGTAATAACCCGAATTTTTGGTAGAATTAAAACTTTCCTTATTATGATGAAGTGCATCAGTGAATAGTGATTTTGGTGGATGAATAGTGATTTTGAGGGTTAAGAAATTTTTTCATGTCACCTATGTACGAGACATGATATGGATATTCCGAAGTCATATTAGTGATCTACGGAGTAAATAAGTGTGTGTAAAGATGATCGGAATTCAGAAATTCCAATTTCTATTTTGGTGTGATATTTGACCGGGCAGTGAATTTTATATTATTATATTCAAGAAATGAGATATTAAATTTGAGGAATTGAGGATTTAATATTTTGGAATTTTATTATATTTGATTTGAGAATTTAGAACGAAAACTACTGAGACAGTGAAACGAACGTTCTAGGAACCGCTGAGACTTTATAACGAGATTAAGCGATCAAGCGAACGAATCATGGATTAAGGATATTAAGTATTAGAAGTCCAAGAGAGGATATATTATGAGAGGGAAAGAGGATTGAGAATATAATCCTAGGGCAAAGGGAATGCAAACTAGTTTGAGAAAGCTTGAGAAACCGGGAGAGCAAATTCTGAGATAAAGAGAATATACCAAGGATATTGGATTTAATATTTGTTTGAGGATTAGAACTACACCAACACCTTAAAATACAATGTGGGAGGGGATAATATATATCCAAGGAATTTACAATGGAGAAACCACTGAGACGATTACAGAAATCAATCGATGAATCAAATGACGAGAGAACTTTGAACGAAGCCCAAACAAAAAGCCCTAGAGCATGGTAAAGGCCCAAATCTCGGCCCAACCTCACATGAAGCTGCATTTTAAGTGAATTAGAGTGTAAGGGAAGGAATTCACTTGGTGAAAACATTAGAACCAAAGTGGAAGAGGAGTAAACTTGCCAAACCTTGGTACTAAGTTGCATTTCACCATGGCAAGGTGTTTAGGTGACCAACAATTGGCTCTTTCTCATTGGTGGACTTCAAACACACTTAATTAAGAGATAAGGGAGCTGATGTAAAGGATATAAACAAGCCTTTCAAGTCATTATCCAAGGCAAAAGCAAGAAGGAAAAGAAAAACTCTCCAAATCTGCCAAACAAGAACACAACTCAAAGAAAAATTCATATCTCAAGATCTAGAACTTCAAAAATCACCAAATTTTAACAATAGCTCCCCCATAATATGTAGAACACACGCCTAAAGTTTGGTGGCAAAAAAAGGAGTGTAACCTAGTCAAATCTCCTCCCCAAGTTGAAGAACCGAACCTGCCTTGCCTTCACAGTTTCTGTCCAGCGGAAAGATTGGGCTCAAAACCCTAGCTAGGTAGCTTCAAATTTGATGAGCTAGGACTCAAAAGAAAGCTTATGAAGAGGACAAGATGTGGTAAACATTTGAGAGCCAAACTCTTATTTTTCGATTTTCTATGATTTTTACAAAAGTGATGATGAATAGTGTTTTAAGATTGTTTCATATTTTGTTCATAGCTTTTAGGCTTTGTTAAAACTATCCAAGACCATACCAAGGTGTGACAAGCTCTGCTAGTGTTCCTAGAGTGTCAAGGAAGGTAAGACCCTAACCCACCCTTTGAGTGTATATGAGTTTTTAGTATAGTTTTGATGATATGTAGAGATAAGTGCATGTTAAGGAGTTTTATGATTGTTTGATGTGTAAAATGGTTGGATATTGGATTTGAATGTTACCACTTCCCTTAGAAGTGTAAAATGAATGTTGGTTGATGTTATGGATGTATGGTATATCCGGTGTGGCTTGGTTATGTTGTGACAAAACGGTAATGTTCGATTTAGAGTCGTCGTAATGCCCAAATTTCTTGAACCATGTTGACAGTAGCTACCCGAGTCTTTAAGCATGTTTAAACTGCAACCACTGACCACATTGGGTAGGTTTTGGAGTCTAGTTTATGTATCCGCAAGAATCGTGTCAAAAGAGTTTACGGTTTGTGAGTAATGACCATTTTAGTGAAAGCGATTCGAGAAACCATGTCACAGAAATGTATCAACTTTGAGGTTAACTTTGAGACCCTTAAAATTGGAATTTGAATGTGATATTTTGATGATAAATACTAAGGTCAGTTAGGAAAGTATGAGAAGTGGTTTCGAGTCCAAAGGATTATTTTACGATTTTATAAAAATAAAACAGCAGAGGTTGCGCAAGTGAAAACCACTAAGAACGCGACTTAGAAACCAATGTTCCAAATGGTTAAGTATAACTTGAATTCGAGGATTGATTTCGAGCCAAACTTATGACTTAAGTAATTTTTGACTAACATGGACTTAGTACGAGTCTAGATTAAGCCACTAAGTGCTTTGATTGTGATTCGCTTACGTGTTTAAGCATTGAGTTATAAGTGGATCGTCTAGGGAATTAACCGTATGTTTTTGACTTTGTCTAGATTGCCCGACATCGTCACGAGCCATATCACTTCTCGAGCATCAGGCAAGTTTTCTAAACTTGTACTTTTGAAGTATTGTTGTATAATACTGCTTTTTGCCATATATAGTATTATACTGTTTTGTGATAAATGTTATATCTTGTTGACTTTGAATTTGATTTTGGTTTATATACTAGCTCTGAGATAAGTAGTTATAAACCGGTATACCTTGTAGCTCTAGAGATAAGAGCATATTCATTGTTTTCGACTCTAAACCGGAAGTCGGTATTTTGAGATATAGAGATAGTCGTGGAAACCCAGAGGGATTCCAGCGGCAGATTATTATTTATTTTGAGGAATGTTATTTATAAACGTTAATTATATTTCCATAAAGTATTAATTACTTGGAAATCATTCGAGGACTGTTATTTGAATATGATATCCTTCTAGGAATGATATTTGCTCACTATATCTTTCAAGGAATGTTATTTGAGTATTATCTCAGTCGAGAAATACTATTTGAATATTATTTCTGTTATATATGCTAATGGAAGGCATAACTGTTTTCGAAAGTATAAGTATATTGTGATACTTGATTTACGAATTGATATTGCCTTATAAGCTAGATATGTGATATATTAGTTATAAGCCGGATATTGCTAAGACCCTTAGTGAAGGGCATATGAATCTCATTCTTCATATTTCTGTATATATTGTGATTACTTTCTGAGGAAAATATTTAAATAAATATTTTTCCATTATTTCTTTAATGAATATTGTTTTGAATATTCATTTGAGTTTTATTTATTTAATGAATATTATTTTGAATATTCATTTGAGCTTTAATTATTTAACGAATATTATTTTGAATATTCATTTAAGGTTGATTTATTTAACGGATATTATTTTGAATATTTATTCGAGGATTTATTTATTTAGTGAATATTTTTATATATTCATTCGAGGGTTATTCATGAGCAATATTTTATATTAAGAATATTCTCTAAATATTTATGATTTAATAAATATTCTTTGAATATTTATTTAATTCTTTTAACTAGTTTTAAAAATGATTTATTTTATTCAAATATTTTCTTCGACCTTCAAATATTATGTAAAATATTTCTGAGTCTCATTATGATTATTTTTATCAAGGAAAGGTTCCCAAAACTCCATTTTTCATTTAAATATATCTTCGAAATTATAAGGGAACCTTACCTGAGAGCTGTTATTTATTTTGTTTGACTGCGCGGTCATAAATCTTTGAAACTATTCTTTTCATTTGCAACTTGGTTGTTATTCATCAAATTGAATCTTTTGTTACTTCCTCATTGTTCGAGGGGTAAGACTGATGGAACAAGTCGATATCCATTAACAAGCAACAACTTGGGAAATATTGGTGAATTTTCCTTTCCAATTAGATACGACTACTTTGTGGAGTCTTATCAACAAGTATTATACTTGGGGAAAGGAGGATGAGCTTTACGTTTTAGAGTCATGGATTCTATTCGAACTAGGAGTCGTGTAAGAGGCAGAGTAGCGCCGGTCCATCCCAAAGGCCCAACCGTTGGCCAGGGAGATCTAAAAGGGTGGTAGACAAGTAAATCCGTCAGTTCTTCCTTCTACCGGTAGTAAAACTAATTTGAGCTGTACAATCTGCGATTGATCATCGTAAGGATTGGAATAGCGGGCGCGGTGAATACTCCAGTATTAGTTCATCACCCAATTTGGATATTTCCTGCAACACATATCGAAGAGACTTCTTTCAGGTTGACGGGTAGCTCCCGCAACACGTATCGAAGAGACTTCTTTCAGGTTGGCAGGGGTTTGAAAAGTGTTCAAAACTAAAGTTGCAATATATTACCTTGCAACTTCCTCTTTTGAGATACATGTTGATACTTGCGTATATTTTGCATAGCAGATATTTCTACGGAAGTTATATATTAAATTACATTGTAACTTCATCTTTTATATTATACTAGAACTTGGTTCATAATATGAATAACGAAGGTTTGCAGAGATATTATGAAAATGATATTTGAAGTACTACAATGGTACTGTTTTTGAATATATTCCGATAAGGAAATACTTTCGGTAAAAAGATATTTTGACAATTATTGTCTTATACCCGCTATATATTCTGGGTTTGAATTAACGGCAGAATTATGCCATACTTTCATTACCTTGCCGAGCTATCGCTCACTCTTGCTATTGTTTTATATATATTATATAGCAGCGAAGCAGGATGCCAATGGGACGGCACATACCCCGCAAGGTGTTTCCATAAACAGTTTCTAGCAGTGATCTCGAGAGTAGTACGAACCAGTCGAATCAGGCTGCAGCTTTTGGTATTCATGTAATGTATAGATATGAATGGTATGAGAGGATTGTGAGCATCAGAAGGCTAAGTTGGTAATGTAACATTACTTAGAAGTTGTATTATTGACAGATTCAAAAGACATTTGGGTATTGTAATAAAAGTTATTTATTCCGCAGTTATTGTATTGTGTCGTTTCTGAGACTCTAACCTCTGTGTGTGTATGAGACATATATTGTGGGGTCATGAGCAGGTGAATTATGCGAGTAATACAGGTAAGGCAAAGAGTAAATGGATCGTGACTACTCTAAATCTCTGACCTCGAATTTGGGGGTGTTACACTATGCTTGTGGAAAGTATGGTCATTTCAAAAATGAATATCCCGAGAATCAAGAAGGAGATGAGGGCAAAGGCCAAGATTAAAAGGGGCAAAACAAATGTGAGTTTGTTGGGGTTATTGAATACAATGCTGGTCATGTAGCCACAGACATTGATGGATGGTGGAGTGACTCTGGAGCAACCCGTCATATTGCAAAAACTAAGCAAGGCTTGACCGAGTTTGAGGAGTTGAAGAAGGGTGAACAAAGAATTTTTATGGGGAATAACACCTACTTGGATGTTGTGGGAATTGGTTCTTATAGGTTGGATTTTGGGGATAGTGTGATGGTCCTCAAGAATGGGATGTTTGCTCCTGGAATGAGACACAATCTTGTTTCTGTTCCTGCATTGCTCAAGAATGGATTGGAAGTGCGATTTTATAATAATCGAGTTTCGATCAGAAAGGATAAAAAGGTGTATGCTATGGTCAAGTATGAGCCCGATCATGAGTTGTTTAAACTTTAAATGTGTAACTTTAATTTATGAATAATGGGCAAGTGTGGGCCCGGTCATGAGTTGTTTTTGAGATTTAAATTGTGTTTTGAGTGTGTTAATAATGGGCATGTATGAGCCCGTGAAAAGTTTGAAGTTTTTGTTGAAGTATCATCAATGATAATAATATACGGATTTCTTGTTTGAATTGTTTTTTGTGTTATGTTACAAGTATATGTATGACTTGTAAGTTTGAGATATTGTGAGAAAATAAATAAATTGTCGCCTATGTTAAGAGTTTTAAGGTTGCAACCAAGAAGTTAAATTTATTAAAGGCGAACAAGTTGTTTTAGAGGCTACGGAATCTCTATTTTTGTAAAAATATTTAATCGTTTGGGGTGCAGAATTGCAATCCGGTGCCAATCTTGTTGATCATGGAAAAACGATTAAGGTATTGCAATGTGAATCCGTGAACTTGGAAGTTTGATGTTTGTTAAGTGGCAAGATGAAAATGACATATTTTATGTTATCACTGGTGATGTTTTTTTTAATTGATGAGAGAAATTTAACTCAAATCATATTTTTAATATGTGAGAAAAGTGGGAGTTATATAGATATTTATCAAATAAGTCAAGTGGAAGATGTTGTAAATTTGACTTAGTTTGAAAATATAAATTATAAAATGTAATAATTTGTGTGGAGTTACAGATGTAATTATTGTAACATATTTGATTTGGGAGTTACAAATCATTTTTGTGGGAGTTACAATATTTATTATTGTAGGAGTTACAATAATAAGTATTAGGAGTTACAAATATTTTTATTGTATAAGAGAGAATCAAGGGGCCGTTACATGTTGAAATGGTGAAGATGGTGCTAAGAAAGCCTATAAATAGTGAAGAATATTTTATTAAAAAGGCACACTTGAAGTTGCTTGTTCTAGCTATCATCGAAACCCTTTTACTTAATCTCAATATATATTAGTAAGTGAAATATACATATACATCTAAATACTTCAGTTCTGGCATTTGATGAACATAATTATGAGTATTATCGTCAACATCACTACCCAAAAGTGCATTCTTGTAAGTAAAATTAAAAAATCTTACTATCATAACCACACATTTTTCAAAAAAAATTAGTAGATAAAACAGCATCTGTCATTAACGCCTCATATAAAGAGTTGTTGTAATAGGAGACATGCATTTTGGCTTTCCAAACTTTAATTTGCTAATGATATTAGACGTCCACAGTCCACAGGTTAAGTAACTATTCTTGCGGCATGAGTTACATGTATAGCATTCAAAAGAAAGCCTGCTCAATGGTCACAAAATAATCTATATTTACAAACACATACATTTATAGCTAGGAAGATTAGATTGTATGGGTTTTGCTTAACGGCTCCACAATTTTCAGCTCACAGATGTTTTGGACCATCTTATTCAAGGATTAATCAATTATCCAAGGAATTTAATTAGTTTCCAATCCCCAATAATTCTGTACAAGATGGGAATAACAACCCCTTAAACATGATTATATAGGTCTAATTATCAGTATCTTCAGCTTTTATTACTTGTGTACACACCCACATACCGTTGAGGCTTTCCGTCACAACTTGAACATATTGATCATATAGTATATAGGAGGGTCATTAATTAGCCTTCTTTTGGCCCTCTTCTAAATGGTTAACATATATCTACCATTTCTCCTCTCATGCCAAAAAAAAGGAATAATATATATATATATATATTACAGTAATTAGAAATTCTGCATTGATTGCTAATTACATGAAAAGATGGATGATGCAGGTAGAAAAAGAATTGCCATGCTAAGCGTGTCTTTTATGCTCTTGGTGGCTGTGGTGGTCGGTGCTGTAATAGGCTTAGTTACCAATAAAAATGATGATGACAATCCGGAGGTATCAACATCAACTAAGGCCATTAAAACCCTCTGCAATTTCGTGGATTATCAAGATACATGCGTACGAGGCCTTTCATCCAAAGAGTACAACCAAACTGATGATCCAAAAGAGCTAGTAAAGATCTGATTTACGGTTGCATTTAAACAAGTCAAAGCGGCTGTTAATAAGTCCGTTACATTGGAAAACCTCGAGAAAGATCCAAGAGCAAAAGCAGCTCTCAACAGCTGCAGCGAGCTAGCAAATACATCCCTGAGAGGCCTCGAGAGATCATTCAGTAAATTTTCACATCTTGACATTGCTGAGTTAAATGCTATTCTTGTAGATTTGAAAGTTTGGATAAGTGGTGCCATGACATCTGAACAAACCTGCTTAGATGGATTCCAGAATGTAACTGGAGAAGCCGGAGACAAAATGAGGGAGGCCTTGAAATTAGGCATGCAAATGACAACCAATGCCTTAGCCATGATTACTGAAATTGCAACAGCTTTTGCAAAAATAAATGGTAAAGCACCGGCACAACGTCATCTTCTATCATATCCTGATTGGCTTGATCCTACAAAAAGAGCACTCCTCGAAGACGCACTAAAAAAATTTGAGGCAAACGTCATTGTTGCACAAGATGGAAGTGGGAAATACAAAACAATTAATGAAGCCCTGAAGGATATACCGAAATCTAGTAGCAAAATGTTTGTGATACACATTAAGGAGGGTACTTATGTGGAGAAAGTTGAAATCCTTTCAAATATGACTAATGTTCTGTTGATAGGTGATGGCCCGAACAAGACGAGAATAACAGGAAAATTGAATGTGATCGATGGAACAACCACATATAAAAGCGCAACAGTGGGTAAGTTGCATCCGGTCTATAGCTTTCGTTCCCCCTTCACATCGAATTCGAACCTAGCTATTGACTGAAAATACACTTGAAGCCTTATAAGTTCTGATCTTGTACGTTGAGCTTAATTTACATTCTAAATTATTTCATGATGAGGGTTCTCATGATCATTTTATGATTTCATCATATATATTATACATGAGAACTATTCAAGATATAGAAGCTTATCATAAGACATATTTGTCCTTCTGCAACGACAATTTATATATAGCCTATGCATGTACTGATAATTGGTATTCACACACTTGTACAGTATGGGCAAACAACATCACATAACATCATAACTTTGATGCATTATATATTAACATCAATATCTATCTAGTCTGATTTTTTTTATATATATAAGTTCATCATTTATAAATTAAGAGATCTAAAAGGTTTCAATTAATCTGCGGGAGAAAAACATTTAGTTAATAAAGCGCATGCATATATAAAATTCATTATTAGACAAATCCCATATATTGTTTAGTATCTGTCTAAGGTCATTAGTATTAATCTATGTATTATGCATGTCATGCTGCAGCTGTTCACGGAGATCATTTTATTGCAAAGGACATTGGATTCGAAAATTCCGCTGGTGCCGAGAAGGAGCAAGCCGTGGCTCTTCGTGTAAGCGCCGATAAAACCATCTTCTACAATTGCTGGATGGATGGATTGTTGAAATTACACAAATAACTGAATCATAATAACAAGAACAATAATGAAAATAAGCAAGAGGAAAACTAATATGTACAAAACCGAAATACTCTAAAGACTACATTGTATTATGCTTCTGGCTTAATGATACATTGAATGAAAATGATTACATTGTTTAAATAGAAAAAAAACTAACCATTACAAACTAAGGATAAGAACGATGATTTGATATCATCTTATCTCTTATCTTATTCTTATCTTACCTCTTATCATCTTATCTCTTATCTCTTAATTATGATTGACCAAATCATGTTGACATATCAACACTTTATTTCCATAACCGAACTTGTTTCCTGATTTTCCTCCACGTTAATCTACAAGTTTAAATTAATTTTCCAACAATCTCTCCCTTAATCTAAACTTGTCTCGTGCAATCCTTCTAGTCCGTATGGCTTTTAAACTGAGCCCGTATGGCTATTGAACTGAGCCCGTCTCGCACTTCAACTTGTTTGCCCGTCTGGCACTTTTCATGTTTGCCCGTCTGGCACTTTTCGTGTTTGCCCATCTGGCAATCAACTTTGCCCATCTGGCAATCAACTTTGCCCATCTGGCAATCAGCCCGTATGGCTTTCGTCATCTTTCGTCTTGTCCGTCTGACATTACTAACTTGCCCGTATGGCACTACTTATTCACCAGCCCGTTTGGCTACTACTGTGTCCATCTCGTTCTACATGGTTTTCTGCCACTCTATCTCGTTTTCAGCCTTCAGTAAGCTTCTTCGACATCGCCTCGTCTTTCTCGACAGTCCCATACTACACATGCAGCTTTGCCACCATCCTTCTGCGACGCCTACCTGAAACTACCTCCTTCCAACAATCTGCTGCAACAAAAAAAACCAGTTCCTCTTCTTCAGTAACAAAATCATTCTTCTTCCTGCTCCTCTTGCTGAGGAATCCGCCTGTGCCTTGCTTCTTGTTTGAAATCATTTGCTACACCCCAAGGAACGCCCGCTCTGATACCATGTTGAAATTACACAAATAACTGAATCATAATAACAAGAACAATAATGAAAATAAGCAAGAGGAAAACTAATATGTACAAAACCGAAATACTCTAAAGACTACATTGTATTATGCTTCTGGCTTAATGATACATTGAATGAAAATGATTACATTGTTTAAATAGAAAAAAAACTAACCATTACAAACTAAGGATAAGAACGATGATTTGATATCATCTTATCTCTTATCTTATTCTTATCTTACCTCTTATCATCTTATCTCTTATCTCTTAATTATGATTGACCAAATCATGTTGACATATCAACACTTTATTTCCATAACCGAACTTGTTTCCTGATTTTCCTCCACGTTAATCTACAAGTTTAAATTAATTTTCCAACATGGATATCAAGACACGCTCTACACACACACATATCGTCAGTATTATCATGATTGTGCGATATCAGGCACCATTGATTTTGTGTTCGGTGATGAAAGCGCTGTTTTCCAAAATTGTACATTTTTAGTGCGTAAGCCTTTAGATAACCAGAATTGCATTGTCACAGCCCAAGGTAGAAAAAATATACGACAACCGACTGGAATTGTCCTACAGAACTGCACTATTACTGTTGATTCTTCTCTTGAGCCCATCAAAAGTAAAGTCAAGTCATATCTTGCTAGACCCTGGAAAGAATATTCAAGAACAATTATAATGGAATCTTTTATCGATGATGTGATCCAACCTGATGGATACTTACCATGGAACGATAGATTTGCGTTTAACACTCTTTTCTACACTGAGTTCAACAACAGAGGTCCCAGTTCTTCAAAAGATGAACGGGTCAAATGGCCTGGCATTAAAGAGTTAACAACGGACTGGATCAAACGTTTTACTGCTACACATTTTATTGATGGTGATTTGTGGATTCCCCGTACTGTAAGAACCTCAATTTTTGGTAGGAATTAAAATTTTTATTATGGAATGGATATGGATTCAAATACTTATGTCATGAAGAATGCTATTGGTTGACAATCTAGATAAGAATTATCTATCTCCTAGGAAATTAAGATTTGATAATTCCAAGGGGGAAGGTTATTCTTATGTCATCCAAATCAGTATCTGTTATCAGTCCAGTGGTTCCGTAAAAGGGTTAAGGAACGATCGAAAGAGAACCGGGACATCTGTATAACCTTAAAAGAATAAGTAAAGAATAATTGGTGAATAGTGATTTTGGTGGAATTAGGAATATTATTGGACGACGCTATATAGAAGTACCTGGAACGAAATTCTGAGTTCATAATAGTGATCCAGGGGGAAAAAGAGTGTATGTAAAAGTTGTCGGATTCTGAAAAACCGCACTTTTATTTTCTCCGAGAATTCCCTGGACACTGATAGACTTAAGGATTTAACGAAGGGATTTAAGGAATTTAAATTCGAGAGTTACCAAGAAAGATGGAGAATAGTATTATAAACATTTAGAAGGTTTCCGGTAAAACCCTAACTAGAAACGATTGAGTTATTTCTCCGAACGATCAATGAATTGAGCAATAACCGGACAAAGAGACAAGTAGAGAACCAAGAGGTGTGATGAGCTAGTGGAAGGTGACATAATCACTTTATGCTAGATAAGATCAAAGAAACCAAGCTAGTTGCATTACTAACTAGCACCGTTAGAGATCAACTAGTACTTAGCATCTCTTTACCATTCCACCACTTAAATATCAACACATACTCATCCAAATACATCATCTAGTGCATCATCACTTTATTAAAGCAACCAAGGATGAGATATTATGTTAAACATATCACTTTATGCATTGTTTCCAAGAGCAAGTCAAGCAAAATCTCTTCCTCTCCCCCATTTAGCACCATTCGGCTATATGCCTTAATTCAAGAACCAAAGTCAAGCTTCCACTCCTTTTTTGATCTCCAAATTTTTATCCTAGATCCTATATTTCATAAAAATGATACCCTAGAAATCTTAGCCTCAAACACTGTTAGGAATAATTCATAAGTTGTGATGTTAAGAATAGAATTTTGTTAATACTTCTTGTATATCCTGATCTTATAAAGGATTTAGCACTTTGTATAGGATATATGTGTTAGACAGTAATCTGTAGAGTTTAGTCAGGAATAGTGTGTCAGAGACTACATTTCAGGAACTAAGAGCAGATCCTGATACAGCAAGTCAGATCCTGATCAAATACTGATGGGATGATCAGATCCTGATGCAATGGGAAATCCTGATATCAGTCGTATTACTGATGATGTCATTATGGATGCTACAGAAACTGGCAAGTGCTATAAAACAGGATCTTTGTTTTGGAGAACAAGCAAGAAGATATTGTGAAGGAAACGAATTCTCTATTGATGGAAACTATCAACTGGACGACAGAACATTGTCATAGATAGATTATAATTCTGTTATTAGTTGATAGGTAGCATTATAAATACTCTCTCAATATCATTGTAAAAAGAAGCGAATTGAGAATTGTAGAGTGCATATCGTGTGAAGCTCTGTATAAGGTTTGTATTTGAGAGTTCGAAACAAACAGAGAGAGAGAGATTTGTATTGTCAGCAGCTGCTAAAGGTATTGTACACCTTTGGTAGAGTTTGTATTTGATTTATTTTAATACAAACAAAGTTTGATTCATTCGTTGTTCTTGTTCATCTAATCAAGCAAAAATCAGACACGATTATATAACTTGTATTCAACCCCCCCTTCTACAAGTTATTCGAGTTAACAATTGGTATCAGAGCAGGTTGATTTCGAATAATCATAAAGATCTGCAATCATGTCTGGTTACAAGGATGGTAATACTAAGATCCCTATGCTCAAGAGAAACGAATATACTCTATGGGAAGTGAAGATGTTGCATCACCTGGAAGCAACAGATCCTGACTATCTTGACAGAATCAGAGATGGACCTTTTGTTCCAACAAGGCTTGTTCCTCAAGCAACTATCGAAGGAAAAGTTGTTCCAGAACATATAGCAGAGAAGCCTAAATCTGAATGGACAGATAAGGAAAAGGAGAACGTTCTTAAGGATGCTAAAGTGAGAAACATACTATTCAACAGTCTTGATTCTGTTCTCACTAACTATGTTCTCTCTTGTAAAACTGCTAAGGAGATATGGCACAATCTAAAGGTTCACTGTGAAGGAACAAAACCTGTCAGGAAGAATATGAGGACACTTCTCATACAAAAATATGAGTACTTTGAATCCAAGTCTGGTGAGTCACTTACTGACACCTTTGATAGATTTACTAAACTCATTAATGAGATGGCCATGCATGGTAAATATTATGACTTGGAGGATATGAATACTAAGTTCATGAAAGCTCTTCCTGATTTCTACAATGAGAAGATATCTGCAATTGAGGAAGCTAATGATCTGGATGAAATATCATTAGAAGCAGTTTATGGAAAATTGAGAGCTTATGAACTTGACAGGCAGCAGAAAAAGAGCAGGAGTGAAGGAAAGATAAAAACTGTTGCACTCACTACTCAATCTGAATCAAAGAAGCTTCCAGAAGAAAAGTCTGAATCTACTGAAAGAGACTTGAGGAAGAAGAAGAGCAAAGAAAGTTTTGAGTCAGAGACTACAGATATAGACTCTGAAGATAATGATTCTGAATCAGAGATGCAAGAACTCTTTGCTATGTTTGCTAAAGCTTTCAAGAAAGGAAGATTCAACAGGAGAAGATTTAGCAAAGGCACTTTTCAAAAGAAAGAGGAGAAGAAGAGTGACAAAGGCAAAAGTACAATTATCAAGCTTGATAAAGCCAAGATCAAGTGCTTTAACTGCAGTGAGCTTGGACACTTTGCTAGTGAGTGCAAGAAGCCTAGGAATTCAGGGAAGGGTAATGCACTCATGGTCACACAGAAGGATTGGGCAGACTCCAGTGATTCTGAAGATGAATTGGATTATGACAACATTGCATTGATGACAAGTGCTTCAGACAAGCCTGGATCTCCAAAGAAAACTTCTTCATCTTCTGTTAAGGTATCACTTCACTCTTTTGATTTATTTGATAGCTTAGATTCTGATGATATTAGATCTATTCATGTTGAGCTTAAGAATCTTATGACTAATTTCAAAATTCTTGCTAGTGAAAAAGATGAACTCAAGGCTAAGAATGATGAATTAGTTAGTAGAAATAATTTTCTTGAATCTGAGTTAATTCAAATGGAAGAATATAAGCTAAGTTCTGATAAAGCTAAGCATGATTATAGTGTTATTCTTGAGGCTTATGACTATGTCAGAAAAGAACTAGAGGAAGAGAGAGGTGTGATTAAAACCATTAACAATTCTGGTAAGAAGACTCAAGAAATCATTGAAAATCAATTTCTTGGTAAAGTTAATGGTCTAGGTTTTGATAAGGCTAGGCAAGAAGATACTGTAGCTATTGTCAATGATGATAGTAAAACTGAAGATAGCACATCTAAGTATGAAGGTAAGAAGATAGTTTCTGAACCTAAACATGTTAAATTTGTTGATTCTAAAGGTACCCCAGTTGTGCCCAAAAGAATTAACAATAGCAATTCAGATGAGAGAGTGTTAGAAAAACCTAAGAATGTCAACATAGGTTTTCTATCTAAGTCTCAGTTGAAACAGAGACTAGAAAGTATTTCAGAGTCTAGCAAGATCAAAAGAAATAGGAATGGAAAAGAAGGTATTAACAAAGAGAATAATTACAAGAATGTACCTGATGCACCTAGGAAGAAATGCTATAAATGTGGAAATCATAATCATCTGGCCCTAGACTGCAATCAAAAACCTTCTTGGAAAACTGAGTCCAGATTCCCCAAGACTCAGAGAATTCAATACCAACCACAAGAACCCTGTTATCATTATGGTAGTTTACTTCATTCCATTTATATGTGTAAGGAATATCATGAACTGTATTATGACTATTATTCTCTGAAATCTGAAACTCCTAGTCATAAACAGTTTGTGAAATCTAAGTCTAAGGTTGACTCTGCAACAGGTAAATCTAAAGCAAAATCTTCAAAGCCTGTTGGTCCAAAAGTTAATAAGAAAGGATCCAATCAAAGTTGGGTCCTAAAAAATTCTAACTATCTACTTTTTGTTTGCAGGGCTCTGGAAAGAAGCATTCAATTATCTTGGACAGTGGATGCTCTGGACATATGACTGGAAAGAAGTCCCTGCTTATAAAGTTTGAGAGAAAAGCTGGCCCAGTAATATCCTTTGGAGATGGCAACAAAGGAGAAACTCTGGGATATGGCTCAATTATTTTGGGGAATGTCATCATAGAAAACGTAGCACTGGTTGAAGGCTTGAAACACACACTTTTAAGCATAAGTCAACAGGGTGATAAGGGTTACCAATCAATCTTTGACAGTAAAGGATGCAAAATCTTGAATATGAAGAATGGAGACATTGTTTTGTCTGGTCAGAGACATGGTAACATATATGAAGCCAGCTTGAGTGACACATCTAAAGGAACTGTCAGATGTCTTTACAGCAAGGCATCAAATGATGAAAGCTGGAACTGGCACAAGAAGCTCTCACATCTCAACTTCAAGAAGCTTAATCAACTTGTTAAGCATCATCTGGTGAGAGGCCTACCTCAGGCAAACTATGTGCAAGATGGACTTTGTGATGCTTGTCAGCTTGGTAAACAAAGAAGAACCACTTTCAAGAGCAAGACAGAAAATTCAATTACTGAACTATTTCACATGATGCATCTTGATTTATTTGGTCCAGTAAACATTATGTCTATCAACAAGAAAAGATATGCTCTAGTTATAGTGGATGATTACACAAGGTTCACATGGGTATTCTTTCTACACAAAAAGGATGAAGCTCCTCAGCAAATCATTGAACTTGTCAAGAATATTCAAAATAGCTCTGAGTACAAGGTCAAAGTGCTCAGGAGTGACAATGGTACAGAATTTAAGAATTCTACAATGGAGGAGTATTGTGCAGACAATGGAATTACTCAACAGTTTTCTGCACCTAGAACACCTCAGCAGAATGGTGTAGTAGACACTACACCATAAAACGACTATTGCAACCATATTTTTGAAGGTTTGTTGAAAAACGTTGCTATTGAGAAACTAAATCACACAAATTGCAACGCCTTTGAAAAACATTGCAATAACATTGAAAAAATTCAAGAGAGTTAAAAACATTCAGTCTATTGCAATATTTTTCTTAAATCGTTGCGGTAAATATGAATTTTTGGGCCCAAAAAATTGGCGGCCTTTTAAATATGTTCTAAAACGTGTTGAGCGGGATTTCTTTTGCCGGGCTTACCAAATTAACAAAACAAAAAGAAAAAAAAACATAACACACAGACACTACCCACACATATACAACATAACGCAGACACCTTGAACGTCGATCCCAAATCCTCAAACTCGTTCAAGCTCGAAGAAGACATCGACTCAAACTCGACGAGTTCAAGCTCGAAGAAGATTGAAGATTGAAGATCGAAGAAGACAATTAAAACAGATTACCCCCAATTTCACATAACACGACTGTATTACAGTCTCAATCCGAGCCCCAGCGTGCTCTGCAATTTCACGAACTCCCATTGAAAGAATCCCTAATTATATCTACGATTGAGAAATCCATCTAGTTCAGTGAACCTACGGAGAAGTCCTAATTCCATCTAGTTCGATTCAGGGGTATACTCATCTAATAAAACTAAAATTGAATTGATCTATTACATTTTAGGCGATTGTCTGTACTGAGAGAAAACTTTAGCACCAAAAAAATGAAGTGCTTGAAATTTGACATACCGTTGATGGCACTGACAGTTACTGCAACAATTCAGGTACGAGAAGAAATCCTCAAGTCCCTGCACATGTCAGAGGAAACAAGGACTGTCCTCACCTCATTTTTTCGACCAAATCTCCGGTTCTCAATAAGTTTTGTGTTTCTTTATCTGATGTACACTGATTATGCATTGCTCTTTCACTTTGAAGATGCATTGGCTAGAATATCTCTCCCCATATTTCTATTAACATTAGACATTTAGTCACTTGCAAAGTTTGTTTTTGACATTTCAGATTCGACACTATATCATTCTTTTGGATTAGTGATATTTGGTGTTAATTTCCTGTCATACCAGGTTAAGAACAGTAGAACAAGGGACCCATGTTCCTATGATAAAGATTTTCGTGAATTGATTAATATATATGCCAGAAATAATACTTCTGATGTAACACAAGACTTGATCTCGCCAGAGTTAGCGTATGCTTCGGATAATTCATGTAGCAGTTCCGAGTCATTTGATGTTTCGGATGGTATTGAGGATGATCCCTTGTGTGGAAGTAGTAATCGAGTGAGCTTTTAGACTGCAAAATCTTTTTTAAAGGAGAGAAATATGTCTGTTGAATATCTAGAAGACGAATGTGATTTACTCAAGGATGTAGACGATTTGGATGGTAAGCTTCTCATGAATTCTGCTTTACATAGCATGTTTCAGTCATTAAGTTTACAAGAAGTAGATGCTAAAGAGTTTTAAGTAGGTTCATTTAAATAAAAAATCTACGGCTACTCCCTTTAAGAAGAACAAGAAATCTTTTTGCAGCCAAGATGGAGGGCTTCCTGAAATATCATAGCCGTTTTTGGATATGGTCAATTACAAGAAATTTTAATATTCACGCCCACCTGCCTCCATTGACGCTAAAACCCTTGACCTCTTCTTACCAAGATAAGTAGAGGCAAATGTTAGGGAAGAAATGGAGAGATAAGTAGAGGCAAATAATTTGATCGTCTTTATAATGCTAAAAAAGTTAAAAAGTAATACCTTGGTTTTCATTTTCTGATTTTGTAAATAAGAATCCTTTAAATGTTCAATAAAGCTTTACTATAATAGGAAAACAACAATAAGTATCTAAGACTTTATATATCTCTGACTGCAGGTGGTAGTTGCGACTATTGCGTTTGGCATGGGCATTGACAAGTCAAATGTCAGAAGGATCATTCATTATGGCTGGCCACAAGTATGTTGTTTGCTTTGATTTTATTTATAATTGTGTTTTAAGCTCCTTGTAATTCCCCATGAACGAATGTGTTGGAGCTTGTTTCTGATCTTCACTCAATCATTATTTATTGAGGAGTAATCAGTGGTGCTCTGTGCTATGAACCAATTTGCAATCCAGGCTATCAAGCAACATGTATATGTTCAGTTCGACTATATACATCTGTTGATAAATTTTGACTATTGAAAAGATAATATAAGAGCCATAGATATTTAAGTATGTTTTATGCCTTTCCCAGTCTAGATAACTAACCAAATTTGTAGAATTATTATGTGTTGTTAACTTTTTATAGCTACATGTATGTCTGACTTGCTTTAAGCTATTAGAATGATGTTCTACCAACAAGCTTTGTCTTAGCAGTTATCTCCTATTCCTTGTTTATCAAATAGTTTGGGGGTTTTATGTTTTTCATCAAAAGCAATGTTTGGTCTCTTCAGACCTAATTAATTTGTTCTTTGTGTCAAAATAACATGGTCAGTCTCACTGTGTCTTCCTTTTAAAAGCAATTTTAGGTCTACTCAAAATGATAATATTGCCTCTGCCGTTGCTGCTATGAAATATATAATGGAAGCAACCCTGCTTCTACTCCTTCCTCGCTTCAAGCCTTTTACACTAAATCATTTTTGGCCTCTTCTTTTCCCCTAACTCTTCCTCTTCTCCGATCCATTTAGAAATTATCCACCAGAATAGACACCTATGACTATGAGCAGAAGGTCATGAACGGGGTTTCGACAAACAATCATACAAAATATTCACGCTTGTGGTGATCCCAATGGTAATTTAGCTTTTTCTTTTTTGAAATCTATATCTCCAATAATGAATTTCTTTTTTGTGCATTTACATATCCTAGGTGTTGAACCTCAATTCACTTTTTATATCAGCTTGGAAAATAGATTTTGTTTTACGTATATGTTGTCTTGATAACAAAATCTCTCTCATCGATCTTTGTTTATGTCTTGCTTGTATACGGTTCTTCTAGATGATATATCTAACAGTTTAATATACCCATCATGTTAAGGATAGACAATTGTAGTGGTTTCTTGTTTGTACTTCTTCGAATTTTTTGTCTTACAAAAAGAGGAAATGGGGCTGCATTACTTTTGATTTACAGGGACAAAGAAACACGTTCAGTTTCAGTAGAGTTTGAAAATATCAAAAGCCTTTGGCTGCAGATAAATTATTGTGCCATAAAGGGCCAGCTCGTAATTTTCAGTCTGAGTAAATTTACTTCCGTGTACAAATATAGTATCCCTTTCATTTTTTCGTTTTTCAAACAGTTCATTATCTTAGCCGTTGGATGAAAATTCAGGGTAAATGCTTAGACATTATTGCTTAATGAAATAACATCCATATATAAGCCTTTAATCGAAGCTGAAATTGATCGACTAAAGGATGCATATGACATTGACTAGACAATGTCAGCAGTCTACCTGATATGCTTCAACTTTTGTACAATTATTCATAAAGATTGTATGACCGACCAACTGAACTTAAACAACTACCAGATTTGCATTGCGCTATAGGCTGTGGATTGTATTTCTGGACTAATGTCGCAGCTGCTACAATTTATGTTTTTTCCATTGTTTTATCCTTTTCTTTCTTCCCGTGTAAAGCACTCAGAAACTTGGAAATGCTGGCATAGAAACTGTGGACTCGACACGGAGGAACTGCAGCATTAATGCTCAGCTGTGTCAATTGGGTCGAGAGTCGTTCATGGCCATGGACATTATGGCCCTTTTGTGGTGGATTTATTTTTAGTATTAATAACATCAGTCCATGAAGTAACTCCTATATCTTACCCAAGTCTTCTGTCATGAGGTGTATGCTGAGGGACCTGCTAAGCCCACCTATGGGGAAGCTGCAATTGCTCTGAAGCGGGCGACAGAAAGAGAAATTTCTCAGAGTGCTGATGTTATATGTTGTACCTGTGTTGATGGATCAGATGTGGGGATGGAGATCATGCAGATGATGAAAATGAAGATGACGAGTCACTTTGTGTTTAATTAAGTGTTAACAGTTGGTAGACTCCATGTACCTTATGTTTAAATTTGCGCATGCATAACTGTTTCGATGCGCCTTAGTCATTTTAATTTTGCTTTAAATTTTGAATGGTTTGTACGACCATGTCGTTACATGGTGCTGCTTTTGAATTGTTGGTCATAGCCCTGTAATGGTACATTTGGATATTTGGATATGAAATATTGATGATGCTTGGATTGTGGCTATAAATGGCCTGGTTTACTGTATTTTCAGCATGTTCCTACCAATTTTTTTTTTGAAAAAATGTTACAATAGGGTCAAAATATGTTGCATTAATCTATAAAAAATCATTGCAATTGGTCTGAAAAATGTTGCCTTTAAGTGTCAATAAATTACCTTCTTATGCTACTGCAATAGTTTTTAATTGTTGCTATAGAGTCTAAAATGTTGCTATTGAAAGGTATTGCAATGATTTAATTATGTTGTTGTATGGTATCAAAAACGTTGCTAAATCGACCTATTGCAAGGCAACCGGATGCAACGCCCAAATTTTGCAAATTTGTTGCCATAGACTCTAATGCAACGAATATAGGCCTTAAGGCAATGTTTTCCTGTCGTTACAATAGCCGTTTTATGGTGTAGAAAGAAAGAACAGGACTCTCATAGAGGCAGCAAGAACCATGCTTGCAGATGCAAAGCTTCCAACCTATTTCTGGGCAGAAGCTATCAACACTGCATGTTTCACTCAAAACTGTACCTTGGTAAATGCTCATGGTAAGACTCCCTATGAGATGATCAAAGGAAAGAAACCAAGTGTGAAATACTTTCACATCTTTGGATGCAAATGCAATGTCCTGAAAGTTCATCCAGAACAACTTGGGAAATTTGAAGCCAAATCGGATGAAGCAATCTTTCTAGGATATTCAGCATCAAAGGCCTTCAAAGTATACAATCTCAGAACTCACATTGTTATGGAATCAATTCATGTTGCATTTGATGATAAGAAGTTTAGAATTTTGCAAACTGATGAAAGCCATGACAATCTGGAATTTGAAAATCTTAAGTATTCTGAGATTCTCTCCAGTGATGATGAAGGTTCTCCAGAGGAAATCTCTATTGCTTCTCAAAGGAATGCTGCTGTTGAGGGGGAGCAATTCAATCAAGGAGAATATAGTACTGGTCAGGATCAGACTAGCCTTTCAGAATCTACTTCATCAGGAACTGATCATTCAGAGTCTAATGAAGGAAGATCAGAAACTAGCAGCAGTATTGAATCCACTGATTCTACTGATCAAGGGGGAGCTTTTGAAGGAAATGAACAATCTTCTACAAGAAATACCACTAACCTAGGGGGAGAGTCTAGCAGGAACAATCTACCACCTGTTAGAAAATGGACAAGGGATCATGCTGAAGATTTGATTATTGGTGATCCAAATAGTGGTGTTCGAACTAGAAGATCAATTCAAAATGAATGCTTGTACAGTTGTTTTCTCTCACAGAATGAACCTAAGAAGGTTGAAGAAGCCTTACAGGATCCTGATTGGGTAATAGCAATGCAGGAAGAATTGAATGAGTTTGAGAGGAACAAAGTGTGGAAACTGGTACCTAGACCTAAAGATAAATCTATTGTTGGTGCTAAATGGGTTTTCAGAAACAAGCTAGATGAATCTGGTACGATTGTAAGAAACAAAGCAAGACTGGTGGCCAAGGGTTATTCTCAGGAAGAAGGAATTGACTATGATGAAACCTTTGCACCTGTAGCAAGATTGGAAGCAATCAGAATGTTTCTTGCATTTGCAGCTCATTCAAAATTCAAGGTATACCAGATGGATGTAAAGAGTGCTTTTCTAAATGGCAAGCTTGATGAGGAAGTGTATGTGGAACAACCACCTGATTTTGTTGATCCAAAGTTTCCAAATCATGTCTTCAAACTTGACAAGGCACTCTATGGACTAAAGCAGGCACCAAAAGCATGGTATGAGACTTTGTCTAAATTTCTTCTTGAAAATGGCTTTACAAGAGGTACAATTGACAAAACTCTATTCTTTAGAAAGATAAAAGGTGATTTGCTTTTAGTTCAAGTTTATGTTGATGATATTATATTTGGTTCTACTAATGAAAAGCTATGTGCTAAGTTTAGCAAGCTTATGCAGTCTAAGTATCAGATGAGCATGATGGGTGAACTAAATTACTTTTTAGGCTTGCAGGTCAAACAGAATGAGACTGGTATTTTCATTAATCAGTCAAAGTATATCAAAGATCTTTTAAAAAGGTTTGACTTTCAAAATTGTACAATTGCAAAGACACCCATGGCAACAGCCACTAAGCTAGACTCAGATCCTAAGGGAAAGAGTGTTGACAATACTAGCTATAGAGGCATGATAGGTTCACTGTTATATTTAACTGCAAGTAGACCAGATATAATGTTCTCTACCTGTTTATATGCTAGATTCCAAAGTGATCCTAAGGAATCTCATTTAATTGCTGTGAAGAGAATTTTTAGATATCTCAAGGGAACTCCAAATCTTGGTTTGTGGTATCCAAGAGAATCTGATTTCTCTCTAATTGGCTATTCAGACTCTGATTATACAGGGTGTAAAATAGACAGGAAAAGCACTACAGGTACATGTCAATTCTTGGGAAACAGATTGATTTCTTGGGCAAGCAAGAAGCAGCAATCAGTTTCAACCTCAACTGCAGAAGCTGAATACATTGCAGCAGGTAATTGTTGTGCTCAACTCCTTTGGATAAGAAATCAGTTGATGGATTATGGTATGACACTTAGTAATATTCCTATGTTTTGTGATAATACTAGTGCTATCAAAATTGCAAAAAATCCAGTTCAACACTCAAGGACTAAGCACATTGATGTCAGGTATCATTTTATTAGAGAACATATTGAAAATGGTACTGTGGAACTTCATTTTGTTCCTACTGACAAATAGCTTGCAGATATTCTAACTAAACCACTTGATGAGGCCACATTCATTAGATTGGTTAGTGAGTTAGGAATGTTAAATTTTTAGATCTTTAACATCTGCACATGTAGCAAGGTATGTTGTTTCAGCTTATAGACTTGATATTTTTGTCAGGATCTATACTTGATTGGTAAATGCTTAAGCTGTAAAACTTTACTTTGATAAATTACAGTATGATAGACTTATTAATAAACATCAGGATTGTTATCAGTATGCTGACGTCATTAGTATTGACATCAGGATTGTATCGTCAGTATCAGGATTGTGAAATTTATGTGTCTTACTATTTCAAATTCTAAAGTTTATGTTATGTAGTGGTTCAATTCTGAGTTTTGCTAAGTCTATGTTAGCAAGTTTTATTACATGCACACTGATAATTTATATCATTATTCATGACAGTCAATAAACAACGATAGACAAGTAGATATTAAGAAAACTTGTATTTTCATTAATTAAAAGCATTACATACATGAAAATGAAATACAATTCTTCTTTTTGTCTAACTACTACTGATAATTCTATTCTTGTCTAAAGTTGTTGCTGCTTCATTCCTCAATGATTGACTTCAGGACAAGGAGCATCTCAAGATTGGATTCCTTGTCTGGGCGACTTGAATGAAAGTAGCTGACTCATCTTCATGCTTATTGAAGAAGAGGAATAGCATCTCCATCAAGATCAACCTCAGACTCTTCACCAAATTCTTCATCCTCAAGGTGTGAAGAGATTAGAGGAGGATTGTATCCAACTGGTAGATGTTTTAGAGGAGATTCGTGGAAATCATCTGGGATAAGATCAACCATATCTGACTTGATGAGAAAAGTTATCTCTTCTAAGAGATAGTTCACTTGCTCTTGATCATCAAGAGTAAAGAACTTCTCAGTGGTAATGAACCAAAAGCTAGGGTTCATATGAAGATTTGGGTTGAAAGCCATGATGGAAAGAGAAAAGAATGAAAAGGTTTTGGAGAATGGCATAAGACGTCGGTTTCTTTTATAGAAAGACGTGGGAAGCTGAACGGTCATTTGGGAGATATCAATGCATTCAGTCATAATTATGTGTGACTGTATTTCTTGTATTTTCAAGAAATATTGAATGAATTTAACCAATTGATTTTGTTATTTCTTTTACAGGAAAAAGAAAATGCCATGTGGAAACTTCATTTAGTCTCTGGAATCAGGATGATATTGATCAGGAATACAAGTGTGTTCACGTCAGGATTAGTAATTCTTTTTATTCAGAAATCACATTGAATCGTGTGATTATCCTGTTGAGAAGATCACATCAGGAAAAGGAAGCTGATCAGTATTGATTTTTATCTTGATTTTACCTTGATTTATTTACTTGAAATTATTTTTGGATTTTATTTTCCAAAAGTCATGGGTAACTGCATTTTTCAGGGACTGACACCTGTCAACCTACGTGTCAACGTGGGATAATGAGTCTGAAGGATTTTTGAAATATAATTATTTTGACACTCTAATCGTGTAATTGCTTTCTCTAATTTCATTCTCTAAAGCAAAAACACTCTCGAGTCTCAAAATCACTAATCAATTTCAAAGATTTCTTAAGTTCTTTTCAGATCAAAATGGCAACTCAAAGAAGACTACCCAAATCCGTAGCTTTCAAGTTTGGTGACTTTGATTTTATGATGAATAATCATGTTGCAGCTATCACCAACAAGGAAGGGGTGTCAACTGATTTTCACCCGATAATGGACTTTATGGCGAAAGGACCATTAAGCTATGCCTTGACAACATCTCCACAAATTAATCAAGTAGCTGTTTCACAAGCTTGGGAGAATGCTGAGGTAATTGATTCTACTCAGAGTCAATCAGGTAAGATTGTTTTATACTTAGGACAAGACTCATTTGATATTACTGAATCTTTTGTTAAGTCAGTACTTCGCTTACCTGTTAGTACGAATTTTGAGATTGTACCATCTGATGATGATGTGAGAACTATGTTATCCAAATTAGGTTATGATGGACCTCTAGATAACATGAGCCAGTTAAATAGATCTTTTCTTAGGAAAGAATGGTCTTTCTTCTTTGATCAAATTGCTAAATGTTTTACTGGTAAATTTAGTTCTTTTCAACAAATTACTGTTGTTACATCACATATTGCATATGCCTTGCTTTATAACAGAGTAATTAATTTTGGTCACATTATCTTAAGTCAGATATGTATTAAACTTGGGTCAAGAGATCATGACATGAATATGGTTTATTATCACAGATTCATGCAACTGTTTATTAACCATTTCATTCCTGATGTTGAAGCTAGATTTGGTAGAGAATATTGTGTTTCTTCTTATGTACAGCAAAAGAGAATTTTCTCTGACATTACAAAGAAGGACAGTGAAAAGAATCTAGATGAAATACCTGCATTACACTATCCAAATCATGTTCAGGTACTTCTAAGAACTCATCTTCCTACTATCTATAATTCTTCTTTTTTTAGTGGTGAAATGACTCAGAAATCTCAATTGGAGGAGAACCCCCCTGTGTCTACCCAAGTAGCCAAAAACATTACAGTCTCTGAAACAATTCTAGAACCAAATTTTAATCCACAGCCTATTGTTTCAAAGAAGCCAACCTCTGATGTTTCTCAAAAGACATCAGTTGTAAAGAAGAGAAGATTTGTTATTTCAAGTAGTAGTTCTAGTGAAGATGATGATAATATATCTCTTGCTGAGAGAGCAGAATTGAAGGCTGCAATTCAAATTTCTAAGCTAGGGCAAAGAGATGGAACACCTAGTCACAGCCAGGCTGCAGTCTCCCAAAAGGCTGTAGTTCTTAAAAAGGGAAAATAGTCACTGGATACTGTCTCTCAAAAGACTTTGTCTATTGAAAAAAAATCTCATCCCAAGATCACTTCTGTGTCTACACCTCTTGAGTCTTCTCAAGACAAATTTGTTGCTCACTATACTAGGAGAACAAGGAGAAAGATTCATTTGTCACCTACACACACAGTGTCAAGTCCAACTAACATTATGCAGGTCTCTACAAATAATGCTATATCCATGTCAGTATCTGGCAAGAGAGATCTGGATCTTGATTCTTCATGGTAAACTACATTGACATACAGACTGGCTATAGAACTTATTTCTCTGAAAGTGAAGCTTTCCAGGCCTGTTCTAGATTTTTTGATTGAAAGAGTTCCCACACTTTCATTTCCTGAAGAATATGGACTGTTACATCAAAAACTTGATTTAATGAAGACGTGTTTCTATGTATCAGTAAGAAAGGAGTTACACAAGAAATTTGGACTTCCTAAGCATGTTGCACTTCAATCACTTCATGCATATCTATTTGACAAGGATGTCATTGTTGAAGATGCTTCAGCTAAAGGTGAACAAGAGGAGGTAGTTGATAGAGGGAAGCAGTCAACAGAAGATACTATTGCACCAGTGGTGAATAGTAGAATAGATCAGATCACAGTCACTGCAACACAAGAACCATCTAGTCAGAGGTTGGATGACGCAGGAACTGTGATGGCTAATGCTAAAAGGTCTTCTGTGATGACTGAAATTGCAAATGAGAGACCCTATGAAATGGGAGGAATGACTTTGATTGATTTTCCTGAAGATCAAACCAATATTGTTCTTTCAGAGTCTATCCACCTTGAGGGTGTGTCTCAGCAACCAACACTTAAAGACGGTGACATACTAGCCATGGTGTTTAATGAACTATTACTGAAGACATCAGAGTCTAGTGTAAAACCTAAAAGTGGTATACTGGAGCCTGTAGTTTCTGAAAAGAAAGTAGATGTTTGTAAGGGTTCAAAGACTATAGCAGCTCACTCCTTGGAGAAAACCTCAATTCCCATGCCATATGAGGAACCCTCTCTCCATGTGAGTTCAGGTATAAAAACTTCTTCTAACCCCTATTTTTCTGTAGGTCATGAGAGCAATTATCCAAATTTGAGTGATACACTTGAAAAGATGGATATAGATCCACACACAGAGAGGCTGGCTCCTGACCAGGCAAAAGGAGAGGTAGAAAGAGTGTTGAGTTTAGACAGTCAAAGTGAGAATGAGGGTATGGATGATCAACTCCATAGTGAGGGAGAGAAAATTAGGAAACCACCATCGTTTGATTTCTGGGATCAGGTTTTTCCTGAATCTTGGTCTGAAAATCTTGGTATGGATGCTGGTACTTATTCTTTTATCAAGATGTATGAGAAGCATGACTTAGCATATCACAATGCAAAGCCAGAAGTTAAAGCTCAGAAACAGAAAGAAAGGCTTGCAGGAATCATTAACAGAAGAGGTGAAAGGCTAAGACAAACTTCTACTCAACCAGTACCAGAAGATATTCCTAATGATCCTAGTATTCCTTTGTTTGTACTTCCAATTTTAGCTAGAATTGAGACATCAACAGTACCTGATCAATCTAAGGAGGAGTCAGGATTTGTAGATGTTAGTACACAGAATATTGGTGAAGGACAGGATGATCATACTTCAGCTCCAGATCAGAAAGATGAAGATGTTTGTACTTCTACTCAAGTGTTATTACTTGAATATCATTCTATACAGGCAACTTCTTCTACAAGACTTGAAGATAAAGTTCTTTCTGCATCTGAATCTGAAGATACAACAAGCACTTCCAACATTGAAGTCAATTCTGAACTTCTTAAGGATATTCAGAAATCTCAAAGTGATATTCAATCGAGACTTCAAATTCTTGAAGATAACCAAGTCACTATTATGGACAATCAAGCAGTTCTGATGAATCTCATTTGTTCTGTTACTGCATCTCTTGGAATTAATGTTGCTGATGTAAAAAAGGGGGAGATAAAGACAATTCAGAAACAACAACAACAACAGACTGGGGGAGATAAACAGACTGGGAGCAGAATTAAGGGTGACAGAGTTGGTAAATTTCATCATGGAAGTGGTAAAGGAAAAGAAGCATCAAATAGTTGAATTCTTTCTTCTAAGTACTAGATACATGTCTACATCTGAAGAAGGAGGTACTTAACTTCATGATCTTGAATTCATAAATTCTATTCTGGTTGTATTGTTATATGTTTTGACATCTACAACTTAGATTTATGCTTCAGATTCTAAAGCATAAATAGGGGGAGATTGTTAGGAATAATTCATAAGTTGTGATGTTAAGAATAGAATTTTGTTAATACTTCTTGTATATCCTGATCTTATAAAGGATTTAGCACTTTGTATAGGATATATGTGTTAGACAGTAATCTGTAGAGTTTAGTCAGGAACAATGTGTCAGAGACTACATTTCAGGAACTAAGAGCAGATCCTGATACAGCAAGTCAGATCCTGATCAAATACTAATGGGATGATCAAATCCTGATGCAATGGGAAATCCTGATATCAGTCGTATTACTGATGATGTCATTATGGATGCTACAGAAAATGGCAAGTGCTATAAAACAGGATCTTTGTTTTGGAGAACAAGCAAGAAGATATTGTGAAGGAAACGAATTCTCTATTGATGGAAACTATCAACTGGACGGCAGAACATTGTCATAGATAGATTATAATTCTGTTATTAGTTGATAGGTAGCATTATAAATACTCTCTCAATATCATTGTAAAAAGAAGCGAATTGAGAATTGTAGAGTGCATATCGTGTGAAGCTCTATATAAGGTTTGTATTTGAGAGTTCGAAACAAACAGAGAGAGAGAGAGATTTGTGTTGTCAGCAGCTGCTAAAGGTATTGTACACATTTGGTAGAGTTTTTATTTGATTTATTTTAATACAAACAAAGTTTGATTCATTCGTTGTTCTTGTTCATCTAATCAAGCAAAAATCAGACACGATTATATAACTTGTATTCAACCCCCCCCCCTCTACAAGTTATTCGAGTTAACAAACACAACTTTTTCCATTTTCAATAAAATCATCAAAGTGGAGGATGAATAGTAACCTCAAGAACAAAATTCTTGAATCTTGATTTTGGTTGATGATCCAAGCTTCATGGAGGCTATACAAGGCTTACTAAGTGCATACACACCCCAAGGAAGGTGTTAAATATAATTGATGTGGTTAATATCAGTGTTTAAGTTTTACAGGGAAAAACAGAGTTTAACTTGAAACTGGAAGCAGTCAGAGTTTAGTTAAACTCTGACAGTTGGAAGCTGGACAGAGTCTGCTAAACGCTGATAAGAGGAAGCAGCTAAACTCTGTTGAAGAGAAGCGTTTGCTGGTCAGTAACAGAATTATTGAAGATAATTATGGAAGCGATATCTTTGAAGATTGGATAGCTGTCAAAGAAGTCGTGCTGACTAGAAAGACGTATAGCAATCATAATTGATAATATTTGTATAGCTGATTTATAGGAGAATCAATTATCGATTGTACATAGCTGTATATCTTTATAAATACAGTTAGGTTAATCCTAGAAGGGTATCGTGTAACGCAAAATCATTTCATTGTAACCTAAGCAGCTCTCTGTGATATTTTATATCACTGAGAGAGGAGTTAATTCCAAAACAGTTTTTAAAGTCTTTTAAGAACTTATTGTTATTCGCTCACACTTAGTTGATTATAATTGTGTATTCGGCCTAACAATTGGTATCAGAGCAAATCTGTTAATTTAATACAGTTTAAGATCCATACACACACACACAACTATAATCAATGACAGAAATTCCTCCTCCAACAACAGGTCTAGTGCTGAGAAGGCTCAACCTACAACTGTGAGCCGATATAAAACAATCAGGGTTCCTATTCTCAGGCCAGCAGAATACTCAACCTGGAAGGTGAAAATGGCTATGTTTCTGGAGGCTACAGATCCAGAATATCTTGACAGAATTTATGAAGGCCCTCATAAGCCTACAAAATTATCTGTCGTTACTGCTGGACAAGAAGCTAAATCTATTCCAAAGGAGAAGAAAGATTTGACTCCTGAGGACATTTCATCCATTGCTAAGGATGCAAAGGTTAGACATCTGCTTCATAGTTCATTGGATAATGTTATGTCTAACAAAGTGATCAATTGTAAAACTGCAAAAGAGATCTGGGATGCCCTGGAGGTTAGATGTCAGGGAACTGCTGCAATCAAGAAGAATAGAAGGAACATACTCACACAGGAGTATGAACACTTTGAGGCTAGATCTGAAGAATCAATGACAGAAACCTTTGACAGATTCTGTAAGCTACTCAATGATCTGTCACTGGTTAATAAAGAATATGATCTAGAAGATTCAAATCTCAAGTTTCTTCTTTCTCTACCTGAAAAGTGGGATGTTAAGACAACCACTATTAGAGACAACTATGATCTTGCTGACACTGATATTGATGAGATCTATGGGTTGCTCAAGACTAATGAACTGGAAATGGAACAGAGAAGCAGAAGATCAGGCAGGAAGTCAAAGTCTGTTGCTCTAAGAGTTGAAGAAAGACCCTCAAAGAAGGAAGCATCAAGGAAGAAAGCAAAAGGAAAAGCTTTGGTCATTAATTCTGAAAGTGAGTCATCAAACTCTGATGTTGACTCAAACATAGATGGATCATCTGATTCTGAAGATGATGAGGAAATGATGCAAATGGCTGCTTTTATGGTAAAGACCTTCAAGAAGATGGGATTCAAGAACTTCAAGAAGGGAAAGAGATTCTCCAAGAATGATTCAAAGTCTGACAGGAAGAATTTCAGCAAATCTGAGAGAAAGGATACCAAATCTGGCAAGAGAGACAAGTCTGAGATTCAATGCTACAAGTGTAAGGAGATGCGCCACTATGCTCCTGAGTGCAAGAAGGGTAAAACTGAGAAGGCACTGATGTGCCGAAAATGTGACATTTAATTATCGCAAGCGCACGATCTCGTTTTAGTATTTATGATTCGATCCAAAGGGAATAACATTTTCGAAAACACCTTAATTTCTAATTTAGGCGAATTAGAACAAGTGATTTTTGAAAATTATTTTTAAACCAATTAATTTCTAGAAGAAAATTAAATCACTATTTAAAAGAAAATTTTATTATTATTCTATTTTCAAACTAATTAATTAAAAGCTAACTTATTTAAGGATTCTAAATGTTAATAAAAAAAAGTTAATTTTATTAATTAATTCCTAAAGAGAAAGTAAACTTTAATCTATTTTTAAACTTATCTATTTTTAAACTTCTAAATTATTCCATTTAAAAAAAACAATTATCCTAAAATCGAATTAAAACCAAATTTTATTCTGAAACCTTTTTTATTGAATTAAAATTTACTAACAGAAATTGTTTTTTTTTTTTAGGGAAATTCAACTTAGGGTGTTTAAAAATGACATGAATTCAACGAAAACAGACTAACAAAACTCGCACAACACTTTGCAGCCATGAAACCAACAACGTGGTGAACTAAACACGAGATAACAGCAAAACATTCACAGACTTGTCAATTCACAGGAAACGACTCAGTGACATAGATCATAGTACTGGACTCATCTCAGAACATTCCACTCTCGAAACAACAACTCAGCAATGCAGGAAAAACTAAACAAAGTTACAATTACAATGATCTTAAAACAGTAATTACAATACTCAGCACGGGAACTACCGTTTCAGACTTCAAAACTCAGCTACCAAACTCGACTACAAAACTGGAATTGGACAGCATCTCAATGAACAACCAAGCAAATTACAAATCCTAACTCCTCGACCCAGCTCGGAAATCAGCAAACAATCATATAAACTCAAACCACAACCTCAGACAAAAATAGAAAATAACAACGTAGCTATCACAAAACTCAACTTGCAGTCTACTCGGCAATTGACACAAAAATACAAAACTTGCAATCGACTTAGCAATGAAATCATGAAGCGCAGCAAAAATATTAAACCCAGAATCGATTGCAGAACTCTCGACAATCAGAAAGCGACAAATAACATACTAGAATCAAAACAGACTCGTTCGAACTAAGACATCGATGAAAACTCCAACAGCGAACTCATCAATCGACAGAATTACAAACTCTCGAACTCTACTCTGCGAAACCACAATAATGGAGACTAAACAAAATCAACACGAAAGGGACTGTTGAACTCGGTAATCGGACAACTCAAACTGCGAGTGAAATCACAAAACATAACACTGACCCAGTTGACTCAGAGATTCATCAATGGAAACCAACGAACAATACAAACACCGAACAACACTATACAATTCAATAATCAATCCAAGCGAACTCTGCGAACACTCCAATTAACAAACCCGACTAACCAAAATCAATAATTAACATTGCAAGTGTATGAATCAACCATAACTCGATTTTACGACAACTAAGCTCAACTCGGCGAGAATCAATCGGTCAAAACAAATAAAGAAAAACGGGTGCAGCGGAGGAAATCAGAAACAAGAAACAAAAACAAAAATCGAACTCAACAACGATTCGAATACAGCTCAGAGATTCAGCAAAACAAGCCCCGAATTTACGAACAAAACTAGTGAACTCAGACGAAATCAACAGCGCAATGGATCGAAAACTCGGACAGCAACAGGGCACAAAGACTGGGTTAATTTCGAAATAAAAAAAATAGGGGAGAGGGGTGGATTGCAGTGGAAAGAAATGGGGAAATGGAGGTGATGGGTTTGTGGTTTGTAAAGAAGTAAAAGAAGAAGGAAATAGGAATTGATGGTGGTGGTTTTTGTGTAAGAATCGGAGAGAGAGATGGTGTTTGGTTTGTAAGAAATGGAGAGGGAGGCGTGTTTGTCTTGCAGGGAATGAAAGGAGTAAGGGAAAAGTAAACAAGCTGGGTTTATTTAGAATTAAGAACGAAAATGAAGAACAGGGGAGACTACAACTAATGCGAATTAACAAATTAAATGAGACATACAATACGATATAAAAATTAAATTTGATTTTTGTTTTGTAGTTTTTTTTTCTTTTTTTATTTTATTTATAACACTAAAATATCAAACATAAAATTTAGATAATTAAAATTTACCAAACCCACAATAAAATTGAGATTTAAAGGGGCGTAACTAATATTAAAACGAAAATTAAAACTACGAAACAAATTCTAAAATCGATACTTTCAATCTCATGTGGTTAGCACCGCTACTTTATTCACACAAGAATTTACGAAAATAACGAAATAAAGAATACGGAAAGAGATGCAAAAATTTAAAACAAGGCTTGAAATTTGCATAAAAATAAAGAGTGTTTACATGAAAAATAGAAAATTACAACTACAATTTTTTTTTGGAAATTAACTACTACAATCTAGTTTTTTTTGTATGTAAGGTAATGGGTGTTTAACAAGTGAAGATGAGGCCTATTTATAGGAAATAATTAGGGTTTTTGGTTGGTGTGAGTAAATCCTAGCCATTGATTTGGTTTAGTGTTGGCTAAATCTTGGCCATCAATTTTCTTTGATAACAAAATGCACCACCACCCCTTGCTTTTCCTTTTCTTCTTGTTTTGGTCCTTCTTTTTCTTCTTTTGTCATTTATTTCTTTATTTTGCCATTTCTTCAGTTTTCTCGAATTTTTTCCTGAAATGCAACAAAATAAATTATTAAAATACGAATTCAAACAATAAATAGGCAATAAAAATATGCAAAAATATGCACTTATCAAATGTCCCCGTACCTATCTTTTGCTCGTCCTCGAGTAAAAACAAAAAGAAAATCTAGATAAAAAGTCTTATACTCCTTTTCGTAGGTGTGACGGGTAATTTTAGGTTTACCAACCTGTTAAACCCATAGACGATCTCTACAGGAGGAGTGTTGTCTCCTAAGGGTTTACAGAAGATATACCCATAAAATCTTTGAGATAAGTCAGCAAATGTCCAATTTTCCTCTTTTACTCTAGCTTTCATTGGTGTCAACAAAACAATTTTGTAGGAAAATATATGCCTTAAAGATTATTCTAATAATAGTTAAGTTATAGGTTCCCACAATCCACATGAGTAGACTAAAAATTTAAAAAAAATCCCAAGGTGTGTAGTGAATTTAAGGCCTATGATGGATAAAGTGCATACGAACATTTTCTCTTTTTCAACCAATATTGAACTGACCCAATCTCTATTAAAACAAGTATCTAGCCAAACTTCACGTTCTTAGTAGTTAGACTAACCGTGCAATGTTTGAGGTCCCAAAAGACTTTTGCATCAATACCCATTTAGCGAGTTTTAGGTCAACAATCCCAGATCACAAGGGACCTTAGGTTGCTAGGCACAAAGTCCCCTCGGACTTACTTACTCGGGTTATTAATGAGCCCAACCTAGCCGATTTCCCTACTAAGATTTTATTATTACAAAATTACACTAGCACTTTTACAACTACAAATATTTATTGACTCTTTTTTTTTTTTTTTTTGACACTATAGGGACAATTCTCGCAAAGGTTTGATTCGACATTGTTCTAACATGTGGGTTCTCTCTCAAGTATCGAATAACATTCCTATACAATTTTTCCATCAAAAGTCTTGTGCAAATGTGTCGTCTTGGACTTTTAAGCAAAAATTTGTTTGACACAAGTTTCATGAGGAAAACCTCACCTGACTACGTTCAAATTATCTAAAGGCATTATACATATAATTTTCGAAAAATAGTCAACACCAACTAGTTCTAGAATTTAAAGAGTGGGAAGGACAACTAAGGTAAAATATCTCTATTTTTGGATTTTTAAAATTATTCAATTTTTTTGGATTTTTCAATTTTATGTATTTACACTAAACCCTCCCCCATACCTAAATCATGCATTGTCCTCAATGTATGCAAAATGCAAGATAAATGACAAGGGTGAATGGTGAGAAAATACCTGATAAGGATGAAAAAGAGTTTACAATTACCTACTGAAGAAACTTATTTGAATCATGGATCGATGAGGTAGATAACCTCTTCCTCGGGATCAATTGGCAGCTCTAAAAATGGTTTGAGTCTTTGTCCATTAACTTTAAATATATCACCATTTTTAGGATTTTCAATTTCAACAGCACCGTGAGGAAAAACGACCCTAACAATGTAAGGACCTTCCCACCTAGATCTCAGTTTTCCGGGAAACAAATGAAGCCTAGAATTGTACAAAAGAACTTTTTGACAGGGAGAAAAAGATTTTCTCAAAATAGATTTATCATGAAAAATCTTAGTTCTTTGTTTATAGATTTTAGGGTTCTCGTAGGCTTCATTTCTCAACTCTTGGAGTTCAGACAATTGCAACTTCCTATGACTACCGGCGGTCGGTAAGTCAAAATTTAACTAACGAATGGCCCACATGGCCCTATGTTCGAGCTCAACGGGCAAGTGACAGGCCTTTCCAAAGACAATCCGATAAGGGGACATGCCTAAAATGGTTTTAAAAGCGGTCTGATAGGCCCACAAGGCATCTATCAACTTAGTTGACCAATCCTTCCTACTTGAGTTGACAGTCTTTTCTAAAATTTGCTTAATTTGACGATTCGAGACTTCAACTTGCCCACTAGTTTGAGGATGGTAAGGGGTGGCTAGCCGATGAGTTATTGAGTACTTTTTCAAAAGAGACTAAAATTGACGATTCTTGAAGTGCTTGCCTTGGTCACTAATGATAGCCCTAGGTGTACCGAAACGAGAAAAGATATTCTCTTTGAGGAATTTAAGAACGACCTTGTTATCATTGGACTTAATGGCAATGGCTTCCACCCACTTAGACACGTAATCGACCGCTAACAGAATGTAGAGGTTGCCAAAGGAACTAGGAAAGGGGCCCATAAAATCGATACCCCATACATCGAAAATCTCAATGATTAAGATGGGGTTCATTGGCATCATGTTTCTCCTAGTGATCTTTCCTAAGTGTTGACACCTATTACACGTGGCACAGTATTCAGCAGCATCTTTGAACAAAGTGGGCCAATAAAAACCGCTTTGGAGGATTTTAGCGGCTGTTTTCTTAGCACTAAAATGCCCTCCACAGGCTTGGTCATGGCAGAAAGAAAGGATATTCCTGAATTCATGATTTGGGACGCACCTCCGAATGATTTGGTCGGGACAGTATTTAAAGAGATACGGGTCATCCCAAAAGAAGTGTTTGACCTGTGAGAAAAATTTTGATCTATCTTGAGAGGACCAATGAGAGGGAATGTCACCGGTTGCAAGATAGTTGACAATATCGGCGAACCAAGGGGGAGTGGAAATGGACAGAAGTTGCTCGTCCGGAAAAGATTCGTTTACGGGAGAGTCGATGGTGGACTCCACTATCAAGCGAGAAAGATGATCGGCGACAACATTCTCAGAACCCTTCTTATCCCTAATTTCTAGGTCAAACTCTTGAAGCAAGAGAATCCACCTAATCAATCGGGCTTTAGAGTCTTTCTTAGAGAATAGATAACGAAGAGCAGCATGATCGGTGTAGACAATGATTTTCGAACCGATAAGATAGGACCGAAACTTGTCGAGAGCAAAGACTACGGCTAGAAGTTCCTTTTCGGTGGTAGAATAGTTAAGTTGGGAATCATTCAAAGTCTTGCTTGCGTAGTAAATGACATGGGGCATCTTATCGATTCGTTGCCCTAAAACGGCTCCTACCGCATAATCAGAAGCTTCACACATCAACTCGAAGGGGAGATTCCAATCGGGAGATCGAATGATTGGGGCAGAAGTAAATTCTTTCTTAAGATGCTCAAAAGATTGTAAACAATCGCTGTTGAAATAGAATTTGACATCCTTCCCGAGAAGATTGGTTAAGGGTCTAGCCTTCTGGCTAAAATCCTTAATGAAACGCCTATAAAAACCTGCATGGCCTAGGAATGAACGAATGGCTTTGACCGACTTGGGTGGGGGAAGATTTGCAATGTGGTCAACTTTGGCTTTATCGACTTCTATCCCCTTTTTCAGAAATTTTATGACCGAGAACGATTCCTTCCTTAACCATGAAATGACATTTCTCCCAGTTGAGAACGAGGTTGGTTTCTTTACACCTTTTTAAAACTAACTCAAGATGGTTTAGGCACTGGTGAAAAGACGAACCAAAGATGGAAAAGTCATCGATAAAGATCTCGAGAAAATCCCCTACCATGTCAGAAAAGATGCTCATCATGCACCTTTGGAAAGTGGCTGGAGCAGTGGTTAGACCAAAGGCTAAACGTCGATAGGCAAAAGTTCCAAAGGGACATGTGAAAGTGGTCTTTTCTTGGTCTTCGGGAGCAATGGGAATTTGAAAATAGCCAGAATAACCATCTAGAAAACAATAGAATGAATGACCAACTAACCTTTCTAACATTTGATCGATAAAAGGCAAAGGAAAGTGGTCTTTTCTAGTGGCAGAATTGAGTTTCCTATAGTCTATGCATACCCTCCACCCGGATTGAACACGGGTGGGTACTTGCTCGTCATTCTCGTTGGTGACAACGGTAATACCAGACTTTTTAGGAACTACTTGAATGGGGCTGACCCAAGAGCTATCAGAAATGTGATAAATGATCCCATTATCGAGGCACTTAAGAATTTCTTTTCGAACGACTTCCATCATAGTGGGGTTCAAACGCCGTTGAGGATCTCGAACGGGTTTTGCATCATCAACTAAGTGAATTCAATGTTGGACAATGGTCGGGCTAATTCCTTTAATATCAGAGATACTCCAACCTATGGCCTCCTTATGTTCTCTAAGTACCCTAACAAGCTCGTCCTCTTATGACTCGGTCAAATCAGAGGCGATAATAACGGGAAGAGACTCGTTAGGACCTAAAAAGGCGTACTTAAGAGTGTCGGGAAGAGGTTTGAGTTCTAAATCGGACGGCGTTGACTCAACGGGTTCACTAGTTTCGAGAAGAGACAGGGGAGATGGTTCAACATCATGATTATTTGTAGGAATGGTGGAATCTAACATAGCATTGACGTCATTTGTATATTCGGAAACATCCCAGTTTTGACCAAAGTGGTTTAAACAAAAATCAAGAGCATCATTAGGGTTCATGAAATTTTTATCAACTATTTCATTAATTAAATTGACATCCATAGGTTGATCATGAAAATCATCGGGTTGTTTCCCAACATGAAAGATATTGAGGTCAATAGTCATGTTCCCAAATGTTAGTTTCATTAATCCATTTCTACAATTAATCAAAGCATTCGAAGTGGCTAGAAACGGACGTCCTAGAATGACGGGAATTTGGTATGTCGGATTCCTAACCGGTTCGGTTTCTAGTACCACAAAGTCAACAGGAAAGACGAAATCCCCAACTTTAATTAGCACGTCCTCGATGATCCCCTTAGGAATTTTGATTGATCTATCTGCTAATTGAAGGGTAACATCCGTCTTTTGAAGTTCTCCTAACCCTAGGATTTGGTAGACAGAAAATGGAAGCAAGTTCACACTGGCGCCTAAATCGTGTAACGCCTTATCCACAAAAGAATTACCTATGACACATGAAATTGTGGGACAACCGGGGTCCTTATATTTCACGGGAATCTGGTTAGAAAGAATTGAGCTCACTTGAGAGGTCAAAAAGGCTTTCTTAGGGACTTGGGTGGTTCGCTTATGAGTGCACAAATCTTTTAGACATTTCGCATAAGAGGGAATTTTTTGAATCGCGTCTAAAAGAGGAATGTTGACTTTAACTTGCTTAAAAACCTCTAAGATCTTGTCTAATTGAGCAGTTTGCTTATTAGAGACGAGGCGTTGTGGGTAAGGAGCCTTTGGTTTATAGACTTGTTCTTCGGGAACGGGCTCCGAGGTTGTTCCACTCGAAGAAGACGACTGACTAGAAAGAGGTGAAGAGACAGGAATCAGAGTTTGATCAGAAGGATCGGGAATAGGTGTCGGTGCATCGTTTGATTCTTCTTCTTCCTCTTCGGGGGACTCGACTCCCACTCGATTATCAACGTGCTTTCCGGATCTCAGGGAAATGACAGCATGCACATTGTCAGGAGGTCTTTGATTAATAGGAAACTTAGGGTTGACCTCAGCCTGACTTGGAAACTTATTCTTCTCACGCTCATGGATGGCATTAGCTAATTGGCTTACTTTAACCTCTAACTTAGATATGGCTTGGGTGCTAGCATTTAAGATCTACCTATCTTGAGTCATGGTTTGCATGAAAGTTTGTTGCGATTGAGCCAAATTAGTGGTGGTTTTGAGAAGGGCATCGAGACTTTTCTCCAACGATGTAAGTCGCTTATCCGACTCAGAAAAACCGGGAGGGTGGGAAGGAGCTTGAGTCGGATAAGGAGCATGATTTTGAGGGGAAAAAGAATTCACGTGAGGTTTATGAAAAACCGGCGGTTGAGATTGGAAGTTTTGGAATGAAGGAGGTTGATTTTGGAATTGTGCGGGGTGAGATTGTTTACCTTGACCTTGATTCCAAGAAAAGTTCGGGTGATTTTTCCAACCGGGGTTATAAGTAGGAGCATAAAGATCATTTCGAGGACCCGATTGGAACATCGCATTGACTTGTTGAAAGTCTTGAGGATTTTGTATCCCTTGACTGGTTGAGTTAAAATTTGAGCACATGGATACTTGGGAGGGGGACCCGTTGGTTTCTAAGGCTTCTAAACGTCGAGTAAGAGTGGCTAATTTAGCCTCGGTCGCGATAGAGTTACCAACTTGATGTAGCCCTCTTTGATGCATGGTAGCTATTGAATCGTTTGATTTCTCGGGCTCTCGAGTGGGCTCCCTAGTAGATTCCCATATCATAGTCTTTTCCGCGAACTCTTCGAAAAACTCCCATCCCTCGTCCTTGTCTTTCTCCATGAATTTCCCTTGGCACATAGATTCCAACAATGCGGTTGTTGAACCATCTAAGGCCTCATACACAATCTTACAGAGCCTCCATTTTTCGATTCTGTGGTGGGGACATAGGGATAAAATATTTTTAAAGCGGTCAAAACACGTCCAAAATGGTTCGTTGAGTTTTTGACGAAATTGATTAATCTCATTAGTGAGTTTCCTAGTCTTATGGCTTGGAAAGAATTTTTTTAGAAAGATGACTACGAAACCCTCCCATGTGGAAATCGAATTGACAGGTAGACTATACAACCATTTTTTAGCATTATCTTTTAAAGCGAAGTTGATTAGTCTAAGACGTATGGAGTCCTCGGAAAGTTGTTGGAGTTTTTACAAAGCGCAAACCTCCTCGAATTCATGTAGAAAAAGATAGGGATCCTCACCGTCACTCCCGCGAAAATTAGGTAACATGCTAATTTGATGACCTTTGATTTCGAAATTGTTAGCACTTACGGGAGGTAAGGTGATGCAAGAGGGTTGGGCTGATCTGGTGGGGTAACAACGATCTTTTAACGAAACTGCCATGGTTACTACGGGGTAAAGAATTTCTACGGGTTCGGATTCTGAAGAGGATGAACACTCAATTGGTCTCACTAACCTAGCAGAATTATCTCTAACCCAAGTAGTGTGCATGAACAGGAAGAAAACACTTAGCAAATAATTTGCGAAAAATTAAGCACACAAAATAATGGGTGAAAAATCAAAAGAAAGATTTTGGACCTAGGTTTCTTAATAAAGTCAACTAGACCTTGCTCCTAACTGTAAGACACACTAAAAATTCCGTAAATTAAGAATTATTCAGACCGATTCGGCCACATTAGAGCAGGCATTGCCAAGAGGCCAAACTCGTCACTTAGACACCGAATCTTAACAGCCAGGCGAACCTTAGACACTGAAGGTCGTGAATAAGTCTTAATTACGTTTATTTTTAGGCACCTTTCTAATTGAACGTGAAATCCTAGGGGCAAACGTCTAATTAATGCAACAAACAACGATATATATACAAAACTATAAAAAATTATGGACGCTTACACTACGTGTTTTAACTAAAAGAAAGAAGAAATTTAACGTACATTTGGGTCCTCCAGCAATCACCACAATTTATAAGGTACGAAAAATTAAAAACAAGAAAATAAAAATCTAAATGATGTGCCCTAAGTGATTAAATGCATGATGCAATAATTATGTATTTACTAGCTAATTTTTTTTTATTTTTGATTTTTTTATTTTTAGTGATTTTCTAAAATAAAAAGATGAAAAGAGGGAGATACGGGTTACCGAAGCACGCTTCCAGAAATTCCAATTTTTCCACGCTCCGAGAGAAGAGTCCCGAAATTTCACGCTTCCCTAAAAAAACGAAATAAAAAAAATTAAGGCAAGAAATAAAACTAATCCGAAAAATTAAATATTAAGGCGTGAAAAATAATTAATTCCCCGGCAGCGGCGCCAAAAACTTGATGTGCCGAAAATGTGACATTTAATTATCGCAAGCGCACGATCTCGTTTTAGTATTTATGATTCGATCCACAGGGAATAACATTTTCGAAAACACCTTAATTTCTAATTTAGGCGAATTAGAACAAGTGATTTTTGAAAATTTATTTTTAAACCAACTAATTTCTAGAAGAAAATTAAATCACTATTTAAAAGAAAATTTTATTATTATTCTATTTTCAAACTAATTAATTAAAAGCTAACTTATTTAAGGATTCTAAATGTTAATAAAAAAAATGTTAATTTTACTAATTAATTCCTAAAGAGAAATTAAACTTTAATCTATTTTTAAACTTCTAAATTATTTTTAAACTTCTAAATTATTCAATTTAAAAAAAAAAACAATTATCCTAAAATCGAATTAAAACCAAATTTTATTCTGAAACCTTTTTTATTGAATTAAAATTTACCAACAGAAATTGTTTTTTTTTTTTAGGGAAATTCGACTTAGGGTGTTTAAAAACGACATGAATTCAACGAAAACAGACTAACAAAACTCGCACAACACTTTGCAGCCATGAAACCAACAACGTGGTGAACTAAACACGAGATAACAGCAAAACATTCACAGACTTGTCAATTCACAGGAAACGACTCAGTGACATAGATCATAGTACTGGACTCATCTCAGAACATTCCACTCTCGAAACAACAACTCAGCAATGCAGGAAAAACTAAACAAAGTTACAATTACAATGATATTAAAACAGTAATTACAATACTCAGCACGGGAACTACCGTTTCTGTAACACCCCCAGATCCGGGGTCAGGGATCTGGTCGTTACGGTCTCAATTTCTATCCACAAAACCATCATAAATTAAATTACAACCTTGTGACCCAATAATAACAACAACACACCCGTTATAGTCCCAGAGATGAAATCAGAGTAACCAAATTTTATTAATCACAAAATTGAGTTTTTACAACCCAAAGAATTACAATAAGAAATCTACACACACTTTGCCTTCCATTTGCATATGTCATACATATAATATAAGTCTGATGAACTTAAAAGCTGGCAGTCTAGCCTATTGGTTGCTCCTACCTCAGCAATGCCAACATGACATCAGTGGGCAACCCTATGACTGCTGCCCCTAGTTGCACCGAGTACTCCTTATGCTGGCTAGATCTAGCTGTTGTTGTGATATAATAATAAAGCAAGGGTGAGCAATAGCCCACCAAAAATAATATAACTGAACAGTGATAATATATAACGGTTCACAATATCTTTGAAACCATATGCCATGCATTTATGGAAATGATGCCAGTATAACTTGAAAGATGAAGTTACAAGGTAACTCAAAATATATTCAATGGAAATATCTGCTAAAGATGCGCAAGATATTATCATTTATAACAAAAGAGGAACTTGCAGGAAGAACATTGCAATTCCAGTTATGAACGCTTTTTCCAACTCTGCCAACAATAAACATGTTGCAGAAAATAATAAATTTGAATGATGAACTAATGCTGGAGTATTCACCGCGCCCGCTGTTCCAATCTTGATGATCAGTCGAAATCGTACAGCTCAAATTAGATTTACTACCGGTAGAAGGAAGAGCTGACGGATTTACTTGTCTACCGCCCTGTTAGATCTCCCCGGCCAACGGTTGGGCCAAATGGGATGGACCGGCGTGACTCGGCCTCTTACACAACTCCTAGTTCAAATAGAATCCATGATCCTGGACGTAAAGTCCTTCCCCCTTTCCCCAAGTATAACACTTATTGATAAGACTCCACGAAGTAGTCGTTTCTAGTTGGAAAGGAGAATTCACCAAATATCTTCCCAAGCTATTGCTTGTTAACGGATATCAACTAGTTCCAATAATCTTACCCCTCGAATAATGAGAAGGTAACACAACGATACAATTGATAACCACTCAACCAAGTTGAGAGTGAAAGGAATAGTTTCAAAAGATTTATGACCGGGAAGTCACGAGATAAATAACATTTCTCAAGTAAGGTTCCCTTATAATATGAATGGTATATCTGAATGAAGAACGGAATTTTGAGAACCTTTCTTGATATAAATATTAATGATAATATGACTCTGAAATAATTTACATAATAACCGAAGGTCGAAGACAATATTTGAAGTTATTTCAGAGTATTGATAAATATTCAGAGAATATTTATTGAATCAGAAATGGTTACAGGATACTTATAACTATGAACGAATATTTAGATCGAAGTATTTCTCAGAATAATTCTTACATGAATATGGAGAAAATATTTATCGAATAAATAAATATTTAAATGAATATTCAAAATAATATTCATTTAATCAATAAGACTTGAAAGGAATATTTGAACTAATATTAGTTAGGCAAATAGAAATTTAGATGAATATTTAAAATAATATTCATCAATAAATATGAACTTAAATGAATATTCAAAAAGCAATATTCATTTAATGAATAATATTTTAAATGAATATCAAAATAATATTCGTTTAGTAATCTAAGCTTTAAAGGAATATTCGAAATAATATTCGATAAATGAATCGACTTTAAATGAATATTGAAAAATAATATTCATTGAATAGATAACATTCAAATAATTATTTGAAGTAATGGTCGTTAAATAAATAATCTCGGGCGAATATTCAAAATAATATTCGTCAACCAAATAATGGAAAATATTTACATAAATATTTTCCCTCGAAAGTAATTACGATATAACAAGAAGTACTGACTCCCGGTCTATATTCAACGAATAAGAATCAAATGCCCTTCTTTAAGGGTCTTAACAATATCCGGCTTATAACTGATATATAACTATCTAGCTTATAAGCCAACAATAACATTCAGGGAACAAGTATATCAATTCAACTTGAAAGTAGGCATGCATGCACTGGCATATGTATATCAGCAATCATATATATAATATTATCACAACAACAGTTCCAAAGTATTGGAAACTTGCCTGGTAATCCTGTAGGGGTAGTGTGCCTCGGGTCGATCCGGTGATCTATCAATTGTCACAATATCCGAGGTTAATCACTTAATATTTCGAAAGGCTAAGTATAAACTTAAATTAAGTCGACGCACGTTTTCGAATTATCTTGTTATACACCCTTTTGTGTAACTCTTTTTACTATCGACACGATCCGATACTTGTTCGTTATTACGGCATGCCATGACACTTACACTAGGTAGGTACTTATGCCACAAAAGTGATAAGGTCGGTCGTTTACGAATCAAGATTATACCTTGAGTTTTATCGCCCGTTTTCTGAGTGATTTATGAAAGTTATCACCAAGTGTACTTTTAAGGGGTTCGTTCGCGTTTAACCTTGATTCGAACATTTTTATAAAATCGAAAAACGATCCGATCGACATGTGGTTTTCACTCACACCTTCCTTTTTATCTCTATTATTTAATTACTAAGATTCGCCACCGAATTACCCGTTTTACGATGGTTCAATTTCCATTACGAACTTTCGATTACGGTTACGAACCACTTTTACGAATTCAGGCATATCTCCTAAACCGTAAGTCAGAATGCCTCAATTCTTGCGCCAAAACGATCTATTGCTCGAGAACTATAAGGACAAGTTAATTAAGCAAAAGGTCAGACATTTAACCCTACTGTCAATTTTGGTTTCTAAAGGTTTAACGAAATTCGGGCATTACGACGGCTATAAATCAAACGTTTCAAAAATCATCACATCGATACCAAGCCACACCGGGCATACCATTCATTATTCATCAAAAACTCATCTCCTAATTCAAGGCTACTGATTATATATCAAGTCCATCATACCTCTTTAAATCACAAAAATCAATTACTTAATCATCCTCAAAACATCACCAAAATCATACTAAACTAACAATCATCAAGAACAAGCATATACTTAAAATCAAGCCTAGGGTTTCAAGAGTGTTATACATTCCTTGGGGTGTATGTGAGTCTAACAATCCTTGATCTAGTCCTTAGAACACCTTAATATGGCTTAGATCATCAAAAGAAAACAAGAACTCAAAGTTAGTTTCTTGGATTTACTATTCATCATTAATCTTGTAAAATTCATAATAATTCGAAAAATGAGAGTTTGATGCTCAAATTTTTACCACATCTTGGTCTCTTCACAGGCTTTGTTTTGAGTCCTATTTCATCAAATTTGAAGCTTCCTAGCTAGGGTTTTGAGCCCGCTTTCTCCTCTGGACAGAAACTGTCAAGCACAGATCAGTTTGGTTCCTTCAACTTTGGGGAGGGATTTAACTAGGCTATACTACTTGGATTGCCATGAAATTTTGAACGAACCTTGCCCATGGAGTAGAGAAGCTATGGTTAAAATTTGGTGATTTTATCATGGATATAAATGGAGATATGAATTTTCTTCTTGAGATTGTTTCTGCTGGGCAGTTTTGGGAGAGATGGTGTTCCTTGCTCTTTGTTTTGCTTTATGAACAAATATCCTCTAATTCATGTATTATTGCTACATTACTTGGATGCATCATCTCCTTTTGTGTTGTTTGCTTCTCAATGGTCCATGTGTTGCCCATCCATTGGTAGACTTGTTGCCACCACATTATGCATACCCTTTTTTGTTAAAGTGCAACTACACCATTTGCTTGTTAGTTGACTTTCATGTAAGTCCTTATAGTTCATTATTCTCCCACCTATTTGCACATGCTCAACTCTTGATTCTCTATTTGTTTCTTTGTCCGATTATTGCTCAATTCATTGATCGTTCGGAGGAATAACTCATTCGTTTCTAGTTAGGGTTTTACCGGGAACCGTCTCAATATTTATACTATCATTCTCCATTCTCTTTAATAAATCTTGAATCCATATTCCTTAAATCCTTTTAATAATTCCTTAAGTCTTTCAGTGTCCGGGGAAATCTCAGGGAAAATAAATGTGCTATTTTTCAGAATCCGACAGCTTTTACATACACTCTTTTTCCCCCTGGATCAATAATACGAACTCAGAATTTCGTTCCGGGTACCTCTATATAGCGTCGTCTAATAATATTCCTAAATCCACCAAAATCACTATTCATCCATTTTTCTTTACTCATCCTCTTAGGGTTGTACAATTGTCCCTGATCTCTTTCGATCGTTCCTTAACCTTTTTACGGACCCACTGAACCAATATCAGATATCGATTTGGATGACATAAGAATAATCTTCTCCTTTAGAATTATCAAATCTCAATTCCCTAGGAGATAGATAATTCTTATCTAAAGTGTCAACCAATAGTATTCTTCAAGACATATAAATATTTAAATCGAATTCCATTCCTTCCATTCATTATCTCAATCGTTACATCGTAGTCGTAATCACTATTCACCATTACCTCAGTACATAATAAAAAGTTTTTAATTATATCCAAAATTTGGGGTTCTTACAGTTTCATACTTCAAAACTCAGCTACCAAACTCGACTACAAAACTGGAATTGGACAGCAACTCAATGAACAACCAAGCAAATTACAAATCCTAACTCCTCGACCCAGCTCGGAAATCAGCAAACAATCATATAAACTCAAACCACAACCCCAGACAAAAATATAAAATAACAGCGTAGCTATCACAAAACTCAACTTGCAGTCTACTCGGCAATTGACACAAAAATACAAAACTTGCAATCGACTTAGCAATGAAATCATGAAGCGCAGCAAAAATATTAAACCCAGAATCGGTTTGCAGAACTCTCGACAATCAGAAAGCGACAAATAATAGACTAGAATCAAAACAGACTCGTTCGAACTAAGACAGCGATGAAAACTCCAACAGCGAACTCATCAATCGACAGAATTACAAACTCTCGAACTCTACTCTGCGAAACCACAATAACGGAGACTAAACAAAATCAACACGAAAGGGACTGTTGAACTCGGTAATCGGACAACTCAAACTGCGAGCGAAATCACAAAACATAACACTGACCCAGTTGACTCAGAGATTCATCAATGGAAACCAACGAACAATACAAACACCGAACAACACTACACAATTCAATAATCAATCCAAGCGAACTCTGCGAACACTCCAATTAACAAACCCGACTAACCAAAATCAATAATTAACATTGCAACTGTACGAATCAACCATAACTCGATTTTACGACAACTAAGCTCAACTCGGCGAGAATCAATCGGTCAAAACAAATAAAGAAAAACGGGTGCAGCGGTGGAAATCAGAAACAAGAAATAAAAACAAAAATCGAACTCAACAACGATTCGAATACAACTCAGAGATTCAGCAAAACAAGCCCCGAATTTACGAACAAAACTAGCGAACTCAGACGAAATCAACAGCGCAATGGATCGAAAACTCAGACAGCAACAGGGCACAAAGACTAGGTTAATTTCGAAATAAAAAAAATAGGGGAGAGGGGTGGATTGCAGTGGAAAGAAATGGGGAAATGGAGGTGATGGATTTGTGGTTTGTAAAGAAGTAAAAGAAGAAGGAAATAGGAATTGATGGTGGTGGTTTTTGTGTAAGAATCGGAGAGAGAGATGGTGTTTGGTTTGTAAGAAATGGAGAGGGAGGCGTGTTTGTCTTGCAGGGAATGAAAGGAGTAAAGGGAAAAGTAAACAAGCTGGGTTTCTTTAGAATTAAGAACGAAAATGAAGAACAGGGGAGACTACAACTAATGCTTCGAATTAACAAATTAAATGAGACATACAATACGATATAAAAATTAAATTTGATTTTTGTTTTGTAGTTTTTTTTTCTTTTTTTTTTATTTATTACACTAAAATATCAAACATAAAATTTAGATAATTAAAATTTACCAAACCCACAATAAAATTGAGATTTAAAGGGGCGTAACTAATATTAAAACGAAAATTAAAACTACGAAACAAATTCTTAAATCGATACTTTCAATCTCATGTGGTTAGCACCGCTACTTTATCCACACAAGAATTTACGAAAATAACGAAATAAAGAATACGGAAAGAGATGCAAAAATTTAAAAGAAGGCTTGAAATTTGCATAAAAATAAAGAGTGTTTACATGAAAAATAGAAAATTACAACTACAATTTTTTTTTGGAAATTAACTACTACAATCTAGTTTTTTTTGTATGTAAGGTAATGGGTGTTTAACAAGTGAAGATGAGGCCTATTTATAGGAAATAATTAGGGTTTTTGGTTGGTGTAAGTAAATCCTAGCCATTGATTTGGTTTAGTGTTGGCTAAATCTTGGCTATCCATTTTCTTTGATAACAAAATGTACCACCACCCCTTGCTTTTCCTTTTCTTCTTGTTTTGGTCCTTCTTTTTCTTCTTTTGTCATTTATTTCTTTATTTTGCCATTTCTTCAGTTTTCTCGAATTTTTTCCTGAAATGCAACAAAATAAATTATTAAAATACGAATTCAAACAATAAATAGGCAATAAAAATATGCAAAAATATGCACTTATCAGGCACTCTTCACTAAAGGCAGAGATTGGGCAGACACCTATGACTTAGATGAGGATATGAACTATGCTCTCATGGCTACTACTGTTGATGAAGGTGAAGATTCTGAAAACAAGGTACCTCTAACTACCTATGCTTATAATACTGATGATATAACTGAATTGAGAATCTATCTTAAGGCTTTGCATATCAGTTATAGGGATCGGACTTTAGAGAATGAGAGAATCAAATCTGAAAATTCTGAACTTAAATTGAGAAATAAAATTGTTGAAGAGTAACTTAAAAACATGCAACAAGTTCAGAAAGAAAGAGATGATGTTGTTTATCTAGAACAGGATTTGCTAGGAAAATATAATCAACTTGAATCTGAGTTGGAGAAGGAAAATCACATAATTAAAACTTGGACTCATTCTGGAAAAGACACTCAAGAGGTTTTTCAGTCAGACACAGTTGGTTTAGGTTACTGTGAGGGAGATGAACTTAGGTTTCAATACAAAGTCAAAATAAGAACACATCTCCCATCTACAAAATTTGTTCATGGAATAAATGAATCTAAGTCTGAAGCTGAAAAAGAAACTATTAAGAAAGAACCAGTAAAAACTAGTGTTAAACAGGTTAATATTGGTTCAATGACAGATAAACAACTCAAGCATAAGCTTAAGGAGTTAAAATCTGTCAAGAAACAGAAAGTGTCTAAGAAGAATAGAAATGGTAAAGTAGGCATTACTCAAGGTAATTATCCAATGCTTGCTACTTTTGCTCCAAGAAAGACATGCCATAACTGTGGTAGTACTAACCATCTTGCTAGTTTCTGCAGGAAGAACAAAAACATTAATTCTTTACCTTCCAAGTCTGAAGTAAAGAAAGATAATGTTAGAACTAGACCACAGACTTTATGTAAACATTGTGGAAGTACTTGGCATTCTATTTATACTTGCAGGGATTATCATGCTATTTATCATAACTACTATGAACTTAAGCCCAATTTGAAATGGGTTAAGGTTAATTCTGCAAGTGTAAACTCTGATAAAGTTATCTTAAACTCTGATAATGTAAATTCCGCTGCTAAAGCTAACAAAATTAAGAAAGCCAAAGGATCCAAGCAAGTCTGGATCCTTAAATCTAATTCAGTAATTGTGTGTGATTGCAGGGCATCAGGGAGAGTATCCTAGTCAAGGACAGTGGATATTCAGGACACATGACTGGAAATAAAGCCCTGCTATCAAAGTATGTGGAGAAGGCTGGCCCAAAAGTTTCCTTTGGAGATGGCAACATAGGACGTACTCTGGGATATGGCAATATCAATCTTGGAAATGTCATCATCACAAATGTAACTCTGGTTCCAGGACTCAAGCATGATCTGCTATCTGTGAGTCAAATCTGTGACAGAGGATACCATGTAGATTTTCAGCCTGATTACTGTGAAATCATCAATAAATCTACAGGAGAAGTTGTTCTAGTTGGACACAGGCACAATAATATCTATGAAGCAAAGTTATTGGCAAACTCTGATGGAAAAGGTGTGTGCCTGTCCACAAGAATGTCTAGTGAAGAGAGTTGGAAGTGGCATAAGAAACTCTCTCATCTTAATTTGAACAACATCAATGAATTAATAAGAAAGGATCTTGTAAGAGGACTTCCAAAGTCTTTATTAAATGTTGATGGTCTGTGTGATTCATGTCAAAAGGCCAAACAAAGGAAGTCATCTTTCAAGAGCAAGTCTGAATCTTCAATTGTTGATCCTTATCATCTTCTACATGTTGATCTCTTTGGACCAGTGAATGTCTTTTCAATTGGAAGAAAGAAATATGCTCTAGTCATTATTGATGAACACACCAGATATACCTGGGTGTATTTTCTAGCAAAGAAGGATGAAACTGCATTAACTCTGGTGGAGCATGTAAAGCTGCTGGACAAAGAATCAAAACACAAAGTCAAAATAATCAGGAGTGATAATGGAACTGAATTCAGGAATGCAACAATGGAAGAATTCTGCAAGAACAGAGGATTGAAGCAAGAGTTTTCTGCACCTGGTACACCACAGCAAAATGGTGTAGTTGAGAGGAAGAACAAAACCTTGATAGAAGCTGCCAGAACTATGCTTGATGAAGCGAAATTGCCAACCTATTTCAGGGCAGAAGTAGTTCAAACAGCCTGTTTTACTCAAAATGTCACATTAATCAACAAGCATGGAAAAACACCATATGAGATGGTGAGGGAAAAGAAGCCAAACCTGAAATATTTTCATATTTTTGGGTGCAAATGCTTTGTGTTGAAAACTCATCCTGAACAGTTGACCAAATTTGAGTTGAAAGCATATGAAGGAATTTTTGTTGGTTATCCAGTGTCAACCAAGGCATTCAGAGTTTATAATCTGAGAACAAAGGTGATTATTGAATCTATTCATGTGTCATTTGATGACAAGAAAATAACTGGACTTGAAGATGTTGATGAACATGATCAGTTGCACTTCGAAAATGAAGATCTAATCTTTGATGAAATAAACTCTGATGAAACCAGTCCAACAAACTCTGTTGATGCAAACTCTGAACCTCTACTGGTACACACAGAAGAAACCGTACAGACAGAATAAAGGAGAGAACCAGTTGAGGGGGATCATGCAGAACAAATCTCTGATGACTCACATTCTGAAAGTGAGTCACTTGAAAAATCTGGATCAATCTCTAATGACTCAAACTCTAATAGTTCAAAATCTGACAACTTAAACTCTGAGCGATCAAATTCAGGGGGAGCCTCAGAGAATGAAGAAAGGTAACAAGATGATCAGGAGAACATTGATCAAAGGGGAGGATCAACTGTTGACAGAAGTCATTTACCTTCAGCTAGGAAATGGACAAAATCTCATACACCTGATCTAATAATTGGAGATCCAGATGCAAAAGTCAGGACAAGAAGTGCTACAACAAATGAATGTCTGTTTCATGCATTTCTGTCCAAATCTGAACCAAAGAAAGTGGAAGAAGCTCTTCAAGATGCTGACTGGATAACAGCAATGCAGGAGAAGTTGAATGAATTTGAAAGAAATAAGGTCTAGACCCTTGTACCAAGACCAAAGAATAGATCTGTTGTTGGTACTAAATGGGTTTTCAGAAACAAAACTGATAGTGATGGGGTTGTTACAAGAAATAAGGCCAGACTTGTGGCCAAAGGCTATTCACAGCAAAAACGCATAGACTATGATGAAACTTTTGCTCCAGTTGCAAGGTTGGAGGCAATAAGAATCTTTCTAGCATATGCTTCTCACAAGAAATTCAAGGTTTTTCAGATGGATGTGAAAAGTGCTTTTCTGAATGGAAAACTTGAAGAAGAAGTGTTTGTTGAACAACCACCAGGATTTGTAGATCCCAAGTATCCAGATTATGCCTACAGGCTTGACAAGGCACTCTATGGACTTAAGCAGGCACCAAGAGCATGGTATGAGACTTTGGCTCAATTTCTTTTGGAAAGTGGGTTCAACAGAGGTACAATTGATAAAACCTTGTTCTACTTCAAACTTGGTAGTGATCTGTTATTAGTTCAAATATATGTAGATGACATAATCTTTGGGTCTACTAATGATAAACTCTGTAAGAAGTTTGCCAAGCTCATGCAGTCCAGATATCAAATGAGCATGATGGGAGAGCTTAGTTATTTTCTAGGCCTACAGGTGAAGCAAACAAATGATGGAATCTTTATCAATCAAGCAAAATATACCAGAAATCTTCTCAAGAAATTTGGCATGCTTGACTGTTCATCTGCAACAACTCCCATGGCAACAGCAATAAAGTTGGACAAAGACACAGGTTCACCAGTGGATATGACAAGATATAGAGGGATGATTGGGTCTCTTCTTTATCTAACAGCAAGCAGACCTGACATCATGTATGCAACATGTCTTTGTGCAAGATTTCAGGCAGATCCAAGAGAACCACATCTAACAGCTGTGAAGAGAATTTTCAAATATCTTAAGGGCACCATAACTTTAGGTTTGTGGTATCCAAGAGAATCAGACTTCAAGCTACTTGGTTACTCTGATGCAGACTTTGCAGGCTGTAAGATAGACAGAAAAAGTACCAGTGGAAGTTGTCAATTTCTTGGTGACAGACTTGTTTCTTGGTACAGCAAGAAACAGAAATCAATCTCTACATCTACAGCTGAAGCAGAGTATATTGCTGCTGGTAGCTGTTGTGCACAGATTCTGTGGATGAAGAATCAATTACTGGACTATGGATTGAGGTATAGCAAAATACCTATTTTCTGTGATAATCAAGGTGCTATTGCTATGACAGGTAATCCAGTACAGCATTCAATGACCAAGCAAATCACATAAGGTATCATTTTATCAGAGAGCATGTAGAGGAAGGTAACATTGAGCTTCATTTTGTGTCTACTGAACAGCAGCTTGCAGATGTCTTCACCAAGCCTTTGAGTGAAGCTACATTTACAAGGCTGGTAAATGAACAAGGAATGATCTCTGGTTTTGATTAGAGATAATAGTTAGTTTCTAAATTTTCTTGAAAAATATGTTGCTCATGTTTCTGTGATTTCATGTCTGTACTTAGAAACTTTTCATGTGTTACTATGACTGTTAACATGCTCTGTATGTCAAAATCTGTTGCAATAATGATTACACTCTGATAAGACTCTAATTCTGTTTCTGTCTGAACATAAACACCGATGAAGAAATATGTATGAAGCATGATTCTCAGTAATTAGTCATGAATCCTTCTAAGTTATCTGTGATCTAATCTTAAACTGTGCAGAAAGTTAACACAGCATGATACTGTTCCATATTTATAGCATCTCTTAGGTTATCTATCCTAAACTCTGAATCTGTAAACAGTGTGTGCATTACCTCTCATGATTAACTTTTGATGTTGATGACTCCTAAACTCTGTTAGATAAACTCTGTTAGTTCAAACTCTGATAAGTTAGTTTCTGTTATTAGTCTACCCCCATAGCAAATATAGATAGGCTATTTACAACTCCTTTGAGATTATGTTGTAACTAGGACGACCCAGGAACTTACTGGTAAAAAGTAAGGGCTAAAATTCTTTAATTTTTGGTGACTAGTTAAAGACTAGGAAGACCCAGGAACTTATCAAAAGATAAGGGCTAAAATTACTGGATTTTTGGTGACTAGTTCCAACCTCTGATTACTGGAGAAAAGAAAAGAAAAGAAAAGAATATAAATAATAATAATAATAATAATAATAATAACAATAATAATAATAATAATAATAATAATAATAATAATAATAATAAATATATATATGTTTTAGATTAGTTAGAAGAGGGTATAGGAAAATTTAGAGTTACTGTATATTATTCATCTTCTACAGAGTTTAGCATTCATCAGATATTAAGAGTTTACTATGAGAGTTTGTGCAAACAATGTTTACTGATTTATTTTATGGATTTTATAAAATATTAGATGCTCTAAATATTGAATTAGTAAACTCTGCTATACACACACTCATATTCACAACTGTGCAGTGTTTGAAAGGATTACAGTAATAAAGTTGGAGAATTTGTAAACACTGTTGGATTCTGTTGAGTACTCTAAGGTAATATTTTATTTCAGACAGAGTATATACTTGGAGTACAAAGAGTCTTTGAAATTTGCATGTGATATGTGCCAACTGTTTATTGGTGTCAGACAGTTAAAGCGTATTGGTAATAGGAGAGAGAATAGCATTAATAATAGCCATTATTACTGCACGTGTAAACGGCTGTTCCACTATTTACGTGACACGTGTCCCACTCACACACTTAACAAGAAATTGGTTGCGTGTTTAATGTCTAAAATGATTGGGTTTTTAATTTTCAATTACAGATCTAATCAAAATCGGTTCATTATTCACTTTTTCACTTTTACACCCACGAACAGACAACTTTACACACAATTTCTCTGTTATTCTCTTTTACACATTTTCACAAACACCTTTGCTACATATCTTTTTCACTCATATTTTCTTCTCAAATCGATTCTAATGGCCACTAAAGCTTTTACTTCCCAAGGTTTGTTGTTTGTTCCCAACAATTATGCAACCCCATTGAACAATGAAAAAGTTCCAGAGGCGTTTCACTTGATTCAGAACTTTTTGAGAGACTCAGAGATTGGAATAGCTCTAGTCACACCACAAACGCTTTCTGCTTCGCAGATTGCTACCTTCTGGACTAACTCTGTGTATGATGATGGAGGAGAGAATGGGAATCCATCAATTGTTTTTACTTATGAGGATACAGAGTATGTGATTACTTCAGCAACTGTTAGAGATACTATGGGTTTTGACACTCACACCTCATACACTGTTGCTGGTGAGAATGAATTGAAGGAGATGTTGCAGCAGCTGAGGTTTTCTGGTTCTTTAGACAAGCTTGTTAATGTCAAAAGGCCAGGGCTCAGGAAGGAATGGAGTTTCTTCTTTGATTGCATCACAAGAGCTTTTGGCAAGAAAGTCACCAACTGGGATGCCATTCCCACTGACAGTCTTCCAATCGGGTATTCTCTTCTCTATGGAAGTAATTTCGACTTTGGGAGACTTGTCTTAATAAATTTAGGTGATAGGTTGTCAGAGTTTAGTACTGTTTATTTTGCTAGATTCTGTCAATTATTATTTACTGCTTGTGTTTCTGGTGTTGAAACTTCTGAGGATGACACAATATTAGCCTTTAAGGTTAATAAGAGGATATTCTCTGACCTAACCAACAAAGATGCTAACAAGGAGCAACTACCTAATTTGGTGTTGCCACTTGCAATTCAAAACTTTCTACACCAACCTCAAGAACCTCCACAGTCTCCACAACCTCAAGAACCACCACAACCTATCTCTGAACCTACAAACTCTGAACCTCACCAAACTTAAACCACTGAACCTCCAATTCTAAACTCTGAAACACAAACCCAACCTCAATCTTCACCTCAACCTGAACAACAACCATTTATTATCAAGTCCAAACCAAAACATGGAGGTAAAAGAAAACACACAGCAGCAAATACACAGCATCGATTGGCTAAGGCAAAAAGAGATTCTGCTAAAGTTCAAAAAGAGTCTGCTAGACCTAAAAGGGTTAGAAAGGAAAGGGCAAACAGACCTCGATCACCTTCTGTCTTAGATGATTCTACTGAAGAAGAGATAGTTGAAGTGTCTCAGGTTAAAAGAAGAAGATTAATTCTTGATGATTTTGATGAAGAAGTGAATATGAAGCTCCAGAGGATATCTCTAAGGAGACTCCTGCTGTTGAGACAGAGGTTATCTTAGAACCTACTGTAGCAGAACCTGAACTAAGAATTGATGAACCTGTACTTGCTGAGGTTCAGATTGAAAAAGATGCTAGAACTGAGTTACCTACAATGGAAGAGTTTGATGAAAATTTCATGTCATTCTCTGTTGAAGTTGAAGATCCTACTCCAACACCCATGGATGCAAACTCTGCTGATACTGGTGTTACTGATCAACCTATTGTGGTGCTAGAAGAAATAGAGGTTGCATCTCACACAGAGTTATTCTCTGATGCACATCAAGTCTCTGACCATGGTGAGGAAATAAATCAGCCTGCCAAATTTCTCTCTTCAGAGATTTTCATGGTAAACTCTGCTAATCAAGAAGAACAAGTTGCTCAAGAAGAACCTGTTCCTGAACTTAATGAAGAAACTGCCTCAATTGTAGATGCAGATGATTCTAAAAATGATCTTTCTGAAGAAGTGAGTGCAGAAGCTGGATCTGCTCAAAATGTTGAAGTTCAGACTGATGGACTGAAAACAGGGGAGAAGACAGAATTTACTGGACCTTCTGCAAGAGATATTGAAGATGATTATTTGGCCAAACAAACTGCAGAGTGGTACAAAGAAGACTGCATCTTTCCTACTGGAAGAGCAGCTACTTTTCTCAAGGATAATTCAAAGAAGATTTCAAATCCAGACATTCTGACATGCGTGCAAGGCACAGTGATTCAGGTTAAGGCCTTGAATCACAGATTTGATGAAAATCAGAAGTCAATTGTAGATCTGAGAAATGAAGTTGCAAATAGAGAGATGAGTCTACAGAAAGACAATAACAGGTTGTTTCAAACCTTCTCAAAGGCTCAGGAGACTCTGATTCAAAGATTGGTCAAAGTTGAAGAAAATCAGACTTTGTTAGCTGACAAGATCGAATCCATTGCCAACTCTCTTAAGTTAATTACTTCAATCTTGATCCCTGATGATGTCAAAAAGGGAGAGAGAGTTGCTAGATCCAACTGTAAGCAGCAGCCTCAAACTCTGTCAAAGAAAGATGATCTTGATGATGAAGGAACTAATTCAGAGAGGAGGCTGAAGTCAAAGTCTGGTGTTAATCTGAAAGCTGGCAAGTCTACAAGATCAAGTGCAACAGTGAATACAAATGTACAGAGTACTTCAAGGCAAAAGGATTTGTTATTCTCTGACAATCCACAAACTGATGAAGAGCTTGCTGCTAAGATTTTCTTGGAAGAGAATACTGAGGGAGCTATCTTAGAAGATGTTCATGCTGAAGAATTATTCTTGCAAGAAGAGCATTTGAAAGCTATGAAATCTGGAAAGGCCAAGAAAAGTGCTAAAGCCCCAAGGCCTGTTCTAAAAGGGATAGTGATTAAAGAAAATCTTGCTGGTAGTCAAGAAGAAGAAGAAGAAGGAAAATTGACAAGAAAATCATCACTTGATGCCAAGCTGAAGCTTAAAGGTATAATGGGTCAAGAAGACAAAGGGAAAAAGGTAGATACAACCTCTGTTGCTACACATGTTGTGAGTGAACCCCTACCTGTTCAAAATAATCCATTGCCTGCTCAAATGCAAAGATTTTTCTCCAAGCCTACAATTCCTGTTCAAGCTCAGAAGAAAGGAGTTGGAACTTTTCAGCATGACAGAGCTTGCTTAGGAAAGCCTCCTGGTAAGAACACATCTAGTTTGGGTTCTCACAAAGATGTCAGAATAAACAACAGTCCTAGAAATCCTTCATCACTTATTTCTCCTGGAGCTGGTATGATTCAAGAAAATCTAGACAAACTGGAGTCAGTTCAGCTGGTTCATCAGAAGAGTTTGGATATATACTTTTTACTGTACTTCATGGAGGATGGAACAGTGTATAGGGTGAATGAAGATGACATCAAGCTGAAGCTGTGTGAAGAACTTCAATATGTTCTGTACTTATTCAGGGTTACAAATCGAAGAACAGCACTTATTGCTGATTCTATAAGAGAACATATGAAGAAAGCCAAAGTACTTACTGGTTCAAAGACTACAGAAGAGTATGTTCCTAAGTACAGAGACTATCATGGAAATCTTGTTGAAATGAAGAGGAATAGTGCTCGACTGAAGACTGACTTGGGTATAACTGTGCTGGACTTCAATTCTGAATCTAAGAAAGCATATTTTATCAGGCTTGGAAACGAAATGAGGAAAAACAAATTTATTCTCTGAGAGCTGCTATCTACCAAACTGGAGAAGATGATCCTAAGCTGAAAGAGATCAAGGAGATAATGCAGAGAGAGCTCGAGAATGCGGAAAGAAGACTGCTTATAGACTACCTTAGAACAACACCAGATGTTGAGGAGGTTAGGTAGAAAAAGTCTGTAAGTAATTCTTATTTTCTATAAATTTTATTAAGTCAAGATTAAACTCTGCTTATTTGAATAAACACTGTGTTTGTATAAAATTGTTTTGACATCATCAATTATTGTTAACTTGTGCATTTTTACTAATGAACAAGTTGGGGGAGATTGTTAAATATAATTGATGTGGTTAATATCAGTGTTTAAGTTTTACAGGGAAAAACAGAGTTTAACTTGAAACTGGAAGCAGTCAGAGTTTAGTTAAACTCTGACAGTTGGAAGCTCGACAGAGTCTGCTAAACGCTGATAAGAGGAAACAGCTAAACTTTGTTGAAGAGAAGCGTTTGCTGGTCAGTAACAGAGTTATTGAAGATAATTATGGAAGCGATATCTTTGAAGATTGGATAGCTGTCAAACAAGTCGTGCTGACTAGAAAGACGTGTAGCAATCGTAATTGATAATATTTGTATAGCTGATTTATAGGAGAATAAATTATCGATTGTACATAGCTGTATATCTTTATAAATACAGTTAGGTTAATCCTAGAAGGGTATCGTGTGACGCAATATCATTTCATTGTAACCTAAGCAGCTCTCTGTAATATTTTATATCACTGAGAGAGGATTTAATTCCAAAATAGTTTTTAAAGTCTTTTAAGAACTTATTGTTATTCGCTCATACTTAGTTGATTATAATTGTGTATTCGGCCTAACAGAAGGTATGACACTATTGAAACCCTAGGCCTTACTTTATGTTTATGCATGTTCTTGATGGATCTAAGTAGTTATGGTGTTAGCATGATTATAAGCTTGAATATGATTGGGCTTTGGTGAAGGATAAAATAATTCAGATGAATGGAAAGGCATTGCTTGGCCTTATTTCATGGTTAAATAACATGTATATGTTGTTTGGAGTGGAAACTATGAATATTGGAAAGTTTGGAATTTGGAAATATTCGATTTATAGTCGTCGTAATGCCCGATTTTCGATAACCTTAAAGAATTCGTGCATCACAGTAGGGTTAATTGTCTTAACTGGTTATGAAAATGACATGTCCTTGTAGATCTCGAGTCATAGATCGTTTTGACGAAAGAATCGAAACATTCCGACTTACGGTTTAGGAGTTATGGTCAAATTACTAAAATTGGTTCGAACCCGTAAGTAAAAGTTCGTAACTTCTATTGAACCCTCGTAAAGCATGTTACTCAGTGGCGAATCTTGGTAAATAAATACTAGAGGTCATAAGGAAGGGATAAGAGAAAACCACATATCAAACGGATCGTTTTCCGATTTTATAAAAATGTTTGAATCAAGGTTAAACGCGAACGAACCCCTTAAAAGTATAACTTTGGTTATAACTTAGAAAACGAACGATAAAACTCGAGGTACAATCTCGGTTCGTAATCGATCGACTTTAGAACTTATACGACTTAATTATATACCAAGTGTGGGTATGATGACATGTCTTAATAATGAACAAATGTCGGATCGTATCGGTGATAAAAAGAGTTACACTAAAAGGTGTATAACGAGATAATTCGAAAACGTGTTTCAACTCAAGTGAAGTTTATACTTAGACTTTTAAAAGGTGTTAAGTGGTTAATCTCGAATGTTTTGATTGTTTATAGATCATCGAGCAGACCCAGGAAATGCTATCTCTACCCACACCCGATTACCAGGCAAGTTTCCAATACCTTGGAACTGTTGTTGTGATAATATGTATATCTGTTGTTTCTGATACATATGCCATAGCATGCATGCCTATTGTCAAATTATATTATGATACCTGTTCCCTGAATTGATATTGGCTTATAGACTAGATACGAATTATCAGTTATGAGCCGGATTGTTTTGATAAGACCCTTAGCGAAGGGCATATGATATTCATTCTTAAATATAGACCGGGAGTCGGTATTTTGAGATATAGATAGTCGTGGAAACCCGGAGGGATTCCAACGGCAGATTATTATTTATCTTGAGGAATGTTATTATTAAACATTATTTATATTTCCATAAAGTATCAATTACTTGGAAATCTTTCGAAGAATGTTATTTGAGTATTATCTCAGCCGAGAAATATTTGGTGAATATTATTTTTGAATATTCACTTAGGGTTTGATTATTTAATGAATAATTACTTTGATATTCATGGGAATTTTATTAATTAAATGGATATTACTTTCGAATATTCATTTAAGGTTTTATGTACTTGATGAATATTATTTTAAAATATTCATTGGAAGTTCTATTTACTTAAAGGATATTATTTCGAATATTCCTTTAAAGTTTTGATTACTAAATGAATATTATTTGGATATTCATTTAGAAGATTATTTATTAAATGAATGTTATTTTCAAATATTCATTTAAGGTTTGACTTATTTATTGAATATTATTTTAAATATTTATTGGAGTTTAATTATTTAATGAATATTATTTTGAATATTCATTTAAGGAGGGATTTATTTAGTAAATAATTATATATATTCATTCGAGGATTACTTACGAGCAATATTATGATTTAATAATATTCCGTAAATATCACTGAATTAATAAATATTCTTGGAATATTTATTTAATTCTTTTAAATTCTTTTTAAAATGATTTATATTATTTTGAGATTATCTTTCACCTCCAGATATTATGTAAAGTATTTCAGAGTCTTTTTACGACTATTTTATCAAGGAAAGGTTCCCAACTCTTTATTTTTCATTTAAATCTATCTTAAAAGGATTTAAATGTTCGCTCAAACTTCCATATTATAGGGGAACCTACTTGAGCAAGGTTATTTATCTTGTTGACTTCCCGATCATAAATCTTGTAAAAACTCTTCTTTTCACTCGCAACTTGGTTGCTGTTTATCAATTGAATCTTTGAGTAACCTTCTCATCATTCGAGGGGTAAGATTATTGGAACAAGATGGTATCCTCTAACAAGCAGCAGCTTGGGAGATATGTTGTTGAATTTTCCTTTCCAACTAGATACGACTACTTTGTGGAGTCTTATCAACAAGTATCATACTTTGGGAAAGGGGGACGAACTTTACGTTCAGAGTCGTGATCTTCTTTTCGAACTTGGAGTCGTGTAAGAGGCCGAGTAGCACCGGTCCATCCCATTGGCCCAACCGTTGGCCGGGGAGATCTAACAGGGCGGTAGACAAGTAAATCCGTCAGCTCTTCCTTCTACCGGTAGTAAATCTAAATTGAGCTGTACAATATGCGACTGATCATCGTAAGGATTGGAACAGCGGGCGCGGTGAATACTCCAGCATTAGTTCATCATTCAAATTCATTTATTTTTCTTCAACATTATCATTGTTGGCAGTATTGGAAGATTATTTATAATTGGAATTGCAATATTTTCCTGCAAGTTCCTCTTTTATGATAAATGATAATATTTGGCTTATCTTTGACATAGCAGATATTCCCACCTATATATGCATTTTGAGTTACCTTGTAACCTCATCGTTTATGTTATACTGGCATCATTTCTGTAAATGCATGGCATATGGTTTGAAAGATACTTTTGAACTGTTATATATTATCGTTCAGTTACAAATTTTTGTTGGTGGGCTATTGCTCACCCTTGCATTATTATTATATCACAACAACAGCTAGACCAGATGACTCGCACAAGGCGCACTCGACGCTGACGAGGACGATGAGACTACCAGAGCTGAAGAACAAGCTATTGGTAGGATAGATTCATTCTTTCAGTACCAAGTATATGGGCTGGTATGACTTATGAAAATGGATGGCAAAGAGTATGTATTCATATTGAAATTCTTTTGGATTGTAAGAACTCATAATGTGATTAATAAAATTTGATTATTACTCTGATCATCTCTGGGACTATAACGGGTGTGTATTATATTGTTGTGTTGGGTCATAATGATGTAATTTATTTTGTGTTGAAGTAAGTTCAAGTATTGTGGACAGAAGTGAAGACCGTAACGACCGGATCCCGGACCCCGGATCTGGGGGTGTTACAGAAATGGTATCAGAGCGTACGTTATAAACCCCAGAGATGAGGTGACGTTAAAACAATAAATTCACTAAGATAATAAGAACTCTTGCCAAGTTCATAGTCGGACTACTTAATGTAGTGATGACATATAAAACCCTTATGGGAACTCTTAAGTATCATGATAGTAACTTAGCTCGATATCGTATCGACGAGTAAGGCGACAGACCTTGAGGCATACGAGCAGCAGCACGATGATGCTTTATTATATGCTGAAGATCAGCGGGTAAATTCGATAGAGTACCCTACTGGAGACCCGGAAGAGGTTCTAGTAGATAAGGAAAATCCTGTTAGGATAAGGAGTTTACCCTTGAGGAATGAGGGCTACAGCCAGAAAGACTGTGATGATTAAGATATGGTGCTCAGAAAAGTGAGCATAAAGAACTGAGCTATTAGCAAGAGAACTGAAGATTCATGTTGGATTCGTAGCCGGACTACTGGGTGTAGTACCAGTAAGTAAGACGGATTGAAAGAATTACTTGAGATCTTATACGGGAATAGATGAGAATCCTTAGAGACTTTCATATTAACGAAGAAAATGCTAGAGGGATGCATGATTATCAAAGACATCAATATAAGACGAGGAGCAGAGTCCCTAGGAATAGTTGAGAAAGAGGCAGCAAGTGCCATATCATTTGATAAATGAATTAGTATGAATATTGTCTGTAATAATTCGCCACGAGTAGGCAGATGTCATAGGTTATAATTTACGGAACCAAATTGAGGTTAATGAGGTGGTTTTATTCAGGGAAATGTTCATTTTATGAATAAATCAGTTAGAAAGTAAAGGCATTGGGAAGCGACAGCATGATTGGATAAAGTTATATAAGGAAGTAGTAAGCAAGACAAAGATCTCAGAACCTATCGGAAGATAAGACCACTAAGTCAAGATGAACTCGTAATGAGACTACTGTTAGAGACTAAGTATAGGGTTATTTCAACACAGTGAAATGATGAACCAGAAATGTTAAATGCATGTGATTCAGAGGAATAGTAAATTCCTTCTTTTCTTTGAATGGATTATAGTAGTCACCTTAAGTTTACTCCGACGCGGAGTTATAATGGATCAAGTAATACGATCAACAGTTAAAGAGAAAAATGTGAGTAAATTTTCCTGGAGCTAAAAGATGAAATTGGTAATGACCAAGAGTTGGCATTGCTTAATGGAAAAAGGAGACTTTGTGCTTCCAACGACGCTTCGCATAAAGGATTAGGATGTGTGCTTACGCAGCATGACAAAGTACTTGCGGATGCATTCGGACAGCACGGTTCACCAGGTTCGGATGGCCTTGGTAGTGCCGATCTTGTGGAACGATTAACCCCGACAGTAGTATTCCTTCTGAGACTAGTGGTTAGGAAGACTGACATTTGGTAATATTGAATATCAGAACGTATAGGTATCAGGACGTTGCGACAGGTTTCAGTTTGAAACTGTTGATTTTCCTTCTAAGGGATGTATATAATTGGTTCATCTCCAGTGGTTAAACTTCCAACCTGATGACGATTATTCGTTAATTACGACTGCTTATTGTTCTACCTGCTTGGAGGTTCATAGAACTATTCTTCAGGTTTCGAAACTAGTCTCCTTAATGTTACCAGTAGGTGGATAGATTGACCAAAATTTCCTTGATTCTGGAAAGAACTTCAACGAATTTTGGCAAACCTTGTCTTTCTGATTATCCGAGAACATCATGGAAGAGAGTAGAAACTGGGGCGAACCCCGTGAATTGGGTAAGGTAGCCGCTATATGGGTTGGTGGACAGACCCCGATTATCGCGATTGATTGTAGAAATATAATGATGAAGTTGAGATTGGACGGGAACAGGAAATATAAGTAAGAAACCAGTCGGACTGAGAAATTCCGGGATTGACTTAAATGAAAAGGCTGTTATGCCAGGAATGGTAAGCTTGTGTGGCACGTGGGATTGATAAGAATAGTTGAAAAGATAAAAGTAGAGGAAAGGTGACCGGAAACGATGCCGAGTAGTCGATTAAGACTTATATGGAGTAAAGTTTTGGAAAAGTAGAAAGGTATCAAAGAAGAAGGCACTATGCCGGCAATTGCTAGAAAAGTAATGCTAATTAGCCAACCCCTAAAATCATATATTTTTATTTTAGTATGGCCAGTTGAGGCCAAGTCACAAAGGATTATCAAGTGACTAGACCAGCAATGAAAGGACAAAGCAGGGTTGCTTCTAAGTAAGCACCGACTGCAAGGGCTTCTGATATAAAGGAAACATTAATGAGATCGTAAGAATCTTCTGCTGAACCCTTGCAACCCATGTTTTGATTGGGAAGTTACTAGACCTTTTTGGGATAGGGTCACCCGTACTAAAGTGATTCATGAGTATACGATTGTCCAAGATTACTAGTAAAAATAGAAGTATAGTGACTTGAGATGTATGATGTTAGGGTATTATGAATACCATGAATATATTATGATGGAGGAAAATATACAATGAAGGTTTATGAAGAGAGTATAGAAATGGTCAGAGATTGATCAGTATGCTGTAGAAATTTTGCCTAAGGTAAGTACCTTTGAGAAGATCGATAAGTACTAAGAGATTCACGTTGAACTCGACCAATATCTTCCAAAGCATCCTTGCTACCATTACCAAGTTCTGTAAGAGAGCAGATAGACATACGTTGTCTTTTGGGAGGTCAAATAGGCTGACAACTATCTGAAAGAAGAGGTTAGCATTAAGATACCGATCGATTATCAAATGAGAACAATTGAAAAGAGACCCTTATTAAGGATACTTGATTTGATTGCCAATTATAGGATGCAAGAATTCCTTGGCAGTTGAATTAAGGATAGGATATCCATAAATTAAGACAAACCCTGGGGAATGCACAAGGGATGGCCTTAACCTTAATAAAGACATTGTTAATTCAGATGATATGAGTTGGATTTGCTAAGGCAACAATGACCTGTAAGGATTATTAAAAAGAGTTCTGGAAAGGACGTAGATAGAATTATTAGAGTATTGATCAATGACGTTTTGCTATACCCTGTACCTAGAAAATACAGGAGGAATGATGAGGACGACCTAAGAAACCTTACAAGGAAAAACTTAATATTATGAGTTTCAAAATAGAAGTTTGGTAGAGAATTTAAGACACAATAACATAATGCCAGATGAGGCATGTACGAAACCATGATGAGGTATGGATGGAACCAGAGAAGGTTGAGATTATCCTAGAACAAGAAAGAACTAAGAGAACAAATATCCTAGGATGATTGAGAGTAACTTTGATAAAGTTCCCACGGGAAGGTGGAAGCAATGACTTATGGAAAAAGACTGATAAATATATTTTCTCCTTCAACAGAGATTAAGGGAGGATGTTTTCACCCAACAGTGATGGGAATGAGGAAAAAAAAAATTGAGTTGGAAGGTATCCAGAGAACATGGATTACAAGAAATTATTATTATCAGGAAAGGCCAATGAGGTGGCCAACAGTCTAAGTATAGAGGAATAATTACAAATGTTCATACCGAAGAAACAGAATGATATTTGGAGGACATTGAAGGTCATATCGGAGTGGAGGAATTTACATTCCTTCTGATGATTGTGCAAGAATCGACGGTAATAATAGTTTAAGTAAAGATTCGGTTCCTGATGGCGTCTTAAGCATAGTACATACTCTAGAAGGTCCCGTTTTGAGGCAAACCAGGACCATGATACAAAATTGATGAAGTAAACCGTTAAGTTTCCAGTTTTTTTTATGGAAGATTCATGAGTGATAGTTTCATCAACCTGACATAGCTGCGATGCTTGAAACTCCTCTGCAATTTTATCTACTTCATGTAATATCTACATCAAGTTCAGGAAGTGTTCCTTATGAATAAGAAATAGTGATTACTTTGTCTCCTTAGAAGATTTGAAACCCGTATGGTTAGCCATTAACGCAATACATAAATAGCAAATTAGGGTGATTCAACTAAGGGCTACATTAATGTGGTGGCGATTCTTCTAAGAAATTAGATGACAACGCATAGATAAAAGAGAGTGCTGCTATTGATAAGCTAAATGGCATGTTGATGAATGACAAGCAAGTTTGTGTTTGTGTACTTCTGCGCAAACAAGATAGAGAATATGAGGTTGATGATTCATGATGCTAAAGGTGTTCCCGTGGAAAGAATTAATGAGACTTGGAGGGAAGGGCAGTTGAGCCCGAGACTTATTGGGCCACCTGGGAATTTAAAAGTGTTCGGAAGGTGGCATTCGAGCCAGCTCTACCCCCAAAACTTATAGCATGATCGTAACGTGTTTCATGTGGCAAGGCTACGCCAGTAAAATGCAGATACCCGATAGATAATAAGAGTACGAGCAGGTAGATATACGACTTGGTCTGACTTACGAAAGAAAACCTGTGGAAAACCACGGGTAGAAAAGAATAAGTGATGAGAAACAAGTTTGGCAGAAGTAGATTATATTGGATCTAAGTTAAAGGGATCGGCCAGATTCATTTCGGAGGGTTTAAATTGGAGTAATGTGATGATTGTAGAGTAAATGTGATGGGATACCAATAAAGAGGTGCCAAGTGCAAAAGATGTCTCAATAAAGATGAAGGTGGAAGTAAATAACAGAAGTAAATAAGAATCAGATAAGAAAAAGGATGTGATTGATAAAGAAAAGACTGGGAAAGCAACTATTGAATATGAATCAAGGAATGTTATGAATTGATTAATAAATGGGTTTTCTGATGAATTCTCGGGATAACAACCTGACAGTGTTAGTATTATGAATATGATAGAGTTAGTAGCGTGGCATGGGATGTCAGTAACAATGATGTCAAGCGAGAAACCTAAGATTTAACCTAAAAGGTTGAAGGAATTTTCTGAAGTAAGCGTTGCTAAGATTAAACAAGAGTATAGGTCCATAGAATAATGGACAAAGCAGCAAGATATGTTGACACGTGAGATTGCGATCAAATAGTAGTGGATATAATAATGATTATTTTCTTCTTTGATGAACCTCTATAGTTCAGAGGTAAATTCTGAGTATGATATTTTACAATCGTAAAAAAAAAACTTTCTATAATCCTATAGAATTCTTTTCTTTTCTTCTCTCTTATTCATCTTCTTTATGAATTGAGAAGAACAACCTTTTAAGGAGGGGAGGTACTGCTACGTGACTGTCTGTCTATGTGATAGAAGTCTAAGTGGAAAACTATAACTTGTTTAATTGCTTGTCAAGTACTAAAGGCTGGCCCCCTTCTGTACTAACTATGCAATATAACAAATGTTCATTGATCATAGTGATCTCTCAATAAATCTTTCCACTTCTCTATATTGATCGAGATTGCGAAGATTAAAGCGATCAAGAAATGCACAGTACGAGCGAGGTTACCTCCGAATTCGCAGTGTGATAGTGATACCAATGTTACTGCAGGTATCAATAAGGATAAGACTGAGTAAGAGCATAACCCGGATAGTGTATTGTACGAAAAGTAACAAAGTTGATGGAAAAAGGATAAAGTACGTATTGTAGCACCAGTAGAGGTGCTGAGAAAGGGCAGAACGACTAAGAATTGACCCGGAAGCTAAAAGGTGAAATGACAGACAAACGACTCTTGTTTCCTACCAGATTCCGGGACGGAATCCTTTTAAGGAGGGGAGACTGTAAGAACCCCGATTTTTGGTAGGAATTAAAACTTTTATTATGGAATGGATATGGATTCAAATACTTATATGTCATGAAGAATGCTATTGGTTGACAATCTAGATAAGAATTATCTATCTCCTAGGAACTTAAGATTTGATAATTCCAAGGGGGAAGGTTATTCTTATGTCATCCAAATCAATATCTGTTATTAGTCCAGTGGTTCCCTAAAAGGGTTAAGGAACGATCGAAAGAGAACCGGGACATCTGTATAACCTTAAAAGAATAAGTGGTGAATAGTGATTTTAGTGGAATTAGGAATATTATTGGACGACGCTATATAGAAGTACCCGGAACGAAATTCTGAGTTCGTAATAGTGATCCAGGGGGAAAAAGAGTGTATGTAAAAGCTGTCGGATTCTGAAAAACCGCACTTTTATTTTCTCCGAGAATTCCCTGGACACTGATAGACTTAAGGATTTAACCAAGGGATTTAAGGAATTTAAATTCGAGAGTTACCAAGAAAGATGGAGAATAGTATTATAAATATTTAGAAGGTTTCCGGTAAAACCCTAACTAGAAACGATTGAGTTATTTCTCCGAACGATCAATGAATTGAGCAATAACCGGACAAAGAGACAAGCAGAGAACCAAGAGGTGTGATGAGCTAGTGGATGGTGACATAATCACTTTATGCTAGATAAGATCAAAGAAACCAAGCTAGTTGCATTACTAACTAGCACCATTAGAGATCAACTAGTACTTAGCATCTCTTTACCATTCCACCACTTAAATATCAACACATACTCATCCAAATACATCATCTAGTGATAAGTGGATTTATATCCACTTGGATCGCTTTAATTCGGATTAAATTGATTGTCTTGGACTCAAGTTTATTGTAGTTTTGATGTGTTTTTCTTAGTTGTGCAGATTTATAAGAATGTCGATTATGGGTGATGCTTCTATCGTGTTTGGAGGATTAATTGATTAAAATTCGGATTTTCCGGGAAGGTTGCGCAGTCTACACTGTTTTGGCCATATCTGGAGTTCTATAAGTCCGTTTGAGGCCCGCAAGCTGTCCACGCGAAGCCTGGAAGATTTTCTACAACTTAGGACAGGAACCGCACGCGTAAGTTGTGTGTGATCGGCGCAATCTGCGTGACAAGCAGACTGATGGGAGCAGGAATTTACTGTTTTGCCCTTTTCAAGTTCTAATTATATTTTGGGCAATTTTTAGTACCTAAATCGAATTCTAATTGTAATAGAAGGCAATTTCTTGCTGGGCAAGACTTGGAGTGCCTATATAAACACATCCAACCCTTTGTAAATTAGAGAATTAGAGAATTAAGAATTAGACAATTATATATCTTGTACATAATATAGCTTAGATCTGCAAGGGAGAAAAGGGGAGAAGGATTCAACTCTCGTGACAAGCAACGGATCTAGATCTACTTCATCTTTTGTATCATAGATTTGTTTTCTCAACTCTTGTTTTATTAATATTATTACTTTCTTTCATATCTTGTCTTCTATCATGGTTTCAATAGATCCCATGATGACGAGCGGTTCAATTATGAACTAATCGTTGTCATGGGATTCTAACGGATTTATTTATGGAACTTAGTATCTTGATTGCTTAAAGATCTGTGTGTGATGTATATTTGATATCCTCGTATGGTTATGCTTAACTGATAGATGCGTCATGAACATCTAATTTGTTAATCTCTTGTGAAGTGAAAGTGGATCTTGAGATTTAGAACTTGCCATACTAGCATAGGTTCATAATTGTTTATCAATATGATTTGTGGTGTGAGATGAAAATATTTATACTGCCCTGTGTGATCTTTATGGATAACTTGTTCTTCAACCGTTATGTTTTCAAATTCTATAGACATATAGGGTCTAAGCATAATTGGTGTCTATTCATCTTCTATCTCTTTTGTGGATGTATGTTTAGTTTGGTAAACGTATACTGAGAGGTAGCGTGTACTTATTTCGTGTTGTCCGATCAGATATCATAACCATTGCACATAGTGATTAAAGGCGTCAGATCTAAGCGAAGTATTTAATGAAGTTAGGATTCCATGTTTTCTTGCATATAAGTAATTCAATTTAAATTCTCATTAGTTAGTAATTTGTAGTTTGTTAAGTTGTATCTTAGTTAATTATAGTTAGTAAAAACTTAATATTGTTAATTGTCTTAGCAGTGCATAATAACCATACATTGTTGCATAGGTACAAAACTGAATTGAAACCTAAGATCTCTGTGGGAACGAACTTGACTTCTATCTGTATTACTTGTGATCACGTACGCTTGCGTGATATTGTGTTAACTAGTTTTTGGCGCCGCTGCCGGGGATCATCGGTGTTTTATTTTTGGTTTATGTGCTTGTCAATAGTGGTCGTTAGAGTTCACTGACTCAGATTTTTTTTCTTAACTATCTTGTTTAGCTCGTTGTGTTCAGGTACTTGAGTGTTTGAAGATGGCAGGCCAGGAGTTGCCATGGTGGGCATATTCGAGTACATCCATACCTTATCAATGTGAGCGGTGTTTGGGCGTTCATGATCCCTCACAATATTGTTACTACGAAGGAGTTGATCCATATGTCACTTATGAGGAACAACCATATTTTCAATACCATCCTCAACAGTACCAGCAAGATGTTCCAGATAGGTCATATTTCTTTGGAAGTGAAGAGTTTCAACATCAGCAACCTACTCCTACTTTTCAGTCAGATGAGGTTGATGTTATGGAGGAGATTAGGATGCTTGCAAAGAGTTATGAGGAGTCTACCAAAAATATGGGGACACTACTTACTCAAATTTTGAGTGCCTAGGAACAAGAGAAACAACAATCCATACGAGAGGCAATTCTAGAAAATAGCGATGACTTGGAGCAAGGTACTGCATGCATAATTGAAGAAGATAAATTCCAAGAGGAGGTGAGTGTTCACAAGCCATGTGAGGAATTTGATCAAGCTAGTGAGGTGGAAGATTTGGAAAGGGCACAATTTGAGACAGACACTGATGAGCTGCATAAATTTCAAGAATTGGTAGGTGCGAACCAAGAGGATGAAGAACATGGGAAAGATGCAGGTCTTCTACTTGTCTCAGAGTTTAAAGATGGAGGTAGCGCATTAGAGCCAATGGAGGAAGTTCTCTTTGAGGAACCAAAGGCTTCAGAAACTTACATTTACCCTCCTCCATTATATTCAAGCGAAGCCCACGAGTGTGTGTTGTTCTACAAATTGACAGATTTTGGGTCAACGGAAGAAGGCATTGGAACAGGACATATTTGTTATACGAATAGCCCAAGCGAGGAGAAGGGGCAGAAATTGTGCCGCCGTGATGACGATGAAGTCTCGCGAAGAGAGGACCAAACAAATTATTATCATCCTTAATGGAGGTTTGGAAGTAACGTCAAGCTATTGACGTTAAAGAAGCGCTTCGTGGAAGGCAACCCACGCATTAGTGTAGGGAAAATAAAGTGTGGTGGAAAAAAAAAGTAGTAGTGTTGTGCAAAAAAAATCTGAGTGTTGTAACAAAAAAAAGTGTGGTGGGAAAAAAAAATCTGAGTGTTGTAAAAAAAAAAAATTATGAAAAGTTCGCGCAGCCTGCACCCGAGTAACGCAGGTTGCGCCTGCGTTTCTGTTGGTCGCGCGGCCTGCGCCCCTGTAACACAGGCTGCGCCTGCGTTACCAGCAATTCACCCCCTAAAATGCATGAACAAAATGCGTGACTGCCCTGTTCCGCCCCAGGAGACCCTGAAACGCAGCCACAGGCTGCGTTATACCTCTTTCTGCCCAGAATTTTTCCGAAAATTGTTCTTTTCATCACCAAATCAACCCCAAAACCTATCCTAACCCAAATTTCTTCAATTTTTAATTCCTATATCTATCCTACATCAAATCCTAACCTCTCCTACACACTTAAATCTTTATTCATCTTATCCATCATCTTGTATATATACCCACCTATACATAAAAATTCAATTCCTCTTCTATTTATTTAAATCTCTAAAAAATTCAATTCTAAAGAGGAATTAATTGCAAGTTCACCTCTTTGATTTGAAATTGGGCTATTTTTGGTGTGTTATTGCTTGGAGATTATTAGTGGAGCTTCTTGTGAGTTGGGTATTGCTACAGAAAGGGGATTTTTGCCGAACAAGTATGTTGAGTTGCGATGGGGAAGGATATGTGAAGCGCTTTGTAGGTATGTTTTCTACTTTCCCTCGTATTTACTTCCATTCAATGCGGACATTGAATATTTTAAGTTTGGGGGTGGTTTGAGGGATTAGTAGTTGTTGTATTATGTGTTCATGTAGGATTTCATGCTTTGCATATTATTAGTAGTAATTCATGCATATATGTTCGTATTAATTATGTTTATTTCATATAGGACATTCTGTTTTTATTTTTCGTATACCATGTGAGTTCATATTAGTTGCATTTGCATAGCATGCATATTTCATGATCCCTTAAGACGAGCTAATTCTGATTGGTAGGTAGGTGTCTAATTGAGTGTGGTAATGATGAATAGAGGGTTGACTTATAGTTTCTATGAAATTGACTTATGTGTTCGGAAACAAAACTTTTACACAGTCTCATTGGATGCTTTTGGGCTAGGTTGAGGTCATGCTTGTTTGGATGTTTTGAGATTTAATCACTTGATTATATTTAGAATTTTCGTTATTCCCTTGATAGCGTAGTAGCACTAAAGTCTAAGTTTGGGGGAAAACAGGGATTTCATGCTAAATTGTAAATAATTGTCAATAATTGCTAGATGTCAAATGGCTAGTAGCCGGCTCATATTTATATGAGTAGTCTAGGGTTGGAATTGAGAATTCTCATTCCAGATTGCATAAAAATGAAAAAAAAAAAGTCAAAAGTTTCAATTGTTTATATGCAAAATTAACTAGGGTGAGCTCTTTAATACTCGAGCTATTAAGTTCGCGGGGACTTTGTGCCTAGTGACCTAAGGATTTTACAGTCTGGGATCCACTAACCTAACGCTCGTTACATGGGTATTATTGTATAAGCCTTTCGGGGTCTCATCCATTGCACGGTTAAATAAGCATGCTTGAATATATGTGTCGTAGTAGTTAGTAATAAAGCATGAATTTCTGTCTACCTTGGATAAGGATGGAGGTGTTCTTAGGTTATGAAGTGTCTAAAGTCTATTCTATTTATAAACCTGTGATTGTCTTGACGAAGAGCATGTATGATCTTTGACCTAGTTTTGGGAGTATTTCTGATGAGCATTGCACACACGCACGTTTCTGTTCATGTATTGTAAGTATACGGGAACTTGGTTGAGCTCTATTTGGATTTAGTTGCATTCTTTGAGATATTTGGTTGCTAGTTGGTTTTGGTTAGTTTGAAGGGGATCGTTGCATTTTCATTCTAGTTGCATTCATGCATTGCATTGTTATTGCATTGTTTAGTTAGATGGATTTTGTGGGTACATTCGCTATAGGCCCTCACGAGACCTTCCTCGTCCACTAGGGCTGCCTAGGGGTTTAAAGGGCTTGTTGCATATGCCAAATGCAACTGTGATCACCTACGGAAGTGGTACTAGTTAGTTAGTTAGTTGTAATTGTTTATGCTTGAGGACAAGCATCGGTTTAAGTTTGGGGGTGTGATAAGTGGATTTATATCCACTTGGATCGCTTTAATTAGGCTTAAATTAATTGTCTTGGACTCAAGTTTATTATAGTTTTGATGTGTTTTTCTTAGTTGTGCAGATTTATAAGAATGTCGATTATGGGTGATGCTTCTATCGTGTTTGGAGGATTAATTGATTAAAATTCGGATTTTCCGGGAAGGTTGCGCAGTCTACAGTGTTTTGGCCATATCTGGAGTTCTATAAGTCCGTTTGAGGCCCGTAAGCTGTCCACGCGAAGCCTTGAAGATTTTCTACAACTTAGGATAGGATCCACGCGCGCAAGTTGCGTGTGATGGGCGCAATCTGCGTGACAAGCAGACTGATGGGAGCAGGAATTTACTGTTTTGCCCTTTTCAAGTTCTAATTATATTTTGGGTAGTTTTTAGTACCTAAATCGAATTCTAATTGTAATAGAAGGCAATTTCTTGCTGGGCAAGACTTGGAGTGCCTATATAAACACATCCAACCCTTTGTAAATTAGAGAATTAGAGAATTAGGAATTAGACAATTATATATCTTGTACATAATATAGCTTAGATCTGCAAGGGAGAAAAGGGGAGAAGGATTCAACGCTCGTGACAAGCAACGGATCTAGATCTACTTCATCTTTTGTATCATAGATTTGTTTTCTCAACTCTTGTTTTATTAATATTATTACTTTCTTTCATATCTTGTCTTCTATCATGGTTTCAATAGATCCCATGATGACGAGCGGTTCAATTATGAACTAATCGTTGTCATGGGATTCTAACGAATTTATTTATGGAACTTAGTATCTTGATTGCTTAAAGATCTGTGTGTGATGTATATTTGATATCCTCGTATGGTTATGCTTAATTGATAGATGCGTCATGAACATCTAATTTGTTAATCTCTTGTGAAGTGAAAGTGGATCTTGAGATTTAGAACTTGCCATGCTAGCATAGGTTCATAATTGTTTATCAATATGATTTGTGGTGTGAGATGAAAATATTTATGCTGCCCTGTGTGATCTTTATGGATAACTTGTTCTTCAACCGTTATGTTTTCAAATTCTATAGACATATAGGGTCTAAGCATAATTGGTGTCTATTCATCTTCTATCTCTTTTGTGGATGTATGTTTAGTTTGGTATACGTATACTGAGAGGTAGCGTGTACTTATTTCGTGTTGTCCGATCAGATATCATAACCATTGCACATAGTGATTAAAGGCGTCAGATCTAAGCGAAGTATTTAATGAAGTTAGGATTCCATGTTTTCATGCATATAAGTAATTCAATTTAAATTCTCATTAGTTAGTAATTTGTAGTTTGTTAATTTGTATCCTAGTTAATTATAGTTAGTAAAAACTTAGTATTGTTAATTGTCTTAGCAGTGCATAATAACCATACATTGTTGCATAGGTACAAAACTGAATTGAAACCTAAGATCTCTGTGGGAACGAACTTGACTTCTATCTGTATTACTTGTGACCACGTACGCTTGCGTGATATTGTGTTAACATCTAGTGCATCATCACTTTATTAAAGAAACCAAGGATGAGATATTATGTTAAACATATCACTTTATGCATTGTTTCCAAGAGCAAGTCAAGCAAAATCTCTTCCTCTCCCCCATTTAGCACCATTCGGCTATATGCCTTAATTCAAGAACCAAAGTCAAGCTTCCACTCCTTGTTTGATCTCCAAATTTTTATTCTAGATCCTATATTTCATAAAAATGATACCCTAGAAATCTTAGCCTCAAACACCACTTTTTCCATTTTCAATAAAATCATCAAAGTGGAGGATGAATAGTAACCTCAAGAACAAAATTCTTGAATCTTGATTTTGGTTGATGATCCAAGCTTCATGGAGGCTATACAAGGACTATACAAGGCTTACTAAGTGCATACACACCCCAAGGAAGGTATAACACTCTTGAAACCCTAGGCCTTACTTTATGTTTATGCATGTTCTTGATGGATCTAAGTAGTTATGGTGTTAGCATGATTATAAGCTTGAATATGATTGGGCTTTGGTGAAGGATAAAATAGTTTAGATGAATGGAAAGGCATTGCTTGGCCTTAGTTCATGGTTAAATAATATGTATATGTTGTTTGGAGTGGAAACTATGATTATTGGAAAGTTTGGAATTTGGAAATATTCGATTTATAGCCGTCGTAATGCCCGATTTTCGATAACCTTAAAGAATTCGTGCATCACAGTAGGGTTAATTGTCTTAAATGGTTATGAACATGACATGTCCTTGTAGATCTCGAGTCATAGATCGTTTTGGCGAAAGAATCGAAACATTCCGACTTACGGTTTAGGGGTTATGGTCATATTACTAAAATTGGTTCGAAACGTTAAGTAAAAGTTCGTAACTTCTATTGAACCCTCGTAAACCATGTTACTCAATGGCGAATCATGGTAAATAAATAATAGAGGTCATAAGGAAGGTATGAGAGAAAACCACATGTCAAACGGATCGTTTTCCGATTTTATAATAATGTTTGAATCAAGGTTAAACGCGAACGAACCCCTTAAAAGTATAACTTTGGTTATAACTTAGAAAACGAACGATAAAACTCGAGGTACAATATCGGTTCGTAATCGATCGACTTTAGAACTTATACGACTTAAGTATATACCAAGTGTGGGTATGATGACATGTCTTAATAACGAACAAATTTCGGATCGTATCGGTGATAAAAAGAGTTACACTAAAAGGTGTATAACGAGATAATTCGAAAACGTGTTTCGACTGAAGTGAAGTTTATACTTAGACTTTTAAAAGGTGTTAAATGGTTAATCTCGAATGTTCTGATTGTTTATAGATCATCGAGCAGACCCAGGACACGCTATCTCTACCCACACCCGATTACCAGGCAAGTTTCCAATACCTTGTAACTGTTGTTGTGATAATATGTATATCTGTTGTTTCTGATACATATGCCATAGCGTGCATGCCTATTGTCAAATTATATTATGATACCTGTTCCCTGAATTGATATTGGCTTATAGACTAGATACGAATTATCAGTTATAAGCCGGATTGTTTTGATAAGACCCTTAGCGAAGGGCATATGATATTCATTCTTAAATATAGACCGGGAGTCGGTATTTTGAGATATAGATAGTCGTGGAAACCCGGAGGGATTCCAACGGCAGATTATTATTTATCTTGAGGAATGTTATTATTAAATATTATTTATATTTCCATAAAGTATCAATTACTTGGAAATCTTTCGAAGAATGTTATTTGAGTATTATCTCAGCCGAGAAATATTAGGTGAATATTATTTTTGAATATTCACTTAGGGTTTGATTATTTAATGAATAATTACTTTGATATTTATGGGAATTTTATTTATTAAATGGATATTACTTTCGAATATTTTTAAGGTTTTATGTACTTGATGAATATTATTTTAAAATATTCATTGGAAGTTCTATTTACTTAAGGGATATTATTTCGAATATTCCTTTAAAGTTTTGATTACTAAATGAATATTATTTGGATATTCATTTAGAAGATTATTTATTAAATGAATGTTATTTTCAAATATTCATTTAAGGTTTGACTTATTTATTGAATATTATTTTAAATATTTATTGGACTTTAATTATTTAATGAATATTATTTTGAATATTCATTTAAGGAGGGATTTATTTAGTAAATAATTCTATATATTCATTGAGGATTACTTACGAGCAATATTATGATTTAATAATATTCCGTAAATATCATTGAGTTAATAAATATTCTTGGAATATTTATTTAATTCTTTTAAATTCTTTTTAAAATGATTTATATTATTTGGAGATTATCTTTCACCTCCAGATATTATGTAAAGTATTTCGGAGTCTTTTTACGACTATTTTATTAAGGAAAGGTTCCCAACTCTTTATTTTTCATTTAAAGCTATATTAAAAGGATTTAAATGCTCGCTCAAACTTCCATATTATAGGGGAACTTACTTGAGCAAGGTTATTTATCTTGTTGACTCCCCAGTCATAAATCTTGTAAAAACTATTCTTTTCACTCGCAACTTGGTTGCTGTTTATCAATTGAATCTTTGAGTAACCTTCTCATCATTCGAGGGGTAAGATTATTGGAACAAGATGGTATCCTCTAACAAGCAGCAGCTTGGGAGATATGATGTTGAATTTTCCTTTCCAACTAGATACGACTACTTTGTGGAGTCTTATCAACAAGTATCATACTTGAGGAAATTGGGATGAACTTTACGTTCAGAATCGTGAACTTCTTTTCGAACTTGGAGTCACGTAAGAGGCCGAGTAGCGCCGGTCCATCCCATTGGCCCAACCGTTGGCCGGGGAGATCTAACAGGGCGGTAGACAAGTAAATCCGTCAGCTATTCCTTCTACTGGTAGTAAATCTAAATTGAGTTGTACAATCTGCGACTGATCATCGTAAGGATTTGAACAGCGGGCGCGGTGAATACTCCAGCATTAGTTCATCATTCAAATTCATTTATTTTTCTGCAACATTATCATTTTTGGCAGTATTGGAAGATTATTTATAATTGGAATTGCAATATTTTCCTGCAAGTTCTTCTTTTATGATAAATGATAATATCTGGCTTATCTTTGACATAGCAGATATTCCCACCTATATATGCAATTTGAGTTACCTTGTAACCTCATCGTTTATGTTATACTGGCATCATTTCCGTAAATGCATGGCATATGGCTTGAAAGATACTTTTGAACTGTTATATATTATCGTTCAGTTACACATTATTGTTGGTGGGCTATTGCTCACCCTTGCATTATTATTATATCACAACAACAGCTAGACCAGATGACTCGCACAAGTCGCACTCGATGCTGACGAGGACGATGAGACTACCAGAGCTGAAGAAGAAGCCATTGGTAGGATAGATTCATTCTTTCAGTACCAAGTATATGGGCTGGTATGACTTATTAAAATGGATGGCAAAGAGTATGTATTCATATTGAAATTCTTTTGGATTGTAAGAACTCATAATGTGATTAATAAAATTTGATTGTTACTCTGATTTCATCTCTGGGACTATAACGGGTGTGTATTATATTGTTGTGTTGGGTCATAAAGAGGTAATTTATTTTGTGTTGAAGTAAGTTCAAGTATTATGGACAGAAATGGAGACACGTACAAAAGTGCCTTATGCTTCCAACCTTATACTACCACCACCCAAAAATGAACCAGTAGCAGCCAGTCAAATGTCGTAAGAGGAAGATGTACATTTCAATCGTACATAGACTAAGCAATAAAGTGAATTGCAATCTGTACTGTAATCACCTCCATCTACTCCTCCGTCACCCAAGTCAAGTAGCGCTGCACCTCCCTCTAGTTCTACTTCTCCTCCACCTGAATCTAGTTCTTGACCTGCTCCAGCTCAAGCTCCCACATTTCATGACTCTTCTAGTCCTGGGCCATCTCCTTCTGCGTCTCATTCTTCCCCTGAACCGGATAAAACATACGATTTTGGGTCGGTTTTTGATTCCCAACCAAACGTCGGATCACTACTTCCATCGTCACCTGCCTCAGACGCTAAGTCAGCTTCTATCCCTGCCTCGACACCTGCATCAGCCTCTGGTACTGCATCTGTCCCTGCCTCACCCTCTTGATCTTCCACGTCCCCATCTCCTAGCTCAAACTCAAGTCTATCCTCTAAAGGCCCATTTCCATCCCCTAGCTCAAGCTCAGACCTGGACTCCGAAGGTGCATCCCCATCCCATAGCTCAAGCTTAGACTTGGCTTTCAAAGACGCATCCCCATCCTCTAGCTCAAGCTCAAGTCTACCGTCTAAAGGCATATCTTTATCCCCTAGCTCAAGCTCAGACATGACCTCTAAAGGTGCATCCCCATCCCCATCTCATAGCTCAAACTTAGGCATGGCCTCTAAAGGCACATCTCCATCCACTAGCCCAAACTCAGACCTGGCCTCTAAAGGTACATCCGCATCCCCATCTCCTAACTCAAATTCAGACCCCGTCTCTAAAGGTGAATCCCCATCCCCTTGCTCAAACTCAAGCTTGGCCTCTAAAGGTGCATCCCCATCCCCATGTCCTAACTCAAACTCAGGCCCGGTCTCTAAAGGCGCATCCCCATCCCTACCTCCTAGCTCTAGTCCGGGTTCTGCCACCCATGGATCTGCCTCTTCCCCTGCATCATCCCCTACCTCACACTCTATCTTTACCCCGACACCTGTCTAAGTCATCACATAGGTTCATCTTAACTCCTCAAAACTTATCATTAGAAGGCAAGTAGCAAACAATATATATTTATCAATTAATAGTTACGTTGTTCCTTTATGTGTTTTTGCCGGTACGATTGTAAAATATGTATATTAGGTTTTTTTTAACTTCAAAATTTAAATTCACTTTTATTGCATAAGTATTTGTCATAAAGTGTATCAAAAAAATTAAGGAAATTATGAATGGTACCACTCTGGTTTGCGCTGTTATGAATGGTACCCCTAAATGAACAGTAAAGTGATACCATTCATAATTTCCCTCGTAATAAATCAAAAGTTTTAGGAGCACATTCATAAGAAAGGGCATCATTCATAAAATTCAAAACCAGAGGGGTATCATTCATAATTTCTCAAAAAAATATAGATGAAAAGACGATTTACAAAGGAACGTATTCATTTTTAAAAGATCGTCACATAGTTATTGCCAGAAACAAAAGCAAAATCCTTCTAAGTGGTAATGCAAAATATTCCGGTCCATAATCAATGTTGAAAAGTCAGTTAAGTGGAAACAATAGTGGCAGGTGTTAAGTAACCAATCGTTTTAGAAGGTCCCAACAAGATCTTCTACTAGAACAAATACTATTCACATTCTAACTCGATACGTTTCCCTATCGACTGACCAGTCAACGACAACATACGTAACCAAGCATATACCAATTACTAAAACCAACAAGTACTTAAATTAAACATATAGGAGTAGAAGGACTCGAACAGAAGACCATTCCCTAAACCAAGCTCTATTACCATGTTATATAACCAGTACATCTAAAATCTTAAGGTGTCAAAGGAAGGGGTCAACAGGATCTTATGTTAGAACAAATATTATGAAATATAAGGTCAGCAGGGTACAAGAGTTTTAATTAAAGATTGAATGTTCGACTAATTGCAGTCCAATAATGTAGGATGCAAAATTGCATAAGTCATGAATGAATGCATAAATCAAAGCGCGCGCACACATACACACACTATAATAGGTTTAAGTCTTCAAGTCCTCCTAAAGCTAGGAAGGCACCTCTATCACCTAAGTCAAGGAGTTCAAACTCTGAGACTTCTAGTTATGATAAGAATATTTTTTTGAAACCTTTTAGAATTATATTAAATCAACGAAGCCTCATACATCACCATCTCCAACACTGATAATGGAGGAGATAAAAACACATTTGAGCAATTGACTAAGCAAGGCACCCTAGCTAACAAATGGGCAACCTTATTACCTTGCTTTTTAATAAAAGAGATAGAGATACCCGGATCTAGCCTAACCATAGACTGACACTCTTGAATCACAGCACCCACTTCAAAATAATTTTCTTGTCCTCTATGAATCGCATTAACCACAAGCATTGAGTCGCTCTCGATGTCAACATTGTTTATCTGCAACTTCTGACTCCAGCGCATCGCGTCCAACACTCCCCTGGCCTCTGCTTCAAACACTGAAACCTCCCCTGCACGTCTGAAATTCTTTGCTTGGATGAATGCACCCCTGTGATCTCTAAGAATCATTCCAACTGTAAAAGAAGAATTCCCAGAAAAAACAGACGCATCCACATTAATCTTCCATCGACCTTCGCTAGGAGCCTTCCACTTAACTTCTACATTGCTAGGTCTCTGCTGCTGCCAATTCCAGTTATTCAATTTTATTTTCCTGGCATCTCTCCATTGGAAAATCTGCTTACTGCTCCACTGCATAGCTAATTCTGGTGTGATTTGTTTCTGGTCCCAGACTTGAAGATTCCTTGCTGACCAGATACCCCATACCACAGTAGCTATCTGCACTAGCACTTCCTTTCCCTCATTAGCTAACCTCTCTAACAGCCATTCAGGTGCAGATTCCACCCTAGACGTATCATAGTTCAAGCCCACTAAAGACCAGCATTGCTTCGCATAAGTACAGTCCAGAGACATGTGAAGTAGATGCTCAACATCTACTTCACACATAGGGCACATAATAGTCGTCTGAACTCCCTTACCTCTTAACGGATTTCTAACAGGTACAGTGTTACTACAAATGCGATACAAATTTTTTTTACCTTATGAGGCACATCAACTTTCCACAGCTTCTTCCAACCCTGTTCCTGTACGAGTGAAGTATCCACATTGTGCTGCGAGAACCAAAACCTATATCCAGATTTTACACTATACCTCCTATCTGAAGCATTAAACCAAGCAATACGATCCGGAACCTAATTTAACGGGATAGGGATTGCCAAGATTGCCTCAGCATCATAGTTCATAAACAAACTATTTACCTTCTGAACATCCCACTGTTTCATACCAGGAAGAAAAAGATCACAAACCTTGTTCACACTTGACTGACTCGTAGGTACAGTTTCAACTCTAAAATTGGCCTTTCCCCTTAACCACTTATCCTCATAAATCCTAATTTTCTCCCCATCTCCAAGAACCCAATGATAACCTATTTTCAACTCCTCCTTTGCTTGCCACAAACCAGACCAAATAAAGCTTGCCCCCCTCCTCTAGTTGTTGCAAATAGATCACAATTAGGAAAATACCTCGCCTTGTACACTCTTGCCACTAAAGACTCAGGATTATTGATAAGATTCCAACATTGCTTTCCTAATAAAGCGATATTAAAACCATAAAGATCTCGAAAGCCTAATCCCCATTTACTCTTTGTTTACTCATATTAGACCACGAAAGCCATCTGATTCCTTTCCTACTATTGTTGCTCGAGCCCCACCAATAACTATTCATCATTCGTTCCAACTCTTGGCACAAAGATTTCGGCAATAGAAAACATGACATTGCATAAGATGGTATAGCCTGAGCAACATTACGCAATAGCACTACTTTCCCTGCTCTCGATCAACACTTCGTACTCCAGCCCTGAATCCTACTCCAAAGTCGATCTTTCAGAAAACTAAAGACTCTTTTCTTTGACCTACCAATCAGAGACGGTAACCCCAAATACTTCCCTTCACTGAGATCAATACGAACATCCAACACATTCTTTATTTCCTCCTGCTTATCTGTTCTAACATTAGAACTAAAGTAAATTCTGGACTTTTGGAGATTTATAGCCTGGCCAGATTCCAATTCATATTTTTGAAGAATAGTTTTTATCTCCGAAATCTCATCCATAGTGGCTTTACAAAACACAAAACTATCATCCGCAAACAGTAAGTGTGTTACTGCTGAAGCTTGCGACGACACTTTACAACCACTCACTCTTCCTTCATTTGCTGCCTGCCTGATCAAAAATGAGAGACCTTCTACACAAAATAAAAAGAGGTAGGGTGATAGCGGATCACCTTGGCGCAGCCCTCTCCTTGGAATAATAGGGCCTCTACTTGTGTCCCATTAAAATTTATTGAATAGGAGACCGTTGTAACACATAACATCACCAGCTTATCCATTTTCTTGAAAACCCCATACGTCTCATTTGATTCTGCAAGAAACCCCAATCAACCCTATCGTAGGCTTTACTTACATCCAGTTTTATAGCAACCTCTCCTTCTGACCCTCTCTTTTTTTGCTTCATGAAATGTAGTAACTCAAACGCTACCACCACGTTATCAGTAATACTTCTACCCGCCACAAATGCTGATTGGTTCTCAGATATACTACCAGGAAGAATGACTCTAAGACGATTTGCTAACACTTTTGCTATGATTTTTACAGGACGTTACATAAAGCAATGGGACGCAAGTCTTTCATTGTCTCTGTATTATCCTTTTTTGGGATCAGAACTACATTCGTGTCATTTAAACCAAGCGGAATCCAACCTACTCATCCAACTCTTGAAACTTTGAAACACTTCCTGACCTAACAGCTTCCAGAAATTCTGAAAAAATGTTGGGTTAAGACCATCTGGGCCTGAACTTTTGTCTGGATGCATCTGTTGAATTGTAGTAGTAAACTCCTCAAACTTGAAATCAGTTACCAATGTCTCATTCTGACTATCCGAGATTACTGTTTCCACCATATTAGACTCCCTTTCGCCATCCATACCTGAGTGATCAAACAAGTTCACGAAATAATCTTGCACTACTTTACACATGTCTTCATGCCTTGTCACAATATCGCCACTATCTGATCGCAACTGGGTGACATGGTTAAGTTTTTTCCTTGTGGTTGCGTAGGCATGAAAAAACTTAGAATTAGAGTCTCTGTCAACTAACCAAAATGATTTGGCGTGTTGGTTCCAGTAAGGCTCCTCATGGACTAGCAGCTCATCCAGCTTATTTCTCTCCTCAAAGTACCTCCCTGTTCTTTCTTCATTACCACAGTCCTCAAACAGATCAATCACCTCCTTCTGCTTTTATTTTTTCTCGAAACTTCTTAAAGAAAATTGAAAGGCAGAGTGTGTAAACTTGTAACACTATAACTAATGTAACTAAACTAAAGGAAAAGATACTTAACCAGAAGACAATCAAGAACAAGAAGTCACAAAGAAATCAACACTAAATGAAGACAAGGTAATTGATACAATTCAACACGTTAACTATGATCAAGCCAAGAAGAAATCATTGAGAGAAGTTCAAGTCAAAGTTGTTCATGCCTCAGTGATTTGAAAAGCCAAGAATCAAGATCATAACTATCAGTATCAATAAGACTAATTGATTTCAAGTGAACAAGAAGGAAAGCAAATATTGGAAAGCCACATTACTAATTGGATATGGTAATTTATTCAAGAAGCAAAAACACTATCAAGACTAGTCACTTATGAACCAGACCGTTGCATCAAGTGTCAGGACATTGATAGCAAGTTTATGTCAGTAATAAAGATCCATGTTCAAGAGCTTGGTGAAGAATAAAGAAGACATGAAGATATCACAAGTTCAAGATGTGCATTGAAGTTTCAAGTTGAAGGCCAGAATATTTTCTAAGTACTAAATATTCTAGATGACCAAGTAGAAGTTTCTAAGTAGAAGTTCTACTTAGAAATTCGAGATGGCTAAGTAGAAATTCTCAAGTAGAAGTTCTACTTAGAGTGCAGCTTCAACATGACACATGGCATCTTCTGATTGGCAGATTTCCAAGCTTTCAAGATAAGGCAAGATTTATGTGGACATCATTGGGCCACGTACATCTTAGTCTTTGAAGACTACAGGACATAGATTACATGTAGTATAAATAGAAGTACTTGTGTTATGTTTTGGTGAGTGAGCAATTCTTGAGAAAAACACAAGAGAAAGAGAGAGAGTGCATTCACAGAGCTTAGTATCATTCACTTCTCTCTGAACTTCTGTTATACTTTGTAATGAATGTTGTAGCAACCATTTCAAGTTATATATAAGACATATATTCCTTGAATCTGTGTGTTCATTTATTGCATCGTATTTATTGCTTCTCATATTCGAAAAGTTGTATTCACCCCCCCTCTACAACACATTTGGACCTAACAATTGGTATCAGAGCAATATGTTTAACATACAAAACATAGATCCTTGTGTTGAGTAGAAGAATCGTGAGTTTTCATTTTCTAGATCTACTTTTCATTTTCTCGAAAAGTGAGCTTTAATTCGTTTTTGGTGAAAACTCATCTGAAAAATTATTTAAATACTCCAGGTGTTATTATTTAGCTTGGGTGTATTTTAATTAATTTTTGTGAATTAATCTGGGTACTTTCATATTTGGTGTTCTTGAGTGTTCATCATCTGTTCTTATCAAAGAAGACAACCCAACAACTTTTTGATCTCCTTTTCAAACAGATAAATAGTAAAAGAATAAAAAGGTGTTTTTGGACTTTGTGATTTGCATTATTCACGGCCGAAAGTGAAACAAGTCATACTCAGTACCTAGCACGTGGGTTAGGTGGGTTAGGTGAGTAAAGCATCAAAAGTCAAAAAGGTGTTAAAGAGATAATATTGTTTATTCAATATTAAAGTAATCTGCAGAAAAATTATTCTAAGGACAAAAGTTCTACATAGAATTTCTACTTGAGAATTTCTACATAGAATTTCGACTTGGACAATTTCTACTTGGTGAATTTCGACTTGAGCAAAATTTCTACTTAGAGAAATTTCGACTTAGGCAAAAGTTCTACATAAATATTCTACATAGCCTAGTCTTGGGTACTTAGAAACTTTTAGTGACCAGGATTGAAATGGCTCCTAAAAATGCATTCAAGATCCCAATGTTCAACCGATATCACTATGAAGAATGGGTTTTCAGAATGAGACTATATCTAGAGACTGTTAACCCTGAATATCTGGAAGTCCTTGACAAGGATAAATTTGTTCCAATGGTGGTTATTCCTGCACATACGGAAGGAGGGGTGGTTATAGCACCTCGGTCTGAGCCTAAAAAGGCCTCGGAGTTTTCAGATGCTGACAAGGAACAAATAGCTTATGATACTGCCATACGACAAACCTTGATGGAATCTCTTGATCATGAAATGTTCAACATAGTCAAAGGTCTGACTACAGCGAAGAAGATTTGGGACAAGATAGAAGTTGTCATGGAAGGATCTGCAGAGGTTAGAAGTAATAAGACACTCATACTCAAGATGGAGTATGACACCTTTAGAATACGAAAAGGAGAAGGCATAACAGACGTCTATCTACGATTCAGTCAGTTGGTATTGGATTTGAATCTGAGAGGTGTAACTCTCCCCATGGTTGAGACTAATACGAGATATCTGAGGAACCAGCCAAAGAGCATTGAACATAGGGTCTACGCAATAAGAGAAACCAGAGATTTGCATACAACTTCTCTGGAAGAGTATTATGGAATATTAAAGACCTATGAGCTGGAAACACTTCAAGATCAAGCATGGGACAATGATTCAAAAGGAAAAGAAACTGCATCGGGATTAGTTGCTGATGAGGAAGAGTCTAAGAAGGCAATGGTTGCAGCAAAGCCTAAATCATCACTTGCACCACATCAAGTTGATAATGATGACGAGTGCACATCAAACAGTGATGATGACTACTACACCCAAGAAGAGCTGGACAACATGGACGATAGTGTCGTGGCATACATGGCAAGGAAGTTCAGCAACATGAGATTTAGAAAGAGCAACCGACCACAGAGAAATTCTTCATCTTACTATCGGGCTGCTAAGGGTGGTGGTAGTTCGTCAGGCTATAAAGGAAAAGGCAAGAATACCAGCTACAAATCTCCTTTGGATTTCAAAATGAAGTTCAAATGCTATAACTGTGGTGAAGCTGGACATTTTGCCTCGGACTGCAAAAAGCCTAAACAGACTTATCCAAAAGAGACATATGAAGCCCTCAAAAGCAAGTATGAATCGCTGGTGAAGGAAAGACATGGAAAATGAGCTTTATTGGTGACAGAAGGAAGAGCTTGGGATGATTCAGATGAGGAAGATGTTACTCATGTAGCAAACTTTGCCCTCATGGCTGAGACATCAGAGGAACCAGAGGTACCAGTTCTAACTCTTAAAGTAGAAATGTCCATTGATGATTATAAGGAACAGAACGGGGCTCTTAGTGAAGAGATCTATATGTTGTGCAAAAGTCTAGACTCTTCTCAAAAGGAACAGAAAACACTTGTTGCCAAATGTAGAATGCTTGAGGCAAAAGTGGAAGAGTTAGAGGCTGCTTGCACTGTAGATACTTCCCTAAGAGACTTTATTAAATCTCTGGAACACAAGCTTGTCCTTAAGGAAGAAGTAGAAGCATGTCTTAGGAACAATCTAGCTGAGTTAGAAACTAATTGCGAAGCTTACAAACTAGCTGCTAGTAAAGTGTATGTAGATAATGACACATTTAAGAAGAAAACTGGAGTAGGTATAGGACTTGATTACTCTGACCTTCCTAAGAAAGAAGGAAAGAGACCTATTGACCCTAGTTCCAGTGACCTTAAAAAGGAAACACCTAGAATTCTTAAATCAGCTGTCAAACCTATCTACAAACATATTGTTCCTAGAATAGAAGAAGAAGAGACTGAATTGATAGCTAGATATGAGATTGAGATGGAAGATCGCCAGAAAGTACAACCTATAACTCCTATCAAACAAGTTAAAATTAATTTCCCTAGAGATGAATCTAGACTAGGATTAGGAGCTAAGGCTGTTAAACAACAAGGAAAGAAAGAAAAAGGCATAAAAGAGGTTAAGGCTGAACGAATAAAGAAAGCATGTTATCACTGTAAATCTACTGAACATCTTTCTTATGCATGTAAAACTAACATAAATGTTCCTGCTGCACATGCCATGCCTACCACACATACAATGAATAATCTGCATCAGAATCATGCACAGTGTGGTCAACCTAATTGTATGCCATGCACTTTTAACATCATGCAAACTTTTGTGCATTTAATGAATGCATCTAGCCAGTCATGCTCAAATACTGTTGCTAGTTCAAACATCAAGAAAAAGCATGTGAGAGCCAAGACTGTCAGTCCTCCTAAAGTTAGGAGTGACAAACCTTCTCCTGAGACTGACAAATCTGTCAAGTCTGAGAAAGGAAAGGAGATAGTCGAAAGCTCTAGTAATGTTAAGAAAAGTGCCTCTCCTGTTGTTAAATCTGTTGATTCTCGATCTTATCGAAAAGCCGGGCCCAATCAAAGTTGGGTTCCGAAGAATGTCTAACCAATCTGTCATTGCAGGGCGTTAAGCAGAATAGAAATAAAGTTATATGGGTGCTAGACAGTGGAGCATCGAGACATATGACTGGAAACAAGTCCCTGCTTATAGAGGTGGTTATGAAAGCTGGCCCTTATGTTACCTTTAGAGATGACAGCATAGGTGTGACTAAGGGATATGGCAAACTGAAGACTGGTAATGTCATCATTGAAGATATTTCCTATGTTGAGGGACTGAAGCACAATCTGTTGAGTATCAGTCAATTCTGTGACAAAGGTTACGAAATTGTCTTCAACAAGAAAGGTGTATCAATTACTCACATTAAGGAAGGCTCATTAGCTTTGAGAGGAGTTCGAAAGGCAGATCTTTTTGTTGCAGATATGGATTCAGCAAATCAGAATGAGGTCACCTGTTTCTACAGCAAAGCCTCGGATGATGAAAGCTGGTTATGGCACAAAAAGCTATCTCACTTAAACTTCAAAACGATGAATGCTCTCGCGAGGCGAGAATTGGTGAGAGATCTACCTCAAATGGAGTTCGCTCCGAAAGGACTCTGTGAAGCTTGTGAAATGGGAAAGTCGAAGCGAGCATCGCATAAAAGCAAAGAAATTTCTAGTATTACTGAGCCTCTGCAACTTCTTCATATGGATTTGTTTGGCCCAGTGAATGTCCTATCTTTGTCTAGGAAAAGATATGCTTTGGTAATCGTGGATGACTTCTCCAAGTATACATGGGTATTGTTCGCAATGACGAAAGACGAAGTACCTTTCTTAATCATTGATCACATCACTCAAATTGAGAATGTTTCAACACTTACTGTGAAGACGATTAGATCAGACAATGGCACTGAATTCAAAAACGCAGTGCTGAATGACTTCTGTGTATCTAAAGGAATACGTCGTCAGTATTCAGCCCCGAGAACTCCACAGCAAAATGGAGTAGTTGAAAGGAAAAATAGAACTTTGGTTGAAGCAGCAAGAACTTTGTTGTATGATTCAAAACTTCCTTTGTACTTCTGGGCCGAAGCAGTGAGTACCGCTTGTTACACTCAAAATAGAACCTTGATTATAAAAGATAAAGAAAAGACACCATGTGAATTAATGAACAACAGAAGACCAACAATCAAATACTTTCATGTCTTCGGAGCAAAATGCTATGTGCTTATAGATGATGAAAATCTAGGCAAGTTTGCAGCAAAAGCTCGTGAACGAATCTTTGTTGGTTATTCCACAGATGTGGTGGCAGCTTATAGAGTGTTCTTAGTGAATGATCGAAAAGTGACTGAAAGCTACAATGTCAGATTCGACGATACCAAACTCCCATCAATTTCAAGAGACTCTAGTGAACCTGAGTCCCTAAAATTTCAGAATCTGGACTTAGAAGATCTTGAAGATGAACCTGAGTTGGTTGTTCCATTAAATGTTCCAAGTGTACATGAAGAACCTGAGTCTAGTGAACAAGCTAATTCTACAAGATCAGGAGAGACTTCTTCAGTACGAACCGGCAACAACTCAGGGGGAGTAAATAGCAGCTCAAGGACTACTGTTCAAGGCTCGAGTCGAGTTGACTCTAGTTCTGTAAGAGCTGGCACTAACTCAGGGGGAGCTAGTGAGAATAATCAAAATAGTCAGCACCACAACTCAGAAAGTCAAGCTGAATCATCAAGACAATTTCCAGGTGAACGGGTATGGAATAGAGACCATCCGTTTGAGTTAATTATTGGTGATCCAGATGCTGGTGTGACTACTAGAAGAACTGCAAGAGCTGACCTGGATAATATTTCCTTATATTCTGGGTTCTTATCCAAGCTTGAACCTAAAGAAATAGAAGAAGCTCTTGGCGATGCTGATTGGGTGATTGCAATGCAAGAGGAACTCAATCAGTTTGAAAGGCAGAAAGTTTGGAAACTGGTACCCCGACCAAAGAACAAATCCGTAATTGGAGCTAGATGGGTATTCAGAAATAAACTGGATGAAAACGGACTTGTAACACGAAACAAGGCTCGTTTGGTTGCAAAAGGTTATTCTCAGCGAGAAGGAATTGATTATGATGAAACCTATGCACCAGTTGCAAGACTTGAGGCAGTCAGGATGTTCTTGGCATTTGCAGCACATAAGAACTTCAAGGTTTTCCAGATGGATGTGAAAAGTGCCTTCTTGAACGGAGAGTTAGAAGAAGAAGTGTATCTGGAACAGCCGCCCGGCTTCATTGATCCAGAACATGTAGATTTTGTGTATCTTCTCTTCAAATCTGTCTATGGCCTCAAGCAATACCCAAGGCGATGGTATGAAACCCTATCCTTATTCTTAATTGAAAATGGTTTTGTTAGGGGAGTAATTGATAAAACATTGTTCTAAAAAAATTTAAGAAATGACTTAATACTTGTTCAAGTCTATGTGGACGATATTATTTTTGGGTCATCAAATGAGCGCTTGTGCGAGAAATTTGCCAAGCTAATGCAGGAAAAATATGAGATGAGCATGATGGGAGAGCTGTCCTTCTTCCTTGGATTACAAATCAGTCAGAGAAAAGATGGTATCTTAATCTGTCAATCCAAGTACGTCAGAGATTACTCAAAAAATACAATCTAGAAGATGCATCAGCAGCTAAGACTCCCATGGCAACAGCCACGAAGCTTGATGAAGACAAATCAGGTAAACCAGTTGACATCACAAGCTATCGAGGTATGATTGGCTCACTCCTCTATTTAACTGCAAGTAGACCCGATATAATGTTCGCAACTTGTTTATGTGCAAGGTTCCAAGCGGATCCTAGAGAATCACATCTCGTAGCCGTCAAAAGAATTTTTAGGTATCCAAGGGCACACCAAATCTAGGGATTTGGTACCCAAGAGATACAGGTTTTAATCTTATTGGCTATTCGGATTCAGACTATGCAGGTTGCAGGATTGATAGGAAAAGCACATCTGGTGCTTGTCAATTTCTTGGCAGAAGATTGGTGTCCTGGCAAAGTAAAAAGCAACATAGAGTATCTACTTCTACTGCTGAAGCTGAGTACATTGCTGCTGGAAGCTGTGTAGCTCAAATACTGTGGATGAGGAACCAATTGAAGGATTATGGCATGGAGCACAAGAAAATTCCAATTATGTGTGACAACACAAGTGCCATAGCCATAACCAACAATCCTGTAGATCACTCAAGAACCAAGCACATCGACATCAGGTATCACTTCATAAGAGAACATGTCGAGGAGGGGACTGTGGAGCTACATTTTGTGCCCACAATGCAACAAATTGCAGATATATTCACCAAACCTCTTGATGAAGTAACATTCAATAGATTGGTTGGTGAATTGGGAATGCTTAACTCAAGTTAGTAAAGCCTTCTATCTGTAAAATCCAAGTTTATGTTTGTATGTGCAAGCTGCTCAATCATTATGTGCTTAGACTTTAAAATGCCTAATTAATGATTGTTATAGGTTGCATATAGTGTGATTTTGCATGAATTCATTGTGTTTTAAGTGTCTTTTATAGCACAAATCTGTGAATTTATGCTTGTTAGATTGCATGATCATAGGGGGAGTTAAATTCATAATATTCTAAATTTTGCATGATTTTTAGATGAATTTACCTATGATTTTCATGTAATTAGAGGCCTTAGAATTAAAAATCTTCAAAATTTCGAGTTAGGTTCTATCTCGAAACTTATCTAGAAATTCGACTTAAGCTGTCAGAGTGAAGTTTTGAAAATTCTAAGTCTGGGAAGAATTTCGAGTTGGCTATCTCGAAATTCATCTCGAAATTCGACTTCGAGTTCGAGTTACCAGTGTGCCTAGTTCTATCTTCAAAATATTCGAGATAAAGTCTATCTCGAATTTTATCTCGAAGGTTGAGATGAGGTTTCCATTAAGGGAATATTTTGAAAAGAACTGAGAATTAACTTTGAGTTAGTCTATCTCGAAACTCAACTCGAATTTCGGCTTGATGTTCGAGATAGAGTTCTTAGTCTATCTCGAAACTCAACTCGAATTTCGACTTGATGTTCGCGATAGAGTTCTCAGTTAAGCTAAAGGGAATTTTTGGAGTTACACTCCTAACTCGAAACGTATCTTGAATTACCCTGTAGTTTTTGCTTCAAGGGGGTATTTTGGAAAGAATTGAGAATAACTTCGAGTTAGTCTATCTCGAAACTCAACTCGAATTTTGACTTGATGTTCGAGATAGAGTTCTTAGTCTATCTCGAAACTCAACTCGAATTTCGACTTGATGTTCGAGATAGAGTTAAACTTCTAACTCGAAATGTATCTCGAATTTCCCTGGTTCTTTTACTGGAAGGGAATTTTCCAAGTTTACTACAAGTTAATAAAGTTCGAGATAGGATTTCCCTATAGTTTTTGCTGTAAAATTGGTTAAAGTGCTTATTTGTGCTTATTTGTTCGAGTTAACCTCCATCTCGAACTTCATCTCGAAGTTCGACTTGATGTTCGAGATAGAGTTCGACTTAAGTCCTCCTTGTATGTACTTAGACTTTAACATTCTTTTTAACAGGGATACTTTTGTCATTTCACAATCGTCTATATATACATCTCTAACTCGATGCATCATTCACTTTACCTAATTTGATTTTTACAGCAGCCGCTTCACAAAAACAGGGCGATTTCAAAACTTCATACCATTAATCCGTGTTTTTGTGATTAAACTCATACTAATCACGAATTACTGCCAATTTTTTGACTGCTATTCACTGTGTTATCATTAATCTTTGTGGTACTGTGTTTAGTGTCCATTCATACACGCGCATATACATACACACAAACATCAAGTGTTTGTGTAACTGTTCACAAAACACGATTTCATATTCTCTATCTATACACACACGATTTCACTGGTATACACACGAATATTCATCCTCTTTGAATATTCAGATTTAGTAATTGGTAACTGTTCATATCCCGTAGTTTAACTTTTCAGATTGTCTTTTGATATTCTCGAAAAATTAAAAGGGATAAAACTGTTAATTCATAAATTATTTGTTTTTCAAAATTAAAAAAAAAAAATTTCACATCTTTTAAAGAAAAACATTTAATTAAAATGGCTCCCCAATTTTCACTTGCTAAAAACAATTTTTATAATATTTCTACGGAAATTGGTGATCAACTCCCGCGGTTTAAGTTTTGGATACGATTTCTTAATTTGTACTCCAAGGCTAGCCATGCTTTTACTGCTAAACCTACACTAGTACATGATGCTTTACAGCAATTATGGACTAGTGCGGTTACTTTTAGGAGCAAAACAACCCCCTTCGGTTTCAGGTTTACCTTAGCGGGTCAAGAATTTGAGGTGACTGAAGAAATTGTCAACAGGGTTCTGGGATTCCCAATCAAAGATGCTTATGATGCAGAACGTACAGCGGAACAACGCCTCACATTCTTTGAAGAAATAGGATGTTATCCTCCGACTGGCCGGATCACTGGAAACATCCAAAAACAATTCTTCCATGTGGAATGGAATTACTTTTTCGAGGCCATCACAAGATGTTTTCGGGCACGCGAAAAAGATTTTCATCAAATTCCAATTCCAATGCAAACCTTTGCAGTTGCCCTAGCAAGAGAACTGGATATAAATTATGGACGCATAGTTCTCTCTGAGATAGTGGCTTCAATGGGATCTCCTGCAAGCAGAGACCTCACTACAACTGATGTTGTCTGCTGGTTTCCTCGGTTCCTACAAATGCTGATTAATGATCTAATACCGAAGGATGCTCTTGCTGTTAGACAGGGATTTGCCAGAAGCCCAACATCTGCATCGCTAGGGATGGGCACTAAGTCACTTTCAACCATTGCTAATCAGGATAAACATCAAGGTAAACCTATGTCAGTTCCTGAAAATATTCAACTGTGGCTTAGATATGATGCAGGAGTTACCAATTTGGAGGAATCATCGCAAGTTTCATCACATGCTCAAAATCCGTCTGTTCATGCTGAGGCATTTGATGAGATTCCTGATGAGCAAAGCGATGAGTCACAAGGTAATGAACAAGGTAATCTCTCCCTGCATACTATTCATTCCTCCTCCTATGTATCTGATTCCGAGACCCAAGAGACTGCTAACCCGCAGGATCTATCCCAGGGTGAGAGCTATATTTCTGAGCCTGATACACATTCTTATTCTCTTTCACCCCTGTTAACGGAAGTCAGAAAGCCAGCACAGATATATGTAGGAGATGATGAGGAGAGTGAACCCGAAGAGCAGCAACTTATTCGAAAGAAAGCCAAACTTTTTCATGCTGCTACTTCAAACATCCAGTCAAACCCTAATGTGTCACACGCAACCACTCCACCTCACGAGAGTGGTTCTCCCCTTAAACAATCTGCACATAGGGATTTTGATGACAATTATGTACCTTTTGAAGATCCTGTTGCTTTAAAAGGACATGGAGTTTTAACAACTTCAGCCGTACCTTCACCGGTACGTACTGATGCTGCAAAGAGGATCGGTTCTGATGTCGTACAAGGACACTTTGCAACCTCTCAGCCTGAGATTCAAACTCAGGAACAAACAGAAATTGATCCCATAACTGCAAATTATATTGCTTATCCTATTTTTGCAGGTACTGCTTCATACTTTGGATCAATCATTGAAGACATACACGAGCGTGAGACGGGGAGTGTGTGTGAGAGGTTAGGGAGAGAGGGACCTTCATTTTTAAGGCCCGAAACCGAGCGCCAAATACCAACAGAACGAGTATTAGAGCAAGGTCACCTAAACCAAACACCGTCCCTTAACATTGAAAATCTTGATACGCGTATGACTTCTATGGAAAATCAAATGGAGCAGTTCGGGCAGACAATGGGGTAGTTAGGGATTAACATTGGAAACAATCAACGGGCTCTAGACGACTACGCAGCAAGAATGGCAAGTCAAGCTACAGCTTTTGATGCTTTGACAAATAAGGTCAATGACTTGGGCCATGCTGGTGGTGTCTTGGGAAGCACTCTCAATGAGAGGATGGGGGCAATGGAGTCTACAATGCATACAATGGCTGTGGAGATCAGTAGAATGATGTTCGCAGTCAGGAGTTTTGTGCCCCCGGAGTGTTTTGAGTCACAACAACCTCCCCCCGATGCTGGTGCAGGTGGTGCTAGTGGAGCGGGAGCCTCTGGTTCTGGGTTTGGAGGTTCTTATGCAGCTGGTGGATCTGAAGACCAAGGTGGAGCTCAGGATAACTCACCTAAGGGGGAGAGTGGAAAGGAGACGAGACAGCAGGCAGTTCACATCGAAGAAATTGAAGAACCCGCTGATCTTGTCAAGGAACCAGAAATTGAGCCGTCTGTTGATGAAGAGGCTCTGAGGAGGAGAAAGGGTAAGGCAATGATGGTTGATGAACCATTCGTTAACCTGAGTCTTCAGGAAACAGTACAGGAGGTACTTGACTCAGATTCTGATATGGAAGACGTACCTTTGGCGCATGCTATAAAGAGATCTCTGAAGGAAAAAGGTGGAGGTGCTGGGATGTCTTCCAGAATGCTTGAAGAAATTCCTGTTGATGAGGAAACCCTTAAAGCTCAACAGTTAGCCTTGGAACAAGCTCAGTTCCATAAAATGAAGATGATGCAAGAACGTGCTGCCTTCCTAGAAAAGAAAGTGGAGCTCCAAGGGAAGCAGTATGATCATGAGCTTGCAAGGCTAGCTGATCCTCAAGTTGATCTGGACAAATGAAGGATAGGACAGAAATGGGATGAAGCAAGGAAGATATTGATCGTATCCTGTACGAAAGGAGTTCATAACAAGGAGGCAGATGATCTGTTCTACAACTTGAATTTGCAGAATCCAATGACTGTGGACTATATAAATGCTATGAAGAGATTAATTTCTAAAGTCAGGGTTGGATACAATGCAAACCTTAAGGAGTGGCAGGTTATTTTGTCTTTGGTAGAAGGAGTCCCAACATCTTTCCTATATGTGGATGACCAATTCATAACGAGAAGATCTGCGTCAGAGTTGTTCTTGCTAGCGACAAAAATTCAATACTCTCAATCTGAGGAGCTAAGCATTCTGTACAGGGATCAGTTAATGCAGCTAGCAGAGGACAAGGGTCCAGAATTCTCAGCATATCCAAATTTTGTCCGGATGGTAGTTGACGGGAAGATGAAGAGGGTTAGCATGGAGGAAAATGATCTAATGGAGCTTTCAGTGGAATCTCTCAAAGCTGTCTGTAGACAAATGATGAGTAAGGGATTCGCTTCTGAGTTTAAAGAAAAATCCATGAAGATCATTGAAAGAGTAATATTCAAGAAGAGCAATGAGGTGTGGAAGTGTGATATCATTGCTCCAAACCCTCTTGATGACGTGAAGATTGAGCCGGAGCTGATAGAGAAGAAATGGAATATTCTTCAAGCCATGAAGAATGTAGATGAAGCTCTGACTCTTCCTTCTGGAGCACTGGAACAAGGAGAGATAAGGGAGGCTATTGGTGTTCCAGGAAGTGATAGTGTATACTGGATACACGCTTATGCTGAAGATACAACTGATGCCTTAGTATTCATAGATGCAGACCAGAATCAAACATTCTTGCATATGAGTAGAAAATGGCTGCTACAGACTCACGATACTGCATTTCTGGAGAGAGTATTACATGTATTCAAATGGGGCGAAGTGGAAGATATGTATGTGGAAGAAAAGCAGAGACTCATGAGTTACCTGTCTGAGGTAGTGGTGGAAAAGAAGCGAATGGAGCGAGATGCGGCCAGTGTCCACAATACTGACCATGTCAAGGGCTACCCCAAGATGATCTATTGTCAGTTTAAATCTGATAAATCTCACTGGAAACCTCAGCTCATAATGAAGAACTTTGAGGACATTCCAAAGATCAGAACTACTCAGGAGGTGGACAAACTCAGAAGGCTTTTCAAACATCCTTATCCAGAGCCCAAGAATCCTCTAGAAATGGAAGCTGTAAGTTTGTTGAATGCTAGGTGGAAGCAGCTTAGAGATCCAGTGTACAAGAAAGAACAGCAGCAGAAGGAGAAGCGCAAAATGCAGAAAGAAGAGAAAGACCAAGCTGCTGAAGCTAGAAAGAGGAAACGGAATTAGGGTTAAAGGTCAGAGTGGTGTGAACTTGAAGTTGGAAAAACTTCATGTCTTTCGGTTGCTTTAACTCACTTGAGGAAAATTCACCTTAGAGTGAATCCAATAAGGTGATATAAGTTTGACTAAAAGGTATGAAATAATCCAGGTGATAGGAATCACTCAAATGATCTTTAATTCAAAGTTCGAATTCTGTTTCTAGTTTATGTTCTTTGTATTGTTTTCATGTAAATTTCAATTGTAAATTATTCAAGACTGTAATGTTAATTATCTTTTCTCGTCTCATAATAGTTGAGTTATCCTTCATTAATTTGAATGTCATTGTTAGACAATCAAATTGGGGGAGATTGAAAGGCAGAGTGTGTAAACTTGTAACACTATAACTAATGTAACTCAACTAAAGGAAAAGATACTTAACCAGAAGACAATCAAGAACAAGAAGTCACAAAGAAATCAACACTAAATGAAGACAAGGTAATTGATACAATTCAACACGTTAACTATGATCAAGCCAAGAAGAAATCATTGAGAGAAGTTCAAGTCAAAGTTGTTCATGCCTCAGTGATTTGAAAAGCCAAGAATCAAGATCATAACTATCAGTATCAATAAGACTAATTGATTTCAAGTGAACAAGAAGGAAAGCAAATATTGGAAAGCCACATTACTAATTGGATATGGTAATTTATTCAAGAAGCAAAAACACTATCAAGACTAGTCACTTATGAACCAGACCGTTGCATCAAGTGTCAGGACATTGATAGCAAGTTTATGTCAGTAATAAAGATCCATGTTCAAGAGCTTGGTGAAGAATAAAGAAGACATGAAGATATCACAAGTTCAAGATGTGCATTGAAGTTTCAAGTTGAAGGCCAGAATATTTTCTAAGTACTAAATATTCTAGATGACCAAGTAGAAGTTTCTAAGTAGAAGTTCTACTTAGAAATTCGAGATGGCTAAGTAGAAATTCTCAAGTAGAAGTTCTACTTAGAGTGCAGCTTCAACATGACACATGGCATCTTCTGATTGGCAGATTTCCAAGCTTTCAAGATAAGGCAAGATTTATGTGGACATCATTGGGCCACGTACATCTTAGTCTTTGAAGACTACAGGACATAGATTACATGTAGTATAAATAGAAGTACTTGTGTTATGTTTTGGTGAGTGAGCAATTCTTGAGAAAAACACAAGAGAAAGAGAGAGAGTGCATTCACAGAGCTTAGTATCATTCACTTCTCTCTGAACTTCTGTTATACTTTGTAATGAATGTTGTAGCAACCATTTCAAGTTATATATAAGACATATATTCCTTGAATCTGTGTGTTCATTTATTGCATCGTATTTATTGCTTCTCATATTCGAAAAGTTGTATTCACCCCCCCTCTACAACACATTTGGACCTAACAAAATTCTTTCCCCACTTCTCCATGAATTTCGACAGATCAAGTAACTTAGAAAGCATAAGCATAGGCGACAGATTCTTCCAGTAATTAGATACCTCAGCATGAAAAGACTCTTATCTTAGCCACGTATTCTCAAACCAAAAATGAAACTTCCTCCTTGTATGGGACATATTACAGAGATCTAAGTGAATTGGCTTGTGGTCGGAACAAATAGTATGATGCATACTCAACAGACATAACGGGTAGAGCTGCCACCAAGACTCCGTAGCAAACGCCCGATCCAATCGCTCCCTAACCCAATCTTTCGTTCCCCTGCTTTTCTCCCACGTATACTTTCCCCCTGTAAGATCAAGCTCAACCAAATTACATTCCTCAACTGTTCTCTTAAAACCATCTAAAAGGGATTGCGGATGTTTATTCAACCCATCCTTGTCCGCTTCACTCACCATGTCATTGAAATCTCCTAGTATACACCAGGGGAGATTCGAATTATTGGATAACCACTTAATAATCTCCCACAATTCCCTTCTCTGAGATCTTTCAGGAAAACCATAGAAACAAGTTAACCGCCAAACCGGTTGATTATTATTCAAAATAATTACATCAATGAAATTAGACGATGAACTAAGAATAGAACAATGTACATTTCCTTTCCAGAAGATTGCCAGACCCCCACTTCTGCCAATACTATCAACTGCCCAGTAAACCACAAAACCAAACTTCGCACACAACTTCATTATTCTCACAGCATTAGACAATGTTTCCGACAAAAACAAAAAATCAGGTTTACGAGACTTAATTAAGTCCCTAAGAACTCTAACTGTACGAGGGTTCCCCAACCCCCGACAGTTCCAACATAGAATATTCATGACTGTTGGCTAGCTTGCTTAGTAAGCTTAGCCAATTCAAAATTTGAAGACGTTGTACAATCCATGTTAGAAAGAACAACCTCTGAAGTTTTAGTATTTTCTGGACCTGTCAAAAGCCCCCCTGCTATATCCATAGTCTCATAATTACTTGGGCCTCGTAGTCTTTTTCTTTCCACTAAATGAAGCCCATCTAGTTCGTCCTCCTTCAGCCCAATAGATGAATTTGAATTTTTAACCAATCCCTGAATTTCAGCGCCATTCTCTACCACAGTTTTTAAATCTGGCAAAACAACAAGTTGTTGCGAATTTTGCATAAAATCACTCCTAGTAATTAGATGATTTCCTCCAACTGCATAGCTACCTCCCCCTGATTCTGGGTTGACTCTAGCACGACCAATTCTCTCCTCCCAGTCAACGTCTGCTTCCTCCCAAAGCCAATTACTTATCACCGGACCTGATGATCTACGCGGTGGAGCTCGAAGCCAGCCTCCCCACTCCTTGACTGCAATATCATCTGTTCTCTCCAAGAATTTCCTGCAATATCTCTCAGTGTGTGATAACACCCCACAAGAAAAACAGAATTCCCCAAGACGTTCGTACTTGCATGTAACGATCGCCTCAGAACCATTCTTCCTAGTAATCTTCTTTTTGCGTTTTAGAGGCTTTCGAACATCAATACGAATCTTAATCCTCATGCACTCATGTCAAATGCTTGTATTGTTTCCGTGATCATACTCCACAAATTCTCCAAAGAAATCTCCTAGTTGTTTTCCCACACTCTCAGTTATGAGCCCCGCTGGTAAATCATGGATTTGGATCCACATGTTTAAAAACCAGAGCGGTACATTCAATGGCTCCTCCCCTTTAGGTATAGCAACCAGAACTAACATTGAATTGTCAAATGACCACGGACCACTGTTTAGCACCCAATTCTTATCTTCCACATGATAAAACTAGGCCTGATCCCAATTCCTTGATATTTATACCCATTGTTGGTCGCCAAATATCAGCCATTTTTGTTTTCATCGCCCTGACATTGACATTCTTCTCAGTGAGAAACCTTCCGACCACACAAAGGTCGTACCTGTTATCCACCTCTTCAACATCTCCTTCAATAACAAAAGTTGCGTTCTCTTCACTCTCAATATCCAAATTAGATAAATGTTCATTCAGCTCATTGAAACTCGCCATTGATAACAACTCACACAATTAAAACTCAATAGAGATAAGTTTGAAAGGAGAGAAAAAAAAGACTCTCACTAATCATGGAGAGAAAAAAAGGATGTGTGTAAGCTAATTTTTGTGATAAGAATATTAATTCTTATATTAATTGTTTACGGCGTATATTCTAAGGTGAACAAATATTCTAAGTCCAAATAAGAGAATTGAAGAATGCATGTTAGACAAGTCAGGAGTTAGAGAAGTCAAGAATTCGAGATGTCAAGGATTCGATATGTCTAAATGACTTATTCGAAATATCTAGGATTCGAGATATGTCAAAATGACTTATTCGAATTTTTGGAATTCTAGATGTGAAAGTGACTTATTCGCACTACCCCATATGTGCTCATATGCAATGCTCCTTTAATGTTGTTGTGTGTCAACATAGTGTTGCATTAAGCCCATTTTTCATAAATGTAACACCAAAGGGAGGGTTACATCTAAGACCATAGCATTCGCTCTATAAGTCAACGTTTTTTTGCCATCTATTGCAACAAAAAGAAAGTATTGCATTATGCATGGATTGCAATATTACTAAGAAGTAAATGCAACATCAACTAGTGTTGCCTTACACATCAGCAGAAACCTCGAACCAGGTCATGATTGTGGACCCACTACCATGTCACGCAATCAATGGGACTCATTAGCATGCCACATCATCAGTGGGACTCACTAACATGCCACGTCAATGGTGGGTCTCACTAACATGCCACGTCAATGGTGGGCCCTACTAGCGTGCCACGTAATTATGGGACCCACGTGTCATATCAGAAATGGGGCCCACATGCCACATCAGCAATGGACCCACATGCCATAATGCAACATTTTCTTGAAATGCAATATCATTTTATTAATGAACATCATTGTGTTTTGTAATGCAGTACCATTTTCTTTAAATGAAATAATAAAGAAGGCAAATGCAATACTTTAATAAATAATATTGCAATATCAGTTTTGTACATAAAAGAACCCATACAAAAATACCCATTCAAATCATCCTACTAAGAATCGAAAATATTCCGCATCCCATCCAGACCATACAACCAAGACACCCAACATCATCCTAATACCTAATAAATCCATTACAAATTCTTCAAATGTACCAAAGTGTTAACACCAAGCACATACGATTAATTCTATAATCTAAATGTACAAAAGACCAAGTTTAGATATTAGGAACAGTTACATAATGATATTGCTAAAATTCGGTGCCGCCTTGAGTCGTAGGAGGACCATTGTCATCTTGATCATTTGATTCGGTGACACATAAGTCTCAAATTTCAAATTTAGGATATGGATTAGCTTCACATAGCTTTTTCAACATCCATGACATATTCTCCTTCACTTTTTTATTCACATTGGCTTCCAAATTAGCCCTCAAGATCTTGCTTTATTTTTGCGGTCAATTCTTGTACATAATTGTTTGTAGAAGTAGGAGTTGTATTCTTTCCAGACTTTTTGCTTATTTTCCCACTAGCCAATTCCGTCCATGAGTTCTCCCACCAGAGACAATTGCATTTGCCTTACATCTACCATCTCCCGAACCTTTATCTACAAGAAATGGTTAAATCAATATTTAAATTCATACAGTAATCCAAATTACCTCTACATGATAAAATATACTTACATATTTGGTTTTCAGTTCATACGTATTTGTCTTGTAAGTTCTCCTCGGTTCTCGTTTATAGGTTTCCAAATAGATCTTAGCATCAGATGGCTTGGCAAATTTCGGGCCCTTCCTTCCCTGTCAAGTAGATTATAAAAAATTAACAAAAAATTTAACTTACAATCTTGAGAATCTAAAAATCTAATAGCTGCCTATGAACATTGGGAGAATAATACAAAAAATTCAAATAATCATGTGACCAATTGCAAGTACAAACTAATAGTGAATATATATATATATATATATATATATATATATATATATATATATATATATATATATATATATATATATATGGTCTTACTCTAATAAAAACCACTCTTAGACTATAAACTAGAAACTAAACAAAAAAATTCTAAATCACGTCGAAATATAGCACGTATGGTATGCAAACTGATCGTTAAGAGATGGAGAAAAATACAGTAAGTCAGATTTCAAAAAAAAAACTCACCGATTGACCAAAAAAATAAAATTAAAAACGGAGGGGATTAGGTGGGATTATGTATGATAGGGTGTATTATATTTGTGTGTGATGCCCCTAGCGGGGCCATTAGATTAGATTGATCTAAGGGTTAAGATTAGTTTCTAGTTTTATTTTAATTTTGGTTTCTATTTGATCACTTGCCTATATATATATATATATATATAGAGAGAGAGAGAGAGAGAGAGCTACTCCAATGAGACCCTCCTTATAATGAGAATTACAGCCCAAATCACAAAATCACTAAAATCATCGTCAGCATACATAAACACATATAAGTTATTAAATATATCATAACTGCAACATTTTCGACATCATTGTTTCTCCACCATGCACCACCTGCATAATCACCGCCACCTAAAATTCACCATAACACGACCACCACTTTTGACCGACACCACCAATTACTGTCATCAACACCACCCACCCACAATATCCAGCACATCGTCACTACTGTATCTTTATGAATCACCAAAATTATTTCCCAAATTAATAAGAATTCTACACAAATCACTAAATTTTTATGCAAATCACCAATTTTTCTATAAGCAAATCACTAAAAAAAACTACTAATACCATATTTATCAGTAGCATCTCGACCATAACCTTTGTCATCAGCACCATCTCCACCATAATCACCATCTTCCTCTGGTCGGCCACCGCCACCACATTCATTATCATCGCCATAACCATCCATTAACGAAAAAAATCAAAGATGAGAAATTATAGTTATGAAGTACGCCTTACGTGATGTGATTTGTATCTTCAGTGGCTAAATCGATTGGTAATGGTTTAATTAATTGAAGGACCGATAGCAGATCGGAGTATTGATGACAAATCAGAGCAAAGATGGTAATAACAAGTGGTGACGGCGTCCGATGGTGGAAATGATGTTTGATTGGTGCTGACAATATGGTAACAACGAAAGAGAAGAAGATTGATAGTAGTGGGTGAAAGTGAAAGAGATAGAAATGGGGTTGGGAAGAACGGGGTAATATAATTTAGATTTATATTATTTGTACGGTTAATATTTTAATCTGTTCTTAAAAATGTGATGCTGGGATTCATTCTCAGTTCTCATTTTAAGTGAGGGTCTCCTTTGAGCACTTGCCATATATATATATATATATATATATATATATATATATATATATATATATAGAGTTACACTCCATAGCAAACACCTTATATAACAAACAATAAAGAACACCTCATATCTAATATAATTTAAGAGTTCCGTCATAGCACCCAATATAAAAAGTTGTTATTTTTTTACCCTCTAGCAAACTAGCAAAAAAATTTTGAAAATTTATTGTTCATTGATGACGTCATGATGACGTCACTGAACAGTAATTTTCAATTTTTTTTTTTGCAGACTTGATAGAGGGTAAAAAAATAACAACTTTTTGTATTGGGTGCCCCTGGCGGGGCCAAAGGATCTAATAGATCTAAGGTGTTCTTTGTTGTTTGTTATATAAGAGTGTTCTGTATGGAGCAAAGGCCTATATATATATATATATATATATATATATATATATATATATATATATATATATATATATATATATATATATAACATCCAAGCCCATAACCGAATGCATACCAGACCCAACAACCCACCACAGGTCAGTCTAAAATTGCTAGCAAATTGGTATACGTTAATTATTTACTTGTATCTATAAAGGACCCGAATACTCTTATTCGAATCGATGTGGGAGGGATATTACTGTTAGTGTAGGTGCCCTGGAGGCAATACATTTCAGTTTATTTAAACTTCGTCATTGACATTTATGTTCTATTTTGATTATATTGATGTTTTATTATGCTTTGTATTTACTGCGATATAATTGTTAGTATAATAATTGTCCTTAGATTATTGATACGAACTATATTAATATTAGATAATATACAGTATAATAATCATAAATATCCCTAGTCAAGTATTATTGTTATTGGGACAGTAATAATACATCGAGACTATTATGTTGATTGACTGATGATCACTTCTCATTGATCATAAGTATAGTGATACTAAAGTCAATGCATAGGTACATGTATGAGTACGATGTACTGGATAGACCCACTATGAGATTCAACATGGAATGAATAAATGTGTCATTATGAATCTCAATGTGATAATTATGTAATGATTTTTAGACCTGAAGTCATTACATTTCTATACGAGAATTAATATATTTTGATTCTATCAAAAGTTATCTTTAATCGGGTAATGATAAAGGTGGTCTTGGGTATATTATGAATCGTATGAGAAATGTGAATGATCTAGATGGAATTTAACCCTCCTTAATATATAAATATATAGGAGTGATATTATTGGCCTCTTGTTTGAGTGAGACTATGAAATGCATGGCCGTGCTCAAATAGTGATTTATTTGAATAGTCTACTCATCGATCAAGAAAATAAAGATTAAATTATGACGAGGATGATACATTCCATGCCTCCAGTTTAATCTATAATATCATGGTTAAAGGGATTATATTACATAGAACATTATTCACGAAAGGCGAAATCGATTCACCGATTTAATTATTATTATTTGGGTAACAATGATGTATTACTAGATACTGCTCATTGTTTACGATTTTATTTATTAAATAAAACTGTTGCCAATATAATAATAACCTATAGGATCACACACAAGAGCGCTTGAAGGATCATTTAATTTAAATAATCGGATTTAAATTAAGATGATAAATCGAATTGTTAATTAATTAATTAAGTATTGACTTGATTAATTAAAGAAACTAAATTCGAATTATTAATAATCCAAAAATTCAGTAGCTTGCTTATTAAGTAAGACTTAATAAGATGAGAATGATTAGAATTTGGATTGATAAAAACTCTAAAGAGATTAGAGTTAAAATTTGTTTTTATCTCCACATATATAACTCTCTCTTGGTGGCTGCTTTTGTTTTTACGTTTTAATTATTTTAAAAACACTAAACCCTAACAGCAAAAGAGGAGAGACAAAGAGAGGAGAAGATTCGAGTTCTTGGTGCTAGTACACTGCAATTCCTTCAAGAAAGCATTCGTGTAGATACCATAGAGACGTACATCGCTCGTGCGGGATACGTGGTGATCGAATAATCCTTTCTTCACTCTCAGACATCGGAAAGCTCTTTAATGTACTGATTTCTGATACTATGAATTAAATATACAATTCTCGCATGGATCCTTGCGGTAGGTTTCAGTTTTATTTTATTTTTTTCGCGTTTTTCCGCTGTGTTTGATTGCCTGAAATCCAACAATTACAATTACAATTATATATATATATATATATATATATATATATATATATATATATATATATATATATATATATATTTATATATGGAGTTACTCCAATGAGATATCTTTTATAGTGAGAACTAAGAGCCATCACTAAATTACATAAATTAACGTTACTATGACACTATATATACACACACCCCCTGGACCCCACTTCTTGCACCATCCCCATGTAAACTACTTCTTGCACCATCTTATCGTACGATGTAGCACTGTCACCTCTATCCAAACACCACAATCACCAAAAAGAACCACATTAACCATTATCAGGATCACCATCGAATTCACTATTGCACCACTTGCTTTACCACAACACCACTGTCGTTACCATTCCCTATCACAATTATTTACTACCGTCATCATCGCCTCCATATAAAAAATTACCACCACTCCATCACTATCATTATTACATACAAAAATACTAATTTTAAGCCTAAATCACCAAAAAGTCAACACAAATTATCAAATTTCAAAACCAATCACCAAATTTTATTAAAGCAAATCACTAAAAATAGTTATCTCTGCCATACCTACCACCATCGTATTCGTCATAACCTTCAATTACACTCATTTACTACTGCCACATATAACCACCTCCTACCAAAAGCACAGATCTAATGAGTTATGAATATAAAATAAATCATATATGAAATACAATCCTTTTTTGGGCAACATCCCCTGAAAGGATAACTATAATAGAAGCACCAATGGAAGATCGAAGCAACACCAACATAAGAAGCAACAATGACAATTAAAAAACAATACAGATCTATAGAACACCATAGATCGAGAGTGGTTGGTGACACTGATGAAAATGTTGTTAATTGCGATGTATTGTGACGACGATGATGGTATTATGACGAGGTTGGAAGAGTGGAGATTGAATATGCAGACAAGAGAGATGGAAATGGGGGTGGATGGAAGAGACGAGAAAAAGAAAACAAATTAAATATATTATTGTGTGGATAAGATTTAATATATCCCGCTCGTCAACCAACTGGCAATAGACATGGTAAAGGGTCGGAGCATGTCCCTCCGGACGTGCAGAGGTGACAGAGGACGTAGATGGAATAGAGGATGGCCCGCTTGGGGCAGATGGGACCGAAGTGGCCAATCCACAGTATGGGGAGGAGTAAGTGCAGGCCATGTGACAGCAGATGGAGGAGCAGAAACTGGCCATGCAGGCCATTCACTAGTTGGAAGAGGCTCCATGATGTGAGCTGGTGTAGGGGCATGCTCTGATGTGGGAGCAGGGTCATCCTGTGGCTTCGGAAAAGTAGGAGGAATATAGGATCCAGAGTCGTCTGAATATTGTCTTGTCTGAATGATTTTATCAGACAACGTTTTTCAGATTGTTGTGTTGTGCAAAGCAATAACTATAGAAAATGGTTTATTAAAGTGTTGTTTGAATACGCTTCAGACAAGTTTTAAAGAAACTGTTGTTGAAATATGTCTCAATTAGACAAGTCTTTATGTTGTGTTGTCTGATCTTTAGACAGACATGTGTTTTTCTTTAAAAACCGTTGTCTGATGTGCCAGAATTTTTTAAAAGAATGGCTTAGAAAATAGGCAGACCCCTGCCATCCAAACTTATAACAAACCAAACAATACAATATCAACTAATTAACCAAGTGGAGGAATCATCACAACACACCAAATCCAGAATCAACATAAAAAATCAAACTTATCAAATCAATACCATAACAAAGTTCTAGTAATTGAACATAATACATGTCAAATTAATAAAAATAACATCATTCTAGTTGAATTCTTTCATCTATATCTCTCATGTAACTAGCCACATCCTCGAAATCATCATCTGGTAAATTGGGCATAAAAAACTCATTCTAAAGTTCCATCATGCCGGATTCCTCAATTTTATCATCGCTATCATCGTAATATTTTCTCTCGGGAAATTTCAACACCACCGACCATGATTTTTCAAGAGGATCATTAATGTAACTTACCTGCTTAACATGTTTTGCTAACACAATGGATCATTTAAAAAACCCACCTTATTCAAATTAACTAATGTGTATCCCAATTCATTTAACTTAATCCCTTTGTTCATATCCACCCACTTGCAAAGAAAAAGAGGAATCCTAAAGTGGTTACAGTCCAACTCCCATATACCAGTAATAACTCCATAGTACGTATGTGATGTATGCTCAATATTTTTTTCTGAAACCTGCACAACCATTGTATCTGCATCTACGTAGATTCCACTGCACTGAACTTGGCATGTATCATCACGATCTTAGGTGCTAAAGGTAACTCCATCATTCCTGTAGCCGCTAAATGTTGGCACATCTCTATTGGGCCCATCACGATCTTATCTCTTGTGGTACCTCCTTTTTATCCAACAAATCTGAAGAATTCTTAGAAAAGAAAAGGTACATATAAGTTGCAAGTTTAAAAAACAAAGTGCATATAAATGCAAATTTAATTATTAAAAAATATTGAAGTGAGGTAAAGAAATGCATATTTAAATGAGGTAACTCTGTATGTTGCAATATATCATATTTATGTATGTAGAAATACAAAAAATATAATTGCTTAACTATACAAGTGGTATCTCAATCGACATATGGTATACTATATTATAACTTGAGTATAATCACTAAGCAGGGAACAATATTTAATTTAATTTAATTTACCACTATATTGAACAAAACTTAAACAATAGTAACTATCAGGGAATTATGGCATAAAATTCAACTATAATTATATTTAGTACCTTTTCTTTAAACCATATTGGGAATGTTTCATTTTACTTCTTCTTTAGCCATATTTCATCATTTCATGTTTCGGATATTTTGTCATCAAAAATGACATGTGTTCACTGCAATTAAAAATAAAAGAGACATCAGTTTTATTCCAAAATTAATGACATAACGAAAACAGTCTAGTAACTTACTCAAAATATGGCATAACATCAGCACTATTTTGTAGGATACACAAATGTGCAAGGTGCAAATCTTTGTTGCTGGGGGTTATTATCGTTGCACCAGATAATGGCTTGTATATTGCATCCTTCATACGCCTACCATTTTTAGGTACTCCGACGGTCGCTTCTTCAAAGTTCACCAAACACTCAACTGCCTCTTCTGCAATATACGCCTCGGCAATGCAACCTTATGCACGGGCCCTGTTCCTACATATATCTCTCGAAAGGATACATCCACATAATGAAAACAAGCCCACAGAGCTGAACTTCTCGCACAAGATGAACGGACAAATGAATCATTATATCAAACATGAAAGGGGGCAAGTGTTTTTCGAGGTGGCATATAGTTTCCACCAATTGAGATTGTATTTTCTCCAATTTATCTACCTCAATAACTTTAGTGCAAATTGCCTTGAAGAAGAGACAGAACCTAATAATAGTGTACCTAACTTGTTTATCCAGTGAAGACCGAATTGTAATCGGAAGCAAGTGATGCAAAATCATATGGCAGTCATGAGATTTCATTCCTTTGAGTTGAAGTTTTTCCATCGATACTAGACTCCTGAAATTAGAACAAAAACCATCGGGCAACTTCATGCCAAGAAAGGATGAGTAAACCTTTTTTCTTTCAGAATGAGTTAAATTCCAAGATGCCAACGGTAGCTTCACATACATTTTTCTCGATGTGCATAACATTGAGAACATGCCTAACCGATAAAAACTTCCAATACTCAAGTTGGAAAAATATTGAAAGCTTCTTCCAAACAGGTCGAGGATCAGTACTTTTGTTCCAACGAGGTTGGCATTGTGTCTTATCATATACATGGCCCCTTAGATGTTGTAACCTTTTAAACACTTCCTCTCCAGTTAACGGAATAGGAGCAGAATCCTTTTCCACAGTGTTATCGAAAGCTGATTTCTGCTTTCGATATGGATGATCACGGGGCAACCACCTTCGATGCCTCTTAACCACTGTCTTATGGTAATTAGGCAACCTGGTAGCTTTTGTTTGATAAACACAGACATTACAACCATTATAGCCTTTGATAATATTGCCCGACAAGTTACCTAAGGCGGGATAATCACTGATTGTCCACAATAAAATTCCCCTTAGTATGAAGGACTCGTTCTTATATGCATCATACACTTGTTTTCCATGCCACAACTTCTGGAGATCTTCTATAAGTGGTTGAAGGAACACATCAATATCATTTCCGGGCTGAGTCAGTCCGGATATCAACAAACATAGCATGATATACTTTCTTTTCATACAAAGCCATGGGGGAAGGTTGTAAATTGATAGCAAAACAGGCCAAGAAGAGTGATCTACTTTTTCATGGAAAGGATTGAATCTATAAGATGATAAAGCTAACCGTAGGTTTCTAGAATCGGAAGCAAACTCTGGCCACTTCTCATCTACTTCCTTCCATGTTTGTGAATCTGTCGGATGCCATATATTATCATCCTTTAATCTATCTATGTGGTGCCAAGTCAGGTCCTTTGCTGTTTGAGGCAAATTGAACAAATTTCTCAACCGTGGAATTAACGGAAAATACCAAAGAATTTTGGCAGGAATCCCTTCCAATTCATCTCCATTTTTTTCAACTTCCATCTTGAGGCCTGACAAATGCGGCATCTTGTCTCATCTTTGTCTCTCTCGCCATGGTATAAAAGACAGTCAATCGGACAAACATGTATTTTTTCATACTCCATTCCTAAAGAACACAAGGTTTTCATAGCTTCACCGAAAGAAGAAGGAAGAGTGTTTCCTTCTGGAAGCATGGTCCCAAATGCAAGTAGAATTTCAAAGAAACAAGAATCAAACATTTCAAATTTTGCTTTTATGTTATATAACTTCACTAAAGCCTTCATCTTAGTAAATCCTTCACCTCTTGGATAAAGGGGTTCTTGTTCATATTGTAGATGTTTAAATAAATCTGAGGTATCTACAGAAATATCATCATTGTAAGAACCTAGATTTTTGAAAGAATTAAAACTTTTATTATGTAATGGAGTATAAGTGTAACGGTGGTTATAATGAATGATTATGGAATGGATTTGGATTCAATTGCTTATATGCCATGAACCATGCAACTGACTGACAACTTAGATAAGAATAATCTATCTCCAAGGGAAGTAAGATATGGTAATTCCAAGGAGGAAGAACATTCTCATGTCATCCAAATCAATATCTATTATTAGTTCAGTGGTTCCGAGAAAGAGTTAGGGAACACTCGAAAGGGGACAAGGACATTTTTACAATATATAAGGAATAAAAAGAGAATAGAGTGTGAATAGTGTTTTTGGTGGAAATTTCCTAGATACAAAAGGATCAAGGGATATAATATGGAGTTAAGGAATTGTGTCACATTAAAGCAATGGAATGCTACTTATAAGTTGTAACGTAGTGATTTTATTAACGAGTTACAAAGAGAATCAAATTGGTGGAAAAAGGAGAAATCAAGTGACTTAGTTGCAAGTCAACTAATAAAGGAATGATGAAGTTGCATTTTTACAAAAATGGACTTGCTTAACATGGTGATGACAAATGGCACTAATGGATGCTTGATAACAATTAAAAACAAGATGAAGCTAAAGTAATATAGATATAATGCATGTTATAAGAGATATTAGTTCATAAAACATAAAAACAAAACCTTAAGCTTCAAAGAGAAGGTCTCGGCCAAGTGAAGAAGAAAAGGGGGAAGGAGGAGATTTCACCATTCAAATTTCTCAAGCTATAGCTTAAATTAAAGAGGAATATTAGTAGAAGGTATATCCAAGAGCTTAACATCATTCTTTAAGGTTATCATTTTCAAAATGATTTAAGAAAGTGATGACAAATAGTAACTAACATTCTTGTTTTGGTTTTGATGATTGTTTATGGCTTCTTGGTCATTCTTTTAGCAAAAACTAAGGCTTGTAAGGATACTCTAGCATTATAAGCTTCAAACAAAGGTATAATACTTGAACCCTTTTGGAGAATTATGAGATTTGTTTGAGTTTTAGTGCTATTATGTATGTTTGAAGCATGAGAACTATGATTGGGTATTGATAATTGTTAAATTAGTTTATATGAATGGAAAGGCATTGCTTGGCCTTAGTTCAAAGGTAAATAACATGTACGTGTGATTTGGAGTGGAAACCATGGTTATTGGAAAGATTTGATTTTGGAAATATCCGATTTACAGCCATCGTAATGCCGAAATTTCATTAACCTTTAAAACAGAGCATACTCGAGATAAATAACCTCTGACCTTAACAAGAACCTGACCTATCCTTGTACTTCTCGAGTCATAGATCGTTTTGGCAAAAGAATCGAAACAAACGGACTTACGGTTTAGGAGTAATGACCGATTTACTAAAAGTGGTTCAAAACCGTAAGTACGAGTTCCTAACCGGAATCGAACCACCTTAATATGACTAATTTGGTTGCAAATCATGGTAATTAAATACTAGATATCATAAGGAAGGCGTGAGAAAAAACTTCAGGTGAAAAGAATCGTTTTTCAATTTTATAAAAATGTTCGAATTTAAGTTAAGTACGAATGGACTCCTTAAAGGTGCAGTTAGTAATAACATTGGAAAATCACTTAGAAAACGGTCAATAACTCGCGAGGTGTAATCTTTTATAGTAAACGATCGACAGTAGGACTTATATGACTTAAGTACCCCAAGCATAAGCACCATGCAATGCCTTGATATTGAGCTAGTGTTGATTATAATGATGATAATAAGAGTTATGTTAGGGGGATGTCCAATGAGTTAACTTGAAAATGAGTTTAACCTAAGTAAAGTATATACTTAGCTTTTCAAAAATGTTAAGTGATTAACCTTGAATAATTTTGGGATTGTTTATAGATCACCGGACTGATCGGAGACACGTTACCCCTACGACCCTTCCAGGCAAGAGTTCTTTTATCTTTACTTTATTAAGTTATAAAATTCCAGGAAATGGTTTTGTTGAAAATGTATATATATGTACACATGATTACATATTATTGCATTGCAAGGGACATGTTTCTGATTTCTAAAATTATTTATGAATACAAATAATGCAAGGTACTTTGTGGATAAAAAGGGGGTAATTTGGTAAATGGAATTATGAAAAGGAAATTTTTCGGGATAAATGGAATAAGAACTTCGATAATGGGGATTCTATCTTTGGACTGAGTTCAATGCATTCCAGCTTGCAATATTTTATTCTGGCCCATGTGTTGTCGAGGGGGGATTGTGGAGAACTTTCCTCCAGGGATGATTACCGGAGAGGGTCATTCCTTCTACTAGTAGTAAACAGGAACAGGTACGTATAGGGTGACTGATCATCGTCCTATCGTATCTGGCTATGATGAAGATCCCCTAAATTCTTAAATAATTGTTGAAAATTTCATTGCACTAGTATGTTGGAAAATAATGAAATGGTAAGAAACAATGAATGGTGTCAAGGAATTAGAAGAGAAACTGATATTATATCTTTATAATGAATAACAAGCAAGTTTATGTTGGTGTATTGCTGCGCAAACAAAATACAGATATTTATGAAAATGTTTCCCTTAATTTACTTTATATCTTCATCGTTATACTTTATTGAAACAATTTTAAATGAACAACCAACACTTCCAAAGCTTTTATAAATTGTTCTACTTCAAACAGGATTTAAAACTTTATCTTGCTGAGCTATTTTATCTCACTCTTGCCTATGTTTATATCACAACTATAGCAGATGCCGCCGATACGTCGCACCACACCCCGGAAGCGGGTAAGGGCGGGGATATATGATATGGATCTGTCGCCTATTCCTGAGGTAGCCAATATATATATATATATATATATATATATATATCCAGGGTATGAGTAGACGTGTGTAAGTTTAATCAAAAGCCTGTTGTAATATATTTTTGTTGTTGATATGCTTCCTGCAGAAGTATTTTCAACAATGCTACTTAAATATTCTGGGTTTGTAATAATAACTTTACGTTAACTGTTTTTAATGATGGATGCTGTTCTCTGAGCTTATAATTGGTGTGTGTTGTTATAAGTGTGTGGTCAATAGTGTGCGTATATAATGTCATTAAATTATTTAAGTATCAAGAGTGTAATATGTTTAAACAGAAATTGGACCGTGATGACCTGGATCCCTGACCCCGGATCTAGGGGCGTCACAGAAATGGTATCAGAGCTCAGAGTCATACTGCTCAGGAACAAGAGTGTTAATAAGGCAAAGATATATGTATACATATGATAAATGCGTGAACTCATATCGAGTTCAAGGTCGGCCTATCGGATATAGTACTGACCCTAGGTAGGGATTAAGATTTTATATATTATTACTAATAAGAGTTTTGTTTTATTATAGGAGGAGGAGCGGACTGGTGAGGCGAGTCACGATGGGTGGCGAGGGATTACAGAGGAGAAGGCTGTACAGTTAGAGGAGCGCGATATTAAGATTCCCTCGCATGTCGTAGCAGGTTTGAGGAGGAGAGTCCGGATCGGACATAGACAGCAGTATTTGGATGCTTTGGCAGTAGTGCCATATGTGAGGGGACAGAGACCAGCAGTCGGGTCGGATGAGGCAGGTCCCTCTAGGGTGAGGCCAGAGGTTCCGGAGGAGGACGTTCCAGCACCTAGACGTCCTAGGATTGAGACTGAGGTAGAGGAGCAGCCGGTGTTTAGAGATATTCAGATGATTCCTGTTCCACCTGCTCCAGTGCCATCACCGGCACCGAGTCCAGACCCATTGGACGACCCTGAGGAGGAGGTAGACCCTTTGGAGGATTCAGAGGAAGATACAGTCCCCTTTGATGATCCACCCCCACCTGTAGCTCCACCCTCACCTGTAGAGGCACCCCTACCAGAGGCCCACCCACCAGCAGGAGATGCTATTCATGTTACTCTATTGCCAGATTATCAGCTTTTGGAGGGACAGTTGTCAGAGTCCCGCCGTATGGTGGATATGTTGTTGCAGAGGTTGGCTGGACCTACGGGCAGGGCAGCCCAGATTCCGAAGGGGATATCTGTAGGGCTGATCAACGTAGAGAAGCGATCACTTGTTCGCATTAGGGAGTTGACGGCAGGGAGAGGGGCACCAGAGTGGAGAGATGAGGTAGACCAGGTTATTACGTCTGCTATGGTTCAACTGAGGGATATTATCATAGCAGGAATGCCATGATCTGTAGTTCGTAATTCTTAGTCACTGATCAGACTATAGTCACCTTAGTGGTGTCATTTTGGAGGATTAGTCTAGTATGTTTACTGTATTAATCCTAGTTTGATTAGAGAACTGTTGGTAGTACTTTTGTTGTATCAGAATTAGCATATATCAGTATCTTTTGAGGCTTAAACTGTGTACATTATGAAGCATATATGGTAATGAAAATTTTATTCGCAGGTTGTGATGTATTTATCTTAACCAGTGCAGTTTACTTATATTCTGTTTAAGTCATCTTATACCTTGTTGTTAATTAAAATGGCGGTATATAAATTGTTAATTAGTGATATATTATGGAATATGAGAATAATGAATATTGTGCCCCAATTTGGGTAATTAATGGAGAATATTATTATTTACAGAATCATGCCGCCTAGAAGAAATACAAGATCAAATCAAAATGCTGTGGACCAAGGCAGCCATACCGTAGAGAATATTAGACAAAATGAAAGGGTTATTGATGAATCAGATTATGAAGAAGAAGAATATGAATTTGCTGATCAAGAAGGGGACCAAGGAGGAGATCCCTTAAATCAATTTATGGACTTATTGAGGCAGAATTTAGCTATGCATCAGAACCCTCAACCACCACCAGTTCCACCAAATCCGGTAGCCAATTCATTCCGTGCTTTTAAGTCATTGAAACCCCCTGAATATGAAGGAACTACCGATCCAGTTGCAGCCAGGGCATGGTTGAAAGAAATGGAGAAAGCTTTTGAAATACTGAATGTAGATGAAGGACATAAAACGATCTTTGCTGCCTATCTCCTAAAAGGAGAAGCTAATTATTGGTGGGAGGCAAAAAGGAACTTAGAAGGAGCAGGAGTAATAACTTGGGAGAGATTTACCCGGATGTTTCTAGACAAGTATTCACCCAAATATCTGGAAAACCAAATGGAGACAAAATTCCTGGAGCTAAAGCAGAATAATTTGTCAGTGGCTGAATATGAATCTAAGTTTACGGAACTGTCTAGATTTGTACCGGAGTTCATAAATTCCGAAGAGAAGCGAGCAAGAAGATTTCAGTTAGGGTTGAAACCATGGATACAGACTCGAGTGGCAACCTTCGAACTAACTGATTATGTCGTGATAGTTCAAAAGGCATCGATAATAGAGGCAGGAAGCGAACAAGTGCAAAGAGACCGAGAGAATAGGAAAAGGAAAGCTGAAAGTCAGAAAGGAAGTTCAAGTGGAAGGAATTTTCCTAGCAAATTCAGTAAAGGACAGGGGTCTCAAACCGCAAGGAATCCAGGATTTAGTAGAAGTCAAGGTGAGACAGTCTATCAGGGAGGTAAACCATCGGGAGCATCCCAGCCTAATCAATCAAGGCCACCTCTCCCTGATTGTAATACTTGTGGTAGGAAGTACACGGGCATCTGTAGACTGCCAGAATAACTTGTTACAAGTGTGGACAGAAAGGGCACTATTCTGACAAATGTCAAGAAACTAACACCAATGCCAAGAGAGACCTCAAATGTTTTCAATGTGGAAAATTGGGACACATGGCTAGAGATTGCCGTTCTGGTGGTTCATCTGCAACAAGGCAAAGTGGTAGTGCTTCGAATAAACCTCCTACTACTAGAACATTTAAAATGACATTGAGGGATGCAGTGAGGCATCCAGATGTGATTGCAGGTACGCTCCAACTCAACTCCTTAAGCACAAATGTTTTATTTGACTCGGGAGCGACCAAATCTTTTATATCCCAAGACTTTGCTAGTAAATTGAAACGTAAGGCAGAATTATTACAAGAACCCTTACGGGTAGAGATAGCTAATGAGGAAGTCATTCCAGTTAAACAAGTATATCCAAACTGTGACCTAGAATTCGAAGGATGTCAACTTCAAGTAGATTTGATTCCTCTAAAATTAGGAGAGTTTGATGTTATCTTAGGAATGGATTGGTTATCAAGGAATGAAACTAATATTGACTGCAAGGGAAAGAAAGTAAGGATAAGGGTACCTGAAGGTAAAGAGTTGGTGTTCAAAGGGCAAAGACAAAGTACACAATTTCTGACTAGCATACAAGCTAAAAGATTGATACGCCAAGGATGTGAGTCGTACTTAGCTTATGTGATAGATGCCATTAAGAAAGCACCTGACCTAAGTAGGATTCCTATAGTTAATGAGTTTACGGATGTATTCCTAGAAGATCTTCCTGGATTGCCACCTGATAGAGAGATAGAGTTCACTATAGATTTGGTGCCAGGAGCAGCACCAGTTTCAAAAATCCCCGTATAGGCTAGCTCCGATTGAGCTAAAGGAATTAACCTCCCAATTGCAAGAACTTCTTGATAATGGATTTATTCGACCTAGTGTATCTCCGTGGGGAGCACCTGTTTTATTTGTCAAGAAGAAGGACGGGAGTATGAGGATGTGCATAGATTATAGAGAGCTGAACAAGTTGACGATCAAGAATAAGTACCCATTACCGAGGATAGATGATTTGTTCGACCAATTGAAGGGTGCCGAGTACTTTTCAAAAATAGACTTAAGATCCGGATATCACCAACTAAAGATTAAACCTGAGGATATTCCCAAGACGGCATTCCGCACACATTATGGGCATTATGAGTTCTTGTTGATGACTTTCGGTTTAACTAATGCGCCAGCAGCTTTCATGGACTTAATGAATAGGATCTTCAAGAAATATCTGGATAAGTTTGTTATAGTCTTCATTGATGATATATTGGTTTATTCAAGGACTCAGAAAGAACATGAGGAGCATTTGAGGATAGTCATAGAAACCCTGAGGCAGGAGCGGCTGTACGCTAAATTTTCGAAGTGTGAATTCTGGTTGCGAGAAGTCCAGTTTCTAGGACACGTGATAAGTAAGGAAGGAGTGTTAGTTGATCCCGCAAAGGTAGAAGCAATTTCAAATTGGGAAAGACCAAAGACTTCAACGGAAGTAAGAAGTTTTGTGGGATTGGCTGGATATTATAGGAGGTTTGTTCAAGATTTTTCCAAGATAGCGGTACCATTAACCCGACTCACTCGTAAAACTGAGAAGTTTGTGTGGACGGATAAGTGTGAGGAGAGTTTCCAGGAGCTAAAGAAAAGAATAATGACAGCTCCAGTACTAACCTTACCAGATGAAAAAGGGAACTTTGTAATTTTCAGTAATGCATCCCATAAGGGCTTAGGTTGTGTACTTATGCAACACGGCAAGGTGGTTGCATATGCATCGAGACAATTGAAGGAGTATGAGTTAAAGTACCCTACCCATGACCTGGAGTTAGCTGCCATAGTATTCGCGTTGAAAATCTGGAGACATTATTTATATGGAGAGAATTGTGAGATTTACACTGACCATAAGAGTCTTAAGTATATCTTTACCCAGAAGGAGCTTAACATGCGCCAGAGAAGATGGCTAGAGTTGATCAAGGATTATGATTGTGAGATCCGTTATCACCTGGGTAAGGCCAATGTGGTGGCTGATGCCCTTAGTAGGAAAGAGAAGCTCAAGATGATAACTACAGAGAAAGAGTTGATAAGAGACTTCGAGAAGTTGGAAATCGAGGTAAGAATACCAGGAGATGGTCAAGAAAGGTTGATGGAAATTCGAATTCAACCCCCATTTTTAGAAAAGATTAGACTATGCCAAGAACGAATAATGGAAGAAGAAAAGAACTCGAAGGAAGAGATAATGACTGGATAAGAAATTAAGTGTGAAAGGGATAAAGAAGGGATCATGAGGTATGTATGGAGGATATGGATCCCAAATGTTCAGGAACTCAAGGACGAGATTTTATATGAGGCACACAACTCAAGATACTCAGTGCACCCCGGTAGTACTAAGATGTATAGAGATCTGAAAGAGTACTACTGGTGGCCTAACATGAAAAAGGACGTAGTAGAGTGGGTAAGCAGATGCTTGACCTGCCAGAGAGTGAAAGCAGAGCATCAGAGACCCAGCGGACTTTTACATCCCTTAGAGATTCCCGAATGGAAATGGGAACATATAGCCATGGATTTCGTAGTAGGTTTACCCAGAACCAAAGCCAATCATAACGCGGATATGGGTAATTATAGACCGCCTAACAAAGTCAGCTCACTTCCTTCCGATCAATGAAAGATACACGGTCGACAGATTAGTAGATATTTACTTAAAGGAGATAATAGCGCGACATGGAGTTCCAGTCACCATAGTATCTGATCGAGATCCCAGATTCAACTCCAGGTTTTGGAAGAGCTTTCAAGAAGGTGTAGGAACCAAACTGAACATGAGTACCGCCTATCACCCTCAAACAGACGAGCAAAGCGAAAGGACCATTCAAACATTGGAAGATATGTTGAGAGTCTGTGCTATAGACTTTAAAGGAAATTGGGATGACCATTTGCCGTTGATTGAATTCTCCTACAACAATAGCTTTCATTCAAGCATAGGGATGCCGCCCTACGAGGCCCTTTATGGAAGGAAATGTAGATCTCCCTTATACTGGGATGAAGTTGGAGAACGAAAGATGCTCGGGCCCGAAGTGGTTCAACGGACTAAAGACGCAGTAGACTTGATCAGAGGACGGCTGGTAGTAGCCCAAGATCGACAAAAGAAGTATGCAGATTTGGCTCGGAAGGACAAGGAATATGAAGTGGGAGACCTAGTATTCTTAAAGGTATCTCCTTGGAAAAGGTTGATGAGGTTTGGAAAGAAAGGAAAACTGAGTCCTAAATACATTGGACCATTTGAGATCTTAAGACGCATTGGAGACCTAGCTTACGAACTGGCTTTACCTCCAAACTTACAACAAGTGCACAATGTGTTTCATGTTTCGATGTTGAGAAAATATAATCCGGACGATAAGCATATCGTGGAATATGAACACGTAGACATACAACTAGACCTAAGCTATATGGAACAGCCTGTGGAAATCATAGATCGAAAAGAACAAGTGCTCCGAAACAAGGTTGTCAATCTATTCAGAGTTTTGTGGCAGAACCATAATGTGGAAGAATCAACTTGGGAACTAGAGAGCGAAATGCTGGAAAAGTACCTCCATCTGTTTTCAAACTGATTTCGGGACGGAATCCTGTTAAGGGGGGAGACTGTAAGAACCTAGATTTTTGGAAGAATTAAAACTTTTATTATGTAATGGAGTATAAGTGTAACGGTGGTTATAATGAATGATTATGGAATGGATTTGGATTCACCAGCTTATATGCCATGAACCATGCAACTGACTGACAACTTAGATGAGAATAATCTATCTCCCAGGGAAGTAAGATATAGTAATTCCAAGGAGAAAGAACAGTCTCATGTCATCCAAATCAATATCTATTATTAGTTCAGTGTTTCCGAGAAAGAGTTAGGGAACGCTCGAAAGGGGATAAGGACATTTTTACAATATATAAGGAATAAAAAGAGAATAGAGTGTGAATAGTGTTTTTGGTGGAAATTTCCTAGATACAAAAGGATCAAGGGATATAATATGGAGTTAAGGAATTGTGTCACATTAAAGCAATGGAATGCTACTTATAAGTTGTAACGTATTGATTTTATTAACGAGTTACAAAGAGAATCAAATTGGTGGTAAAAGGAGAAATCAAGTGACTTAAGTGCAAGTCAACTAATAAAGGAATGATGAAGTTGCATTTTTACAAAAATGGACTTGCTTAACATGGTGATGACAAGTGGCACTAATGGATGCTTGACAACAATTAAAAACAAGATGAAGCTAAAGTAATATAGATATAATGCATGTTATAAGAGATATTAGTTCATAAAACATAAAAACAAAACCTTAAGCTTCAAAGAGAAGCTCTCGGCCAACTGAAGAAGAAAAGGGGGAAGAAGGAGATTTCACCATTCAAATTTCTCAATCTATAGCTTAAATTAAAGAGGAAGATTAGTAGAAGGTATATCCAAGAGCTTAACATCATTCTTTAAGGTTATCATTTTCAAAATGATTTAAGAAAGTGATGATGAATAGTAACTAACATTCTTGTTTTAGTTTGGATGATTGTTTATGGCTTCTTGGTCATTCTTTTAGCAAGAACTAAGGCTTGTAAGGATACTCTAGCATTATAAGCTTCAAAAAAAGGTATAATACTTGAACCCTTTTGGAGAATTATGAGATTTGTTTGAGTTTTAGTGCTATTATGTATGTTTGAAGCATGAGAACTATGATTGGGTATTGATAATTGTTAAAGTAGTTTATATGAATCGAAAGGCATCGCTTGGCCTTAGTTCAAAGGTAAATAACATGTATGTGTGATTTGGAGTGGAAACCATGGTTACTGGAAAGATTTGATTTTGGAAATATCCGATTTACAGCCATCGTAATGCCAAAATTTCATTAACCTTTAAAACAGAGCATGCTCGAGATAAATAACCTCTGACCTTAACAAGAACCTGACCTACCCTTGTAGTTCTCGAGTCATAGATCGTTTTGGCGAAAGAATCGAAACAAACGGACTTACGGTTTAGGAGTTATGACCGATTCACTAAAAGTGGTTCAAAACCGTAAGTTAATATGACTAATTTGGTTGCGAATCATGGTAATTAAATACTAGATATCATAAGGAAGGTGTGAGAGAAAACCTCATGTGAAAAGAATCGTTTTTCAATTTTATAAAAATGTTCGAATTTAAGTTAAGTACGAATGGACTCCTTAAAGGCGCAGTTAGTAATAACATTGGAAAATCACTTAGAAAACGGTCAATAACTCGCGAGGTGTAATCTTTTATAGTAAACGATCGACAGTAGGACTTATATGACTTAAGTACCCCAAGCATAAGCACCATGCAATGCCTTGATATTGAGCTAGTGTTGATTATAATGATGACAATAAGAGTTATGTTAGGGGGATGTCCAATGAGTTAACTTGAAAATGAGTTTAACCTAAGTAAAGTATATACTTAGCTTTTCAAAAATGTTAAGTGATTAACCTTGAATAATTTTGGGATTGTTTATAGATCACCGGACTGATCGGAGACACGTTACCCCTACGACCCTTCCAGGCAAGAGTTCTTTTATCTTTACTTTATTAAGTTATAAAATTCCAGGAAATGGTTTTGTTGAAAATGTATATATATGTACACATGATTACATATTATTGCGTTGCAAGGTACTTTGTGGATAAAAAGGGGGTAATTTGGTAAATGGAATTATGAAAAGGAAATTTTTCGGGATAAATGGAATAAGAACTTCGATAATGGGGATTCTATCTTTGGGCTGAGTTCAATGCAGTCCAGTGTTGGTTCGAAAACTAACTGCGCAAGTGTACGCGGTCACAAGTAATATAATAAATTCGTTCCCACAGAGACATGGTGTTTGTTCAGAAATAATATTTAAGCAACGACGTATGATTAAACAACAACTGCTTGAATAAATATCAAAAGGGGGTATGTTTGTATTTTTCTAATTGATTAATTAAATTAGTAATATTAAATAATTCGAACTAATTAATTTAATTAAATGAAAATTTATATGTGAGAAAAACATGGGATTCTAATTTCATTATTTATTTCATTTAGAATTGATGCCTTAATTTCAAAGTAATTTTGATAATTTACGAAAGCTAGTCGGGAACACGAAAATAACATAAGCGCCTTTCAGTCTTAACTTATATCAAACCACACAAACATCCACTGAAAAAGATAGAAGTCGCGAGGACACCTTTTATGTTTAGACCCTATATGTCTATAAGATTTGAAAACATAATTGGTTTACGAATAAATTCCTTTATTATGACTACATAGGGTGATGTGAAAAAATCCTATCACTTATCGTAAATGTACCTGACAATTACGAACCTATGCTAACATGGCAAATTCTAAATTCCTAAATCCACTTTCGCATTCATTAGGAATTAATAATTTAGACGTTAGCTACGCATCTAATAAATTAAGCGCAACCACATTAGGCAATCTGAATTTTTATCATAATACAAATTATTAAGGCATCGAATTACTAAATTACGTAAATAAATCCATTAGAATCCCATGACGGCGATTAGTTCATAATTAAACGAATCGTCATCATGGGATTAATTGAAATCATAATACTAATAATAATAATAATAATAATAATAATAATAATAATAATAATAATAATAATAATAATAATAATAATAATAACAGCAACAACAATAATAAAAATAAATTAAAAATTACGATAAATTAAATATGAAAATTACAATAGTTAGAAAGTAGGACCGAAATAGCTTCCAATAAACGAAAAGAGCCCTCCAAATAATCAACGTAATTTCTTCAACCAAAATAACACTTAAACTAAAATTGCAAAAAATTAAAGTGTATAAAAATGAAACTTAAAATTACAAAGAAACTAGAGAGAATACAAGAGAGAATGTTTGTTCTCCAAATTGTTGTGTGTTTTTGAGCCTGAGAACTCACCTATTTATAGCAAAAAATTAGCACACCAATTAATAAAATAAAATTAAAAAGAATTAAAAAGAAATAAAAAGAATGAAAAAGAAATAAAACACAGCTCCTAATTTGATTACACAGCCGAAAGCCAATTCCACAACAACTGCACTAAAATTTCTGTCTCTCGAAGGTCCAGTAAAAACCATTCTCAGGCCCAGCTGTTTGTCACACACGCGCGGAGGAAAAAACCTGCCGGCGCGTGCTTGCCACGCGCGTCCAGGCGCGTTTCCTCGCAGACACCAACAGCCGACATTATTTTGAAACCAATGAATACTTCTTCTTTTTATTCTTTAACTACCGACAACCTTTACAGTTTATTCTTTTTTTAATTTTTTTTCTTTCTTTTGCTAATTCAATTCCAACGTGAACTGGTGGGTGGTGATTTATAATTTCAACGAAACATATTTAATTAATAAATAATTAATTTAATTCCGAAATTAAAAAAATAAATATCTAATATTTTTAGATATTTATAAATATAATTTTCTAATTAAATAAAATATTTATTAATATAAATAAATCCTTAAGTCCCAAGCTGCGGTCTCTGGAGGATCTGAAACCGGACTCCTTTCGCTTAACGAAAAATATAATAATTCCAACCGGGGTTTCAGCGTTAAGAATATATCACTTTCCATCTTTTTGCGATAATTCTATTTTCTCATTACTCGTCCAGGTGTAAATTACGGTCTCTTGAGGATTTGAAACCAGACTCATTTTGCTTGGAAAAAAATATATCAATTCCAACCGGGATTTTCTCTTTAAGAATATATCACTTTCCATCTTTTTGTGATAATTCTATTTTCTCATTGCTCGTCCAGGTGTAAATTACGGCCTCTTGAGGATCTGAAACTGGATTCCTTTTGCGAAACGAAAAATATATCAATTCCAACCGGGGTTCCAGATTTAAGAATATATCACTCAGAATTTCTTTATGATAATTCTTTTTCCTCGTAGCCAGTCCACTTGATAAAATTGAGACAGAAATCCATCGTTTTTTAGCTTTTTATCGCCTAGATACCTAAAGTTGCGAGTTCTGCACAACAAATGCTGAAACACAACAAAAATGAATTAAAAGACACAACATACTTAAGGACAAACCACCAATCTAGGCCAAAATAGCGCATAATAAGTGGATATAAAATCCACTTATCACACCCCCAAACTTAAACTGATGCTTGTCCTCAAGCGAAAACAGACTCGTCTACCTCTAAATGTATGAATACAACTGATGCAGGGATCCCATAAGCAAAGTAATAACCAATTTAGCAGAGTGTCTCAGAGAATGTGATAACTCCAAATAGAGATCGACTAAATATCAGCATATTAACATTTACAAGTACAGAAACGTGCGTGTGTGCAATGCTCATCAGAATTACTCCTGGCGCTAGATCAAAACCATACCTATTCTTCGCCAAGACAATCACAAGTTTATAAATAGAATGAACGCTAGACACTTCATAACCTAGAAACACCTCCATCATCATTTGAGTTAGACAGGAATTCATGCTTTATTAACAACTATGACGCATAATATTATACACAACACACATGCTTATTTGACCGTGCAATGGATGAGACCCCAAAAGGCTTATACAATAATACCCATGTAGTGAGCGTTAGGTCAGTGGATCCCAGACTATAAAAGCCTTAGGTCACTAGGCACAAAGTCCCCTCGTACTTAATTGCTCGAGTATTAAAGAGCTCACCCTGGCCATCACACTCTCATAAACACTTTTTTTTTCCTTTTCTTTTTTTTTCTTTTCTTCTTCTTCTTCTTTTTTTTTTCACAAATGCAATCTGGAATGAGAATTCTCAATTCCAACCCTAGACTACTCATATAAATATGAGCTGGCTACTAGCCAATTGACACCTATCCATTATTAACAACTACACAAAAACTAGCATGAACCCTGGTTTCCCCCAAACTTATATTTAGTGATTCTACGCTATCAATGGAATAAAGAAAATTCCAAATATAATCAGGTGATTAAATTTCAACAACCAAACAAGCATGACCTTAACCTAGCCCCAAAAGCAACTGATGAGTTGTGTAAGATTGTGTTTCTGCAACATGCACGTCAATTCATAAGTATTTAAATCAGCCCTCTATCCATCATTATCACACTCAAATTCATCATTGATAACTAAACAGAACCACCAAGCGCTACGGGATCAAGGAAAATATCATATGCAACTAATCATGAATTTTTTTTTTATTTCTATTTTTTTTATAATTATGAATTAAATGAAATTAAACTATCATGGTGTATTATGAACTACATGAAACTATATGCAATACTATGACTCGATTAATCAAATATCCTAAATTACCCCCAAACTTAAAATATTCAATGTCCTCATTGAAGGTATAGATAAAGGATAAAAGAGAACTCCCCTAACTATCGGCATCGTCACCCTCCTCGGGTGGTGAATCAATTGGTGGAAATGCTGCATGAGCTCCAAACTGAGGCCAGTCTACCTCGAAAGAAAATTTTATCTTTTGCAAATCCAGATCCTGTAACTCGTCAATGACCTGCACTCTCGACATAATACTACACAAAATCAAACCACACATAAAAACACCAAACCTATGGGTTGCCTCCCATGAAGCGCTTGTTTATTGTCGCTAGCTTGACGATTCTGCTGCTTGATCATGTGGTGGCCAACACGGTGGTATCTGCCTCACGGTTCACTGTTCCCCCAAAATAATGCTTAAGCCTCTGCCCGTTTACCTTAAAAGACTGATCAGGCGACTTATCAAAAATTTCCACTGCTCCGTGAGAAAATACTGTTTTAATCGTGAATGGACCTGACCACCTTGACTTGAGCTTTCCAGGAAAAAGACTGAGCCGAGAGTTGAAGAGTAGAACCATTTGACCCGGTACAAATGTATTATGTACCAACCTTCTATCATGCCATCTCTTGACCTTCTCCTTGTATAACTTATTATTCTCATAAGCCTGTAGACGAAACTCCTCAACTTCATTAAGTTGAAGCATTCGCTTTTCACCAGCAGCCGATATGTCGAGGTTCAATTTTTTCAAACCCCAATACGCCTTGTGTTCTAGTTCAGCAGGCAGATGACAAGCCTTACCATACACAAGCTGAAAAGGTGACATACCCAATGGTGTCTTGTACGCTGTTCTGTAGGCCCACACAGCTTCATCTAGCTTCAACGACCAATCCTTCCTTGAAGGATTCACCACCTTTTCCAAAATCCTCTTGATTTCCCTGCTGGAGACTTATGCCTGACCATTAGTTTGAGGATGGTAAGCTGTTGCAACCCGATGCGTCACACGATACTTTTCCATTAATGCAGTGAATTTGCGATTACAAAAGTGCGTTCCCTCATCACTGATTATTACCCGCGGAGTGCCGAAACGTGTGAAAATGTTCTTATGCAAAAAATTCAGCACTACCTTAGCATCATTGGTCGGTAGAGCTTTCACCTCGACCCATTTAGACACATAATCCACTGCTAACAGAATGTACTGATTATTGCAAGATGATACAAATGGCCCCATAAAGTCTATTCCCCAAACATCGAATATCTCAACTTCAAGAAGCATGTTGAGCGGCATCTCGTTCCTCCTGGAGATATTTCCAACCCGTTGACATCGATCACATCTCAACACAAAGTGATGCGCATCTTTGAACAATGTTGGCCAGAAGAAACCTGCTTGTAGTACTCTGGCAGCTGTCTTCTCTCCACTATAGTGACCCCCATACGTGGTAGAATGACAATCTTGTAGAACACCTTCAGTCTCACTATATGGAATACATCTCCTGATTATCTGATCTGCTCCCTGTCTAAATAAGAATGGCTCATCCCAACGATACCACTTCACGTCATGCAGAAATTTCTTCCTTTGAGCGTAAGAGAATCCTGAGGGAATGACATTACTCACCAGATAGTTCACAATATCTGCAAACCATGGTTCTTCCTCTTGCACCCCAAAAAGCTGCTCATCTGGAAAAGATTCGTTGATTAAAGTTTTATCCCTTGAATCCTTACCGTGGTCTTCCAAACGAGATAGATGATCGGCTACCTGATTTTCTGTCCCCTTCCTGTCTTTTATTTCAAGCTCAAACTCTTGTAGCAGAAGAATCCAACGAATCAATCGCGGCTTTGAATCCTTCTTTGAAAACAGATATCTAATGGCTGCATGATCAGTGTAGACTGTCACCTTTGTCCCAAGCAAATAGGACCTGAATTTCTCAAAACCATAGACAACTGCCAAAAGCTCTTTCTCCGTAGTGGTGTAATTTAGTTGTGCATCGCTGAGTGTTTTACTAGCATAGTAAACCACATGAAAAATATTCTTCTTCCGCTGACCAAGCACAGCTCCCACTGCAAAATCACTAGCGTCGCACATCATCTCGAAAGGTTCACCCCAATCAGGTGCTGTGATAACAGGCGCTGTTGTCAACTTTTTTTTCAATAGCTCAAAGGCAGCTAAACAATCTTGATCAAACTGGAAGGGAACATCCTTCTCCAACAAACTGCATAAAGGTTTAGAGATTTTGGAGAAATCTTGAATGAACCGCCGATAGAAACCTGCATGACCAAGAAAACTTCGGATTCCTTTGACTGAGATTGGTGGAGGAAGATTTTCAATAGTCTCAACTTTCGCCTTATCCACTTCGAGCCCCTTACTGGATACCTTGTGCCCAAGAATGATTCTTTCTTGCACTATGAAGTGACATTTCTCCCAATTGAGCACCAGATTAGTCTCAACACATCTTTTCAGCACTAGACTCAGGTTGTGCAAGCACTCATCGTACGAAGTTCCAAAAACTGAAAAGTCATCCATGAAAACTTCCACATTTATTCCAATCATGTCAGAGAATATGGCCATCATGCATCTTTGAAAGGTTGCAGGAGCACCACAGAGCCCGAAAGAAACTCGACGAAAAGCAAAGGTGCCAAAAGGACAAGTGAATGTGGTCTTCTCCTGATCTTCTGGGGCGATACAAATCTGATTATAGCCTGAATAACCATCGAGAAGGCAGTAATATTCATGGCCAGCCAACCTATCCAGCATTTGATCGATGAATGGAAGAGGAAAATGATCTTTTCTGGTGGCCTTGTTCAACTTGCGATAGTCCATGCATATTCTCCATCCTGTGACTGTCCGAGTAGGAATGAGCTCATTCTTCTCATTGGCTACAACTGTCATGCCTCCTTTCTTGGGCACACACTGAACTGGACTCACCCAAGAACTGTCTGAAATAGGATAGATGATACCTGCATCCAACCACTTAAGAATCTCTTTCTTCACCACCTCCTTCATAATAGGATTAAGTCTTCGCTGATGCTCAACAGTAGGTTTACTTCCTTCCTCTAGCAGGATTTTATGCATGCAATACGAAGGGTTGATTCCCTTGATATCTGCTATGGTCCAGCCAATGGCTGATTTGAATTCTCTCAGAATTCGTAAAAGCTTATCTTTCTCACTCCCTGACAGATTAGAAGCAATAATAACAGGTAATGTAGATGCATCACCCAGAAACGCATACCGCAAGTGGTCCGGCAATGGTTTGAGTTCAAGTATAGGAGCTTCTTCAATAGATGGCTTTAGACGCTCCTTAGAATTTTTTAGTTCTGCTAATCCAAGAGACTCAAATGGCATATCAAATCTTCTCTTCCAAGGAGCTGAATTTAATTGCTGAAGTTGTTCTGCTCCTTCTTCATCTTCCACCTCAAAATCCCCTATCAATGCTCTCTCCAAGGGGTCTGTTAATAACATCTGCTCAAGCTCCGTTTTAACTGTAGATTCGACCAAGTCAACTTTGAAACACTCCTCCTCAGATGGAAGCTTCATTGCTTTGAACACATTAAAAGTGATGTTTTGGTCTTGCACCCTCATTGTGAGTTCACCTTTCTGGACAACAATCAACGTCCAACCTGTAGCTAAGAATGGTCTTCCCAAGATAATGGGAATCTTCTTATCCTTCTCAAAATCTAGAATAACAAAGTCAGCTGGGAAGATGAGCTTATCCACTTTCACCAAAACATCCTCCACTATACCTCTAGGATATGTGATTGATCGATCAGCCAACTGTGAAGAGATGTTAGTAGGCTTCGGATCTGGCAGGCCAAGTTGCATGAAAACCGACAATGGCATCAGATTGATGCTAGCTCCCAAGTCACACAAGCACTTTTCAAAAGAAAGATTACCAATAGTGCAAGGAATAGTGAAGCTACCAGGATCCTTTAGCTTCGGAGGCAATTTCTGTTGCAGAACAGCACTGCATTCTTCCATCAGTGCTACGGTTTCCAGATCTTCGAGTTTGAGCTTCCGAGATAGAATACCCTTCATGAACTTTGTATAGCTCGGCATCTGTTCAAGGGCTTCAGCAAAAGGTATGTTGATTTGCAACTTCTTGAACACCTCAAGGAATTTGGCAAACTGCTTGTGTAATTTCTGCTTCTAGAGTCTTCTGGGATATGGCGGAGGTGGGTAAATTTGATTGCTCATTGTATTATGTTTAAGAGTAGATTTTTCAGCAGAACTGTTACTCTTCTCCGCATCATCGACCAATAGGTCAGCTGCCTCATCAGATTTTTCAACTTCTGGTACTGTAGGTTCTTCAGCTTGCTGTTTATGACTTTCCTCTGCAACTGCTGAATTCTGATTGCTTGTAACCTTTCCAGATTCAAAGTGACTGCTTTCACCTGTTCTTTGACATCCCTCTTGCCTGGATTGGTCTCAGTGTCACTAGGAAGCGTTCCTTGTGGCCTATTCAACAAGGCATTAGCAATCTGACCAATCTGGTTTTCTAAGGTCTTGATAGAAATTGCTTGGCTTTTGCACATCATCCTCAACTCTTCCAATTCAGATTTTTCGGAAGAAGATTGCCCAACACCTCCATGAGACTGTTGTTGAAATCCCGGAGGTTGAAATTGTTGCCTTGGAGCAAACTGTTGCTGAAAACCGGAAGGATTGCATGGCTTCGATCCGTATTGTTGACCCTGAAACTGCTGGTACGGCTGTTGTGGTTGTTGAATACCACCTTGATTGTTGCTCCAGCTAAAATTAGGATGGTTTCTGTTATTAGGATGATATGTGGCTGGAGCTGGTTGCTGTGATCTCTGAAAGTTGCTCACAAACTGCACTGATTCACTAGATATGGCACATTGATTTGTATCATGTGCACCTGCACAAAGCTCACAAACACTTGCCACTTGTTGAACTCCATAATTAGTCAATGAGTCCACCTTCATAGTCAATGCCTTTAACTGAGCTGCTATAGCTGTAGCTGTATCAACTTCTAGAATGCCTGCTATTTTGCCGTGTGATAGTCTCTGGGTTGGATTTTGATATTCATTTGCCGCCATCATCTCGATAAGCTCATAAGCTTCATCATAGCTCTTAGCCCAAAGAGCTCCGCCTGATGCTGCATCCAACATTGGTCTTGACTGTGCTCCTAACCCATTGTAGAAACCATTAATAGCCATCCAATCAGGCATCCCATGATGAGGACACTTTCGAAGCATCTCCTTATAACGTTCCCAAGCCTCACACAAAGATTCACCAGATTGTTGTGCGAATTGAGTTAGCGCGTTCCTTATTGCTGCAGTTTTAGCCATGGGGAAGAATTTTGTAAGAAACTTCTGAGCAAGATCCTCCCAAGTAGTGATGGAACCGGCTGGTAGAGAATGTAACCAGCCCTTTGCCTTATCCCTTAAAGAGAATGGGAAAAGCCTCAATTTGATAGCCTCATCCGACACACCATTGAACTTGAAAGTATCACAAATCTCGATAAAGTCCCTGATGTGCGTATTAGGATCCTCCGTTGAAGCTCCCCCAAACTGAACTGAGTTCTGCACCATCTGAATTGTGCTTGGCTTGATTTCAAAAGAATTAGCTGCAATGGCAGGCCTGACAATACTAGATTGAATGTCATTGATCTTTGGTTGAGAATAGTCCTTCAAAGCCTTAGTAGCTACTGCTACTCTGTCGCCCATTGTTGCTTCTCCTGTTACTTCAAGCTCTTTTGTTGCTTCAAGCTCTTCTTCTTCCAGCTTAGCTCTCAAAGTTTGAGAACGTGTTCGCATAAACAACTTAAGATCCTTATACTGGCAGAGCAAGAAAACACGTCGTGAGAAAAACAACTATCCAAGTCAGTTAAGTTTAACCTCCGTTGATGTTAAACACAAATTCTGAAAATAACACCGAAGTCCCCGGCAGCGGCGCCAAAAACTTGTTGGTTCGAAAACTAAATGCGCAAGTGTACGCGGTCACAAGTAATATAATAAATTCGTTCCCACAGAGACTTGGTGTTTGTTCAGATATAATATTTAAGCAATGACGTATGATTAAACAACAACTGCTTGAATAAATATCAAAAGGGGGTATGTTTGTATTTTTCTAATTGATTAATTAAATTAGTAATATTAAATAATTCGAACTAATTAATTTAATTAAATGAAAATTTATATGTGAGAAAAACATGGGATTCTAATTTCATTATTTATTTCATTTAGAATTGATGCCTTAATTTCAAAGTAATTTTGATAATTTACGAAAGCTAGTCGGGAACACGAAAATAACATAAGCGCCTTTCAGTCTTAACTTATATCAAACCACACAAACATCCACTTAAAAAGATAGAAGTCGCGAGGACACCTTTTATGTTTAGACCCTATATGTCTATAAGATTTGAAAACATAATTGGTTTACGAATAAATTCCTTTATTATGACTACATAGGGTGATGTGAAAAAATCCTATCACTTATCGTAAATGTACCTGACAATTACGAACCTATGCTAACATGGCAAATTCTAAATTCCTAAATCCACTTTCGCATTCATTAGGAATTAATAATTTAGACGTTAGCTACGCATCTAATAAATTAAGCGCAACCACATTAGGCAATCTGAATTTTTATCATAATACAAATTATTAAGGCATCGAATTACTAAATTACGTAAATAAATCCATTAGAATCCCATGACGGCGATTAGTTCATAATTAAACGAATCGTCATCATGGGATTAATTGAAATCATAATACTAATAATAATAATAATAATAATAATAATAATAATAATAATAATAATAATAATAATAATAATTATAATAATAATAATAATAATAATAACAACAATAATAAAACTAAATTAAAAATTACGATAAATTAAATATGAAAATTACAATAGTTAGAAAGTAGGACCGAAATAGCTTCCAATGAACGAAAAGAGCCCTCCAAATAATTCCCGTAATTTCTTCAACCAAAATAACACATAAACTAAAATTGCAAAAAATTAAAGTGTATAAAAATGAAACTTAAAATTACAAAGAAACTAGAGAGAATACAAGAGAGAATTTTTGTTCTCCAAATTGTTGTGTGTTTTTGAGCTTGAGAACTCACATATTTATAGCAAAAAATTAGCACACCAATTAATAAAATAAAATTAAAAAGAATTAAAAAGAAATAAAAAGAATGAAAAAGAAATAAAACACAGCTCCTAATTTGATTACACAGCCGAAAGCCAATTCCACAACAACTGCACTAAAATTTCTGTCTCTCGAAGGTCCAGTAAAAACCATTCGCAGGCCCAGCTGTTTGTCACACACGCGCGGAGGAAAAAAAAACCAACCTGCAGGCGCGTGCTTGCCACGCGCGTCCAGGAGCGTTTCCTCGCAGACACCAACAGCCGACATTATTTTGAAACCAATGAATACTTCTTCTTTTTATTCTTTAACTACCGACAACCTTTACAGTTTATTCTTTTTTTATTTTTTTTCTTTCTTTTGCTAATTCAATTCCAACGTGAACTGGTGGGTGGTGATTTATAATTTCAACGAAACATATTTAATTAATAAATAATTAATTTAATTCCGAAATTATAAAAATAAATATCTAATATTATTAGATATTTATAAATATAATTTTCTAATTAAATAAAATATTTATTAATATAAATAAATCCTTAAGTCCCAAGCTGCGGTCTCTGGAGGATCTGAAACCGGACTCCTTTCGCTTAACGAAAAATATAACAATTCCAACCGGGGTTTCAGCGTTAAGAATATATCACTTTCCATCTTTTTGCGATAATTCTATTTTCTCATTGCTCGTCCAGGTGTAAATTACGGTCTCTTGAGGATCTGAAACCAGACTCTTTTTGCTTGGAAAAAAATATATCAATTCCAACCGGGATTTTCTCTTTAAGAATATATCACTTTCCATCTTTTTGTGATAATTCTATTTTCTCATTGCTCGTCCAGGTATAAATTACGGCCTCTTGAGGATCTGAAACTGGATTCCTTTTGCGAAACGAAAAATATATCAATTCCAACCGGGGTTCCAGATTTAAGAATATATCACTCAGAACTTCTTTATGATAATTCTTTTTCCTCGTAGCCAGTCCACTTGATAAAATTAAGACAGAAATCCACCGTTTTTTAGCCTTTTATCGCCTAGATACCTAAAGTTGCGAGTTCTGCACAACAAATGCTGAAACACAACAAAACTGAATTAAAAGACACAACATACTTAAGGATAAACCACCAATCTAGGCCAAAATAGCGCATAATAAGTGGATATAAAATCAACTTATCATCCAGCTTGCAATATTTTATTCCGGCCCATGTGTTGCCGAGGGGGGATTGTGGAGAACTTTCCTCTAGGGATGATTACCGGAGAGGATCATTCCTTCTACTAGTAGTAAACAGGAACAGGTACATATAGGGTGACTGATCATCGTCCTGTCGTATCTGGCTATGATGAAGATCCCCTAAATTCTTAAATAATTGTTGAAAATTTCATTGCACTAGTATGTTGGAAAAGAATGAAATGGTAAGAA